>CM069436.1:77821125-79060250 GCA_035610365.1 Aquatica leii | reverse complement strand
TTGAAGTCGAGTAATGTATGTTTCTATAATTACTTGGTACTGTTTGCTTCTAAAATCCAATTATATATGATGTTAATTATGTACTACATCCAAATGACTACACTTTTTTTTAATAAAATCTCAGCTAAGTATACTAAAAAAGTTTAATTTGGTATTAGTTAGAAAATTTTTTCAAAATGTTAAATGCTATTCTGCACAACTACTTACTATTAAATTTTTTTATAAAAAATAACTTGAGTTAAATTACTAAAACATTCCATATTTATTGTCTACACGATTATATACACAATAATTACAAGAATTTATTAAGTGTTTTAATTAATATTATTAGATTCAATTAGTTCCGTTAATTTAAAAGTGTACATATTTCTAGTATAAGTAAAACATATTTTTAGTCGTTTAAATAAATTAGTTTTTAATAGTAAAATTCGTTACAATATCATTCTTTTTAAATTAAAAAAAAAATTACTATTGCACTTATAAATTCTTAGATTAAATTTTTTATATAACATTACAAAAATTGTGAAGTTTATATATAAGACATGCAATAATAATGTTATAATATTTTGAGTTTAACGATTGTATTAATATTAAAATTTAATTTTTTTTATGTAACACATTCTATTAGACATAAATTGTTTGTTTTGAAAATGCAAAAAACATCTTGTCTATTCAAAGCCTTTGTTTTTAATATCAGTTTATTGCTTTCAACCATAATATAATATTTGTTTTACAATATTAGGCTTTTAGAGATAAAAATAACACACTAAAAATTGCTGATCAATAAAAAACGTAAAAACACAGAAAAGATTTTGTATTTGGCGGTTATTTATTTATGTTGCAATGAAAAAATATGAAAATATAATGGCGTATTTGTTTTATATAATAATAAAAAATGGTAAAACAAATTAGCATAAGAAACATGTAATATGTGTTTTAGTTATATGTGCTGATATAAAATAAAACAAAGCTGAAATACTAAGTATGTATGCATTAAATTTCCCGAACAAATAAATATTAAATTAGACATGATGTAGGTTGTAATATTTGCAAAAATTCAGTCTATCGTAAGCGCATTATTCTATTTAAATAAATCTTTTGCGTTATAAAGTATATTTAATAATAGCATATACGTGTTTTCTTTTATTATGTGCTTAATCTATAAAGTTAAGTATTCGACTAAAATTTTTGTGTTTTATCAAAATTTTTATTGTTTCACATCAACCATTAATTAACAGACACTTAATTATATAAAATGCTTATCCAGCGTTAATTAAATTAAAATTAAAATACGATCTAATTATTTAGTGCACATAATTGGCATTAAACATTTTTGTTGTGATTAAATTTATGAAACATTGATTAAAATATTTTGTTTTAATATTAGAAATATTTTTTTTGATTTTGTAGCAGTAATATTGTTACGAATATTATTAAAACTAATTTATTTATACTACAAATATATACACGTTTATAACTAACCGAATTAATTAAATCTAACTATATTTAATAAATACACTTATACTAATTTATATCGCACTATCACTTACACGAAGATAAAGTCCGCGGATAACTTCTATTTATCTATTTATTCTATTTATTTACACTGCCGTCTTCACATTACCGGAATAACTGACCTCTGATTTCTTTGTGCCGCATTTATACATTTTGGAAATTCTTCTCGAATGTTCCATATCTTTCGGTAGACGTTCTGAAAATGTACAAAAATCTCGCGAAGGCTCTCGAAGTTGAGAATAACTTCTCGAACGTTTCAATATTGAAAAAAAACATTTTGTAGTTTCTTATTGATGCTTTAAATTAAATAAATAATTACATTTTAAATTTATCTCCACCGTCTTTTCAATGTATGATTAAATAATTTATTTTATAATAGTTGCGTTTTGTGTTTCTACGAACAATAACAATAAGAACAGCAGTAGCAATAGAAATAACAATAGCAAAATCAACGGCAGCGGTAACGGCAAAAGTAATAACAGTAGCAATAACATTAGCAATAACAGTAGCAATAACAGTAGCAATAGCAATAACAATAACAATAATAACAATTAAGTCGTAGACAAAGAACACTTGACATGTGTCGCTTTAACATGAAAAATTGGATGCAAAAATACTAAAACGGGTAATTATCCCCTGTTCATATTAGTCAGCAAAGAGAACAGTAATTTTAAACGAAACAGTTTTTTCGCAATACCTACACTTTTATATAGATTCGACGGTGAGTTAAAAAAATTTTTAATGCATATAATCTTTACGCGGGATCGAAACAAAACTTTTTTGTCGTTTATGACAGGTGTTGGTTGCATTAACTGTAGTTAAAAAAATTGTTTTTGTATGATCTATGAAAAATTGATCACTCTACAAATATCTTGTTTTAATTTAATTATTAATCACAATTATGATAACTACAACTAATATGACTTTTTAACCAATCTTTTATTGAAAATATTACAAAACAGAAAAATGAAACCTTAACAGCAGATGAGCATTACGATAACGCCTATCGGTTACGTGCAAAAACTATGGCAAAAATTTCTCGTTTAGAAACAAAAGAACTTATTGTTCCAAAACAGCAAAATGTTCCAACTGTAGTATGCAAATGTTTGGCAGTTTTATCCGTACTCACGTTTTATGGTAAGTTAACCGAGTATGTTTCATTTTGCCCTAATTTTAAATCTATGGTTGACGAAACCAACGTTGAGAATCTTCAAAAAATAATGTGTTTGAAAGCTTCTTTAAAAGGTGACACTTCACACGGTTTAAATGGCGTTTGATCGCCTCAAATAGTGTTATCTCTAGAAGATTTCCATGATCTGTAAAATTCGAAAAAGGCATTCTTTTGTTACCGCAACTGAAAGCTATACCAAATGTTTTTGGTGCAAAGAACAATAGTCTTTGTACAAATGTTCCAAGTTTGTAGCTGTAAACGTTTATTAACGCATACAAAAGGTTAAGGACTTAAAAGTATGTCAGGGTTGCTTAGGTCCTCTCACTTTGCAACCATGCCGATCTAAGTTTCTTTGCGTCAAGCGCAAAAAAAGTCAAAAGGTCTTCCGATGACGCTTCTTCGCATCTAAACGCCTAAGCAGCAATCTTTTTCCCAACTAATGTGCCGACGACCTCAACATGCGCTAATTCCATTTCAAACTCCGTAGTATTATTGGTTACTGTTGAAGTCATGATACGAAACATAAATAGAATTCCTTGTCGGGTACGCGGATTGCTGGACAATGGATCTATGCATTAGTTAGTTTTAAACAATTTGATTAAAAGGTTTGGGGCTACCTACAAGCCCCGCAAACGTCGCGCTCATAGAAGTCAGTGGCAAAGAAATCACCATTTCTCAATTTGCTGAAATAAGCTTAAATTCATGCGCCAATCGTTTTTGCACAAATTTAAAATGTCTCGTGGTTGCAAAATTTAAGCTCGGATACATACTAATGAAAACTGTTTATCAAGTATTCTGACATTTGTATGACGTTCCCAAACCAAATTTTTCTAACATAAACTTTCTACCTCATTATGAAGTCTTAAATTCAGACTCTTCTACTACACAGTTAATAGTCGTTTTTGATAGTAGTGCAAAAACCTTTACAGGTTTATCACTAAATGATCGTCAGTACGTTGATCCTGTACAAACAAATCTGAATTGCTCCAAACCAGCGTCAGCATCAATGCAGTCTTTGGCGTAATGACAATGCTGGGGAAGTCAGAGTGCTACCGCAAGGGACAGTGGGTCCCTTGCGGTTTGAAAAGTTCTTCGTTTTTAGCTGTGCGCAGCTTGAAATTCATTGCTGACCATTGTGTATCTCAAAATTTAGAGATTTCTAGCAGAATCAAAGGTAAGTTTTAGGTAGAAGATTTTGTTTCTAGAGCATACTCCGTAGATAAAGCTCTACAGATAAGCAAAGAAATTACCAACGTATTTAACGCGTATGGTATTCCTTTGAAGAAATTCTCATCAAACCAATTGGCCGTTTTAAACGACAATGATTTGCAAGCAGATACTATTAACTTTTATGATATCCAGTCTAAAACTCTAGACGTTTTTTAGTATTCTGCTAATGATAAATTCCAATTTTGTTGGTCTTTCCAAATAGACTTAGTCAAAGTGATAAAAAGAGAAATTATCTCGTCATTATCAAAACTCTTTGATCCTTTAAGATTTCCAGCTCTTATGATTCGTACTAGCTATTGATTCAAGAATTGTGGAATAGCCAAGTATCTTGGGACGAGAGGATTCCTTTAGTTTTGCAAACTAAATGAGAAACTTTTGCTTCGAATGTTTTTTGTGCTCCGATGTTGCGTGTTCCTTGCTATATCCTTTTAAAAAACTTTTCACTTTTTTAGCGACGCAAGTTGCGTGGATTGCGGTTCATGTTTGTATATGAGATCCGTTATGCTTTTCGCAGAATTATCTAACAAAATTTTAAATATTTTTTCTTCATAATTCTTCAAATTAGTCTATTGAACCGACTCAAAGATAGTGTTGGGTTGGTTACACTTAGCACCTAACACAATGCTAACATTTGTAGCTAATCGCGTAGCTCGCATACAAAGGCTAACAAATGTCGACAACTAGAATCACTGTCCAAGTAAAAAAAATCCAGCCGACTTAGTTTCTCGTGGCTGCTTGTTTAGTCGGCTACAGTGTGACAATTTGTGGTTCCAAGGTCCCAAATTCTTGAAAAAATTGATTATTCCCATTACAGGTGAGATTCCAAATTGTAAATTGAAATTACCTGAACGAAAACTAGCAAAGGTAGTATTTGTTTCTATAGAAGAAGAAAATGTTAAGTGACAAGTTTTTCTTCTTTCAAGATTCAACAAATTTTGTGTTATGTTAATAGATTTGTTTTTAATTTTTGAACTTCCAAAAAGAATCGTATTTTAGGTTTTCTTAAGGCCAACGAATTTGCAAATTTTTTTAAAGTTTTTGCGTTAAGAGTGCAAGGTGTTTCTTTTTTAATAAACGCTTAGCAGTCCAACGGGGTGAATCAAGTAAAATAAAAAGCGTTTATTTAAGATCTTTAGACTAGTTCTTAGACGAACAAGGGTTGTTACGTATTGGAGGTAGTATCCGACATTCTAATGTAAAATTTGATAAGTTGTACTTTTACTTTTTCTAAGTCAATAGTAGCCCATTTTCATGCCAAACTTCTGCATTGCGGAATTTGACACTTGATGTGTGTTCTTTGAAAACAATTTTGGATTGTTTCAACAAAACAATTATGCAAAGACATTGTTCGAAAATGTATCGTTTGTTTTAAAACAAATCCTGCAAACGTCCAACCGATTATGCGTGATTAGCCTCGTTATCGGTTTGCATACGAAACAATGCACTTGGGTTTATTAACAAGTCTATCCTCTGCGTCATTTTTGGAGATGCTTAAACGATTTGTTGCACTTCCGGAACCCCTAGTAATATTTACAGCAATAACGCAACAAATTTCACGTCCACTGCAGACGAATTGCTGCTTTCATATGAAAGTTTTAGCCAATTGGTCGTGCAAAGCAATGTTTCCAATTTTTTAACATATTGCGGTATATTATGACATTTTATTTAGCCCGGCGTTTCTCATTTTGATGGTGTCTGGGAAGTAGGTGTGCGATCTGTAACATTTTTCTAGTATTTTACGCAACCGTAAGTTAAACTTTGAAAGTATGTCTACGATGTTGGCTCAAATTGAAGGAATATTAAATTCCAGAATTATTTGTCCTATTTCATCCGATCCTAATAATATTTGTATTTTTGCAGACTTGTCAAATGTACTTGAAAACCGTCTAGACCAGTTTCAGTTACGTCAACGGATTGTTTTCCATTTCGTCTGCAGACAATTAGAAAAGGCATGTGATTAAAGTTTATTTCACATTAATTTTTACTTTGTTACCTGATCAATCAAGGACATTTCGACTACCGTATAGGCAACCAACAATACGCGTATGCATATTAAGTCAACGATGTGCATTCTTAATATTTATAACTCCAGTTTTTTTTTAATAGGAGGAACTTATTTCTCTATTTCAACATCAGAATTAGCGATTCTTACACTAAAATCCGTGTAAGAATAAGCTAATTCTTACACGAATTTTAGTAATGTTAGTTTTTTCAAAGTTAGTATCTCTGCATCGTAAGTTGACGTTACATGAAAAAGAAATCAAAATTATTGGAAGTTAACAATTGAAATTCAAATTTTGATGCCAAGATAAAATAAAAACGTCCTATTAATTCAAAGTTATTTACTTATAAAGGTATAAAGAGAAAATTTTGTATGAGATTTTAGGTTAACACATAAATTTCAATATGTCAAAGTGTAAGTGCTGCCAATTCAGTAAAATATAAATTTCCCAATGTTGTTTTAAAAATTAGAATTATACGAAAAATATTAAATATTGTATCGAAATAGAGAAAATAGTATAAAGCACACGTCATAGAATACGTTTCAATCACTCGACCGCTTCAGAAACTCACCGCTGCGCGGCTCGTGTATGAAACGCGGTCTCGTGATTGAAGTGCGTTCATTCTGTAACTTGTGTTTTAATATACTATTCTACCTGTTGGACAACTGTAGTATAGTGGAATTTGTTGTTTATTAAATACTTGAAGTTCCTTATTGGCGGTTTAAAATAACTATTGGGTTTGTAACCGTCGTTTGAGTTTGTGCAATTTTTTTTGTGTAAGAGTTGATTTTATTCTTTTTATGTACTTTGAGTTTGATTAACTTCACGTTAATTTAGTAGAATTAGTTCACGTT
Organism: Aquatica leii; assembly: GCA_035610365.1. Classification (NCBI taxonomy): domain Eukaryota; kingdom Metazoa; phylum Arthropoda; class Insecta; order Coleoptera; family Lampyridae; genus Aquatica; species Aquatica leii. The sequence goes on along the minus strand of CM069436.1, from coordinate 79,053,477 downwards.
TTTAAATTTAACGTTGTCAATCAAATTTGTAAGTCAAGTTTTGTATTTGGTTACTTCGAAATTATTACGCTGCATACATATCCGTATTTTGCATTAACGTTGATTTGGCATTTTCTTTGTCCTGCTAAAATTCTAGTGGTATCTAATTTATGTTTTCTTTTTGAGATATTAGTGTAATTAAATACATTTTTGCAGTTTGGTTATTTTAAGTTTGTTTAAAAGTTCATTGTTTTAAGTACATTCTTAGTGAATGTGCATTTTAGTCAGGCAGTATGATATTGAGTTATATTTATTACTTTCGATAGGCAACTTTTTATTATTGAGGTTTCAACAAGATACTCCTTTTGAATATAATGAAATCTTTGGAATTGGATTTTTTGTGTTAACGCGGCATCTTGTCATGGGAAAGACCGTCTTCGAACTTTACTTTTACGTCGTAATTAAATTTGTTTGCATTTTTTTTCCACGTCTTTGCTTAACTCTTTATTACAACCGCTACCAGCTGTAGTCGGATAGTAAATATAAACACAAGTAAATCCCAGTTGGAATTAATGGTAAAGGAATATTGTCCTAGCTCAGAAGGAAAGTAGGTAGCAAATAATAATGCAGCCATATTTAGCGGTAGCTTATATAATCCAAAAACCCACATAGCAATGACCCGAAGATATAGACGCCAGATATTTTATTTTGAAAACAAATCTTGTAATTTTGGCAAAATTACCAAAGCCTAGATACCAATACAATCAAAATCCAAAACAAATTTCGTATTAGCAATACAAAAACAGTAAATATACTTATCCATACATAGGTATAAGAATAATATATACAAAAAAATTAGACAATTTAATATGGACTCTAAATACATAAGAGTCAGTAACACAAACTAAAAAGTTATTCATTTCTACCAATAGGAAGTAATTTCCCTTGGTACAATAATCGTAGAAACAAATTTTCAATAATTAATCGTAGAGTAATAAAAAAAATTAAGTAAGAAGAGAAAATTTTCCAACGATTAAGTAAATCCGATCAAGAAGTCTAAGCAAACTTGGTGTAGTCAAAATCGAATGACCAAAAGTGGAATTGAAACCAATTAACGCTACATAAAATGTAAAAAAGTAGGATACTACCTTACTCGAGCCACATGTAACACTGGTTTACGTATACTTGCAGGTGGGTGGATCCTTGTCCAGAGCTCTGTCCAAGTTTTTATAGCCATCAGTCACCAGAAACAAAATTAGTTAAAACTCAAAAGTAAAACAGTACCACACTTTGCACTTAATGTAGGTTAGAGCACAACCAAAATTACAGCAATACATCAGTTTACTTATACAATCTAATAATTGACGTTACGTTTACTTAAATAAAAAGAAGCGGCGTAAATTATCTATGGTCTGCCTACAAAGAAAGTCCGTAGATAACGATTCTACGCAGCAAGCATTCCAAATCAAACGACAGAAAATTACAAACAAATTGTCTCTATCAGAAATCGTAATTACAATCGCAATGGTTACGTCAGATAACGGCACTCGCCCGCCTTTTACCATCGAACAAAGAAAGATGTACAAAGTCCTTGACTTTTATCCGTCGTCATTCACCTTTTTTCCGGAAACGGTTACAAAATCCAGGAAAAAAGCAACCAAAAGAAAGAACCCTCTGTATCAGTTTCTCTAATTTAGAAACACAATAATATTTGGATTAGAAAACTCACCAGGTTAAGAATTAACTATTTAAATCAAATTTTTACCGCAATATTAAAACTACGTCTGCATAGCAACGCAGTGAAAAATCTACAAAAACCGGCCAAATGCAATTAAAACATTTGGTAACCTTTAGACTTAGTCCAAACCCGTATCTCACTGTAGAGGCAAATTTAATATTTACATTGCAAAAATTAGTTAATAAATTATTAACTGATGCGTTCATTCGAAAACGTTACTAATTAAAAAAAAAACGTAACATATTTTCTTTCACAAAGATTTTAATCACAGTCTTTATGGAAGTGGTAGCGGATTGAGATTATAAGTAATAGGCTGTTTTGATTTTGGGAGGTGTCACACAAGTTGTCAATCACAAAAAACAATAAGATGTAGTTTGGGGTTTGGGGCTAAACAGCCCTTAAGTTTTTGAGGTATCCGTGGAAGTTATGCAGAAAAGTGTGAAGTTTTAGTTTAGTTACTTTAGGTTTGTTTTCCCTAGTTCGTAGAATTTACGGCTTACGTGTGTTGAGTTGTGTGACACGATTTTGCTTTTGTCTTAAGACGCTTTATTGTTAATCTTCCGACGGACACTAGTCATTTGAGGATACCCTGCCGAATTTTTTAATATCTGATGGTCAACTAAAAGCCCCTTTCTGGATCTAATACAAAAATTTAAGTTTTGGGTTTTAAGCAGAATAAAGATTGTTGCGAGTTACCGATTTTATGGATTTTACAATTATTAAATTGTAATTGTTTTTTTGTGTATTTATTAACACTTTCTGTGACATTTTTTTAAATTATGTTTTTTCCACGTTAAACCGGAAAACTGACAAATCTCATAGTTGTTATTGAGATTTTCAATTTTGTGTTAAAAGAGATGAATTTATTTTATTTTGTATTGTATTTAGTTAATTTCTATTAATGCGTGCACGATCGTGCATAAGGTAATTAAGATATTTTTTTTTATTTCTTTTAAATCTTTAAATTCTGTTTTTTTAATGCGCCTGATTAATTAACTTTAATTTAATTTTTTTTCTATTTGTTTTTTTGTTGTCTTGCTTTAATTTAAATCGGTTTTTTTCTGAGTGTTGTTTGGTAAAATAAATGTTAAATAGTTGATTTGTAAAGTTTTTATTCCGTCGACCTTCGCGTTATGTGAATTGCTTATAATTTCGGATTTTAGTGCTATACACTCTATTAAAGTAAGTCCGTTTAGAGTGTATCCAACAGCAGGGGACCTTCCTGACACCCTTTGATTTTGACTTTGTTTTCGTTTACTTTTAAGTTTTCCAAACGATCACGAAATTTTGAATAGTATCCACACCCATCTTCACTGAGCACCGGCAAAACCTCGTTTATGTTACTTTAATTCAGGCGAGTTTCATTGTTTCAACTTTAGCACGTCACAGGTTAACTTTAAATAACTAACGAAAGCGAATGTAAAATGTGATTATTAATAATGTTTAATAACTTCGATTTATATTGGTACATTAATTTGAATTTTTATTTTTTGTTTCTATACAGTTAAGTTTTAAATGATTAGGTTTTGAAATGTAACTAACATAAAGTTATTTAAATAAAATGATATTATTGTTGTTATAAGAATAATGTTCCGACAATAGAATCCAAAATTTACTACATCTTTGTCCTGTAGAAAACTCGTTACAATCTCTACATTTGAACATACGTATAAACATCAGATTTATATAGTAAATCAATGGTATTATAATATGTTTTAAAAAATAACAAATGTTTTAAGAAATTTTAAAATTGAAATAGAAAAATTTTATAAACACAACTTTTATATTATTTACCCGTTTCAAAAATTGACTTATTTATATAAAAAAAATTAAATCGTTAATTTTTTATTTTTAATTTTTGTTGTATATTTTGTAATATGTTAAATAATCAATGTATAAAGTTAAAAAATCTTTTTTAGTGTTTATTGTTCGCATGTCGAACTTTAAATTAAAGTTATTGTCAACTCAATAAATTAATCTATTGTTTAAATTATTTGAATTTTCGTTTAGAATTTTCCAAACTGTTTTCTTTGCTTTTATTTGTGTTTTAACTTTTAGATTTGTTATCTTTTGTATTTTATGGTAATGAAAGATCTTTATAATGAATTTCAGATGAAAGGATATTGTATAATAAGAACTTGCTCTAACTAAATTAAATGTATAAGTACTCCCGAAAACTGCTTTTTGTTTTTGCATTATCTATTCCAAAATATATTGAAAGGACGAAACAACAATGATGTAGCAATTACTACAAAATTCTTAATTTTAATAAAAAAAATGTTAATTAAATGTCAGTTAATTAACGTTAACTGTCTTTGTTTACAAAATAATGAAATTAAAAAAAACAGTATAATTAGGTACAAAATGAAGCTTTTAAATGAGAAGCTCGTAACTTTAGTTAATTAATTGTTAGAAAACTTAAAATCTAAATGATCGTATTAAACACCAATTATTGATAAAATTATAAATGCTAATTTGAACAACCACACCAAGAATGTTTTTTAAATAATCTGTTAAAAACATACACTGAAAGGTTTTGTTACAATATCATTTCAAATAATGATTACAAATTTACACTTAATTTATCTTCAATTTAGAAAAATAATATTTAATAAAACTGCAGCATTTGTATCAATCAATATTTCTATTTTAATGTAGCGAAATCGTATCAAAGACTTAAATTTCTCAAATGCAGCGGAAAATATGAACGTTTAAATTGCACATACTGACAGTAAAATCTGTTACGCTCTTTTTCTTGTTTCAACCATTCTTATTTTTATTCTTTTACTTTATTGTTGAACATCAGTTAGAAGCAAACGTATTCATAAATTTAATAAATCTCTATAAATTGTTATTCAATATTATTCCTGACAAGAATATATTTTTTTGCATTTTTAAAATCTATATCAATCTAACGTTTTTTTAATTACTTAACAAAATAAATTAAAACAGCTAATAGAGATAAAAAAATTAAAAACTCAATTAACTAATTTAGATAAAAATTTACTGCAGCACTTTGTTAAAATCAAGCAAATGCAGAATTAAAACAGAACAATCCTAATGAACAAAAAGGTTTTTTAAATTAGAGTAGGGAGTTTCAATAAATTGCCAAAGATATAGCTTCAACTCTAATTTAGAATCAAATAAAATTTTTCGACCAATTTTTATTTTAATGCGAACCATTACAAGTTTATTGTTGGTTATTGATGTTTAAAGCTTGAGTCGGCATCGCTATATATTTTTATTGACATTTCTTTGTTTTTTGTTTTATTGCTTTTTAGATTAGAAATGTCATATTAAAATTTGATTTTTTAAGTATAGTTTTAGTATATGTATAGTATATTTTATATGTTTTTACCTTGATAATTTATAAAAAAAAACGAAATTAGATTATTAACATATACCGTAATTTTATAATAATTTTGTTTGTTTTTGAATTGATAAATTGAAGTTTCATTCCTTAGGTAGCAAAATTAAGGAACGTGTTTGCCATTTAAACTCAGCTAAATCAAGATTGTATTAGTACATAAATTTTTAACATGCGTAATGTATAACATTAAAATAAAACTGTGTAATTTTTAAATTAAAAATTAATTCAATTTTTCAATTTGACAAACCGTAACTTTTCTGTACAAAGATAAAACGACTTATTTTTATATCTAATATCTGTGGATAATTTTATCTTTTACTTTGTATAATTGTGTTTTTTATACAAACTACTAATCTGTTTTGCAAAAAAACTGAATGTAAATTAACTGATTCAAGCAATTGGACATTTTTCTTGCTAGTTACAAGTTAAAATCCGGTTGCATAAATCATTTTTAACATTGACGATATTATTAACTACTTAATGATGTTTTTTAGTCGTGATTTTTTTTGCAGGACTAGCACGCAACCATTTGTTTTTGTTTTGCCACAATGTTTCTATTGGTGACAAATCTGGACTACTAAACACCCACTCTAATAGTAAAACATTGTTTTTTGAAAACCATTTAATAGTTTTTTGACGTATGGCAAACTGCAACGTTTTATTGAAAAATTTTTTTTTCTAGTGTGCAAAGCATGTTCCATAATTGGTAATTATGAATCTGTTCTTATTTTTAAATATTTTTCTGCATTGATGATTTCATCAATAAACTGTGTTTTTCATGACTTTTTAGAAACATTGAGTTTTAGACTATAACCGAAACTAGAAATTTTATTTTTCGTGTTTCTGTCGAGTAACTCTACTGCGACTTTCTCATACAGAAACTTCGAATCGAGACTTATCGCTCCAAAGAATTTGAGTTCACTGCTTAAAAACCAGTTTTTATAGTTCTTCCAACTTCAATTAATTTTTATTTTTATTTTTTGTGAGCAGTGGTTTTTTAGCCTTTAAAAATAAGTACTGTTTTTAAATAACTAGCAAATTAACAGAATAACCAAACCTTGTATAGCCCAAATTCAAACTTTTGAATTTTTCTGTGGCATGTTGATCTTGAGACATGTTTTGCTTCAAAATTTACAGATTTTTTATAGTTAACACTTCTCTTTTTGTAAATGTAAATGTAAGTAATTCATAAATCTATGAGGCATAGAAAATGCATGAGTAATTTTTAACATAACTTTTTGTTCTAAAAATTTAAAGAAACAAGATACATAGCTTTGTCTAAATTATAGTAAATTCTCACGTTTCTATCCGTTTCTCCTATGTATGCACGACTGCAATAGCAAGGAATGCTATAAACGCCGTCAAATTGAAGAGAAATAACATCCTTCACCGAATTTAAGAGTTAACTCAATTTAGGAAGAGTAGAAAACCGAGTAACAATGTTTTTTTAGACAACATTTTTTCTTTACGGTTTGTGGTACTTTTCACATATGGTAGTTGAGACATCTTGCTGTTACTTTTGGTTTGGCACACGTAAACTTTATGATAGACCACTTAATACACCTTGGTTAGATGATTTAACTCTTTTTGAAGATTTTGGAATTCACTTAAGGAAACAGCTCTGTACACTACAGAACTCACTGATAATTTCTGAGAAGAGTGATGATAAGACATTCCATTTAAATATTTATCTGTATTGGTAAGTTTTTGATAAAGTGAATGTGATAATAAACCATCTTCATTTCAATTAACTAAAACGTTCAAAAATGGTAACAAGTTTCTTTCTAATTTTATAGTAAAACGAATATTTTGATGAAATAAGTTTAAATGACATAAAAACTCGTTGAACGTAAAAGAACCATGTTGCCAAATGACAAAGGTGTGATCAATGTATTTCTACCACACTTGGGTTTTAGAGAAAATGTGGATAAAACTTTTTTTCTCAGAATCTTCTATAAATATATTAGCAACGGTTGGTGAAGGCGGAGAACCCATTGCGGCTCCTGATGTTTGTGAATAAAATTCAAAAAATAAAATATGTAGAAGTCAAACATTTTTTGATAATAGGTACTATGTCGCTTGAAATATTGTTCCTGTTAAATAAAGATCTAATATTATTCATTGAATCAGGTACCGGCACATTAGTAATCAAAGACATTAAAACTAACCATAATATCAGTCAGTTGCAAACAAAAATTATGCAACTTCTAAACAAAATCCGTTGAATTGAGTAGAAATGAATCAGTTTTCTTTGCTAAAGATTTTAATAAACTTGCAAGTTATTTAAAGATTTTATAAGTAGGTGAATTTTTATCGCTGAAAATAGGTCGAATAAGAATATTAGACTTACGAATTTTAGGTAATCCGTAAAATCGAGTTTTTGAATTTTTAGGTATTAACAGTTTTTTGTCAGATTCATTAACTGATGTCTCTTTTATAAGCTTGGAAACTGCTCTCTCATTAGATTAATAAGGATTTTTAGAAATTACTTTATACGACCAGTCTGCTAGAAGATTGTAGATTTTCTTATCATAATTTGATGGATTCAAAATAACCGTGGCGTTACTTTTGTCAGCATTAAGAATCATTATAGATTTATTTTGTTTAAGAGATTTTAATGTAAAAAATTCCGATTTTGGAATGTTACTTTGAGGAATTCTTGACTTACAAAGATTTTTTGTAATTTCAAAACGCATTTCTTTAGCAAGAAGATTAAGAACTGCTTGAATAGAAGCTTCTACAACTAATACAATTTCTTTAATAGAAATTTGATTAGAGCAAATACAAAGTTAAAACCTTTCGACAAAATAGCTGTTTGTGTAGAGAACAATGGGCGTGAAGATAAATTAATCACAGTCTCGGTTTTGGCTTCTGCATCGACGACACGTTTTGGATGCACTAATTTATTAAAATTCTTAAAATCGTTACTTGCAACTCGAAGAGATGGTAAAAATTCAATTTGTGAAAACCCGCATTGTATTATAGCAATATTATTAGTTAACATAGTTTTCTTGTCACTCTCAGTAAAAACTAACCAGTGTAGATAAGAATAGTACCGTACTGCATTATTGAGCCAGATGGCTTCAGAATATTCTGTGTAAAGCTATTAGGGCCAACATCTATTTACATTTCAATTGGTGCACATTGCATACCAGAAGGCCCTGGTGATTCTATGCTATATATATGTATATAATACCAGTTTTTGAACTTCGCCATAATGTTCTTTGGTGTGGAAGTTTCTTCTAATAGTTTGATAATTTTTCCTACAACGTAATAAATTGTCAGTGAGCGCCAGGATTATTCAGCATCCAATTCTCACAAGCTGCGTCGTAATATACCTTGAATGGACTAAAGACTGAAATGTCGAAAGGCTAAAGTTTATTATTGCAATGTGGTGGGATTGTCAAAATTTGCACTTCGCATTTTCCGACTCTCTTAACTACTTGCACAGAAATGTGACTGTCATAATTGTCGGGTATGTGTAAAGTAGTTTTTTTTAGAATGGGTGTGGTTTATAAAATGTTCCAGAACGTTAATTTATTAAATTTAAAATAACGCGTTTTAATGGTAGTAAAACTAAAGTTAAAATTTTTTAAACGTAGATAAACGCAGTAGTGCATTTAAAACGTAGTCGTTTGATTACGATATAAGGTGCGGCGTGTAGATAAGATACTATGATAATTAACGTGGATTTTTCGGCGTATATATTTTGCATTTATATTTTTAAAATAGTGGAATTTTTTGGTGATTTAAATTTAATTTAATTAATATTTCTTTAAGTCATAAAATACGTGGTTTTTTTTTTGTTTTTATTTTTTTGGGGATTTAATATAATTATCATTTCGTTATTCAAAAAGGGCAGACAGTTAATTAGTTTAAAGTTTAGAGGAGAAGGGAAATTATGTCGGATTCCAAGGAAAGGTGGTCAGAAGGAAAAAGAAAAAGGCAAGCTACGGTGGAGGAGGTGTTCAGGAAGAGCACCAAAGTAAGGAAATCACCGGTAGCGGAAGGTAAAGAGAGGAAAGATGGGGAGTTAGTAGAAATGTGTAAAGAACTGTTAAAGGAGGTAAAGAGTATAAGAGAGGAACAAATTAAGATGGGTAAGAAATTGGAAGAGAATTATAAAGAGGTAAAGGAGATGAAAGAAGAATTAAGAAGGTCAAATGAAGAATGGAAAAAAAAATTTGAAGAAATGGGTAAAAAGTATAGAAAGTTGGAGGCCAGATTGGAGAAGATAGAAAGAAGCTGGGAAAAAACCGAAAAAGAAAAAAGGAGAACAAACATAATCATACGAAGTATCGAAGTAAAAAATGGAAAGAAGGAGCAAAAGGAGCAAGTGGAAAATTGGATAAAGAAGGATTTAAATATTGAGAAAACAGTGGTAGAAACTAGAAAGTTAGCAGAGCGTGTAATGTTAGTAAAGATGGGTACATTTGAGGATAAGTTAGATGTATGGAAGCAAAAAAGAAGGTTAAGAGGTACGAGCATTTATTTAGACGATGACATGACGAGAAGGGAAATAGATATACAGAAGAAGATAAGATATGAGGCGAGTAAGATGAAGGGAGAGGGGAAAAGGATTAAAATAGGATTCTTGAAAGTGTGGGTGGAAGGTGAAGAAAGATTTTGAGATGAAGAGAGAGAAACTCTAGTAAAGAAGGGGGTAAAAAACTAAATGTTGGGGAAAGGAAGGATGGATCAAATGATGTTAGATTAGCAATTTTTAAGGAAAAAGAGATGGAAAAGCAGAATCAAATAAAATTATTGTTTTGGAATGTAGCAGGCATAAAAAATAAGGGAGAGGATTTCTGGAGAAACGTAGAGGGTTTTGATATGATGGGAATGTCGGAAACATGGTTGGAGGAAAAAGATTGGGAAGTATGGAAGGAAAAATTACCAGAGGGTTATAGTTGAAAGGTGTAATTTGCAACTAGAAGAGAAAATAAAAGTAGAGCAAGGGGAGGATACTAACTGGCATAAAAAGGAAGTGGTCGCTTGAAGAAGAGGAGGGAAACGAGAAGCAAGGGAAAGGGATTGTAAAAAATATGTGGTCAGAGAAGGAAACGAAAAATAGTATATAGTGTTAACAATTTATGGGCGGGATATGAGGATGATAAGTGAACAGATTGAGAAAATGGTACACGGGGAGAAAAAGGAAAAGTTTATTAAAGGGGGTGATTTTAACGCAAGAACAGGGGAAAAGGGAGGAGTGATTATAGGAGGGGAAGTAAAAAGAAGAGTTAGCATGGATAAGACAGTTAATAGGAATGGGAAAATGTTAGTGGAGATGTGTGAGAAAAAAGGATGGTCAATCCTTAATGGAAGAATAGAGGAGGAGGACAGAGGTGACTATACTTATATGGGAGGGAGGGAGAATCGGTGATCGATTACGTGATAGTGAGTGGAGAGATGTAGAAGGACATAGAAAGTTTTAAAGTGGGGGATGAAGAGAAATCGGATCATCGGACACTGGAAGTGATTTTAAAAGGAAAGAGCAGGGAATTAAGGAGGAACAGAGGGGATGGGGAGTAAAAAAGGTGTGGACTGAGGAAAGCATAAAAAGATATAAGATGAAGTTGGAGCAAGTGATTTGTGGAGATGTAGGGGGAGAAGAAAGACTAAAGGAGTTGACTGCAGAAATGGAGAAGGCAGTAGAGAAGAAAAGGTTTGAGAGAAGACCAGGAAAAAAGAGGAACGAAAATAGGTGGTGGAATAGAGAATGTAGAGAGGCAAAAACAGAGATGAGAAATGCTAGAAGAAGATGGAAGAAAGGTAGAATAGATGTGCAGGAGTATAAGAAGAAGAAAGTGAATTTTAAAAATGTATGTTCTGAGAGAAAGGTGTCGTATAAAGAGGAAATGGAAAAACAAGTAAAGGAAATAAAGAAAGAAGCAGAAGTGTGGGAATTTCTAAACAAGGAGAGAAGAAGAGGTAAGAGGAGAGGAGGTTTAACGGATATAAAGGTGTGGTTGGGTTATTGTATAGAGCGTTTGGAGGGAACAATAGAAGGACCAGGGCAGGTGATATTGCAAAAGGTAAATACAATTCACAAGTGTTTGATGGCAGAGCCATCTCATAGTATAAATTTACTATGTGATTAAAATTAACTGTAGATAGCTATAAACATTGGTAAATACGTTGAGTTGGTTTAACACCCGCGAATTTCAAAATATGCTTTGAATTATTCGTCGGGATAAAACCGCAACGTAAAAGGACATTGGGGGTGTCCTTTTACGTTGCGGTTTTATCCCGACGAATAATTCAAAGCATATTTTGAAATTCGCGGGTGTTAAACCAACTCAACGTATTTACCATCGTTTATAGCTATCTACAGGTAAATACAATACAGGAGGGGTGGGAGATAACGAAAGAGGAAATGGAGGAAGCAATAAATAGACTTAAATTAAGGAAGACAGCAGGAACGGACGGTACGCAAGGAGAACAATGGAAATATGTAGGGGAGTGAGTGAGAGGATATATAAGGAAAATTTTTAATACAATATGGAAAGGGGAGGAATTGCCAGGGAGTTGGAAAGAAAGTTTAATTCTGTCGGTTTATAAAGGAGGGGATAGGAAGGAGGTAAAGAATTATAGAGGGATTAGTGTCACTAATGTAAGTTAGAAATTGTATGCCATGATTATACAAAGGAGGTTGGAAAAAGAAGTTGAAGAAAAAAGACTATTACTAGATTGGCAGATGGGATTTAGAGTGGGAAGAAGGGCAATAGACAATGTTTATATATTGAAACAGTTAGTGAATGGTGAGCTAGATAAGAAAAGAGGTAAGGTATACGCGTTCTTTATAGACATAGAAGCTGCGTTTGATAATGTGAATAGGGAAAAGCTATGGAGGGTGTTAAGGAAAAAGGGAATAGAAGAACAACTAGTGAGGAAACTGGAAAGGATATATAAAAAGACTAAGAATAGAGTAAAAATAGGGGATAGTGTTAGTGAAGTGTTTTGGACGAGGAAGGGGCTAAGGCAGGGGTGTCCTCTTAGCCCTATTTTATTTGCACTGTATATAGGGGACATAGAAGAAGTGTTGAAAGGAGGTCAGTGTGGTGGGGTTGTCATGGAGGGAGGGATTAAAGTGTGGGTGTTGGCATATGCAGACGATATGGTCATGGTGGCAAAAAATGAGTTGGAGATGAAAGGTGTGATAAATACAATAAAGAGGTATCTGGAAAGGAAAGACTTGGGTTTAAATGTGAGAAAGTCTAAGATGGTAGTTTTTCAAAAAGGGAGAGGAGGGAAGAAAAAGGAGTAGTTAAGTTGGGGGAACAGAAGATAGAGGCAGTGAATGAAGTGACGTATTTGGGATATAGGCTGAGGTATGATAATAAAGATGATGCGCATATAAGGGAGTTAGCAAAGAAGGGTACCAGGGTATTAGGGAGGTATAGAGTTTAGGCGAAAGAGTATTTGGGAAGGAGATCGAGAAGAGAAGATGGCTGTTTGAAAAATTGATTAAAAGTGTGATGATGTACGGGGTGGAGGTATGGGGTTGGAAAGAGTGGAACCTATTGGAAAGGGTACAAATAAAATATTGGAAATGGATACTAGGTTTAGACAGGGAGACGCAAGGGTACATAATAGAGGAGGAGGGAAAGTTAGAGAAGATTAGAATAGAAGCAGGGAAAAGGGCGATGGGTTATGAAAAGAAAATGAAGGAAAGGAGAGAATGTAAAATTTTGCAATGTTGCTGGAGGACGGTAAAAAATAGCAAAAACGTATATGGACAGGAAGAAAGGAAACTGTACTATCAACGAAGAGGTTTCGCAAGAAAAGAGGTAGAAAAAGGAGAGAAAGGAGGTTAAATACGGGGGAGATAGTAAAAAAAGATAAAGATTTGCAGGTGCAAGAGAGAGAAGGAAAGTATAACGTAAGGTATGGGAATATAGTGTCCAGGGAGGTTCCTAAGTATCTGATGGGGAGGAGAAGCTTAGGAGAGAAACCACTTATAGCCAGGTTTAGATGCGGAAATGAGGAGAATTTAAATAAGTATTGGATGGAGAATGTAATGAGGCGATGTAGATTATGTGGGGAGGGATGGGAGGACATTGAGCACTTGAGTGAGGAGTGTGGCGAGCTAAGGGAAGAAAGGAGGGGGAGGAAGGCTTTGCTTGGGGATGAAGGGGAGGGATTGGATGCAAACAGTAAAGGAAAGAAGAATAAGAGGGGAGGGTTAGGTCTAAAGTATTAGAATAGTTAGATGGTGATGGGAAGATTTTAGGGGAGAAAGTTTTTTAGTTTTTAAATTTCTGTACAAATTATATTATTATGTTAAGAGAATGATGTAAGGGTAACGTAACCCATTGTAAGGCCGAATGGCTAAACAATTAACAATAAATAATAATAACAAAAATATTTGAGCACATCCATCCACTTCAAATCGCAAGCCCTAGCACTCCAACTGGACTATCTTTCATCATATATTTTTCCAGAATAATTATTACGGAAAGCAAAAATGTCTCTGCTGCTGATATTATGGCATACATCGTTCCAAGGTCTCACCTCTCAGCACTCGTACAGCGGTTTGCTTATTTTGCTCATTTAAGTGCAATTATTTTTTTCGGAGCCTGTACCGTTGTGATCCCAGTTTCATCCAGGTTAAACGTCCTTGAACCATCCGCCAAACAAGGATATTGCTCGAGTACTCTTAAATTTAAAAAAAAAACATTTTTACGTCATGTTAATTAAAGGGTGTAAGCCTTGATAGGTTGCATGTCTTTGGTTTTCGAAGCGATAAATCTGGGTTTCTTTTTGCAAATGCCTTTTTCCAGTCATCTCCGGTTCTTTTATTTTTTTTTTTCCATGTCTCCGGCGTATCAAAAGTGTTTTTGGACGCCAACTCGTAAACTAGTTTACAGGTTTCCCCCGTGAAAAGCCAACAGTTCATTTGGCTACAAGTTACCAAATAATCTGATGAAACGGTTTCTTAAACCCTACTCAAAACTCGCCGATGTAGGTAATTAGATTCGATTTGTTTGTAATCTGGGTGCATTCTCTTCTTTTGAACGTACCTGGCCAATGTTTGAAATTTTATGTTAAACCTGTCTGTTGCATCTCTAATCAAAATATTTTCTTCTTTTTCTAAACCGTTATAGTAGCTTCAGACATTATTTTTGCAAGCACATTGCCGATTTTTCTTTGTTTTGGATTTCTGGGCATCTAAAACAACAAATTGTATAATGTTATTACAATTTAACATATTAAAATAAAACAATTATTGTTTTTAGCAATTGTAGCAATAATTATGCAAAATTATGATATTTGTTTTTAAAAAACGGTTAGTGTTATTCTAATTTATAACGCACAAAAATGTTTATTTTAATAACAATACTAGAATTTTTCAGATCCGATTATGCTGCCGGTAAAAAAACTAAATTTAAAGTAAAAGTATATAACTAAAAAATTTTCTTACTATTTACTAGTTAAAACATAAACGTACTTAAAAGGTGTCCTATAATTTCCTCGATTCACTCAAGAAATATTGTTTTTGACGAAAAGTAGTTTATCACGTTCTTTGTACATCTAGAGTTAATGATAACAATCTCTTAAATTAACCGCTAGCTGTTATACAGTTAGTGGTAGGCACTTTCAATTTAATTACAGAGAACACCGCTAAATTGTTACAGAAACTTTCACGGCACTAGGGTTGTGGTTTTAATAGGGTGCATTTAAGGTGCAACTATTGTATATACACTTGATATAAGTTACAAGAGTGAAAATTAGTGTTATTAACACCTTTATAGTAGATATAAAGCTATATAAGACACTACGTTATCAAAAATTTTAATTATTTATATTTTACTTAACCAAATGTATTTATACAATAAAAATCATTGTATCGAAAAGACTAAGTATTTCTTAATTTATAATTAACAAAAATATATCATGTTTACATTATTTATAACTTTTAAAATTTTGTTTAAGTGTGACTTACATTTTTTACAGCGTTATTATAACCATTTTAACGTCGCAGTAGGTGTATCTAAAACAATATTTTAGAAAAAAGGTATTGTGGTTACTATATTTATTTTTAAGGTAAGTTTTTGAATGCATTCTTCTGAACGTAGTTTTGGTAGATAAAAACTAAATGTAATTTACAAATTGCATTTCACGTGTTAATCCGCACCCTACTCCACTGAGTTTACTAATCATTCATTTTTATATATTGTTTTACAAACAAATATAATTTTTAACGTCCTTCTTGTTGTACGTAACAATTGTTAGTTTGAAAAATGCATCTCAAGTAACAGGTAACATCTATTTTCAGAGTAAATTTTTGAGCTATCTTGAGCAAAGACACGGACATGGGAGATTGCTCAATGAGATTAAGAGCGGCCAGTAAATGGTGGGGATTTTAAAGTTTGCCAAAGTGGGTATGAGTTTCCATGCTAAAAAAGCATAGTTACTGTTTTGTATAATAGGTGGCGAAGGTTATATGAATGAACTGAAAATATTTTTACGAACTTCGAACGATAATCGAACTATTGTTTTCTTAAATTGAACCTATTGTTTGACAATATTTTACATAATTCAAACTAAAGTTTACACTAATTTTTAGAGAAAACGGATTAAGTAATGAAACGCTAAGGGTGGGTTCATAGAAAGTGAATTAAAGATGTAATTAAAATTAAAGTCGTTACGTGATAGGTTAAATTTCAGTAAATAACGAATCAGAAATCAAGATTTTGAATATAATCGCGATTAAGTTAATTTTGATTTAATTCGCTTTCTATAAACCCACCCTAAAAAAATATAATACTACACGTCAATATTTGCATGTTATCGATACTGGTATACGGTGTAAACCGCTAGCGAAGCAAAAAAATGCGCCACATTAGAACATTTTTTGAAAAGAAATTGTATAAAATTTAGCATATATGTTTTTTTACATTCATCTTGAAATTGAATAGACTATAATAACATCCTATTGATAGTAAGGAAATCATTAATAATCACACTCTTAGTTTAACAAAGATACGACACTTTAGGTTCTCGCAATCTAAGACGGCGGCGTATGTCCTTTGAAAACCAACACGTGTCGCATCAGTTTTCAACATATCGAATTTTTTTAAAGAGCAAAAAGATGTCGATTGTCTTATTGTACTAAACTCATCGCTTTTCCTCTATACTCGCAGCCTCACTCATTTTCTGAACGTTTACTCGTTTTCTGGTCTTAAAACCTCACTAACCTTCTTGATACCTACTTTCGACTGAAAAATCTAATATTGTCTTAAAACCTGGTAAAAAACAGAAATTTTACTTTTTGACCTTAATTCTGACATTTATTTGCATATTCACCCAAAGTTACCTATCTATTTTTGTTTCCTGTAATAAGCTTAACAAAATAATATAGATATTTGATATTCTGAACCGTAAAATTAATCACAAGTTGTAAGTAATCAGTTAGCTTATTATATTTTATAACCAATTTCAGATTTACATTGCAATGGGAAAACAAAATTCAAACCGCAACAAGAGTAAACGTAATAAACGATCGAAAGCAGCTAAATTACGCTGGTCTCATGAAAAGCATGTGTCTATGATTTATGACGAAATCCCTCCAATTGAAACTTATTTTGAAAACTGTAGAGAAGGTAGTAAATGATACCATAGATTTATTTATTGAAGAAATCTACAGAGACACTGAACTTTGGCATAATGAAATGTTGCGGAAATTAACCCAATTTTACACAGAATGTATAGCTCCCAAAATCGTACGCAATAATATCGGAAAGGTTTCAAATGTATAGATCCAATATATATTAGGGAGGCAATAAGGATATACGAAACAAAAAATGTAAGAAAAATAAAATGCAACTATAATTATTGAAAACAACAGCAGAAAGGAATAAATTGAGAATGTTTTTTTGAAGTCAAGTTTACTATAAAGTATTAAGTTTCTGCTGATAAAATAAAGAACGTTTAACAGCAAGGTTATTTTTAATTTACTTCAAGGTTCTTTATTATTAACGGCAGATAAATGAATATCGAAACTAAGCAAAACAATCTTATCACATTCTTACACTTTGAATTTGTTGCTTACTATTAACCATCCTGAATTGGGTCATTGGCTTTTCTTCCTACGAATTTACAATAGATTATAAAAGGGGCGTTTTAAGTTTTAATAGTAATTTTTCTTGAAAAATAAGGAATGGACCTTATGCTCTAAACCATTACAGTTATCTACCATTGGGAGATTATTAGTTATACATGTTAAACCCTGTATAAGTAATATGAAATAAATGATCTTTACATAGTTGACTGCGTCACATTGCATGATTCATTAGATGCTTTTGTGTTATAGTACATTTATGTTAGTTTTATCCTTGGTTTTATGAAGATTAAACGGTTGCTCAGATTTAAAAAAACAAAAAGCACCCTCTGCGTGACAATAACCAAACTAACTTTTATCTTAGCCTATGCAAAAGGTATGTTTCCCAACTAATGCGTCTTTTCTGAGACGGAAAAATGTAATTAAAATCTAAAATATTGGAAATTCAACATTATATTATTAACAAACTCATTTCAGTTTTTGTTCTTTTATATCGTAATACCAATTTTATTTAAATTTAAGACAATCAAAAATCCTTTTTTGGCTACTTTAAAACAAGAAATAAACCACAAAACACGCAATAAATTAGAATGTAAATTCCATCTTGACCTAGATTGAAGTTTCAACTTTACTATGATACACTGTTATAGGTGATATATTAGTTGTAAGAAATGTGTTTTACATTTTTCTAGAGGTCTATATTTGTACATGTGGCGCCCTCTGTATGGATGTCCCCTCTTAACATAATGTTGTGTCTCCTTACAGTACTTACACTTTTTAGAAAGTGAAAAACAAGCTTGGCGGCAGTTTTTGTTGAATTGCTATTGCGGTGTCTGTCGGCAAGAATTTTTTAATTCATTGATACGGTTGTAAACAGCAGGTTTCTAGTTTAAAGTTTAGTGGTTTATCTGCATGGTTTTAAACATCGGTTGTCCGCTAAAAACTTGGCCCTTGTCTTTAGCGACCACTTTTTTTACCTTTAAACTTACATAGTCTTTGGTAAAACTGGTATCCACAATAGCGTTAAATTCTTGCCCGTATACGGTGTGCATTTTTACGTTTCCTAGACCGTGAACGCTACTGGTTGCGCTGATCAGCTAGGAAATGTAATGCGCGTCAAAGCACTCCGTTCCCTAGACAATGGGCGCAATAGTGGATGCTGATGCTTAACTTAAAATGCCTGACAGTAGGTAAGAACAGTATAATATGTAATATGTATGGACAATTACAGATATCTGATGGTAGGTAACAATAGTAGGTATTTAATTAAAAATATGTTAATCGTAATGTTTATTATTAATTTAATGTATAATGATGTTTAATATGTATGAAGTAATGCAGGAGTGTGCACAGTCAGCACATTTTAATGGTTACTTCCATATCCAATGGCATTTGTTTGATTGAGATCAATATTTTTACTTAATGATCTCATCTTTTTTGATCTCTTCTTCCTCAAATCTTCCAACTTTAAAGACCTACCTTTCTGTATAGACCTAGCGCCAGCGTGTAAACTTCTATTTGCACGGCGTGCAATAGAAGTAGGTTGAACTTTTATCTTCCTCATTCTTTTAAAATTACACATCCCTGTGCAGATATTGGAAAACGACTCGATATTTTCGATATTTTCAATTTTCTTGTTGAGGTTACATATGTGTTGTAACATAAATTTTGATTGATTGGCTTCAGCAAAATTATAAAAGTTGTTTAGGTTTAATTTAAGTTTTGACAGTTGCATCTGGTATTCTACAGAGTATTCATTATCATTTATCGTATTTTCTAACATTTCACTTGATGTATGCTCAACTATATTATTTGCTTCCATTGGTTTTCTAAACTCATGATTGTTTGTTTTGTTACCATCATTTACTAAGTCAACATTTTCCTCCATTCCCATAAAAAAAAACTTGTCGACTCCAGTACCTAAAGCTAATGTCGCTAACTCAACGCGGTCTTGAAAAATCAAATCAGGAGCATGCAATAGATCCACACCACTGTTATACACTGCGCACAAATGCTTACAAAATTTTCCCCCTGCTCCATCTGGACAATCACATTGCTCTGTTTGAATGTTCACAGTGTACAAGATTTGTTCGTCTAACGCTGAATTAACAGTATATTCGAAATTGTTTACTTGAGTAGCAGCTAATTCGCTACATTTATTGGCAAACTTCTCGAAATAAATTTGAAGTGTCGTTCTTCTTGAATTTGCAGCAGAAATAAATTTTTGTTGGTAAAATTGTTCCATAGAATATGTAATAAAATCCACTAAAGACACAGAATTATAAGATTTACATCTCTTGAGGACTAGATCTTTAAATATACGTATAGAGACTTCCACTATATTATTAGTATTGTGACCCCTAGTTGACATTCCAGTACGAAAGCAGTGGCACCATTCGGAATTTCTTTTCCACATTTGTTCAAAATAGTTTAAAAATAATTTATATTTTGCTGATAGTTGGGAACGGCATAATTCCTCTTTGAATAGATTGCAGTCAATTACATTTTTTGCATATAGTACATCCCGAAATTTTTGCATAAGGATCCGTCGATCTGCTTTTTTAATTCCATGTGACTGGTCCCATAGCCAGCGCCATACAGCTTGCATCACATGAAAAGTGCAAAGTAAAGTGCTTGACCCAGGAAATATAGTATGGAGCGCATTTATTTCTGCAGCTGAATCATCTGTCATAAACACAGAAGGTGCTCCCTTACCAGCAAATCCATCAGATCCTAGGACCTCCGTAAATTTTTGAAAACAAAATTCATACACTTCCTGTGTTTGATAACTGTGAATCATACAGCCGAGAGGTACACCGCCGATTTTAGTAGCACCAAAAAAAAATGTTACTGAATTACCCATTTGATCACATGATCCACTGCTGTCAACAAAAACGATTTCACTGGAAACATGCAGACTGTGGGCTCTGAGCATTAAGGGCGTTATTACAACACAGCAAAAAGGCTCTTCGCTTAAATCTTGATTCCATTAACTTCAAAATGTGCCTTTTTCTCTACTAGCTTTTCAAAAACACTCTTGCTTGTTCTTTCTCCATAATTTTCTTTCCTATGAATAAAAGTTGAAACTGTGAACACATTTGAACCGAAATACGTACCTCCATTGTTCATGAAAATGATAAATTGAGCGTTCCATAGGATTTACTTGGGCATTAGCCAGAGTTTCACATATTTTATCACCTGAAGTAGTAGCCATTAGAGTAGATGTATGGAAATGTTTAGCTTCGCTGGGACTCAGTCCTTCACTAAAGTACTTCAAAAATTGATCTTTAGTAGACGAGCTTATTCTTAGATAGCTATAGGCTTCTGCCACCGAAATCCTGTGGCTATGCGTAAAAGCTACCTGAAATTATTAAAATATTACTGTTGTTATATTACAAATTCACACTAACTTACTTCTACAATTGCGTTTAGACCCTCCTTAAGGAAGGGGTTCTTGCATCTTGAAAATTTGTTTTCTTTTTTTTACGTTAATATAGATTTTGGCGCCGCAGTTTGTTTCTTTCCCTAACACTACTTACTTTTCTTTCCTTATTTTTTGCATTGTGTTGACAAACCCAATCTTTTCGATACTGCAGTTTTTTTATTTTAGGATACGTTCTGTTTACAATCCAATCTGTGCTTTAGAAAAGTTTTCAATCCAATTTTTTGCAGTGATATCTAGATCTCTTTCAATGTTGGTTCTTAGTATAACTTTGGATTGGTCGGAGTTAATTATTCTGATATTACAATCAAACGTTTTTATAGTTTCTATTACACTTTCTTCTCTACCTTGATTCATATTGACAAGACTACTATCACAACACGAACAAATACGCGAAGTAATACGTACAACTTGCACGTGAATGACAGAACCATGCAAGAAAACGCGCTAAATATCAAGGGCATGTCATGTTGCGCTTACTGTATAGGGAACGGAGTGCTGTGACACGCATTACATTTCCTAGCTGATCAGCGCAACCAGTAGCGTTCACGGTCTAGGAAACGTAAAAATGCATACGGTGACAGGTACAAAGAATCAAAAATCTATAGAAGACGTGCCAGATACAAAGAGTTTGGACCTAGAATAAAAATTGTTAACGGTCTTTAGTCAAACAAACCACTCCTGATGGTTTGTAGATGTACTGAGAATTGATAATTAGCTGAGGGTGTTCTTGAGCGTAATTTAAAAATCTGGAACGGTCAAACGGTTGCTAATCTTTTACAGCGTATACTGGTAGTACTTCTGACTCCCCACACCTATTTATGCTTTCGCCTACCTTTTAACAGAGTTGAGTATTACTCTACAACAAATTAGTGATTAACGTCAGTTTAAACAAAATTTTATATTTTTAGATATTTACATTAAAGGTGTAAAACAATAATTTTTTGAATTATTAAATATTACTGCTAAGCAATTGCTTAAAAATTTTTTACAAATAAATAAATTTGAAAAAGTTGCAATCAAACGTTAATTATAATTACGTAGTCATATTTTAATATTTAGAAACTTTGCATTTTACAAACTTAAAATTTAAATGAAATCAAACTGCACTTTTAAAAATTTGTACTCTTCTTCTTACCGATTGTTGCATTGTTCATCTGTCAGGTTTTTTGCGCTCATTTATTTCCGATTTTTTCCATCTAGGTTTTTTGAGTTTTTTTTTGTTTTTCGTGATGTATCACTGTTACCTTTTTTAGAATTAAAAAAAAAGAAATTTATACTTTTTAACAACTACTTTTTCGTGACTGGAAGAACGCTTTCGTTGAAATAAATATCAAATATAAATTGTTTATGTACGTCCGAACAACTCCTGAGAACTATAGAAACAGAGATAAAAACACATTAATTTATCAAATGAAAACAAATCAAATCAGAAGGAATATGACGATGACCACAAGGCGAAACATAATGTAGCGTGTTTATTAAAAATAAAATTAATACTTATGGGAAGGTTGTGATAAATAAAGTTAAAAATAAAATAATATAATACTAACCCATTTAGAGTTTTTTAAACAAGAAATAATTGAAAAAATAAACTTTAAGAACATAAAAATTAAACGTGCTTACTATAATGTATACATAAACGCTAAAAACTAAATTTTTGCCAAATTTGAGTTTAAATTAAAATTTTGGGAATGTAGTTTGTAAGAATGGTTAGACTGTTCAGATGCTTGCTCTAAATAAAGTTCTACACTGGAGTTTGTTATTTTAATAATCAGCAATATGATGAACAGGATGAATTTTGGGTGTGTAGCAAACGTTCGTTTCATCCGTAAATTTTTGAATATGGCTTTTGTAATTCAAATGCAAACTTTGCTCAAAACAAGACGACAACTTTATTGAAAACAGAAAACAAGCTAATAAATTTGTTTCATAAAAAATCTTTTAAAAAAATATATTGATGTACCATTTGCCGAAACTTCTAATGCTTCCAGCTTTTCAATCATTCTGTGGCATTCTTCCCGTTAAATTTGTTGTTATAACATTGTACTATCTTTTTCAAACCACGTGAGATTTCGTATGCAAAGCGTAACATCATCGAAACCAAACTAAAGATTGTGTATGGACTATAAAGTTGCTGTAAACACATAGCTAGAAGGTGCTCATTACCTTATCCCAAAAATTGGCGACACCTTAAATAACCTTCGCAGATCTTGAATTTTTTGCATTTTAGACTTATACAAAGCCTACCTTCATTTACTCGTGGGTGAGGAATCTGCACGAATTCAATTCATTTCTACACATTTAGGAACGTATAAAGTGAATGGGTTGAGTTTCGGAATCAAATTTGCTTCTTCCGGACTTTATTGCATCATAGCTCAAATCCTAAACGGTTATATGAAAAGTGCAAGAATCGTCTCATACAATGCCTCGAACGACTCCAACAATACAATCTATACATAAACTGCTCAAAATGCTTCTTCTTTCAAAATAAAATTGAATATCTAGGTTATGTGCTTAATAACAATCAAATTTTAAAATCAATAGCAACAGTCAACTGCCTACGTCCAAAAACTGCCTCAGACGTAAAACAATTTTTGAGCATAGTAACATATTATTCAAAATTCATTCTTAACATCTCAGTCATTACCGCTCCACTCTGACGTCTCAGAAGACAAAGTGTGGGATTTATATGGTCGTTACAAACAGAAACAGCGTTTATCAGATTGAAGAACAAAATTGTAAGCCATAGGGTATTGTCATCTAACAATCTAGACGCAAGTCACATAAAGACGGTAATGATGAAACGCAGATCACATTTGCATCCCGCTCATTCATTGACTTTGAAAGTAATTATAGCGAAGTATTCAAAGAAGCTTTAGCGACATATTGGGCTATATACCAAAATCTCTAATAAAATTAAAACCCTAGCACGCAGGTATGTGTATTGGTTACTAATAAATGCAAGAGTCTTGTTAAGATTGTGATTTAAATCAAAACAATCCGTGACAAATAACGTACCGTAAATGGGAACCACCCAAAAATAATTTTGACCGTGTCCATATGGATTTGGTAGAATCTTGTGAAAGAAGGCAGCATTTCGTTATTTTGGTGGATGTTTTGCTTAAATTCAAAAATGCACCGACGTCTTCATCTAGCACTAATGCACTTGACGATATATTCGTTTTTTATAGATATACTCATGTTCTTGTTTCAGACAATGCTTTCATTAAAATCCGATAAATTTGTTAATTACTACGCAACTAGCGAAATCCAACAGAATTTTATCTTACCTGGACAGTCTGCCCCTAACTGTCAAACAAAAACTTATATCCATATTCTTAAAAAAAATTAAAAAGCAAGATCTTTGTTACAATCGTGTATTTATTGTCTCTACATCTAAAATAAACACAACAGTAATAGAGGTGTTTTTTCCTCGCCAATAACTAGGGGTATATCGACTCAATTCGTCTATTTCTTTACTTTAGATACATCTCCTCCAGTGTGCTTTTTTTATAAATTATATTATTCAGTAATATTCTTTATCGTTTTGCCTTTATCTTGCTCCAAATATTGCACCAAAACTAAGTAACGTCATAATCAATTTTAAGTCAGCAGCAAAAGTGTAGGTACAAATTTTGCATATTAAATGCAAGTCTACTAATTCTATTATCGATTGAATATTGCTATAGGATTCAATTATTTGAAGGACCATAGCAATATTAATAATAAGCTTTTTTATTACGGAGCGTTAATGTTTTACTGTATTATTCTAGGTCAGCAATGTTAAACAAATCTTTAAAGAACCGCTTCCACTGTCAATCCTAATTCTTACATAGAGTTCCTTTGCTAAATTTCGCTTATTTAGAAGATGAGCTAATAATCCAGTCAAGTTACCATAGTACACAACTGGAATAATATTTCCATTCACATTTTTTCTTCTCTCGTCAAAAAAAAATGTCTAATGAATGTATTGTTTTATTCAACTTAGAAACAACTTTAGGTTCTATGACAATTTTCCCGGCGTTGCGCAAATGGAAATTGCATTCAGTGATAAGTTGCAGTTAACTGAATTTCTTTTTAGTTTCAGTATTAATAAGAAGCGATTTAAGTTTTTCCATCTTCCGCTTTCTTTCTATTTTAATTTGCAATGAATCTTGTTGTCTTATCTAATGAGAAACCAGCAATAATCTTCCATTATGACGGGATCCCATTATTATAATATCGTTTTTCCATTTTTGAAATATTTATTTATTTTAAAATTATTATTATTTTCCAGTCAATTAGCCACAGTACTTTAATAGTTTTTAATCTTTTGATTTTCCAAAATATATTTTTTTTAAATTCATAAAGAATTCGAATGCTTTGAAGTTGGAAGTTTACAATCAGTTCTTTTTGTGATTTGATTACAGATAGAATCTTTGGATACATTACTTTGTGTTTATTTCTTTTTTGAGTTAATTTACACAAATGCATGTTTACAATGTGATATCTATATTTTGTCTTGATTTTTAATTTTAAAACCAAAATATTATTTATAAAATCTTTAAATTAATTCACTTTATCTCTTTATTTTTTATTATGTCTACGTAAAATTCAATTATTTGCTTTATGGCATCTATTTTAGTAGATTTTATTTTTGTCCGTTTTTTTCTGTCAATCTTCATGTGTATAGTAATATGCTTTTTATCATTGCTGCATATATATTAAATTTTCTTTTTTTGTAACGTGTAAAGTATACAGTTGTCATTTAATTTAATACCCACACCATGGTATTTCTTTTTCCATACGTGTAGTTCTGTCAGTCTCCATGTGTAGATGTACACAATTTTTGTGAAATAACACTTATGACGAACGAAATTTCCGGAGGTAAATTCTTAACCTTCCCACTTCCCACTGCTTCTCGGAACAAAACCTTCCTATCTAATTTCATTTGTTCACCACCGTTTTTCTTTGTCGCAAGTTGCTTCACAATGTAATCTATTTTTTCATTTGCACCAGCAATCAATCCATCATCTACATCTTGTTCAGCTTCTTCTTCGTCTTCTTTTTCTTCAATCTGTATCCGTTCACTCCTTAACATAGGTCTCTCTCAGTTTCTTCCACTCTTCTTTATCTTGTGCAGTGTTGACCCATCTCTTCGGGGGGCGTTCCATACTTCTTTTTGTTTGTCTTGGTCTCCATTCTGTGATTTTGCGTGTCTATCTATCTCCAGTTTGTCTAGCTACGTGTTCAGCTCATGCCCATTCTATCTTTGCTACTTTGTCTATAACGTCTGTGATCTTTCTTTTTTTTGGATATTTTCACATCTGATCCTATCCCATAGTGAAATACCAAGCAAGCTTCTTTTCATGCTTTTTTGTGGTCTTTTGAGTTTATTGGCAAATGTATTGGTCAAGCTTACAGTTTCAAGTCCGTAAGTATTGATTGGTAGAACACATGAATTATATAGTTTAGTTCTTAAATTTTTAGATATTTCTTGATTCTTAAGTATGTGTTCTGGTTTGTCGAAAGCTGCCTAGGCAAGTCGAATTTGTCTGGTAATTTCCGCATTATTATCATGGATATCTCAACTAACAAGTTTGTAAATATAAATTGGTCAAATTTATTAATTTGTAAAAATGAATAAAAACCTAGACAGAAGTGAGATTTCTGGCGATTTGATGCAAAATATGACAAATTCTTACAGTGGCTAAAAGTTAACCGTATTGATAACAAAAATATAAGTGAAACGATAATGCTGATTTATTGCATTTCGTTATTATCATACCATGCATTTTGTCTGTTTTTTTGAATTAATATATTTTAATCTGTTTCTTTTTCCGTTTTTGAGCTCGAGCATTTTAAATACTTCTTTTAACTAATCTGTCAGTTTCATCTGTTCACCATAAATTTTTACTTTTTCTCTTTTCGATCGTATCTAGTGCTTCTGTAGCTGCTCTATGAGTACTTTTAATTATCTTGTTGTATATGTTCTATTTTGATATAGATTTCTTACACTATTGTGCAGTAAATTGTCTATTTTATATTCTGCAGCTTTAGAATTTATAGTTTCTTTTGCCTGTTGTTGATTTTTGTTGTATGTGAATATAAAGAGTAATGTAATTTTCACTAAATGATAATAATCTTGTATCTAACTTAAAATTTTTAAAAAGTAGTTTTAAATTTTAATCCAAAAATTGAATCTATAAAATTGCATAACTTTAACGCAGTGTGTAAACGAACTAATTTAACACAGTATCTAAATATTTTTAATTGCAGCTTTAAAAAACATCCGTAGTTATAGCAAAATTAATTTTTTATTTAACAATAATTATCATACTAATTGTATTTATTTATTTATTTAAAATGCGTTGTTACAAAATTCTTTTAACGATGCACAAAGGTTACATAAAGATTAAACAAAACCTAAACACAAAATAACTAAATAGTTTTTACTTAAAAAATGTCTTTAAACTGCACACAAAGACTATCAAAGCTTAAAGCTTCTCTTTTCTATAAATATTTTCAACCAATTGTTAAGATTAAAAGCTTTTACTGCTTACTGACATATAGATAATAAATCGTAGCAGTAAGACGATTTTTCTTTGTGGTCAATTTTATGCACCTACACAATTGTTAAGTAAGTCAACAAATGAAAGATTACTTTGAATTCTACCAAAACTAAAAGTATGCTATTAAAGTATTTTAGTTTGCAGAAACAAATTAATTCATAACGTAATTAGAATACTTATGTAGTTGTGTGTTCAACAGATATTTTAATAAAAGTTGGTATTTCATTTATACTCATACTAATGAATACAAATACAATGTAAACGCTTAATATAGACGCAATTACATTCTAAATTTAATTTTATAGCTTGTAGTTAGTTAATTAACAACTCATAGACTTATACACATCAAATGCAAATAATAAAAACAATAATAACATCCAATCTAAATATATGTAATTTTATCATTTTACCACTAATGCTTAAGTTTGTAATGGTAATAGTTATTTTTTTTTATTTGGGTTGTTTGTGAATTAGGTTGCGCTGGTGGTCGCAAAATAAGTGTCTTACGAGTAATCCGTACAGGCCCGGAATGGAGGCAGTCTTCTTGGTCAATCTGGCCCGATGACAAACGTGAAGCGAGTTCACCGAAGTAATATTGCACTGCCGCGAAAACTCGTTAACACAGTAAAAGTTCCTTTTTAAAATTACGATGGGTTCTATACGGAAACTAGGAAACGAATTGAATGAAAATGTGGTGATAAGGATAATTTACAACAAAAGGAGAAGAAAGTACAAGTTGATGTACTTAGCATTAAAATACCGCTCACAAAATTAGAATAATTTCATATGATTTAAAAAAAATTAAATTAAATTAAAAGCAAAACAAATTAAACTTAATTGCAAATGAACTGTAACAAACATATAAAATACAAAAGTTAATAAATTTTAAACTATTAACTAATTTGAGGATACCGGTAAAGGTACGAATTAAAGCAACTATAGATATACGATCTGGACCTGGATACAAACATTCAATACGTCCTATAGACCAAGATAAAGGATGCGACGCAACTCCTTTTAGTAACACGATATCTCTAACATTTGGATCAGACGTGTTAGATGTTGAATCAAATGGTTCAAGTACTCTTTCGACCAACGATTCCAAAACCACTGAAGAATCTGATTTTGTCTTAACTAACGGTTACGCAAGATGCGTGATTCGGGAATAAGATTTACCGGTAAAAAAAGTGAAGGTGACCCTATTAAAGAATGACCAGGGCTGAGATAATCACAAGACTCGGAGGGATCTTCAGATAGGGTGCACAAAGGACCACTGTTAAGAACAGCTTTGATTCTAGCAAATAAGGTAACGTATTCTTCAAATGTGGCCGATGCATTACCTAGCATGCGATAAAGCAAAGCTTTGGCAGATTTGATAGCTGCTTTTCACATACCTCCAAAATGAGGGTCATATGTAAGAGTAAACTGCCATTTTACTTGTCGTGTAGATTAGACTGATTCAGAAAAATCGACATTTTTTTTCCTTAGGCACTGCAAAAATATCATTGGAAATGACGAAAAAAAAATACTGTGAAAGTTTCAGCTCTTAATATTCATATTAAGGTGTGTCGCATCGCAAATTTCGATTTCCCATTTAATTAACATGGGAAAAAGTTTTGTTTAGAATTTGGAATTTTGTAACTTAGTAAGTGAATTGGTTATCAGTAAGACTATAACATATTCTTATAGGAAATTTATTGCTCTACAAATCTTATGTCTTATAAATCTTTCGTAAATCTACTCCTTCAAAAGTTATTGAAGGTTAACTTTGAACCCTAAATAAATTTCATAATTTTTTTTTTAATTTCCAGCAAAACTATCAACTTTATCAGAAAATGTTATTGAACTTTTTTTGTAGATCATTTAATTTTGTATAAATTATCTATCACAAATTTTTCGAAATTTTCTACGGTTTGTGAGCGGCACCCATCAAACTGTGAATTTTTTTGAATAATCGTACTTTAACTGTATTAAAAATTAAAATTATCCAATTTTTGACTAGAAATTGTCAATAAATTCATATGGCAAATCCAAGTGTTTAAAAATCACAAACCGTAGAAAATTTCAAATAATTCGAGATAGATAATTTATAGAAAATTAAATGATTTACAAAAAAAGTTCAATAACATTTTCCGATAAAGTTGATAGTTTCGCTGGAAATTTAAAAAAATGATAAAATTTCTCGAGGGTTCAAGTTTAACCTTCAATAACTTTTGAAGGAGTAAATTTACGCAAAATTTATAGGATATAAGATTTGTAGAGCATTAAATTTCCTATAAGAATATGTTATAGTCTTCCTGATAACCAATTTAGT
The DNA here is from genome assembly GCA_035610365.1 of Aquatica leii. Classification (NCBI taxonomy): domain Eukaryota; kingdom Metazoa; phylum Arthropoda; class Insecta; order Coleoptera; family Lampyridae; genus Aquatica; species Aquatica leii. The sequence continues at coordinate 79,024,016 of CM069436.1, read as the reverse complement.
TACTAAGTTACAAAATTCCAAAGTCTAAACAAAACGTCCCATGTTAATTATGCGGCACACCTTAATATGAATATTAAGAGCTGAAACTTTCACAGTATTTTTTTTTCGTCATTTCCAATAATATTTTCACAGTGCCTAAGGAAAAAAAATTGTCGATTTTTTTGAAACAGTCTAGTGTAGATAAAAAATCACAAATATCTGTGACATGAAGAACTAAAAATTTGTAACTTCCGTTATGTGTTTACAAGCTCTTATGAAGTTACGCCCATTATCAGACTAAATAACTAAAGGTAAAAAAGCATCAGTGCTCAACTCAGATACAAACTCAAGATGTACCGCTTTAGTTATAAAACAAATAAATAAAAGTAAGTAACCTTTAGTGACCACTGTACGTGTTACGTACATAAATTTCATAATGTTATACCCTGTATATTCATTACCTTAAAGTAAGATTTCTATTTTCGACGCCCTCTAGGAAATTTTGTTGTACTTTATTTCCTGAAAAGACGTTAAACCGTCAACTACTTAATATCGTGCTTGTGATGGGTTAACTTTTTAATCTTCTAACATCGGCGTTTATGGAAATTAAAATATAATTTGAAAACGCATTTCTAGTAGTTTATTCATCACAGGGTAAGCTTTTCCTATTAGTTTTTAGAATTTTTTAGTAATTTCCTTGTTAATTTTGATAGCACGTGTTGGCTGCATGTTTCGATGTATTATCGATCGATGAGGGGTTAATATCGACCAAATACCTTCATGGAACGATTATAATTCTAAAAGGCCTACGTTCAAACTAAAAACGAAGTCTCGACAAAAACTTTGCTTCGAGATACTACTCCTTATGCGTCAGTCGATTGCGATATTAACTTTTATTCAATGTGTGCAACAGCATTCGATAATCGGTTTTTTTTTAGCACTAATTAACAACTTTGTAGATTTTTGCTTTTGTGAGTCATTGTGTTGACACGATTTGCTATTGATAATTATTCCAGATCGACTCAACGAGGAAAACGTTTTCTTCGAGCAGGTACAGGATTGTGGGTAAGTTTTATTTAATTACTTTGTCGCTGTCAGAAAAGTCTCTCACGAAATTTTGCTTGTTCTAACTTACGCAATTACAATAATTGTTTCAATACCATTTAGATATTTTTATTAATTATTTTGTGTATCGCATGCTGTGAACTATAGATATTTGTCATGTAATTTTCTTCGCTATCGACACCTTATCTGTAAACCTATGTATTGTGTGTTTCCGATAATTCCGGCATTTATGGATTGAATAATGTATTACAAAATTTCTGGTACTCGTTGTTAATAATGTACGTTATTAAATTAAAGTTGTTATACATATTTATCTTTTTCTTTTTTTGGTTACATGAAAATTAGTGTAACAAAGATTACCTGGTTTCGTTACAAGCTTAAGTTTTACTTAGAACGATCTGGCGCCCTTACATTCTATTTTTTTGAGCATCCCTTATCTCCGACTAGTGTGAGTTGGCCGTGCAAAGTTTGTAAGACCTATAGCTTGTAACAACTGGTCTACGTAAGCGGTTGGATCTTACTAAAAAAGGCCCGGCAGAGTCTACACCTACTTGTAAAAAAAGGCGAGAGATAGAAACTCTTGAAGCAGGAAGATCAACCATTGGAGGTTGGAAAGTAATACCACGAAATTTATAACAGGTAAAACATTCTCGTATGCATTTTCGAAGCAAATCACGAAGCGATAAAATCCAGAACTTTGTTTTAATAAGAGCTAGAACAGTATTAGAATCTGAATGTAATGAGAGATGATGATAATAAAAACATATTAATTTAGAGAGATGAGCATTTTTGGGTAGCAACAACGGGTGCTTAGTTCCTTCATGTAAAGCGGAGTAACGTAATCTTCCGCTTACCCTAAGGAAACCAGAAGAATCAATAAAAGGCGATAACAATGCTAGGTTGCAGCTTCGGTTCGTTTTATTTGGGATTTGTTTTATTTCAGAATGAAAATAATGATTCTGAGTAATTTTTGTAAGAGATATTGTGGAACTTTCTAATTCTGCCACGGATAACTATCCAGAAATACGTACGCCATCTCGAAGCTTTGAATTGTGAATAAAACGTCCTATCCAAAAAACTTGATGTATTATTTATTTTGTCTAATAACGGATTTGAGGTTTTATGCTTTGTAAATAAACAATTGAAGTTTCCTTTTATTTCAGAAAGCGAAGAAAAATGCTTATTATGCATTTGAAAACGAGGTGGTCATTTTAAAACTTTTTTGTTCAAAAATGAGAGATCATTAAACCAAAATATTGAGATATCCGGACTAACAAATTGAGGTACCGTTAATCCTCGTGAAAGAAGGTCAGCGGGATTGTTTTCTGATTTAATGTAAGACCAAACACAATTTGTAGTTTTTTCTGTTATCGTAACAATCCTGTTACACAAAAAGGTTTTTAATAAATGTGATGAAGTCATAATCCAAAATAAAACTCTCTCTGAATCTAAAAATAAGTGAACAGATTCAATGAAAAATGGCAAAGAAACATTCACTACTGATTCGACTAAATTAGCTAATAACACTGCGGCGCTCAACTCCAAACAAGGAATAGACATGATTTTGAGTGGTGCCACTTTGATTTTTGTTTTCCAAAAATGAGGGAAAAAAATTAAATTTGATTTGACACATAAGTATAGAACAGCAGAATAGCCCTTTTCTGAAGCATCACAAAATCCCGCAAGCTTAATTAGAGCTGGTTTCTGTGCAAACAATCAACTTGGGCTAACTACAAATGTTGAAGTAAAACTTTCATCGAAAAAATAACAGGTATCAAAAATTCAAGCGGGTCAAAAATTCGTACGATATACGATAACAAATTTTGTTTTGTAATAGCGAAGGCTTCCACGGCCAGAATCTATACTAACATTAAATTGTCTTCTGGGTTGTCATTGTTGTTGTAACCGAAGTTGCCAACGTTTCGCCCACTTTTGTAAGGGGCTTAATCAGGGCGTGAGATAAATCGCATAACTCAAACAAGCAACCAAAATCTAACTAAGAACTTCTCAAAAGTTAGGTTATCCACTTTTAAGAAGTTTTTAGTTCTACAATATTCCACAAGTGTGTTTGTAACCAAACTGTTGCAAAAACCTTAGGTTTATTTAAATCTAAGTACAAATTTTAATCATACTCATAATTTTTATGGATATATTTTGCTGTAACTAAAACTTTCTTATTTAGGTGTTCGTTGTAAAGTAGTAATATAATAGTATTACAAATTAATATTCTTTTATCAAGTACACTGGTGTTCAAAAAAATCGAGACAAAGAGATTCTTCTTAAAGTAAATAAATTCAATGGGTTTAATCACTTTAATGCTTTGATCAACAAACCATACTGGTACTTAAAATTTGTGCATTGTTTACATTTAATAAAAAAAGTTGGTATTTTACTTTAAGAATAACTATTTAAGTTATACTACTTTTTTTATATCTTTATTTTTTTTATTCAATGTTGTTTTGTCATCGGAAATGAAGATAGCATAAAATTTAGATGTAATTAATAAATAAGATAAACCTAATTACAAATTTAATAAGAATCATTTAAAGTAAATTTTAGCGATTATTGAAATTGTTAAACCAGAGTTAAAAGAATATAAATATGTGCAATAAAAAAAAATAAACTTTAAAACCTTTTTTTATGTTTGATACAAGAGTACCATTTACAATTCTGTACCTCAGAGCCAGACTATGTTAAGTCCAAAGCAGTAATTGTTTAGAAAAGAAGATTTAACATTTTGGTTTTAGTATTTCTGTTATACTGTGATTGCGAAACGCCGATTTTCTGTCAAAATTGGTATAAACGTAATTTTTAACTGTAGTTTAACTTGGTACAAAACAAAATTAGTATTTTGCTTAAAGTTTTTTCTGTGGGTGACTTAACATAGTCTGGCTTGCAAAAAAGTTTAATTTCGGGACTTAATGTGGGTGTTAAGTCCAAATTCGTGGACTTAATATATATGTGCAAATGACTTAACCTCCTAGTACTATAAGTAATAAGACACAAAATGTATTAGAACAGTTCTTTTATTACAGAATAAATAGACATCCTAACTTACAAAATATGAAACTTAAAGCGGATTACAAAAAATATTAAGCAATAAAACTTAAAATAAAAAACATTATTACGTTACGGATCATTTTCGCGATTTTCATATTTTAAATGTTTATAATACTGGTGAAACGTCTTTGATATCCATGTTAAAAGTTTTTGTATACGTTTATACTTTTTAATAAAAATTGGTTTGGGATCTTCTCTAATGAATAGAATAGTCGATGGAGTGCTATTTATACGACGTGTTTTTCTGTTGAAATCCACTTCTAAGAAGTCGTTATTAAAGTCAGTTTTATAAAAAAGAACACCCGGATTGCCTTGTCGTACATGGATGTGTTTTACTTGAGATATGAGAAAATCACTTTCTTCATTATTCTTCTTTTTGTTGATATCGGGTGCTGTTGGCCTATTAAAAAGATTTTTAAATTGTTGTTGTTGTTTTAAATCGGTTGGCTCCATGTTTACTACAAAAAGACTTTTTTTGTACCAGTTAATCTAACCATCTGTTGCCAATCCCAGGGCGTCATAATTTGGAATTGTGGAATTTTTTTTCTTTCACGCTCTATGATGAAATGAACGGCATCGGGTTCTTGATGAGTATAACCCCTGGCTAAAAATTTGGGGTTAATTACTCTAACTGTAGATTTTACTTGCAAAATCCAAAAGTAACACATGATCATTAAAATGTTACGGTTCTGGCTAGGACAGTTATCTGACCAAATGGTTAGTTCTTCTATATCCTCCGACACGTTGTTCTCTACCCTTTGCTTTAATAAGCATGACGCAACTTCATTGCTTCCCCTACCAGCCACACTCTTATTCCACATAACGCAGTAACTTTTTTCTAAAGTTGCATCGTGAATAGTTAGATTGTATGTCCATAACTTAAGTGAGTAGAAGCTCTGCGAGTTATGTAAATCTGGGGTAGGTAAACACTTTTGTAAGTCAATCATAACTACTTTTTTTTCAAGTAAATATTCTCTTGAAGTTTTTTTATCCTCAGATTTCATTTTGTATCTATTATTTGCATCCAGAAAATGGTTATCATATTCTTTTTGTACAATTTTGTAAATCCAAAGTGTCTGCTTCCTGAAGTTGAAGTTTATAATTGTCACATAAGTCGCAGGTGTCGTTATCTGGACTTTTAAAAGAATAGTTATACTTATAGTTAAAAATTTCTGAATATAACCGATCTTTTGCAATATCTTCAATCGGAAGACCCCTCTCAGTGCATTCTTCTAAATACAGACTGTACATTTTGTTTATATTTAAATTGTTTCCAAGATACTTTTTTTGCTTTTTTTGCGAGAATAATGCGACTCATAAGTTGGAAATCTAGAAATATGACTTCGAACGCTATTGCGAATCACTTCTGAAATTTTGTTAACGGTAGCGTGTCGTCCTTTTTTGTCAGGAGATACATGGCCCCCATCGTATCTACAGTTTGTTGTAAGATGCTAAGTGTGTTCAGAAAAAAATTCTTACACACTGTTTCTTTCACATTTCCAACTTCAAAACTATAATTATTGGAGAAATTTTTTTTGCCACTCTTTTTACCTGTGCGCTCTCGATTTCTCTTTATACGTATCTGTAAAACTCTTGATGCAATAAACTGTCTTTTCATGTCTATTGATTTCATAGGACTCCAAAAATTTGTATGTACGCTTTGACGAGTTTCTTCCGATATTTTAGTTTTACATGAGAGTTTGCAAATATTAAGACAGGGACTTTTTACAGCTTTTTTCCCATTAAGCGACTATCACTGTCGGTTATGTACTCCAACTCTGAATGTCTTTTTCTTATATATTTTTTCCAGTTTTTGATATTCTGTTTTCTTTTTCTTCCCTTTTTCTGCTTTCTTTCGTTGTTTTGGTCTATTTTGCCATTCTCCGGTCTCCGTAGCTTACATCAGAATCTGGATTAGTGACATCGTCATCACTATCGAAATGTGAAATATCTACATCTCTGTCGGGAGTTTTATGCGCTGGTTCATTATATTTTCCAGTTACGTGAGCATCTCTTTTTTTCAGTTCTTCCGGCATTTCTAAATTCTGAGTTTCCATTGCAAGACATTTTGTTCCACTGAATATATAGACTGATTAAGTATCTGATTGCACAGATAACTTAGTAATGGAACGACATTGTTGTTGGTTTTTTGTCGATTCAACATCTTATTTTCGCAAAATTAATTAAAACATAACAAGTGTGTTAAGGCCAAACAATTGTTCAACAAAGGTACAGGTAAACTCTGTTAAGTCCTGTATAATAAAAATTGGACTATTTTTAGTTAATTGTTTATTTACTGAATTAATATTTAACAACACAATGAAAAATGTAAATGTAAATTTATTGTACTTACCTATCCTTTTGAAAGCAGTTATGTTTTGGTTCAGATGATTTTGTTGGTTTTTATTTCTTTCTTTTAACAAAGTCATTATGTTCTTCGCCCTTAATGACATCTTAACACAAACTTTAAGATCACTTCTCTGATTAATATTAATATACTAAACAGTGTAATTATACAATACAAAACTTTAGAGGAACACCACAAACATAGCACAGCATAGACTTAGAAAACGAAACATAATTTCTGAGGTAAACTATAACATTGTGACTTAACTTTGTTTGGCTCTAGCAGACCTACGGACTTGACATAGTTTAAAAGAGGCTTTTTTGTACAATATGCTAGCTAAGGACAAACTACAAAAATGTAATGAAAGCAAAAAAAAAGTTACGTGACTTAACATATTTAAGCAAAAATACCAAATTTTGGACATAGTCTGGCTCTGAGGTACAGAATCGGATATTTTATAATTACTGGTTCAGCCGCTTGATTTAAAGTATGTGTCAAACAAATTACTTGCATTAAAAAAAATATTTTTATACTTTGTCCTGCTCGTATTACCTCCGCATAGCCACAGCCTCATTTAACATTAATAATTTTGTTTCTGTTGGTACCAATTCAGGTAAAAAAATAGAAATGAGTTCGTGTACAAATATAGATACATTATTGATTTTAATAATAACATCGATCGTTTCATCAACAAATATGAACATTAAATTGTTCCAAATGACAGTCTTAATTACATCAACAACAAACAGTTAGCTAAAACAATAATTGTTAAATTAATGGATGGTCCAATTTTGCAATTATTATATTGCAATCTACCAGCAAACTGTATAAGTACTAGTAAAAAAAATTCACTTGAAATCTTGGTTTAGTTTATACTAATGAGCTACTGAACTAAATTTTGGGGCCTTTTGTTACAAGTTTCATGTGTAACGGTCCCTAAATGTTAGCTTGAGATTTCATCAAACATACAATCTAAAACCAAAAAAAAATTACAAAATGTAAAAAAAAGTTAAAAAACTTAATCAATGCAGTAAAAAACTTATTAAAATTCTTGAATCTCAAGAGTTAATTATTGAATCTATTTTCGACCACTTTTAAAAACGGTCACTTCTCATAACGGACAGTCTTCATATTCACAAAACCTTCTTAATAACGATTGCTTCAGTATAGCAATCACGGACGCTTTAACAAATATTTTATTAAAAAAATACACGGAATTTAGAAGTTAAATTAAATTTTTTTTTGTTAAATATTGTAAATCAATAATAAAATAAAGAAATTAAAAATTAATGTACAACGTAAAACTGGATTAAACCACGATAAAATTTTGGATACTGTATTGTTAGTAAAAAAACAATTCGTCTTATTACATAATTAATTTTATAAACTTTAGGTAAAGCATAAAGAAGAGATAAAGTCAGGTTCATTAAAAGTAAATTGTAATGTCTAAATTTAAAAAACTTGTGATAAAATATTTTTATTTTCAGTGATAATTTTTTTTTAACTTTATTATTAAATAAGAAAGAATTGATTTTAGTAATTTCAATATCATTAAAGTTTATAGAAGTTTTATCAACATAATTAGACTTATTCATTATAACTAAAATTTGTCTGGTTTAGATCAAATTCTATTATAGTTCTTAAGTTTTTAATATTATTAAGAATTTTATTATTAAATTTTCTTATAGGTACATTATTTAATTTTTGGTTATAAGTTTGAATTATTGACCATATTATGTAAAACACAATCTAAGTCAATTCTAAATTCATCTAATAGTACGGAGTTAAAATGTTAGTAGCTTTGAGACCAACTTTTAGTTACCGTAAAACGAAGTGAATCACAACACTCAAATATCAAAATTATTTAGGATACGTAAACTTACGATGGCGCCAAAGTCATAAATGAACTTGACTAAAATACCTGAAAATCGAAAAATAAAAAATGTAAATAGTAATTATTTGCAAAAATGATCTATCAGGTCACAACATATATTTTGTTATTACTTACTAAATGCTATTTGGATTATTGACAAATAAATTGCAACAAAAACTAACAAACACTATGTTAATGTATCTATACAGTTGTTCATTAGAAAACTTTGGTTTAGGAATATATTTACTACAAAAAAGAAGATCCTTCTTAAAGTTGTTATCCATTTTCCAGAACGTTCAGCGAAAGATGTGGAACATTCGCGAACGTTTCGCAAAAATGTATAAATTCGGTGCAAACAAATCAGAGGTCAGTTATTTCCCGTAATTCGAAGACAGCAGCGTTAAGACAATTATTCAAGTCTAAATAAATATGTGATTAACGCGTGTGCGATAAATTTACGGTGTATAACCTTGTACGTAACTTTAATGTAAACAAGCGTTAGTGTTTAAATAAATAAAAGTTATCTGCGGACTTTATCTTCGTGTAAGTGATAGTGCTATACATAAATTATAGTGTAAGTGTTTTTATTAAATATCCTTAGATTTAATTAGCTCGCTTAGTTTAAACGTGTGCATATTTTTAGTATAAATAAATAAATTAGTAGTAATAATAAACTTTACAATATCAAAAATTACAAAATCCGTTTTGACAACACGGAGAGAAAACGAAATTGACATGGTTAATAGCACGTCTCTACCTACCCTTTCACCCCCGGTCGCCTCAACTTTAATAATGTAAATTGCAATCTCTTAATTATGATACATCGTTAAAAAGTTCTTTAAAAATGCTATTCAGAAATACCAAAAAAAGTGACTTGACAGTTTTGAAATAAGTAGCAAATAATGAAGTTTGGGAGATACTTTCGACTCTTAAAGCTACAGTGTTTTTGAAAAAAAAAATTATTTTTTGAAACAGTTATCACGTGTATTTCCTAGAGTATCCCGCCCAATTATTTTTGAAGATATTGAGTGTGACACAATACGATGAGTTCCTTACCTCAATAACAACAATCAGGAGCAGCAGATAAAATTTTTTTGTAATTTTGTTTTATTAAAGGTATTTGTTTGGATCTTACACTCATTTTTTACAGGTATTTACTTTTGATATTCTTTATTAAAACTTGATTATACTGTCGTTATATTTTATTTATTTTATTGGCTTTCATTTACATTTACACGTCAGTATTTATTGTTTTTTTGAAGTGTGTCCGTAAATCTTATACCAACAGATTTGAACCTAATTGAAAATATTTGGGGTGCAATAATCAGAAACTGGGATAGTGATATTCAATTTAGAACCCCTGAAAATATTATCCAACATTTACAATTAGTTTGGGAACGTTTTCGGGGATCACAGTTGTGTGAAAATTTAGTAAACTCTATGCAGTCTAGATTAGAAGCATGCATACAAAATAATAGTTATTACACAAAGTATTAATTATTTCTATACAACTTTTGTATTGTTATTGTTTTTTATATGATAATATGTTTTTTTATTTAATTATATTATTAAAATAAACTACAGCATGAACTATAATTATAAACGTATACTTATTTATGAACGCAAAAGTGAGTAATACTTAAATTATTATTATTAAAATAAAAATAATATTAATGAATACGAAAATGTAATTATGATACTCATTAATAAATAAAGTATTTAACCGCATAAACAAAAAAAGAATGTGACTATGTGAACAAAAATTTAAATAAATTACATTGTATTGGCACAAATATTTATTTTTACACCGGAAAATTCTGTTTGATAGTATCATTTATATTTAAACAAAATTAAAGTATAAAAGTTTCACTTTATTTATAAATAATTTTGCACATACAGCAAAATATTAATAGTACATATTTAAAATTGTTTTTATAAAATCAGTAATTAGATTATTATTTACAATTTACCTTAATTTTATACGTTCAAAATTTACTATCAATAAGTATGTATCTAAAATTATAGAAAGAAATGTGTGTTTTTTTATTCGCATAAAAATAGAATTACGGTCATAAAAGTAATACTATTGTCTTATGGTTTGAGAAATACATGTAAAATTTAGTAATGGTAATGCCTTTTTTATTTACAAGACAAAAGGACATAACTTCAAAGTATATTTACAAGTATAAATACTAGTAATACTATTAGGATGTGACTGAAAATGCGGTAATGTTCATTTTAGGGACATTCCCAATGACTATGGCGTACCTCATTGCGCGCTCGGTTCTGTACTTCTCCCGACACCTTCGAGGAATTTGTTGTGTTTCACTTATTCACTCCCTGGAGACGTTTATCGTCTTTTTTCCCCTGGAGACGTTTGGCGAGGTAATCAATGTAAAAAAATGTCTGTTGTAAGTACCTAATTATGTTTTTAGCTGATACTTAAGTATGAAAGTAAATAAAAACGTTGCACATATTTAGTATTTGTAACATAATAAAATACAGGTTAGAAACAGCAAAGGTAGAAAGGCGCAAAAAATGTTTACGCACTAAAAAGATCGCGTCATAAAAAAGTTGAAAAACTGTTACAATTCCACATTTCAATCACTGTCACATTTTACAGTAATACCAATCAAATATTTCGTTTAGTGCAATCGCAAACAAAAATAATAATTACTAAGATATCATTAATAACAGCGTTAAATGAATCCTAAAGAAAACCCCGCCAAAGTTCCTTACAACAAGAAGCAAATGCCAAAGACTTCCAAAATTTATTCACAAGATGTGTGTCTTATGTTAGCTTACAAGTAGGGCGTGACTTTGACTACGTTTAAACAATTAAAAAAACTTGAGTGGTGTAACGTCATCGTACTCAAGACAACTTTGTAACGGTTAAATTTTAACTTGCAATTGTTTTCGACTGACGGATAGGCAACTTTGCCCCTGTCGACGTATGAATACTTGACCTTGAGACATTTGGTTAAGTTTTATGCTGTCAGATGACGCAAGTTGTAGTTCATTTTTTAAAAACATTTTTCACATTTTCACTTTTGATTTTTGTTACGTTCAATACGGTGTGTGTGCCAACGTTAAAACGCAAAACGATTGGTAAGAGAATGAGATTTTGTCATCAATCGACATCTGGCTTATAGATGCTTTTCTTCTAGTAAAACCTGAAACCAATCTTTTGGATGTGTGAGTCAGGGGACGACGCACAGATATATTTCTGATCAGCACATATTGTAGTATTTACACGTGATGAACGTTGTATCGAGGTGCAAGTTATTTCTTGTTATTTCAGTTTCTATGGCGTACTCCTGTAATTAAGCTTCTATGACGTACTGCTGTAATTAAGTTTCTACGGTATACTCAGGTAATTAAAGTTCTATGGAATGCTCCTGGAATTAAGTTTGCTATGACATGATTCTGTAATTAAACTTCTATGGCATGCTTCGGTAATTTAGCTTTGATGGCATATCTCTGTACGTAAGTTTGAGGTGGTCTCATTGCAGCGAAGTTTTTTTAAAGGTCTTTCCTTTCAAATTATTTCAACGGTAAATAAACCGGGGAACGAACGCTGTATCGATCGTAACTGGATCGCGTGCTGTTGGGGTCTTTGGGATCGTTTCTCGCTTATAACAATTTACTTGTGTTCGTCAATTGTCAGAATGTTTAACGAAACGAATTGATTAATGTAATTATAAACGATGTTCTCTGTCATGTACGCTTAGTATATGGTTATCTTTTGCTCTGTTTACAATATTATTACTTAACGTTCATAAATTTCAATGTTATTATTTAGCTTTCTTTAATTTAATTATTAATAATAATAAATGTAAAGAGATTGAAAGTACGCGTCAAAGTTTGATGTGATGTAATACAATCCTATGTAAATATCTGACTCGCGAACTTAACGTCAAAGCCACGGGCAGATTATAATCAAATCAATTACGCGGACATATCTTTTCAGTATTTGTGTCATAAGTATAACGATAGCTACTAGTGGCGCAGACACAGGAAAAGTAAAAGTGTTGTAAACAACAACAATTCTACTTCTATCTTTATTTTTCTTTATGAGGGTCGGTTGTCGTAGTTAAACGATACAACAAAAAACAAGAAAACAAAAATTAATAAACGAAACTGTTATTTTCTTATTTAAACAATGGGATTTCTAATTATCCGACCCACGACCATCTGCGGCAAAGCTAGCCAAACAGTTAGCTAAACATCTACGATTATAATTTTTTACTTACTTTCCCAATTTGTACGTTACAACTTCATAACATAAAGTTAATAGTGTTTTAAATTTACGACTGAAAGTAAAATGATTTAGTATCATCTACAATTAAATTTAAGATACGTGGTACGATGAATTCATATTAAAAAGTGCTTAAGGTTAAACAAGTAATCAAAAAATTGATCAAAATTACAAAATTGTAATGTACAATACTTTGATGAAAAACTATAGCAAGGCCCGAGTCACCTATCGTCATCGATGAATACTTAATAACAAGGAGAAGTTCACAAATGTGAAACGTTGAACTCCAATAATACAGCTTTTGGAGGTTATTAGATATGCGACCCCATTCTCAAAGAAATTACTCCTCCCGTAAACTAACGCTGAAAAAGTCGCTTTGACTAGAGCAACTCCGCTATAAGAATTTTAAAAGTATTAACAGCAACATGACCGACAACATTTTGTTTACGTGTAAAGGTGAACTTAATCACAAATTGTTTTACTCGTGCTAGTATACTGAACAATTCTTTATAACAGCGTAATCGCTCAAAACGTAATAAAAATAACCAACAATAAAAATTAAATAGAAAGAAGAATTACTTACAATTTAGCGGAAAGTTTCTTAACAAAATCAACCGTTCACAGCGACTTCAAATATACAAGTGAAAGTAGCAATCGCTCCGGGCGTGATCCCGTCTCGTAAGTGTCGAATAAATTTAAGACTTTACATCCAATGGGGTCCGTAACCAGTAGCGTTGTGAAATTTAGTTAGAAATATAACATGTGACAAAACACTGATATACATATTTACTTTGTAGTAATGACAATTACAAGATATTTGCCTATTAATTCTGGTTATCACAAAGAGAACCGTAATAAGAAAATATTTGGAAATCGCCGCTTTAACAAAGAACATTTTATTTACAACAATCAAATGTTTTATATTAAAGTATTTTTAGTGCTGCTAACATCGCTAACGTCAATATTCATTCATTCGTGTACTTACGGAATGGGCGGAAAAAGCTCTATAGTGGCAAAGTGAAAATTAGAGATCTAAATATAACTAAGTGTTCAAGTCAATTATTATATTAGAACGACTATACGACAGGTGGAAAAGTCATTTAAAAATTCTTTCAGTTCAGTTAAAATTAAAAAAACGAAGTTAAAGTTAATGTCAAATTTTACCGATTTCGTAATAAATGTAGGAAAAAGGTGTACGAGATGATGCCCTTAAGGTAAAATGGACGTAATTTCAACAATATTCAATACAACCCAGATATGAAGAAGTTTTCTATTGCCATCATTATTTATATTACTATTGCCATGCTCCAAAATTTTTTTCATTATGGCATCATTATAATATTTTCCTTTTTTAAAAAGTTTGCCAATCATCTTGTAAACCCCGGCGGTCAAGATGATCCCTACAGCATAAACAAGATGATCCCCAGAATTATCTTCCCCCTGTTTTGGATTTTAGAATATTAAGGTAAATAAAAACAAAAATTGGCTTGAGCTTACAATGTTTTTATTTTGACTAAGGTTTTATCAACTGAACGGCAAAAAAAATAACATTAGTATATGCTTTAAACAAACAATAATTCATAATAAAACATAAATAAAAAAATAAAAATACTTGGGATAACAATCATTTTGAAAGTCAACATTAAAGGATCTTCAACAAGATGTCATCAAAAACTTAAAAGAACTTGGTTTGTTTCTGTTAAAAGTCCCAACGTCTTTTGCTTAGTGTTGTGTTAGGTACATAAATCACAAATAAAGTTATCTGGATCATCGCTATCTATCCCGACACAAGCTTCATGGCCCCATTTTTCACAAACACAACATCTTATCCATCCTTCACCGCGATTATCTTTGGAAAACGTGTCCGTGCAAAACAGACATTCTATGTCTTCTCCAGATGATTCAGATTCGGAGGCATTTGAAGTTTTCTTCTTTTTTTTGACATTACTCTACCTACTCTCTTTCCTTTCTGTTTCTTTTTTAGTACAGCTTTTTTGTTAACTTGCTCCTTTTGTGACCTTTTATTTTCTTTTCCAGTTTTCTTGCTAGTTTCTTTCTCTAAGTAAGTTTTATATGGTGTGCTGGTTATAATTGACGTATGCGCGCTCTTCCTTTTCACATGACTTCTTTCACCAACTATTTTTGGCAATGGTTTTAATTGAACGGGTGAAATGACAAAATATCCAAAATCGCTATCATTTAGGTGTGATGGTGCCTCACTGCGGTTGATTGCGTTGCTCGTAGATGGCAACGGTGATAAAAGATTACGAACTGAAAGTTTTTCTTCTACTATAGGCGATGATGTTCTATGCCACTTTCCACATCTGGCAATTGTGGTGAACCCGGACCTTCTTCATGCAATTCATTTTCAGTTGTTGCAGCAGCAATGAAATCGGCTTCGGTAAACACATCGGGGTCAAAAGGACATATTTCGGTTTAACGAATCTATTGATAGCATTTGTTGGAACTGCAGCTTTTAAGTAAGCTTCACCAAAAATTTTTGCTATCTGAAAAACGGTCACTGGCCTACCAGGATTGTTGTTTATCCATCTTTCTAGTGATTGGTTGTGAAAAATGCTCAAGGGATACATAACACTGACATCCAAAGGTTGGAGTTTATGTGTGCAGTGCGGTGGCAAGCAAACAATGGTAACGTGGTTTTCCCGTGCTTTTAAAATTACTTGTAAATTTTTTGTATGAGATAGGTGACCGTCTAGAATCAGCAACGCTGGATCATTTTCCGAAGGCTTTGTGTGGCGTAAAAAATGGTCAAACCAATGTGTAAAAACATCCAGTTTCATCCACCCTGATGAATTACATGCCCATTTTTGCAAATACTTTTGTGTTTTTAGTTGGTACCGTACAAATGCTCGTCTCATCTACGTTATAAATTTGATGGGAAGGAAAGTTTTTCCTTTTTTGGATGTCTTTCAATGTAGAATAAAACTTTTCTACTACGGATTTGTTAAAGGCTCGCGCTCGAGCAGTTGAAGTGGACTCTGGAGCACGAAGGGTGATATCCGGATGTCTTTGCCTAAATCCTTTTAGCCAGTCATTTCCTGCTTTTCCTCTCTTGAATGGATTCGAAATATTGTTTTTGACTTCAAGTTGATATGTCAATAATAACACATCTTTTTTTCTTAACCCATACATTCTTGTCTCCATGTTTTTGATGTGGTTCACAAGCTCGATTTCTTGCTCGAATGTAAAAACTGTTTTTCTTCTACCTAAATATTTTACTGCGCCAAAAGCTACTTTATTTTTTCCTTTAGCTCGTCGTTTTAATGACATAACGGGCACTAAAAATTCTTTGCTCGCTCGTTTATATGCCATACCATTTTTAACAGCATTCAGGGCTGCTGCCATTGATGCTTTCGACCACCCCCCTAGAGTGGTTTTTCTTTTATAATTACGCGGCATCACCTTTAACAAAAAGAAAATGTTTATTTAGCATTTTAGATTTTTAATCTACAGAAATATCTACAAAAACAGGATCAAACAGTATTAGCCTACTTATTTAATTACATAAAGTAAACATTATGTCCGTTTTGCAAGCTATTTATGACCTTGAAATAAGTAATTTGTAAGTTTTAATGATTCATATAAAAAGTCATGGTACACTAAAAAGGGAATCATCTTACCCCGAATTCAACTTTTGTTAATGGGTGCATTCAGCCGATAGATCTCAAGTCGCTACCGATCCAGCGCTACATTTACAACAGTTGTCAATCGGCTGGCTGCTCAAAATTCATGCGCTGTCCATAAACGAAAAGTCCCTAAACAATAATATTTTACAACTAAATAACCAAACCTTGCCGTTCTTTGCACATAACCTAATATTGTCGTTTCTATTATTTCAATTTTCAAGCGATTCAACGTGTGCCAGTTTTTATAAAATTCTGTGTATGTATTGGACAACTCAACAAACGTTAATAAGTAATTGTTTATGGTCGAGATAAGTTAATTAAATAAACATTTTGGCCAAAGGAATTATTGTAATGGATGTAGTAGTAGACATGTAGCGGGAACTGCTAGATTAGAGCGTAGATTATTTCCGCTACAAAAAATGGCGTCCGCTCCGGAACTGTTACCAATGTAGCGAACTCGGAGCGGCCGTATTCAGCCGAAAATCGGGAACTGTTCCACAACAGTTGAGTCGGCTGAATGCACCCATTCATTGTTTGATAACGTAACCTATAAGCACTACACAATGATTTCGCTGCGCAAAGTCAACATTGAACATATGAAAAAGCCACAAAAACGACAGCCATACAATCACCACTCTAACTTCAAAGTTATTTAACCTTAAAGTCAACCTTACTTTATATCAACAGCTTACTATTTTTATTTTTGTCGTAAAAACCAGTACTACGTCACTCACGCCGCTATCACGCACGCACGTGGTTGTATAAGGCTACGTTTTACTAAAAAATACAACTAGATGGCATTAATAACAACGCTGCAATTAGATAGGATCATCTTACCTCATGGAATCAACTCGTACTACTTTCCCCTAATACCAACATTATATTTCTAGTGTTTTTGTTGTATTATTCCAAAAAAGAATATAACTTTAACAAGGGCAACACAAAAAATAATGGTACGTTACTCTCGTCAAGAGTTTCATAGCATAACTCACTCACATGCAACAGTCGGCCGTGCGGCCTCGCGTTCCATTAAGGTTCGTTATGCTATGCTGTATTTTTTACGATTGTTACAGTTAATAACATATTAGAAATACAATGATTAAAATTCAGCCATACCGTAAAACGTACCAGATTTTTTGTAAAATAACAAATTTATATTTCAAATTACATAACTGACTAAATAAACAGCAATAAATAGCAAAAAAAAACATTAAATTTTTTAGTTAATTGCAATCAAAACTGTTGTTTTCTATTCTTATTTAATGAAAAATTAATTGATTTATTTAAACAGAATACCTACACTGTTAATTTATGGTATAATGTAAATATTTTTAAAATACCTACATATTAATTGAAAAATTAACCAATATCGATGTTAAATACACCATGTTCGGCAAATATTGACTTTACGATATAGCTGAAATCATGCGATTAATACTAGCTATTTGTGTAAACAGTCTCATTTGTTTTATACGTTTAAACCTGAAACATATATATTTGTAGCGTCTAAAATTATTCATGCAGTGTTATTGATAACTTTTGTTAAACAACTATTCAAGATAAACTTTACCTATTTTAGAACTAAATTGAATTTAAATTTATTGTATAATATAACTAAAAGTATTTGTATGAATACAACAACCTTTCAGCTCTTGCATTTACTGTAAAACACTCTAAACTTGTTTACACAAATAAATTAATGTCATTAAATGCTTAAAAATGTTTATTTTATTTTTCAGAGTAACAAACATTTCAGTGACTACTAAAATAAATAAAAATGTTGCAATATTTGTTGGATTTAACGATGTTAATAGAATAGTAAAAAATACATCCTTATGTAATATTTAATAAAATCTTGTTTTATGTAAGAAGTGCCATTATTAGTTACACGAATTTTATCTGAATATTTAATTTTGCCTGAATTTTGGTATTGCGAAACCTGCTCAGCAATGGCCATTTTTAAATTCACAATTTTTTTATATAAATTTCTCGATAATAGTATTTAATATCAAAAAGATTGAAGTGTTATTAAATATCTTCTAATAACAATTTTTTTTTTAATTATTTCTTTCCTCCTGAATTATTATAAGCAATCAGATACAATTTTTCTAAAGTACACAAAAACAGAAATGTGTATTATCATTTACAGATAGAATATAATTTTAATTTTGATGCAAAATTTAAGCAGTACTTACCAAAATTAGATTTTAAAAATTCTTATGAAGTACCTACTAAAAAGTATAATTTTTATGCAAAAATCAATAATTTATTGTTATTATATTATATTAAATTTATGAAAAATCTGTCATTCGATGCGTAATTGCATCTAGAAAGTTTTTGAAAAAATCCAAATCATGTTCAAAAAAATTACAAAAGTTAGAAATAATTTCGTAAATAAAGGAGGGGAATTTTGTTTTTTATAAATATATCAAAAAGTATTAGAGATATCGGGCATCAAAAAATATATTCTTAAAGAGCAGGAAAAGTTCTAAAAAAAGTGTTATTTTATAAAACTTTCTTTTATACAACTTTATCACTAATATTTACACATTTAATTAAACGACAAAAATAGGGCTAAAAACGGATGATGTAACATCCGCGCGTATCCGTCGATTCGCTCACTTTCACAACAAAAATTGTAAAACGCATTTATTTATAACAATTATTTAAAAAATTGCAATAAAAATTTGTAACGATTTAAAAAAAATTGCTAAATTTCAACTGTCGTGTAGGCAACTTTGCCAAAGTTTACGGGTGAGGAAAAGTTTCTCGAATATTAGTCAAGTTTTTAGCTTTGATTCGACTTCCGGCGGAATTCGAACTATTCATTTGTTACTCTAGTACCGTGCGTGTCACTAGCGGTAGGACATAAAGAATTGGTAAAGGTTGCAATTTTTGTCATCTATCAACATCTAACTTATGGATACCTTTGTTTAGAAGCTCCTGCTACATGATTCGCACAGCGATAAAAGGATAGTTGGACATATATTTGTCAAGTTATCTGTTGAGGATCGCTTTGGAGCTCTAGTTTGTTAATAATAATATTTGTTCATGTTAAGATACAACGTATTTACAATTGTCAAAGAAATTTAAAATGTAAAAGTAGTCACCATAAAACCCTAAACACTTATTAAAATCTAAAATAATGTATAATTAATAACATAACATTTAACTATATAAAACATACGCAGTCAACGTTTATTATTACTGCAATACAACACACATTTAAACCACAGTTAAATTTCAGATTTTATGTCACAGCTTAAAAAGTCATCATACGAAAAAAGCTTTTTTTTAGTAAAAATTGTTTTATTTTACTTTTAAATAATTTAATATCTGAAGATTTTATATCATCTGACAGTTTATTAAAATATTTAGGTGCTAAAAAGTTTGTTGATTTTTGGGATTTAGTCAGTCTACAAGCTGGCAACTAGATCGTTTTTATTTCTAGTATTATAAGAGTGTTGTAATAATTAGATTTCATTAGATTTAATTTTATATACAGTGTGTCCGAAAAGTATGGAATATATTATACAGGTCGATAAATATGCACTTTACACGAAAAAGTTGTAAATAAAAGTTGTTTATCATTTAGTTATCTACCACCTGGGAGATATCAATGTAAATTTTTGCTGTAAACAAAATCGCAACGAATAACACTTAAATTTTTTTTAATGGCAAGGCACGTTTTTATTATACTCATTTGATAGAGTCTTTTTTTCTCTTTTCAACCATATGAAACTTGAATACCTTTACATCAAAAAAATTTCAAGAAAAACAAGGACATGTCTAACAAATTTATTTTACTGAGCAGTATTAATGAGGTACGTAATATGTAGCATTGAAACAATTGAATGCACTTTAGAACACTGTCACACTTTGCTATTTGTTAGTGCTTGAAATATGGCTCAATTATCTGAGAAGCATAGAATTGAAATTTTAATGATTCTGGGATATGGAGATAGAAGAAAAACCCAAGACGAAGTATGTAATTTATTTAATAACTTGCATCCAGAATTAAACATTTCGCAGTCCACGGTAAACAAAATTTGGCGGAAATTTCAAGAGACAGGTTCGGTGAAAGATGCGAGTAGAACTGGTAGATCTTTGTCATTAAGTAATGTGGAACGAGAAAATGTGTTCTTGTCTGTTGAGGAAAATCCACAAATTTCTGTTTGGCAAATTGCTAGAGACCATAATTTGAATAAATCGGCTGTACATGACGTTAAAAAAAGAAAAATTTCATCCTTATAAAGCTTGTGTAGTTCAAGAATTATTTGAAGACGATTTGGACAAAAGGCTGGAGTTTTGTGAAACAATAACAAACAAACTTGAACGAGATGCACATTTTCATAAAAATATCCTTTTTACTGATGAGGTCACGTTTTGTTTAAACGGCACAATTAACAAACAAAACACACGTTACTGGTCTTCACAAAATCCTCACTGGTATCTAGAAGGACACACCCAATACCAGCAGAAAGTCAACGTCTGGGTAGGAATGATTGGAAGTCAAATTTTGGAGCCAAATTTTTTTGAAGGTAGTTTAACGGCGAATATTTATCTCGATTTCTTAAGATTTGAGTTAGTTCCTGCTTTGGCCGAGTTATTTCCACATGAAGTAGATCCAGATATACCTCATAACAGAATATGGCTACAACAAGACGGGGCACCTCCACATTTCGGAATTAATGTCCGCCACTTTCTTAATAATACTTTTCAAAATACATGGATAAGCAGAAGAGGTACGATAGAATGGCCTGCTCGCTCGCCGGATTTAAAGTCCACTAGATTTTTTTCTTTGGGGCTATATTAAAAGCAAAATTTATGTAAATAGACCTGATAATGTTGAAGATTTGAAAAATCGCATTAGAGTTGAGATAAGAGCTATAACTCGAGATATGATTTCAAAAGCAATCGATGGTTTTAAAAATCGAATTTACCACTGTCAAATTATGAATGGATTACATTTTGAACATTTATTGTAAGTTTAGTTTAAATACATTTTTTTGTTATAACAATTTTATGTAAAGATATTTAAAGTTTAATATTTGCTACTGTGACAGTGCATTCAATTGTTTCAATACTACATATTACGTACCTGATTAATACTTGTTAGACATGTCCTTGTTTTTCTTGAAAATTTTTTGATGTAAAGGTATTCAAGTTTCATATGGTTGAAAAGAGAAAAAAAGGCTCTATCAAATGAGTATAATAAAGACGTGCCTTGCCATTTAAAAAAATGTAAGTGTTATTCATTGCGATTTTGTTTACAGCAAAAATTTAAATTGATATCTTTCAGATGGTAGATAACTAAGTGATAAACAACTTGTATTTACAACTTTTTCGTGTAAAGTACATATTTATCACCTGTATAATATATTCCATACTTTTCACACACACTGTATACTAAAAGTTCATAAATATAAATACACGACAAGGTTAATATTTGTAATTCTGAAAACTTTGACTTACAGTTTTTTCTATGCCGTAAATTACTTATGATCCGTACAGCTTTACGTTGCAATGCAAACACCCTAACCCCAGACTAAAATTGAGTAAGAGAGCAAAGAATGACACAGAGCCAAATAGGCTGTTTTAAGAACTGACAATGATACAGAATTAGCTAAATTTCTAAAAAGATATACGTTTTTTATTAGTTTTTTGGCAATGCTATTGTGATTGCAACATCTCGCTGTGGCTGTGATCGTCTAGTTATCGCCTCCCCCCTTCCTACGTTGTATTAAGTTCGTTATACACTGCTTACTCTCGATATGTGGGAAGGCTGCAGTAGGTTAAATAAAACACACAATAAAAAGATATGAATCGTAATTTTTATTCGAGTTTAACTCTTTAAATTTTAACCGAGACCTTGCCTGTTTGGTGGGACCCGTCGTAGGAAGGGAAGAACAGAGCGAGGAAACCCCTCCGGTCCTTGAATTGAGTGTTAATACAGATAAACTACATCATTTCGATATACAAAACTGTGTAAAAGAAGTTACTCGTATTTTAAGTACTTTTAGCAATTATGGCAACACGATGAAACTAAAAGAAGCTTAGCAACAAAGCAATGTAAACTGAAAAGTGAGGTTAACTAGCCAGTAGTGTTTTGCACGTTACTATTATGGAAGTTTTACTAATAAACTAACTTCTTTTGAAGAGATTATGTTTCAAGATACACAATAAAAAGAAGTAAAGTATGAATTAATAAAAGCCAACCGCATAAATGCCTCGTCTAGCTATGCGGCACAACATTATATATATATTATATCATTATAATTAACAGGCGACAAATAAATTACATTTGGATCAAATCAAAATAGCACAGTAGCAAATTAGATTAACAAGTAATTATGTACGTTGCTAATTTTATTGTAACCTTTTTTAGATAAATGAAATTACACCGTCAATCTAGAAATTAGAATGTCGTCAGTTTAAATAAAAAGTTACGATAACAGGTTCAAATTCTGACACATAAAAAAACAAGCATGGACCAAAATACACATATAATAAACACAGAATAATTTCAAACAAATGTCACTATAATGTAGGGTCCATTATTATGGAAGCGACCTACAGTGACCTTAATATATATATCGAAACAGGCACTTGTCTATATCATAGATTCAAGATGCACGACTTCAGATAAAAAACCCAGCAACGTCATGAATGTATGAATATCATAATATAAAACAATTTTAACTTCTAGCCATTTGAGCCATTCATAAAACACACGAGCAATAATCAAACAAAAGTAAGTTACAACAAAATGTGCTCCGTCATTCAGGTACGCAACTCGAGCAAGTTTATATTTAATGAACAAATAAAATTTCAATTGCAAAATAAAATCGTTTTGTTTAAACATAATCTTTAAAAGAAAACATACATTGGCACAAAGAAAAATAAAAGAAATATAACAGGGAACGTAACGGGACTATAAAATGGCTACCCCACGCTATCTTTTTAAACAAAAGAAACAAGGGTAAAAACTACCTTGGATCTTGTTTAAAGCACAAATACAAAAACAGACAGACTTACATGAATTAAAATCATTTTGCATACATACCTAGCAAGTTACAAAGATTGATACAACAAAAACACAAAATGTACAAAGAAACTTTTCAGGGTATAACGCGTATTGCTATCTTGAACAAGATTCGCCCTTAAGATCTCGACTGTTTTCTGGCGTCCTACCTTTAAAGCATTCCACCCTTTTAAGAAGTACATGCGCGTTTCCAGATTCTTACTTTTCGTTTTTTTTTCGCTAGATGACTCGTAATTTTACGCGTGTTTAATTGAATTTAAATTTAAACTGGTTCATTTTATACGCCCCTTTAAAATAGTGTCGGGGAGCCGTCCAGGGTGGCCGACCGTTTTCCAACATTTCCTCTCCAATTCGAAATATGTCGTCATCCAGCCCAGTACATGAAAAGAGATGTGATTAGTAAAACAATACATAAAAAAATACAATTCTAAATTAAAATCATAATCATTCTCAATGATAGAACCCTTTTAATAAATAATCTACAGCGAGTACACATTTTGAGCACCGACCATGCAAGGATATGTATAAATCAAAAACAACCAAAACTTGTAAATGATTTTCTCAGAAGCATTGAACACAGTTTTTTTTTCTTTCTTTAAGCTTTTTTTAAAACTTGGTTTTAACTACAGAGCGCTAGCTATGAGCGTACCTATCGGCTCTGTCCAAAAACTTCCCAACGGAAAAACGGCACAGCACCACAAAGTTGATACAAAATCATTCGTACTTCAAGTCCTTCATAACAGCCTTTACTTTTAGAGCCAGTCCTTGGTTACTCGCTTAAATTTCTTCTGAATTCGGTTTCTAGCATAAAACTTACGATCTCTAATGCTTAAAAAGGTTACGCCCCTCGTCAATCAAACCCAAAAGATCCTTGTGAAAATTTATTTGGCATTCATGCTGCTGGACTAATTGATCTCAAAGATAACTAAACGAATCAGTACCTTAACAACCTAGAATCGAACCCGCCTACTTGATAGCTGATTTATCCGTGGAACTAGCAAAACTAATAGAATTATAAGACGGTGCTGATCAAAACCATTTTCTCTCAAAATGCTTTTCATAATTGAAACTAGCTGCAACCATAACATACCAAACGTACCAATAGTGACATAGCATCTTTTTACTGTTAACTTCGCAGTTGATTGTCTACTACATATAACGAATTGTCTAAGAAGATGTTAAATTCCGGAACCCACACACTACCATTCGTAAGACCGTGCCAAGCAGTCTGGTGATAAACCCAACTTTCATCATATACCTAATTCATCTTCTCTAAAAGACACGCCCGCCCCTAGGCTACAAAGTTGGAAAATTACTGAACTATCATGGCTTGTCACGAATGAGTTGCCCAGTAGACTCGAACACTTTCGATTTGTAAACGTGATCGCGCCAAACGTCATCTTCGCGAAGAAACTGCATACAAAAACAAAAATACTGAGGGACAACTGACAACTGCGAAAAGTTATCCAAACCAGGTGAGATCGGTAGGTAATCGAAAAGATGTAGCTATTGCGATACGTGAATAGTACAGACCATAACGATTTCGTAGCCGCAAACAACTGTTCAATAACTTCAAAGGTGATTTTCGATTTAAAAAGAAGAGGATGAAAAAGTTTGCAGAAATTTACCTTATCAAATACATTTACATAGTAGCAACTAGTGACAGAAACCTTATTACGTAAACCTATTTTTGTTTTTGAGCGCTGTTGACCTTCAGATTAATAATTTGACATACAATCTTTTAGAACAATGAACCTTAGACCAAATAATCTTATTCGAATCTAATCAATTAAACGCGTTTGCAAAACAAATACTCATGAATTATGTTCAACATTTTTTTCTTTATCAATTGAAAACCTGGTACTATTAAAAAAACCGATTATATAACTGCAAGCAAGAAATTATTGAATTCATCCTTCTAGATCAAACTAAAAACAGAATTGTGTAGCTAGTACCAAAGCTTAGCTAAACAAATTTAATGCATGAATATGATGATGAGTAAGAAGATGGTAACACTGCTTCTCAAAACAAAAAAACAAAACGTTGCGCTGCAAACTGAACGACATCTGTTATAGCTGTCCAGACGAGATGATTTGGATACCGCACCTCAAGTAATCAAAGCCAACAAGATTCTCAGCATCGTCGGTTTGCCATAAACTTCGATTGTACTTGTTGTTGCTTCACATATTATGTAACCATTTCAAACACGGTCGAACCAGTTAGTGTATTTCTCATTTTGCAAACCTAAAAAATTTAGTCGCCAAGTATATGCACATAAAAACAATTTAACAACTATAACAGCCTTCCTCATCGATTTCATATAACAGTGTATCCTGGTCACGGCACCAAAATCTGTGATGTAACCCACTCGCGTTTGAAAATTAAAACCCGCGAACAAACAAAAAGCAGCGACATCTCGCTGTGGCTGTGATTGTCTAGTTATCCTCCCCCCCCCACTTTCACTATCAATATGAATATCCCATTTTACAGTTTTGTCAATAATAACGGCCAAGAATGGAGTGTGATCATCAAACGTTGTATTATCAATATTGCAGTTCCTGAGAGAAAAAAGTATATGAACTGTTTTTGTTTGGTTTGAAGTTAGTTTGTGATTAGAAAACCATTTTTGCACTTTTACTTGTGCACTAGATGACGATGCTGCTAAATCTGCATGATTCTTTCCATTAATCGTGATAGTATTGTAATCAACAAAGAGTATGTAATTAGCAAGAGAGTGGTAAATCGTTGATATAAATTAAAAATAAAAGTGAGCCAAAACAGCTCCTTGAGGAATCCTATAACTAATCCTATCCCTTTCAAATAACTTCCCAGTTCGGTTTTTTAAATATGGTGCGATCATGACTGTGGCATTATTTGTGAAATTATATGATTTAAGCTTATCTAACAGCACATCATGCTGTACACAGTCAAAGGCTTTTGACAAATCGCAAAATAGTGCAATTAGATGCTCTTGTTTATCAAAACTTTCAATAATTTTTTCAATTAAAGTTATTAAAACCAAAGTTGTATTTTTGTTTTTTCTAAAACCAAACTGATTTTTATAAAACAAATTATTTTTTTCAAAATAATTTTTGATTTGTGCAGTTTGAACCTTTTTAAAAACCTTTGATATTATAGGCAGGAACAATATAGGTCTGTAGTTATTTATATCATTTATTTCTCCTTTTGTAAAGACTGGAACTACCAATGCTTTCTTAAGTGTATCGGGAAATATATTATGTGGAATACAGTTGTTAATGAGTTTAGTTAAGGGAATGACAATAATATTTCTTATACCTTTAATTAAGTTTACTGTTAATCTAAACACATCCCGACTGTTTGAATTTTTTAATAAAATTATTATGTCCCTAACAATATTAAATGTTGTTGGTTCAATTTGAAAGCTCAATTCAGCGTCAATCCTTGTTGTGTTGTTTATTGAACTGTCAAAACTATCAAAGCTATCAACGTTCTTGACAAGGTTTTCTGTTACATTTATAAAGAAGTTGTTAAACTCGGCTGAAGAAAATTTGTGATTCATTAATTCAATCTTGTGTTTTCTCTTGTCGTTAATAAGTTCCCACATTGTTTTTATTGATGAATTTAAATTTTTAATTAAGGAATCATTATATTCAATTTTAGCGTTTTTTTATTACTAGTTGATATTTTCTACAAAATTCTGTTTTTCGGGATTTTAGAAAATTATTTCTTGGGTACAACTTACTAGTTTTATGTAAAAAAAAAGTAACTGATCTTTCATATTCTTAAGATCATTGAACCAATTATAATTTTATGTAAAATTTGGTTTAGATTTATAAGTTTTATTAGGAAACGCATTTAAGAAAGTATTGTGTAAAATTTTTACAAAATTGTCAAATTTTTGAACCGCTGATATATTATTGTACTCAATAAAGTCCCAAGAAAGTGTAGAAATTTTCTTAAAAAATGTATTTACACCAACTAAAGTTACTGGACGACAAACTTTACTAATTAATTTTTCTTTATTTATATCTGTTGTGGGAGGTAAAAAATATAAAAGTTGTCTATGATGATCGGATAGGTTTGATTCCACTGACAGTGAAAGACTTAGCTTTGTATTCAAGTTTAAGAATACGTTGTCTATACAGTTTTTTCCTCTAGTTGCGGAGTTTACCATTTTTTTCATATCGTATGTAGCAAGTAAATCACAAAACTGAATACATTCTCTACTCGTACTTCCAAATAAAATATTGAAGTCACCAGTCATTATGACATCTTTTGTTTTTAAGGAATTTAAAATTGCTCAATTTTAGCTAAAAAACAAGAAAACTTGCCAGATGGTGATCTATAAACAAATAAAACTACTACATTTAATGATATTACATAAATGCCAGATAACTCACAATCTTTTTCATTAGACAAATTTACAATATTTTTTAATCATCTGAAATTTAAAAGTGGTTTAATTAAAATTAAAGAACCTCCTCCCTTGAAGATACTACGTGAAAATCACGATGCCACGACATAATTACAAGTTTTTTAAAAATCGACTTCGTCTGTTTTTAACCAGTGCTCTATCAGTCAGATGGTGTATCTTTGTCCCAAAGGTATGCCTCCATAGCATTTGTTTTATTTCTCACAGACTGCGTATTTAAATGAAGAATTTTTGTGTTTTTTTTGAGTCGTCATTTTCTGTCGATTGTCTTTTTGACTTGTGTGCATTTGTGTTATTTATAATGTATTTATACTTTGTCACGTAGTTATTACATTCTGTGGTTTTTTGGAAAAAAAATATCGCGTAACGTAAATTCCGCAAAGCCACTTTTGTTCATCTAACGCTGCATTTAAGTTTGTAGAAAAAATCATCACTTTAAATGAACTATAATGATCAGGATACTTTGATTGCATTTGTTCACATTTTGCTTCTGGAAAGTATTGTGTTAAATAATTCGTGACATCTTCTGTTTTTGTTTTTGGATATAATCGAGAAACGTATAGAAACGATTTCTTAGTATTTTTTCATTGAGGTACATATCATAATTATAAGCTTATATAAAACAGAAATATATTCTAACAGTATTACGACTCAAAATGTTTGTATTTTAGTTTCAAATGTAATATACTTATGATACAAAAACACAAGAAATAAAAAAAATATTTTTATCACAGCGGGATCGAAAGTTCACTTTCGGACCCTATTTTCAGGGGCGAAAGCACCACTTACGCTCCCGGTTAATTGTTTTAATGAATTAGTACGCATGCTTCAATTTTTATGCGCATGCTAACTTATTCTGATTATTATAATCATAATCATAATTGCAGTAAATGAGAAGAATACTCTTAATTTTTAGAAAAAAAAAACAATAATTATAACGTTAGAATTTCATGTATTTATGAAACTATTCAAAGTTAATTAATTTTTTACGTTTATGTTGACAAGTGTGCCAAAACTGTCAAAGACGGCTTATAATTGCGAAAAACTAAAATTTATGACAGCTAAGAACAATAAATTTTATTTTTAAGGAACTTTCGATCCCGCTGTGATAAAAAATTGTATACTTACCACAGGAGGAAAGTATGACATCCCAACACGCGTAGTATTGTGACCCTCGTCTTCGAGTCGGGTCACAATACTACGCGGGTTGGAAAGTCATACTTTCCTCCATAGGTAAGTAATATACTATTAAATATTAAAAAAACTCGTTATATATCACAGGACAAAACTGACCGACAAATAAAAACAGAACAATATATTATTTTAATACTGCAACACATCACCTTTTAAAGGTTAATATCCAGGTATTAGGTATTGTTATTAATATTTTAGCTAAGTTAATTGAGCTTTCGGTGCTTTAATTTTTTCAAATTGTTTAATTAAATCTTCGATGTCTAATTCTCTTACCTGATCCGTTTCTATTGAAATATTAGCAAGATTACTTAGTCGGTTTTGCCTCATGGTCGATCTTAAATATTTTTTTATTATTTTGAGTTTTGAAAAAGATCGTTCTGCAGTAGCTACAGAAACCGGCATTGTTAATAAAATACGAAGTATTATGCTCGTATTAGGAAAAGAATCCACTAAGTTGTTAATTGTTATATAATTTAAAGTTTCTTCTGAAGACGTAATAACTTTTTCATCAAAATTTTGTAAATATTGCAATTCTTTAACAAGTTCTGCGGCAGTCATGACTCGTCATTGCGAGTTTTGTCGTTTAATAAATTTTCAACTTTTTGACATAATTCTGATTGTTCGTTTTCAGAATAAATTTTTAATTTATCAATATTCCATAAAAACGCGAAATTATTAGAGTAGGAAAAAAGTAATTAAAAACTCTCACTCTCATCCACTGATGTTATGATTACATCTAGAGCACTAAAAAACAATCAACTTTGAACGTTAAAGTTTCATCGTGAATCGATTCATCGTCACATTCATAATCAAAATGTTTTTTTTTTGCGGTCTTAGACCTCTTTGTTTTTTTGAGTTTAGGTTTTATGTCTAAGCTGGATGCTATTTCTTTAGTATCAATCAATAGATCATTAAAACCTTTATCGGAGCGATAAGCTTTCAAAAAATTATTAAAATTATTTAAATAATTATAACACTGAGCAACATCAAAATTTGGTTTTTGAATAATTTTACTAACTTTACTTAAAATATTATACCACAATATAAGAATGCAAATGAACTCAAAATTTTACAATTTTTTGGCCAACGATGCAGCAAAATTTTTTACGTTATTTTCAAACTTTCCTTTGCTTATTTCAAACAGAGCATCTTAAACCTTCCCAGTAAACACACCACGTCCCAGGGACGTTCGTTTTATGTCCAAATGATGTCTTTACATCCCGGGCTTTAAAACGGACCTGTATGGGATGTCTTTAATAGGACGTCCTCAGGATGTCAATGAAGAACGTACGATGGGATGTCCTATGCGGGAAAAAACAAATGCAAACTTAGTGCGCGTGCCCACTTTCCTTCTTGTTCTCTGGTGCCTACTCAACACCCGTACGCTTCTTTGGTATATCAAAGTGGTACACTCTGTTTGCACCGTTTGCACTCTGTATCTGTTTTTGTTGGTGTTCTGACTACTTTATTTATCTGTACTTTTTATTATCTAACGTTTTTTGGGTGTTTTAGTGCATAAACAAATTTATTTGGTAAGTTTTTGGTACCTTGTATTTATTTCTAATGTATAAAAATCATCATTTATAATTTTTATTTTGAATTACTAAAA
This sequence comes from Aquatica leii, assembly GCA_035610365.1. Lineage (NCBI taxonomy): Eukaryota > Metazoa > Arthropoda > Insecta > Coleoptera > Lampyridae > Aquatica > Aquatica leii. Next base: position 78,993,525 of record CM069436.1, on the reverse strand, counting down.
ATTAATGAAAGTTTATTGAAATTAAAAGATCACAATTATTAATAATAGTGATTTAAAACCCCATCTCGCGCGCATACCTATGCGGTGAATTAAAAATATGTATTTTATGTAAAAAAATTTTTTTTTACTCAAAAAATTATTTAAAAAATGTTTTCTTTGTATTGAAGGTTTAAAAGTGTGACGTTATCTCACGACTTTTATCGTCGCGATTCACAATAAGTCATCCAAAAATGTCAACATGACCGATAAGGCACAAAATCGCTAATCTATCTAAGAAACTATAACGTTATCGCGTTCTTGGTATTCATAGTTATGATTAGTTGTGCGTATTTCTCGTATTGTATTACTATTTCCACAATAATTAGTTAGGTAGTTAAAAATACGTCTAGAAATAATTTTGTATTTACCACATTTCTCTGATGAAATGTAAATGCGAAACGTATAAAAATTCTTAATGAATTTGCAAAACTGACGCGTTTACAATTTTTTTTTTAAATGATTTAAACAATTTTTAACTGGTTATAATCGATCATCTCTTATGATTTAATCAATAATAGAATCGTCAAAAAAATCAATCAATAATTCTACAAAAGAAGTATCACTTTATCAATTCTTTAATTTAGAAAAATGTAAATTCTGATTACATAGAAATACCAAAATAAGCTTTTTGTATTAACTTTTTTTATTGACTCTACATGATGATTACCATCTCTTATGTAGTTGCATTGTTTCAGGCGCCACTTAAAAAAATCGGGAAGAAAGTATAAAAAACTCGCTATGGAGGGCCAAAGAACGCCGGGATCGAGAAGATAAAAAAATGAAATAATCTAAATTTATTTTAATTGAATATAATTTGGATTATTATTTAAAAATATAGTTTTATGTAATAATAATTTGTATTTTATTTGATAAAGTTATTTTTATTCATTACGTCAAGTCGCAGAGGAGTACGTTAAGTCTTCTTACTGAATAAAAAAAAACAATAAAAAAAAAACACAAAGTAGATGTACTTTAACTGCAAATGGTACTTTTCTTGATAAAAATATAATATACATATATAGTATATATCCTACAGTCATCTAAAAGGGACGTCCCGTTGCGGATATGCAAGGATGTCCTATAAGGACATCGTAGGGATGCACACACTTGTGACAGAAGAACGTCCCATGAATGTCCCTAGGACGTACACAGAACCAAAATGGGATGACTTTGGAACATTCAGTGATTTGCAACATAATGTCCCCGGGACATCCTTGCGACATCCTTGTGTTTGTTGGGTTCCCAAGTTGATACCTTAAAAGAGTTATTGCATCTATTCTACTAGACCATCAAGTATCCGATAAACGTTTTAAAGTTAAATTTATTACATTAGATAAATTAGATTTCAGATCTAAATTTAGGGTATGATTGCAACAAAAGGAACAAAGAAAGTTCGCGGATTGAAATCCATTATGCCTACCACGCATATCTGCCCCATTGTCGTAACCCTGACCCTGCAAATCGTTGATATTTAGTCTTCTTTCTCTAACGCCGACAAAAGAAATTTTGTCAAACCTTCACCCGGCACATCATCTATAACTTATATACTATAAGAGAAAATAATGAAAAATGTTCTTCTATACTAATTTCTGTGCTCTTTAAATTAACAAATCTTATACAGACTGAAATTTGTTCTTGGTGACTAGAGTCAGGAGTGCAGTCTAATAATATGGAATAATATTTTGCCTTTTTAGTTACTTCTAAAATTTTGGATTTGATATTTTCACCAATCAAGTTGATTACTTCATTTTGTATTTTATCCCAAAGATAGTTTTTGTGATCTTTTATTTAAGAGCGTTTTGTATGTTCTGACATAATCGGGTCGAATTTGGAAATCATTTCTATGCATTTTAAAAAGCTACCATTGTTTTTCTCAAAAAACTTATTAGTACTTCCACGAAAAGCTAAATTTTGCTGACCTAAAAACTGAATCACGTAGAAAATTATTTCTATAACAGCTTGCCCGTATTTAGTTTCTCTGTTTATTACATTTTGAATTTCAGATTCAATTATTCCATTTCTATTAAAACGGTTAGAAATATTTAGCAATTTTAAAACATTTTCGATTAATGTTTAAATGTTTACTTAAATGCTGCTGCCAGTCATTGTAACCAGATTCATCACTAAGGCGAACCGATTTCAAATCGCTGTCATTAAAAATTTTGCAACAGAAGCAGTAAAGTGAATTTTTTGTTTCGGAATAGAACAACCAAAAACACATTTTTCAATTGTAAAGTGTGTTGCCTGTGTACCCTTAAGCTAAGTTGTGGTAAGCAGAAAATAAATAGTGCTTCGAGTTTGCTTCAATAAATCTAATTTGAATAAATTTCGATTGGTTTCGGTTCAAGTTGAAATAACGGTTTCGATTCGGTCCAAGTCCCTGCAAGAACATTATCCATAGGTTGCGAACTTTATTTCATAACTTAAACTTTATATCCAAAGATGCTAAAGAAAAACCCCCAAAGACGAAATTAATTTAAACTGTAAATTCTACCCATTTAATCAAATGACCAAGTTTCAAAAAAGAAGATTGTGATAGAAAATATCGTCTTCAAAACTTCACTAGAACACTTAATTAACGAAATGAAAATAACGAAGAATAAATGCTAAAGACAAACTTACACACTGAGACAACACTAAACACAATAAAACTTATAGCGCCAGGGTGTAAAACAGACGAAGATAAAACTTTAACCGACGACACGCTGCATCATTACGGAGAAATCCCGCACACTTCTTTCTAATACCAAAGAGTATATAATATATTATATACTCTTTGCTAATACATAGATAACCAAATACTTCAAGAAATCTTGGAACTGCAAAATTTAATAAAAAACTTAAAAAATCAGTACAAACGCCTTTTATTTGCTATTCAAAACATAAACACAAGTGAACAAACATCAAAAAACTATGCATAAAATTTTAAAAATCACATATTTTGAACAGGTACCACATCTGGAATGTTTGATTGTATCTTTTCTATGTTTTTAGGTGTTTTCTTTGTGCACAAGCTTAGTAGAAAAAGAATGAAACTATTGATAAAACCTAAAAAAAATATTATATAAGTAATTCAATAACATTCAAAGGCATTACTTGTAATAACGTAAATCCCAGCCACAATAGAGCATAACCTCGCTAAAAACACTCCAAAATTATCTCTTTCTTGTCTTACAGTAACTTTTAAAGCAGAGACGTCATACTTAAAAAATATACCAGGCATACCGTGACTACCTTTCATATGATCAATAGGACGGCTCAATTCTTTAACACTGTACTGGTAAGTTTCTTTTGTTGATAGCTGAGTTTTAATGCTGGTAGGTACTACTTCTATAAAATACTGAAACAGCATAGAACCTGAAATGCAACTCATCACAAACCGTGGTAACAAACAGTTAATAACCTTACTGGAGTTTGTAACTTGCTCGTCTCCTTCTAGAGGATGAATAATACCAGCACTGGGTTCTCCAAAACTTAACTTATTTATTCTATGTGTAAAATTATACTCATTATCAGACATGAAGGCACTTATATGTATATGTCCTCTTGGTAAATTTAAACTCTTACCGGCTGTGATGTGAAAATTACCAGCTACTTTATTCAGTACAAGAGATCCATGTATTCGGCAAGCATCATGTGGTTTATTAGGTTTCTGATTCCTTGTAGGCATTTGAGAAAACACACTGTTATGACTACTCCTCCACAGAAACTCCTAGAATTTTATAAATTAGTTTAAGACGCAGAACAATAGCAAAAAAAGTTAAGCACATACCTGAACAGCATGATATTCTTCCCGAAGATAAGTATTAAAATGTTGTCTGTTTTCAAAATACTTTTGTTGATTCGGAGCTAACTCGTACCAAGTATCTTCCTCTTCAAGAGACCCAAATTTAAAGGTATTTTGGTTTGTCGAATCCAAGATATCGGCACCTAAATCTATTTAAATACGTATATTAGCTTGTTTCGACTGCTAATCCGGTACCTTACTAGAACATGGCATCGCAATAGTAATGTCAACGTTTATCTTTAATTTCGCATCAAAATCAATATCGGGAGAAAATTTAAAAACAAATTTGCTATGCAAGTAATAGTTAATCTCCGAGTAAACCAGCCAAAATATAATACCAAAACTTATGATCGACACTGAAATAGAAATATTGATTAAATAGAAGCGTAGAAATATTTCTCACTGACAGGTGCCACCAAACGTTGATTGTTCCTTGCATTTTTCGTCAATTTTTGGAAACAAATCTAATTCTTTGACCTTATGTATTTTAGATCCTCTATATCTGACTATTGTAACTTTTTCCTGTTCCATCACAAAATTCTGTTATAAATTAAATTAACTAAATTATAGAATAATTATTTATAAAGATCAATAAATTAACATCATTGTACGCTACAATCTTGTTGCTAAGAAATTTTAAGGTTAAGTAATTGTCAACAAACGTCAAATTAGACGTCAGCACTTATAAAATTTGAATAAAAAAGATAGATGTCGCTTTAATTTTTAATACATAGGGTGCATCAAACTAATACCTCAGATTAAAAATATAAGACTTTAAGGAAGCAATTCAACAATTTTGATTTGAGTAATTAAAAAACAAGTCAAACTGACACCACTCAAGACAAATACTTATTGTACACGACGATTTTCAATATGGTTTAACAGACGTCTGCATACCCTTGCATCGTTTCTATAATACGTTGGTTAATCTTTCAAAAAATTTAACTCATAGCGAAAGCTTCCACGGCCAGAGTCTATACTAAGATAAGAACGTCTTCCGGGTTTGGACCGTTTCATCGTTGTCACCGAAGTAACATGTAAGTTACTTTTGTGTGTGTGTGTCACACCTACTATTTCTTACTGATTTACGTAACATTGTGACTTAACATAATAAACGTCAATGTGATAACAATGTTAAGCTACATCGATGATATACCAGGGATATAATTTAAACTTCATATTTGTGTAACAGAAAAACCCCAAACAAATAGTAATAACACGCATTTAATTTAGCTTTAACCTATAAAAGTTACTTAAAAGAATGTCAATATAGAATGGAAAAAAAATAAGTAAGGTTAAAGTCTATGTTAAGTTTTAAATAACATACAACTTTTACAAAATATTTTATCATTAAACGTTGATTTTGTAATAATAATTCTATACTTTTATATTTAAAAAATAAACAGTTTATACATTAAAACAATGTATTATGTATCTTGCTTATTATAATTTACGTCAGTCATGATAAAGCAAAAACATATGATTATTTTATATACTATGTTATTATTTATAAAAAATATAATAATTTTATTACAAATTTGGACTCAAATAAATATATAACAATTTTATGTGGATATATGATGTAAAAAATCATTATATCACAGAGACGTAACATTGTTGTATAAATGTGTTGTATCATCAAAGTTACGAGTTTTTTCACTTTCTCAACGAACCAGATCGCGTTTTTATTACGTCACGCCATTTTTCAACCAATATCCTTCCCTTGTGGCTGCTGTTTGGTCAGTAGTTGGTTATTAGCCAACTTAAAGGCCTGTATATTGTTCCCGCCGAAAGAAGTGCGTCAAATTTATGAAAAAAAAACTAGTTTATTACCATTCTTTGCAATATTTTAGACATCTAAGGTAAGCTATATTTATTTATGCTTTGATTTTTATTAAAATGGTTAATATAAGTAATGCTTTAAACACTTATGTTTACGCTAGATTTCTACCAGTGTGGGTCGATGTATTTGGTTGTCTAAATTTTTATTTCACATTAAAAAATTTTGTGTCAGGATTTGCAAGAGTGCGCAGCCAAAGAGTACACATGTGATCTTTTCGGATTTGTGCGTACTTTTAGCAGTATCTGAGATGTAAGCTGTTAATTTTTATTTTAGGCTGTTATAATAAGTAAATGCAATCGCTAGAGCGATAGAGCATTGAAATTTACTCAAAAAATGCGTGATAAAGCAAGAGATCGTATCTTAAAAGAGAAAAGTAAGAAATCAGTTCCAAAATCATTTGATGTAAGCGAATACACATTTAAAAAGAGACTGCGAGAAGTACTGATAAAATTATGTTTTTAAAATTAAATAACTTTGCATTTTAAGGCACTACCCCATCTTGTCTCGGTAGGTTTAAGTCCATGTTTTTGAAAGCACAGGAGAAGGAATTGGTTGACCATATTATAGAAACTTGTATCTCAAGTTTTGTGCGTATGAAGGAAGTTGGTCTTTGGGGTTTCAGTACGCAGTATCAGTATCAAATAAAATTGTGCATAGATTTAATACAGAAACCAAAACAGCTGCTAAACATTGAGTACAATATTTTGCCGCAAAAAATAATTTATCCCTCAAAGCTTCAGATGCAGCTTAGGTCGCGTCGTTGGCTTTAGTAGAATTAAGTGCTAACGATTTTTCGACAACTTGTAAATTGTATAGGAAAAGTTGAAATTACTACCACGCAGAATTCTTATAATGGATGAGACTGGAGTATCTACGGTTCCAAACAAGCTTCCTAAAGTTTATGCTTTAAAAGACTGTGTCAAAAATTGTGTCAGCTGAACGAAGTCCGCTAGTTACAGCGGTATGCTGCATGAGCGCTGCTGGTACTTAGGTTTTACTAGGTTTTATTTTTGTAAGGAAACAAATGAAGGATGAACTTTTACTTTGAGCACTTTCTGGGACATTAAAAATGATATCAGATTTAGAGTATATGAACACTGATTTGTTTCTAATGTAGTTGCGACATAGATCCAGTGATTTTAATAATCGACAATCATTTTATAACCTTACTAACTGTACCATGCAAGTCATTAGATGCAACCCTTGGATAGACACGCCAAGGGTAGAACGTTGAGGTATAAGCGTGTCAGGCTGTTGTACAATCAGCCTTCTTGATATAAAATTTGTGTTTGTGTTTTATGACATTTATAATGTAAGTAACTGTATAGTATTAGCTAACATAAGAGATGAGAAAATTAACTGTAATTTTTAAGCACTTTGCATTCAAATTCTAGCGTTATGGACACATTACATGTTTTCTTTGCATTGGCGGCCATTGCAATTTTGTCGATTCAATTGTTTTAAGTGTATGATACATTTCAAAATCAATTTATGTAAAATTATTAAACGATTTTTTCAAAAATTATTAAATAAAACTTGTGTTAAGAATTACTTTATTTTTGTGTCGTTCTATATAAAAATTGTGTCAGTTATAAACTTTGTTTATTAAGAATTGCAGTTGTTCGTTTGTTTTCAGTCTTGCCGAAATGTATGTATAGGATTTTTTACACTTTTTTATATTGTTAACGGCAAGTACTCTAATGTTTCCATGCTACTTTCGTAGTAAATGCATGCTTCAACTATGCACTTTGTTTTATTTTGGATCAACTAAAGAGAAAAATAGTGTGATTGCAGTTTATAAGAAACAGTTCCTGCATCATACGATACACTTAGAGTTACTAAATCGAGATGTCTTAAACGCAAGCGTGAAATGTAATTTAAATTTGTTGTTTTTTTCTTTATCTCATAATTTCATTTATGTGTAAGTTTAGACACAACATTAAATGTCGCAAATTTGACTGTAATAATTAACCATTTATGGTTAGTTTTAAACATTATGAAAATGAAGAAACGGGAAATTATAAAATACGTTTACGATGCAATTTATATTTGTAGCGTTTTCTTTGTTTTACAATTTCAATAACTTTATATAATTTTGTATAAAAAAATTATGATTATAAATGTAACCGCAATAATTAACCATTTTACGCTTAAATTTGAAGATTATAAAATGGTAAGTGGTTTTATGTAGATGTTTCTTTATTATAAAAAGCAGCTATTTAAACTCCATTATCATTTTGTTTTTGTTATTTGTATATCTTTGGCGTGTATTAGAATCAATTTGTGTTAATGTATTAGATCATTTTCTATGCAAGTTATTTATGCTAATTTTTGGATTTAATTCTAAGTTATGCATAATAATTTATTTGTATTTTTCGTACGTTTATAATTTGAAGATATGGAAGTTGGTAAAGGTTACGACATTCTTTCGATCGCAATATTTATCTATTGATGGTGATTCTAATGGGTCTGATAACAAGAAAAAGCACCGGTGTATACATTGTGTTGTAAAATATAATCTAATATTTTCTTTACCGTGATGAACAAACAGCGTAAGGTTGAAGGTTGTTCTCATACTATGGGGACCTTGTGCTTTTAGGTAAAGTAATATGTATCTTGGCTCCATGATATAGACAAGTGTTTGTTTTTAAGTGTTAAAGTTGCGGTAGGTTGTTTCCATAATAACCCACATTTAATAGCATTTGTTTGAAATATTATTGTGTGTTTATTATAGATGTGTATTTTTGGTCCACGTTTGTTTGTACCGGAACTTTAACTTTGGTTGTTTCGGTAACCAGGACCTCAGTACCTACTGACAGGCCGTCAATTAATTAACTCTTCTTCTGTGTAAAATAATGATGTTTATGCACGGGTTTATATGTGTTGGGATTTAAACCTGTTATCATATCTGTGTGTTCGTTTAAATGACTTGACTTTGGGATGCCCTAACTGTTCTATGTTTATTAATATATTTAATTATAAATTGGCCCTTTAATAAATCTAAATTACAGAATGATCTTGCATTTACATTCAGTTATCGAACTAGACGTTTTTTTTGGTCTGCTCGTCTTCTCCTACAGCGGGTTCCGCCGATCGGCAAAATTCAAACAAAAATCACGATTCATTTTTTATGGTTTCTTTTATTCAACCTACTATACAGTCTTCCGACTATATTGAGAGTAAGCAGTGCATAACGAACTTAATACAACGTAGAAAGAGGAGCAGCTTGATGATCACAACTACAGCGAGATTTTGCTATTTTTTCAGTTTGCGATTTTTAAGTTTCAAATGTGAGTGCGTTACATCACAAGAGGACTTTTCTTTTCTCTGAAAACAGCTTCGAATAAGTGCGATAAATAGATAGTCAGCAACCCTGGACGCGCTATAACTTTAAAATAAATGGCATCTCTTTTCTATTCTACTTATTCCAAAGTCGTTACTATTAAAATACGCAAAAAATCATTTGATTCCACTGGATTTATTTCCATACAATCAAGAGGTTTTTAGTGAATCAGATTTTTGTCCATCTAAGGTCACAGGTAGACCTCAACCGGAAATGGTCCAAGAAACTCAGTACGAACAACAAAACATCGAATCATTTATCGATGATGACTCGTCTGGCAACGATCTATAATGACACTTTGGCAGAAATACGGAATACAATAACTAAAAATGGCAAAAATTGATTAAAGAAAAGCACGTAGTCCAGACTTTACTGAAGTGCAACGACTTCTGACTTTTAAAGAAGGAACATAAAGATCGGGCGGGAAAAGAAAAGTTTTTAGTGATTTTGGGAAAAATACTTGTTCAGTATTAGGAAAAAAGAAAAAAAGAGCTGACAGTAAAAACGACGATACGATTTATCCCGGATGCTCTAAACTCTGGTGCCATGATGACTGTTGTAACTATCTTGAACAAGGGTTATTTTTGTGCGATTTGTGCACCAGTTAAAAAAGTATCTATTTAAGGTTATAAGTTAATTAGGTTTTCTTTTGTTTTGCGTACTTTTTAAGGTATGCCTGAGTACTCTTAAGGAACCATCCACAAGAGTACTCGCTTCAGTGTTTTTGTTTAAACTTTTATTTTTCTGTTAAAAGTTCAATTTTGTCAATCCTATCATACTAAAAGTTTAGATTGACACGTAAGTCAACACATTTTGAATAAAGTTTTGTTAGAAGCACAAATACTTTTTTCATAACAAATTTGAATATATGAACGACAATGTCAGCAGTAAAGTAATTTGTATGTGTAGGTTTGTAGTTTGATTAGTAACTTGTTAAAATACTTAATTAAAAGATTTACGTTTACACTATTTTTTGGTTGCATGGGATTATACCAATAAAATACAAAAAAAAATAAAGACATAAAAAAACGATAAGAATACAAAATAGCATACAGTTTTTACAACTGTAATTTGGTACATTTGGCTCAAGGTAATATATAATTCTGCCAATGTACCGTAGTGTGTATAGTATGTAAAAAAGATGTAATTATGTTATGTAAATATAACATAAGATATAGATTACTTAGAGGCGATTAACTCAATAATGAGTAGATAAGGTCGCAGATGATACACGGTGTTCTAATTATAAACTCAATAAAAAGAGGGGCCAACACGGGGAAATATTATTCCTGTTTAAACCTGTCGGATGCTGAAAGTAAACATGTTGCCAAACACAGTTTATAACAAGAATATATTTATTTTAAACAAGAGAATAGGAGTTAAAAAACAAGGTCGAACCATAGTAATAAAATAGCAATTAGATATTCGTCGACAAATATCACAATTTATAATACTGATGCAAACCGTATAGATTAGGCAACCCTTCGTACAGCAAAATATGTTAAAGGCTAACATGCATTCCATATAATTGATTTTATTATGATAATAACATTTAAATAGTTGAAGAGCAAATGACGTACTTCACAATCAAGGTAACTTCAAACGTACTCCATCCACTATTTTGTTTACATGCAGTCGCGACACGAATTGACAATTATAATGAATAGCAAAGAAAAAAATCTGGGTGTTAAACTATTACCCCGACGACAGTTTTTTGTCACAAATAGTAACATTTGTTACTTCTCATATATGTTTAAGGACAAAAGTATGCGTAGTATGTAAGCTTACGTACGACGATTATGGGCCTAACTTTGGTTTGACTACATTTAAAATGATCTTGAAATTGTGCAGTTTCTTATGAGAAAGGTGAATTTTCGAACGCCTGGTCGAATTTTGGTACCAATTGAAAAAACTTAGATTAAGCGCATTTCTTTTGTTTTTGATGCCTTTATATATGGGTTTTTTTTTAATTGTTAAACTTAATATGTCATTGATGTTTTCCAGTAAATGCATAATCATTTTTTTCTACCTCACTGGCAATCATTTTCCATGAATCATAACTTGAAATACAGTATGTACCAATAATCTATGAATCAAGTTGAAATGACAATCCACAGATCATGTATCCGGTTTTTGGATTCGTTCTATAACCATAAATTAACGAAACTTGTGCGATATATGCATCAACAATTTCAAACGCTCTCGGTAGATATACCGTAAGAGCAATTGACAAAAAGCCCTGATGTAACGGTTAGTAACACAATGGTAACATGTCGTTTCACCAGAATTTTACTCAACTGTTCCACAACTGTTGGGTGTGCTGAACGCATGAACTGATGTTACACTCTGTGCTGATGTAACATCACATCAAAGATCATTTGATATTGATATTTTTACTAAGTACTTTGCTGAGTATTATAGCTGAAGTGCACTGAGTACAAACAGTACAAAGCCGTTAAAATATGGCCTAAACGTATCTTCTCTAATTGTAAAGATGTAATATGATACGATTGACTTAAATGATACTTAAACATCGTTATCTTAAAAATATTCGTTTGACTTCCAAAGAAAAAGGATTAATAAATCCGTTAAACATATAGCAATATTTAAGTCAATGTAATAAACTCATTCTAAGGCAAAAAAATTTTTTTTATAATAAATTTATATCAGTAATTGCAGTGGCGGCTTCTCTATTAGGTCATTCGGACAATGACCCTCCAAAATGAATTAGAAAATTATTTTATTTACTTTAAAATTACAAGAACCCGCGTTTAAATCAAATTATCAGCGTTTGAATTTCAATTTTCATTGTAAGCGCAACAGATGCGAAAACTTACGAATTTACCCGAGGCTGTTGTGTTTTATAGTCCCTGTGTATTATATTGTATTATATAATGCAGCCGAATCGTAAATGATAGTTATTGTGGTCAAGAGTGCAACACGTATAATACAATCTTATGCGAATTAGAAAAAGACAACTAAATGGTTTCTGCGGTTGTCAGCCGGGTACCATTTCGCGTACTCAATGCTATGCTTACGTCATTTATTATTATCTCCGCAATACGTGTTTGTAAAACGAAAATGCTGGAATGCACATTTTTTATCTCATACGACAAACTTTGCACTTTCACAAGTTAAAAGAAAATTAATTATGTTTAAGTACATATTACCGTTTTTGTTTAATAAAAAAATAAATCGCTAATAATAGTTTAAATTTTGAAAGACGTTTAGAATTTAAAACCAATGGTTGTCCTCGGCCTTTACTTCAAATTCGATATACAAGTAAACATAAAAATAAAGAAGTACACTGTAATTTTAAAGAATCTAGGTACGATTTATCAGAATGGATTTGTGGATGTGAAGAAACATGGAAAAATGTTTAATTGAAAACATTGTAAATTTTAATGAACTTGTTATCGATCATTTTGCTGATTATAAAGATAGACGAATAGATCTTAAATATAAACAGCTTTAATGCAAAAAGTTTTTTTTTATTTTTTGTGATAATTGTGTTTTTTTGAATATTTTAAAATGACCCTCTGGTATGATTGACCACCAGCCGCCACTGAGTAATTGTAAAATTTAATACTTTATATGACTTTATTTATGCATATGCAAAAAACATTTTGTTTTACCCTGTGGTCACTGCGAAATTAAATATTTTTTTATATTACTTGGCAACAGCGCATTTTTAAGGTTAGGTTTAAATTTTCATACATTTGGAAGCAAACAATCTGGTACACATTTTTAAAATTTTTCATTTAAAGACAAATACTTTAATTTAAAATGGATAGCAAAAGCGAATCAAAATCTATTACCGAATTTAGTTCAATAATTACGTTTTTAATTGTATTTGGAATTACGTTAAGTAAGTATCTGTCTAATATTTATAATTATTTTCAAACCTTCATTTTATAGTATTTGTGATATTTTTTCTGAGAAGAAAGAGTTCTAAGCGAGGTGTGCTATTAACTGGATTATGCGATAGTGGAAAGACTTTAATATTTGCACAGTTAGTGCATGGTAAATACACCAGTACTCAAACGTCTATGAAAGAGAATCTAGGGGATTATTTGGTCAAAAATGTAACGATGTATAATTTTTAAGTATTAGCTAGAACACTTTCATTTAAGGTTACTTTACGTTTGATTGATATACCCGGACATGAACGACTACGTGACAGATTTTTTGATCAGTACAAATCAGTCGCACGTGGTATAATGTATGTAGTAGATTCGGTGACTTTACAAAAAAACGTTAAGGATGCAGCTGAATGTTTGTATAACATTCTATCAGAGTGTATGGGATTAAATAATTTATCTGTATTAATAATATGCAATAAACAAGACTTACCTTTGGCGAAAACTTCGACTGTAGTTAAAAGCATGCTCGAAAAAGAACTGTAAGCTCTTTGCGTTCATGTTTTGTTATATTGTAACCAAACTATTTTTAGGAATGCCTTACGTATCACTAAGTCTAGCCAACTGGAATCAGTGGATCAAAAAACCAATAAAGCTAAAATGATCGGAAAAGTAGGGGAGAATTTTAATTTTTCACATTTGCCGTTTGATGTGAAGTTTGTAGAGGCAAGTGTATCTTCAGAACACAAAAATACCAATGATATGGAAATGTGGCTCACAACATTATGTTCTTAAATTTGATAAATTAATATAAGATATTCGGTATATTGTGTAATTATTTAAGTTACTCTATAGATATTTATATCCAAACATAAGTTTCTTACTGAAGCAGCAACATACATCAATAGCAACATTTACAAATTCAGCTCTGTTCAAAATTGACTCCTGCTTACGAGGACATCAACAAAAACCCTATGATTTTCCCAACTTTGTTGACTAAATGAATGGAATATTTGCCAACTGAGATCGTCTTATTCAGTTAAGAAGTAAATGAAATATCACCTTTTCTAAAAACCATTTAATAAAGATATAAATTTGTGTTGTCATCAATACACCTCTAAACTTAAAATTAATGGAAGACTTCATTGACTACAAAGTATTCTATGGTTGTAATCTTTCATAAATCCAACCACCTTCACCTTCGTGAGTTAAAACGTTATCAACTACTTCGTCCTTTTCTAAAAATCTAAACCTAAGTCTGTCATGAATTCGATCAGTTTGCCCTTGCCAAAATTCGATCGACCTGGGAGTGACTGCATAGCCACCCCTAAAATCCAGCATTTTAAACAAAACCTCGTCGTTGGAAAATGCATTACCATAATTCTGGTTTTGGAACTTCGCCTTCTTTGTATTTCTTACTTAGTTTTTCTGCAATCTCTGTTAACTTAGTACGACTTTCAATAGGTTTACTTTGATCACTGGATAAAGCTCCTATTTGACTTCTATATGGTCTGGATTTAAAGTAATCTGTTGCATAAGACATAGGAAGCTTCTTAGCTGTGCCTTCAATTCTTACCTAAAACCAAATAAGTAAGCAAAGAATGTGAAAGCAATGAATAAATTTGTGTTCAGCCTACGAAACAAAATGGGGTTCTAGTCAAAATGTCTTACAATTAGTAATGTTTACTGTATAAAAAGATAAACACAGTAAAATGTGAAACTTGAGAAATTATTAATAATCAGTAGCCAATATGAAAGGACGCTATTAATTTAAATTGAACACCAATCTGAAACAACATACATTTACAAAGTATAACAGAAAGCTCTGACTCAAAATCAAATTAATGTATGCATTTACAAGTATTCCAAAAGCCACTTTGTTTTGAAATGCGGAGTACCAGCATTTGCTAATTTGCTAGCACCCTGTATGTAAGTAACTAGAATTTCTTAAAATTGTTCTTACCGATCTATTAAGAATGTCCCAATAAAATGCTATTGCTACATTAGGATTTTCTTCCTAGAATTAATCTGATCAACTCATATTTTGCATTGATGTTTTACTAACTAATTCCTGTCCTTTTCGACTTGTGTAATGGGTGTAAAAATAGAACCCATCTACACCATAACCTTTACACAAAAGGAACCTTGCTGAAGGTATTCCATCTCTGCAAATATTAATTCATCTTTACGTAAAAACATGACCAACTTTATACTTAGTTGCGGTAGCCAAGCAAGCAGCATTGGGTTCGATAATCGATGGATTATTTTTAGCCTCTTCGAACCATTCATGAAATAACTTTATGGGATCTTTTTCTAGTATGTTTTCCTCCAAGAATGCATCTTTTCGATCCTTGTATGGTCTTCGTAAACCTGTAAAAGATTTTTGAAATAATATAGAAAATTTTTGTCTGTAACTCATGATATCCACCACTAATATCCATGTTTTGGGGCGGAGAATTTAGACGTCGTTGGTTAGATCCAAATTTCGTCACACGAAAATGACGAAAATTAAGTAACGAAATGATTTTATCTACTAACCACTATTTGTGAAAGTTTATCAGCAATTTACTATCTCTTTTTTTTTAAACTGAATGAACTGAATAAAAACATCGGTCGAGTTCGGGAATTAGAATAGCGGGATTTCTAAAATTTATTACTTTAGCAAGATCTCTTCTTAAGAAATTGGCCATGCCTCCTTTCTTTGTGATTTCATTTCTTCATTATCATACCAGAAATAGGTTTGTAAGTGATAGGAAAAAAAAACAAAAAAAGAGAGAGAAAGAGAAAAATTAATCAAATTTCAATTTATTGTAGTACTTTTACCATGCTGGATTAGTTATGATGGAGGAAGAGAGCATGTCAGAAACCTCCACCAGTTGTTACAGTGTCATATCCATAATTTTTAACAAAAAATAAAATACATCAAATTAGACAATAATAAGTAAAATAACAAGGTTATGTTAAAGAAGTTCATAAATAATGAATCTATTCTGTGAATCAATTACGGTAGCTTGTTTTGATTGAGTAATATTGAGAGAACCTTAACCATTACGTTACATTCTTTTATAACATTAAACAAAACGCAAAAGTCGTTAAAGAGCGAACAAGTCGGTCCAAAGTACAAATCTTTCTGGGTTGCGAGTACGTATGGCTAAAATTAAATGCGTACATTAGTAAAACCGTTTACTAAGTAATCTAATCATCCTAATCATAGAGCTCCTAATTACGAGGTCGATCATAGACTGTTCGTTCAAAAGATAACGTTTCAGCGTAGAACACGTTTGTATTGTTTTTTTAAATGAATCTTGGCTAGTGCTATATTAGTGTGTTTTTATAAAATATCCTTAGATTTAATTAGTTCGGTTAGTTCTAAACGTGTACATATTTTTAGTATAAATAAATTAGTTTCAATAATAAACGTTACATTAGTGACAGGTGCGTAGTATAGAATCGAACAAATAAACAATTGTTTAGCTTGAGATTTTAGTGTAAATATCATTAAGTAATTTAATATCACTCCCGTAATAAAAACATTAATTGCGTAAACAAACAAAACTTTATAGTTTGCGCTGCGCGTGTTTGTTTAGACCGTGTAAAATTAGTCTGTTTCAGTTCGTTAAAGTAGTGTATTTAAACTTTTTATTCGTGCTATATATAATTTATGCCGGTGACGCGTTTGCCAGCAGTTAAAATGGATTCAAGAATATTTGAAGTTCTCGAATAGATGAATAAAAATATGGAAAATAGAATAGGAATATGGGCAAGAATTCTCAGAAAACTGAAGAATAACTTTCCGAACATTCTCAGAAAATGGAAGAAAATTCTAGAAAAATGGAAGAAAAACTGTCTGAAAATTGTTGGAAAATTCTAGAAATTTAATAGAAGAAATTCGAACAAGCATTGAAAATCACATAAAGACGATTGAATAGCAAATATACAAGTTAGTATAGAAAACCAAATTAAAATTTTCAAGAAGAAACTCCAGCAGATATGTTAAATATAAAAGAAGAAATTTGCGAATCTGTGAATGACAAAATAGAGCCAGTAGGAGACAGAATGAAACTGCTTGAAGAAATAATAAACTAAATGAATTGTCACGGTGAAGAAAGCGTCACGAGTGAAGATTTAGAAATGGACCATCGGGAAGAAACCACTCACAAGTTCAAAGTTGTATTTTGATGGTAAAGTTCCATGGTCAACCTACTACAAGTAGTTTGAAGCCGCAACTACAGCTAATGGTTGGATCAACAAGCAGAAAGCGACGTCTTTAATAGTGTCCTTACGTAAAGAAGCTCTTGGAATCTTGTAAACCGTTCCTGACCACTTACAAGAAAATTACGAACATTTAATTTCACGTTTAGAAATGAGATATGAAGATCAACAAGTGTATCAAGCTCAAATTAAAAGTCGGGTTCAGAAAGCGTCGGAAGTTTTCAAAAGTTTAAGGCTGACATCGCCAGATTAACACGGCTTGCATATCCTACAGCACCAGATACCTTCTTGGAGCAGTTGGCTATTCAAACCTTTGTAGACGGCGTCCGAGACAGCGAAACGCACCAGACTCTTCGGTTAGCTCGACCAAAGACATATGGATGACGCTTTGGTGCATGCTTTTGAGTTTGAAGCTGTAAAACAAGCATCGCAACGAGACGGTCATAGACTCTGATGTGCTACAGAAGTACCCGCGCAGACAATGGAAAGCATCGAGGAGATAGCGCGACGAATACTTTGGGAAAGAGAAGTGACGACTTTGAACTGCGGTGAAATAGGCCATGTACGGCGACATAGTACTAAACCGAAAAAGAAGACAAGAAGAGGGCTTGAAAATTTGGAACGAGTTGACCAAAAAAGGCACAAGTTAGTCTCATCTAGTTAGGTTCCGGAGATTACAATTCAAATGGCAACGCCGCGCCGATAGAGCAATTGCATAGCATTTATCTCAATAGCAAGATTAATGGAAGAAGTGTTCAGTTAATATGGTTGACACGGGAGCGACGAAGACCATCATTCGTCTTGACATGTTATTGGAAAATGAGAAGACATCACCAGTAACAGTACGACTTCGAACGGCGACAGGCGAGAAAATACCT
Source organism: Aquatica leii (assembly GCA_035610365.1). NCBI lineage: Eukaryota > Metazoa > Arthropoda > Insecta > Coleoptera > Lampyridae > Aquatica > Aquatica leii. The sequence goes on along the minus strand of CM069436.1, from coordinate 78,975,563 downwards.
ACTCACGGACAAGTCAAAGTAACCATAGGTTTGGGAAATGAAGTACTCGACCATCAAGTACTGTTAGCGGACATCACGGAAGAAGGTATCCTGGGAATAGACGTTATAAAGAAGTATGGGTTCCATTTGGATATGAAGAACGATGTCCTGAAGATAGACAATGAAGAAATTTTCTTTCATTCGTCAGAGAAGGCAGCTGTGCGAGTCTTATTGAGTGAAGACGTGACTATGCCCGCGAGAATTGAAAGTGTGGTAATGGCACGCCTGAATGAAATTCTCCGGGAAGGCTACATTCACGCGATTGAACCAATGGAGGGCGACTTAGTGGAGAAGAGACTACTCGTTGGCAGAACTTTAGTACGAGTGAAAAACACGATGCCAGTAAGGATCTTAAGTAACAACTCAGATCTTGTTACGTTGAAAAAGAAGACCGTGGTAGACCAATGCACGCCAGTATCTCAAATTGTGAGATACGTGAAATCCAACGACGATACGTCGCCGAAGAAGTGTTCGCAATATCTATTGGACATTCTTACCTCCAAATGCCAAAACCTCAGCAAAGACCAGCTGGCTAAAGTTATAGTGTTGATCCAAGAGTACCAAGATGTGTTCGCGCTAGAGAGTGGTTGTAAAGGAAGAACTAACGTGGTGAAACATATAATTAATACTGGAGACGCTCGACCGATACGACAACATCCACGCAAACTTCCTTTGGCGAAAAGAGAAGAAGCCGAACAAATAATTACAGATATGGAGAGAGAAGGCGTGATTGAATCTCCCTAGTGGTACCTACTCGTAAAGGAGAAAGATGGATCAACGAGGTTTTGCGTAGACTACAGACAGCTAAACGACGTGACCAAAAAGGACAGCTACCTTTTACACAAAATTGACGATATGTTAGACATCCTGTCAGAATCCCAGTGGTTTTCTACGTTAGACTTAAGGAGTGGTTATTGGCTGGTAGAATTGGAACCCAATGATCGTGAAAAAAGCTTTTACGATCGGAATTGGTTTGTGGCAGTTCACCGTGGGTATTTTCGGCCTGTGTAACGCTCCTGCAACGTTCGAGCGTTTGATAGAGACCATCTTGCGCGGACTGTCTTGGAAGACGTGCTTGGTTTACCTGAATGACGTGATCGTGGTTGGAAGGTCGTTTGAAGAGCACTTGGACAATTTGAAAGAAATGTTTCAGCGACTACGAGGGGCAAACCTCAAATTAAGCTCAAAGAAGTGTCACGTATGTAAGAAAGAAGTGCAATAACTTAGCCACGTCGTATCTAGAGATGGAGTAAAGCAGGCATGTTAAAAAATTTAAGTCGAAATACTGTAGCTAACAGAGTTGATTAAATAGCCGAGAACTTGAAAAATCAGCATAAGTCAACTTTTTGAACAGTGCAAACATTCGGCCCCTGGCTTAGTACAAAATAGATCATGTGGCCCGCAATATCATATGAGTTTAACATGCCTGGAGTAAAGGCTGATCCAGACAAAATCCGAGCTGTGCAAGCATGGCCAAGACCAATCGACAAACATCAGGTCCGAAATCGACTGAAGAAAAAGCAGAATTTAGATGAAATGAAGACTGCGAAAAAGCTTTCCATCAACTAAAACAGGCCTTAGTCACTTCGCCGATTTTGAGTTATCTAAAAGAAGATGGAAAATTTGTTTTGGATACCGACGCAAACAACCTGGTCATAGGCGCGGTCCTTTCGCAGGTTCAAGATGGACAAGAAAAAGTTATCGCGTATTTTAGCAAGGTTTTGTCCAGGCCAGAAAGGAATTATTGCGTGACTAGGAGGGAGCTGTTAGCAATCGTCAAGTCTATAGAACATTTCTACAAATATTTATATGGACGAAAATTTTTACTGAGAACGGACCACGCCGTTTTAAAATGCTTATTGCAGTTTCGTAACCCAGAAGGACAAATGGCAAGATAGATCGAGAGACTCCAAAAATATAACTATGACACAGAACACCGTGCCAGAAGCAGTCATCGGAACGCTGATGCTTTGTTCAGAAGACCATGTCCAGCGGACTGCAGCCATTGCTCGCGACTTCAAGAAAAAGTCGAATGCCTCCGGAGAACTGCTATGGTTGATGATGAGTGAGAACCTGAGCAGTTGCGTCGCGAACAAGAAAACGATCCTGAAATAAGACTACTCCTGGAATGGAAAGAAAACGGCCGACGACCAACCTGGGAAGAAGTGAGTGCTTTGGACAGAAACATCAAAGCGTACTGGACGCAGTGAGACTCTGATAGTAGAAGACGATCTTTTTAAGCGATCCTTAGAACGTGTCGAGGGCACGGGAAACAGATTACAGTAGGTAGTGCCAAAGAGCCGCGTGTCAGAGGTGTTGAAACATCTCTATGATGGTACATCAGCAGGGCACTTTGGCATTAAGAAGACATTGGGGGGAGTTCGAGAATGATTCTACTGGGTGAACTGCAAAGAGGAGGTCATGAAATGGTGCCGTAAGTGCACGGTTTGCGCATCAGGAAATGGTCCAGCAAGAAAGCGCAAAGCATTCATGAAGCAATACAAGGTAGGAAACTCTTTGAAAATAAGGGCTTCCTTCGCAGGGCCGCTCCCAGAATCCGATTCCGGAAATAAATACATCCTGGTGGCAATGGATTATTTCCGAAATGGACGGAGGCTTACGTCATACCAAATCAAGAAGCAGCTACAATTGTAAACGTATTAATAAAAGAGTTTTTCTGCCGGTTTGGAGTTCCGTTAGAATTATACTCCGATCAAGGCCGCAACTTTGTGTTTGGGCTGTTTCAAGAAGTTCGTCGACTGTTGGGAATTAAGAAAACTAGGACGATGCCTCTCCATTCTCAATCTGATGGTATGGTTGAGCGAATGAATCGAACAATGGGAAAATACTTAGCCAAAGTAGTTTCTGAACACCAAAGAGACTGGGATCAGTACTTGCACCTTTTTCTAATGCCATACCGATCATCCGTTTACGAAAGCACAGGCTAAACACCATTCTGTGTGATGCTTTGTCGCGAAATACGACTGCCATGCGACCTTCAATTTAGACGAAGACCGGAAAAAGTTGCTGGAGAAGCTGACAAAAAGGCTAGACGAAGTACATGAGGAGGTCCGTAAAAACACACAAATTGCCAGCGACAGAATAAAGACTAGATATGACGTCAAGTAACAAAATGGTGGGTTTCAACCTGGCGACATGGTATGGTTGTATAATCCCCAAAGGAGACGTGGTTTCTGGGCGAAGCTGCAGATGCAGTGGGAGGGCCCTTATATAGTCGTGCAGTGTATTAATGACGTTATATATCGCATCCAAAAACCACCCACAGAGGCAAGCCAAAAGTGATCCACGTCGATCGTCTAGCCTCGTTCGCTGGCGATAACCACAATACACAAGTTCAGGTCCGAACCAGAGTAATAAGCAGCAGAACCAGGAATCAAATCGAAGGATTGGAGTTCGAGAAGTTTATGAGCCTATACGGAAGTTCTGGAAAAGTTAGGTTCGGAGTTACCACCGAGGAACAACAAGACCTGTTCCAAACACAAAAAGATTACGCCATCGCACATTGCGTGAGCGAGGATCTTGACATGTCCAGAGGGGTTGCAGTCATATTTAAAAAGAAGTTTGGGCAGCTAGATGAACTACAAAGACAGCAACCGGTAGTCGGAAAAATTTAAGACTACGCAGTAACAGACGCTTCGTTTTCTATCTGGTAAATAAGAAATACTCAGTTAGCAAGCCGTTATACGAAAATCCTGGAGAACATTATGGAATCTCAATAGATAAATGGAGTTCCACCATGTTAAGAAATTGGCAGTACCCAAGCTTGGTTGTAGCTTAGATCAGCTGAATTAGAGGACAGTTCGAAACATGTTTTAAGTCCTCTTTCGAGGAACAAGCGTTCAAGTATTGGTCTGTAAATACCAACCAAGAAGAATCTGGGACAGAACAGTCCTAAGAAGGGGGCAGTGAAACGTTCGAGAAATTATTTTCAAGAGATTTCTAGAAGTTGTTATCCATTTTCCAGAACGTTCACCGAAGGACGTGGAACGCGTCACCAAAATGTATAAGTGCGTGTACATATTTTTAGTATAAATAAATTAGTTTTAATAATAATCGTTACATTATTAATAAATGATGTTAGTAACATGGTAAAATTTGGTGGCAAAACCATCTCATATAGTATAAATTTACTGTGTATGAATAATTAAGTATGTAAATAGCTAGAATATGGAAATGTTAAAAGCTGATTTTATGCTGGCGTAGTTCAAATAAGTGGAAGTACAGTAGAATGCTCTCTCACTGCTAAAGAGCTCCAAAAAGACTAAGCGGCTTTCCAGTGGTTCACTATATGATAGCATTTTCACATTGCATTGACGTCGTTTACCTTACAATGTTTATACGTTGTGGTTTTAGCCCGCAGTTTATTCAAAACTTATTTGAATCACGAGGGTACAAAATCAGCTTTTAACGTTTTGATCTGTATAGCCATTTACATATTAGATTTGAACCCCAATAAAACCAAAATAATGTATCCGGGACCAGAAACGTAATTGAAAAGGTTAACGTTCTATATCTAAAAATTAATATAGAAGAAAGAAGCAAAAATGCTAAAACATTGAAAAACCATTTTGTTTTCTAATTAAAACACTGTAATACTCGAATACATATCTATGTAATGATATACAGTGCATGCCGCTTAATAGAATCACACGTTGGGACTTGGGGTTCTTGATAATAATAGCCGAATGATAATAGTATCCAAAATTCATAAAAAAATAAATACGTTTTTTATTGGTTAGACAGCAGTAATAGATACAACGTATGTATCTGATTAAAATTCAGTGTTCTAACAACTACATATTTTTTCTCTTCAATTTGCTGACACTAAAAATAAGATTAATACAAAAGAACATTATCATATAAGACGTATAAAAAAAGGATATTTTTGTGTCATTATATTTTTGTATGCTTACATTTAAATAAAAATAATCAAGTGTGTAATCGCAAATAATAAGCAATAGCTACTTTCTAAGCAATTATAAATGACCAATAAGTTAAATAAACATAACGGTTATTGCCCATTTAGTGTTACTATTGTTTTGTAATTTCCGTATTTTTCTTGTATTTCATTTGTATAATCCTATTCAATCAACAAATATTCTAAACGTATAGCACCTACATCTTTCAATTAATGTTTAACAAATTACTAAATCCAACTAAAACTTTTACATATAAAAATTATTTTATTGCTGACGGCAAGCTTTACATATTCAAATTTATTACAAAAAACGTACTAGGTAGTTATGAAGGTATTCTCACAACGTAAAAGTGATATAATAAAAACGCGATTTGGTTGGCTGGAATATTTACGAATTGAAAGCACATATACAGACGAAATGTTTCTATGTGAAACAACAAATACAATGCAAAAAGTTATGTTGTTTTTATTTAATTCACAATTTTATTTTTTATTGTAGAATTTATATTAACATTATTAACTTATTTTTAAATCTTAGCAAATAAACGTTAACTTTTGCTGAAATAATTTTTTAATTATACTATAACAAAAAATAGTGCGGATTTGCATTTTTTTTATATTCATTTCATCTTCAGTCTTATAAGTTTTTGTTTTCTTATTTAATCATTTTGAATACGGTCCTGGCTTTTACAAGCAATTACAACCACCGATGCCAAGTTTTATAACTTCTCGGTGATCTACTGATTTCTACTTAACTTTTATAAAAAATAAGGCATAATGGTTTCAATTGTTTTATTAAATTAGTGTTAAATAAGATAAAATGTACAAAAAAAAATTAAATTAAAAAAAACCTTTCGTAGTCATTTTATGATTCGGTACTGAATAATGTTCTCTGCGTTTTTTGCAAATCTAACATATTATAATGTGAAGTTCTCAAACGCTATCTATCTAATTAATTATTTGATTTGCTTCTCTGCTTTGTTATATGCAAAAATGTGAAAAAGCGTTGAATATGTCTGTACCTGTACTAAAACTAATTGAGTTTGACTTGGCATCGCTGTCGACAGACGACAACTAAGATTTGGCGGGATTTCTTCCTTGCATTGTAATGGTGGTTAAATTCTGTTCCATTCTTCCTTTTAAATTTATTTTGCACTCAACTTTATTATAATGGATTGTCAAGAAGATTATTTAAATGATGCTGTGCGTCTTGACATGTCATCAGATAAATCAAAAAAGAAAATCAAATTGGTAAATGAAATGGAACATGCCGAAAAATCTAAAATACGATTAAAAAAGAGTATCAAGTACCTTCTAACACAGAGTCTTAAATTCTCCAATTTTTTTAAACAAAAGTTAGACGAACACCTGCATTTTAATGAAAGGTAAAAACTGCATATCTTATACAGGTCGATAAGATACTTTATATATTTTCAGCGATTTAAAAGATGTTAGTAGACATGACGAAACATCTTTCGAAGGTCAAGAGGACTTTGCATCTTTAACAAGTAAATTTTAATTGCTTATGTTAAAAATGCTTTATCTAATTTTTTTTTATAGAGAATTTGGACGTCACAAAGAAGTTGAAGTACTTTGAAGGAGGAACCTTGAAACCTTATCAAGTAGAGGGTTTAACCTGGTTGATTGTAAGTTTAAGTTTAAATTTCTGTTTCAAAGAGATTTTGTAACAATTTCTTTTTAAGATTTTATTTGAAAATGGTTTAAGTGGGATTCTAGCTGATGAAATGGGTTTGGGTAAAACAGTGCAAGTGATAGCCCTAATATGTCATCTTTATGAAAGACACCTTGATGGCCCTTACCTGATAGTCGCTCCTTTATCAACAATTCCTAATTGGGTATCAGAGTTTAAGAGATTTAGTCCGAAGATACCGGTCATTTTATTCCATGGTAACAAGGAAGAGCGACATTACTTAGAAAGACAAATTAACTCAAAACATTATTTGGATGGAAAACTGGTTAAACCTGTTATTATTACAACTTTTAATATCCCCTTGATAGCAGGGAAGTATTTGTCCACTCATGTTTACCAATATCTAATAGTGGATGAAGGACATAGATTAAAAAATCATTTATCTAAACTAAGTCTGTAAGTTTCTTAAACTTAATATAAATTTGGAGTTTGGACTGAAAAATTTCAGAGAGTTACAAAAGTTAAAATCCTCTAATAGGCTGTTATTAACTGGAACACCTTTGCAGAACAATATGACCGAGCTGTGGTCATTGCTGAATTTTATTTTGCCACATCTTTTTACAGATTTGAAAAGTTTCTCTGATTTTTTATTAATGGATGATATAGAGGTAAAAGTTTATTTTTTTGCTGGTAGTTTTTTACTTTTATTTTTTAGAATAATGAATCTGAATCTGCAAGTTTAGTTTCCACATTGCATCAAGTATTGTCACCATTTATGCTGCGTAGATTAAAAACGGACGTATTGATTGATTTAGTACCAAAGAAAGAAGTTTTAGTTTATTGTCCATTATCCAATTTGCAGTTAAGTTTATATAAATATATATTGGAGAAGAATATACGCCAACTAAAGGATCCTAATGTAAGACTTTTTTTGTTTATGTAATTATTATTATTGCCTCACATTCTTAGGATAGTTCATATTTACGTTACTACCCATTCTTATCATTAAGTAATTTGGTGAACGCGTACGTTTTTAACACGTTTTTATTAGTTCGGGATGTATGTATGTATGTATGTAACGGAATCTTTGAGCTTAATTTTCAGCGGTTTCCAGGTGTTTGATTAATTTGAAACTTTGCATGCGTTTCACGGACCGATGACAATGCAATAATTCATTAAATAGTTTTTATTATCCTAATTAGGATCGCCAGGATTAATTGATTTCTTTAGGGATCCTCTGCATGAGAGTGACAAAGACAGAGCGCGTGAACTGCGCAGGTGTGCATCTCGACAAAGCCTATCGCGTTTAAATCGTTCCAGTGTATTTCACTATTACCACTTCGTGTCGGAGCAGGTAATTTGCGCGCCCGCTGCCTGCCTTGGATGTGATAGCTGTTTCTCAGGTTCCCTCCCCGAGAAATAAGGTCTTACTGTCGATAACTACTGTTTCTAATACGTTTTTAGTTCGTAAGATATTTCATAATCACATGTCCGCAAAAATTGATTATTGATAAATCGAATTAAAAAATACGGAAAATAACTGATAGCTTAGAAAATTGAAAAAACACGCTTTTATAGCCCAGTGAACACAAGATGTCCCATGTACATCCTCTGTATATAATTTTTGTGACCTGAGAAGTCATAGGGATGTACTTTAAAGGGCCCTATGTCCGCAATAATTATGTACTCAGGATGTAATAAATGATGTACTGTCAACATAATATAACATTCCAGGTACATCAAAATATTATATACCTAGGACGTGGTATTACGTCCCAAGTACATCGGAATATTATGTACCTGGGACGTAATATTACGTCCCAGGTACTTCGGAAAATTATATACCTGCGACGTAATATTACATCCTAGGTACATCGGAATATTATATACCTGCGACGTAATATTATATCTCAGATACATTGGAATATTATATACCTGCGACGTAATATTATGCACCAGGTACATTGGAATAATATATACATTTACACAGGGTGTTATTAAAAAAAACCTTACACAATTTGTCAAGTTACCGATTAAAACAAGAAAACACTGAAATAGTCTTATGTTAAATGCTCAAAGGTTTTTGAAATATGATGTAATGAAGAAATCATTATTATTTTAGAGTATAAAAATAATTTTATTGTCGAATCCTAGCAACAAGATAATTTAAAACATTTATCATACAAAAATAACAGCGAAATTATTTGACAATGGGTAAATATACCGATATGCATTTGTGTACCTTTGATTGGAAGGCGAATGAAGACAATTTGAACATCTGTGATATCTTTAAGCAGGATAAAGTTAAATAAGTTATTGATTATGTTTATGAGCTTGTTTGGTGATTTATATATTTAAATTATTTAAAAATATTGTTCAATTTCTTCATAAGACCATATTTCGACAACCATTAAGTTTTGAAGATAAGTTTATTTCTTGTTTTAATCAGTATTCTAACTTAACAAAGTTTGTAAGGTTTTTTTTTTAATTAACACCCTATATATAATATTCGAAAAACAAATACATATAAACCACGTAAAATAAAAGAAAAAAATGATTTACAAACTTTCTCTAATAGTTCAGACTCACAAATATGTATAAAAAATAAAAGCCTAATACAAAATTAAAATAAATTATTTTTAAAATATTACACAAACAAAAATAAACTTTTCGAATGCTCAAACAGATATAAAAAATATAAAATTTAAATTAATTATTTTAATTTTTTTTATAAGATAGGTAAACGTTGTGTGCAGTGTCGCAACCAATCAGCCACAACTTCTTCAAAATTTTTTTCTTTGTTGTTATAACTCTTCGTAATTAAATCTGAAGTTAAACAAAACAATTATAAATTAATCAAAAAAAAACCTTACTCCAGCTTACTTTTTATAAGATTTATAGTGTAATTAATCTGCAGATGCGGAAGTTATTCCGTTGGCCCAACTAAGAACATTTTGCGGTCGCCTCGTTTGAAAGTATTTATGTGCCCTCTTTGTCCCTGATCCACCAATACTGTACACGTTGTTCCTTAAAAAACAAGATCAATTAATATATGATTAATTATTAGAACATTACTTACAAATTTTGCGCTGTTGCTATCTTCATTAATAAAGATATCAAATTCAGTGATGTCGTCTACAGTATTCAGGGGTAACATTTTCTTGATGTCGTCGAAATTGCTATTGTAGCCGGCTTACTCGATTTTAGGAACTTAAAAATTTCACTAACAGTGAATTTTATTTCATGAAATTATTTTTTCATGCCCTTTATGTCCGATAATTCCTTCTTGACATCCTTCAGTTCAGACAATATTTCATGGAGTTTTACTGAAAAACGATTGAATTTATTTATTTTTCATTTTTTCTGGAGAGTTTATTAAAGTTACCTTTCGATCGTAAACTTAACCCACTTCGCTCAGATAGTATTACGAAATTTGAAATGTTAATAAATCGGTTGTTATAAAGTTCTATAATTTCTGACATATTGTCTGTAACCTGCGTCATATCAACGGCCGGTAATGGTGCTAATGCACCTAAAAATAATTCGAAGTCAATTTAACTAATCATAAAAATCAAAATATTCACTGTTGAAGTCTTCATCACTTGATGAGGTGGATAGACAAAATATTTTTTGAGAAGCTTTTCTCTTTCTCTTGTTGGGAACTTTTTCTTCAGATGTGTAATCCGCATCGTTTTCCCTGTTTCGGGCCGACAATGCCGTTACTGTAAAAAATAAAACAATTTCTTTTATTCAAATATGGGCCGCTGTAAAACTTTATTTTTTGGAGTCCCTTTGAGGGACAACAAACAAGATGCATGTTCTATATTTTAGACAATTTAAATGTGCATCCGAATATGTAATTGTTATTAACAAATACTTTGCGGATTTTTGACGGATGCAGAATTATATATTGTCTACAAATGAGACACACACAAAACCATCGGTCTTCAATTAATTAAATAAATAGCGAGTTGATATAATAAACGGCACTTTAGCACAATCCATACGCATGAGGAAAAAATGAGGGGTTGAGCGTCAACTTAGCACCCCAATGTTAAAATTTCTAATTAAATTAGTTGAATGAATAACAATACAATTCCGTGAATACTCATTTTTGTAGAAATTGTTATGATGGGGGCTAAGTTGAAAGACCCAATTGGCGCTACCGCTGCATGTACCACCCTTGTACATCGGGTCTAAGACATCGGAACATCTATGTCGAGCAACAAGATTTAAAAAATTTATAAAAATTTAAAATGCCGACTTTACAATAAACAATTAAATCAAAAGTGGGTAGTTTCAATCATGGACGACATAAAATTATAATAAAATTAGTTTACCTTGAGTCTTGAGTATTATTTTCAATTTACTAAATTTGATACACAAAAAAAAGTTCACTGCTAAATCAAAAACTTTTAGCGTTACAACCATTCTTTACCGCACTTCTAACAACATTCAACTGAATGCAAACGATGCAAACTGAATGTGAGTGAACGAAAGAGAAACCTGGATAAATTAAAAAGACAAAAGAAGCACGTTTTGATTATATGTATGTTTATTTGATTATATTATGCCGTATACGCACAAAATACTTTTTATTTATCTACTTAATGTTTTGCGTTTATTTTAGTCATTAAGGAAAGCAACGTAAGGTTTCTCAACTCGTAAATGTAAAACTATAAAGATAATTTTACATTTGTACATTGAAAAAGAACAAAATAAGTTTTGCTGGGATCAGCAGCCACCAAATATATAATAGAGTAGGTAAAGAAACACTATTTGACGCGTGTTCTAAGCTGTAAATGTAATCAGGAAATCAGAGCCGAATAAAGCGGGCCTGATTACATAACACATTCTACATAAAACAATTATTTTTTTTTGGTTTGAAGAAATTTTTCGATCAAGTTACTGTCACAATTTCAAACAACTAAAAACAATAATTGAACATATTATATTTACAGCTATATTTACAAAACCCAATAGTTATAAAACAATTATGTACTGCCGATGAAATAATTTGTAATATAATTTTATGACAATTTTCTGATATCGGAAGGATGTTTCAAAGTACATCTGGAGAATGTATGACCTTTATATAAACGGGATGTCGATTTGTGGACATATAATTATATTACATTATTTACACATCTTAGAGATATTAGCAGTTATAGAAACATACTACATAAAAAAATTACGTACTGCTGATATCCTAATCAAGTAAATAATTATATTACTTTAAAAGGATATACAACGGATGTAATAATTTATAATATAATTTTATGACCAATTTCTGACATCCACAAGATTTTTATGTCAGAAATGTGTTCACTGGGAGGTACCCGAACTAAAAAATAGAAAATAAATAATAGTTTAAAAAAACTAAAAAAACACGCTTTTATAAATAACCGAGCTAAAAAGAAGAAAATAATTTATAATTACAAACAAAATTATTAAATTCAGAGCAATAATATATAATTATAAACAAAATCACTAAATTCAGAGTTAAAAGCGTGTGGTGCATCTATAATCATTGTTACAATTATTCTAAAGGCAGCTATCAATAAGGGGAGAGTTATGAAAATATAGAAAAATCCTACAAATAACAGTTTCACTGTATAATGTTTGGCCAAGTACACGTTAAACTATTGTTACAAACAATGATAAATTTATTTCTGTGAACACAAAATATAAAAAAAAACATCTGATCTTTACAAAAAAATTATTAGATTTAACAGTTTAACAGTGCAGCTGTAGAATATCTCGTCACGTATGTATTCAAACGTCGTGTTTAGTGACAGTATTATGTGTATCAGTAAATGACAAATTGACAGCAATAGTCGAACTGAATACATGTTAAAACAATGATTGATATAATTAATTACAAAAAAAAAGAAATAACAGATACTTGGCGCGAAAGACTACCGTGTATCCGGATGCACCCCACGCTTTTAACTCTGAATTTAGTGATTTTGTTTATAATTATATATTATTGCTCTGAATTTAATAATTTTGTTTGTAATTATAAATTATCTTCTTCTTTTTAGTTCGGTTATTTATAAAAGCGTGTTTTTTTAGTTTTTTTTTAAAGCTAAAGTAAAGATTTTATTAAGAAATTTATTACTATATTTTTGTTAAACTTTATTAAGCAGGTTGTCAGTGGTTGCAACACTATATAATTTGTACTGGTAAGATATATTACAGCATTACAGTTATAAAACCGTCTTTTATATGCGGTCTACTACGGTAAAAAACGCATAGGGCCATTTGATGCGCACGCGTAATAACGAGCGCTGAATTTGAATTTGACGTTTCCTACTTTGATTTTAAGAAATTGTATACAGATGTATTTCATCATCAATTTAAATTTCGACTCTGAATAATTGAATTATAATCTCTCGCGATGTATTAGTTGATTTTTAGCAATCTTACATCAATTGAAAAACTTATTAGCTTTATTTCTTTTCATCGCGTAATTTGTAAAGGACCTGTGGGCGGAGCTTTTCTCCGCAAGTTTCTATAGACAACGTATCAAAACCCTTTACAAATCACGTTTATTATAATATCATTACTTGATAACACCTGCTTGTAAGCTCATATAAGCTAGATCAAAAATGGGACACCGTATTTGCATAGATTATGTTTATTATAAAAAAACTTCCATTACTGCACATAAGAAGAAATCACAAAAAACTTACGAGAGTTTTTAATAATACATACGTTTTATTATACAGTTACTAAATCGTAAAGATACATTATTTGCATAAACATTATATTAGAACAACTAAACAAAAGATAGTACACAAATGTTAACTAATAAATCTCACTGGTTTGTCTTAATTAAATACACACTATTTATCTTTTTTTTTAAAGGAAAATAGAGTAGTTTCTCTATTTTTCTCTTGGTTATTACTATTTGGTTTCTTTTCTTATCCTCTTCTTTTATCGCTAATTATGAATCTATGAAACGCTGGAGTATCTAGGTTAACCATCCACTCATCAAGATACGCTTTTCGAACGATGCGTCGACGTTCCTCATCTATTTGGTCCACCACAGTTTCTACCATTTTTGCTTCAATAAATCGCGAAATTTTGTGTTCATGTTAACCTTGATTTGATAATTCTTTCTTAAAAATTCAGCAGCATTATGTACACAGGAGGGCGCAGTAAATCAACAAAAACCCTTCAGGAAACCAATTTGAATTTCTAAAAAAATATTAAATTTTTCGAAAATCTAAATAAACCAATTAACTAAATACCTACTATATTATTTTTTGAAGTGGAAGTCCATTCTTCTATTCTTGTCGGATATAAACGTTTCTATGACTTATTAAATTTGGTATTTCTCGCACCACTGACTTTTCAATTGAAAGCATTGCAAGTGCCGTTAGCCTGTCTTCACTCATTGTATTTCTTAAGTACGTATTGTGATACCTATGTACAAATTATAACAAGTTGCAACTTGTTCTCAACCCCTTGTCGCAGGTTTCGTGGAAAGTCCTTTACAGGTATATAAGAAAGCACATACCAACGACGGAGGTTTCTGTTTCTGGCATTGCGTTTAAAATTATCTAATCGTTTTAATAAAGTTAAAAAACTATAGACGAAACGATCTAAAGTAATCTTCGGATTACAACATACGTCTTAATTAATTTGTGTTTTATTGAAACACATTTTTCAGTTTCATTCATTTCGTCATCGGAATTGTAACCAAAATTTTTAACATTTTAATAATGTTTACAAACATCCAGAAGATGTTTGAACTTCTGTACCATTTTCAGAATCTTGACCTGTTATTTTTTTCCTGTAGTAAAATATGCTGAGTTTTCTAAGTTTTCAGAATTTCTTTATCAATCATAGGGTATGCTTCACAAAATTGGTTAATGTCTTTCAAAGGCAGTGTTTTTTCGTAATCCTTAAGTTTTTTCTTTAAAAATAATTTTGCATTTTATAAATGATTCTTAAAAGAAAACTGAGTTCCAATTTCGGAAGTTATTCTACGTCGCTTTCTTTGAACTTCGTTTGTTAAGGTTGTTAAGGGTGATAAAGTATCTCTAACTTCTGTAGTTTGTTTTTTAAAATTATCTACACTTTTTGACTTTGATAACGTCTGTCTCAATTTTTTGTAACTGGCTAAATAAAATTTCAACATGTGGCATGACTTTTCAAAAAATATTCGTACACTACAAATGCTTGAAACTGCTTTTTCCAGTACGTTCTTAGGTTGATGGGCGTAGCAATATATAAAATGTGCATTATTGGACTGTTTTCGAATTTTTACGTTAACACTTCCTAAATCACCACGCATAACCGCAGCACCATGATATGTTTGTTTCTGGACAATCTAATAAAATCGGTGAAATTTGTTCCATAATGTACTGAGACAGTCCATCTGCGTCTTAACTTTTGGGATTTGAAAATCCCTAAAACCGCTCAAATACTCTCCCTTTTAGTTCATACCGCAATACAATCACAGTTTTAGTTTGAGTTGATACATCAGCCATAAGTGCGGGATATGGCGATTCTTGAATTTCTCTGAGAATATGTTCACAATAAACCTCAAACATACCTTGCAAAATTTCGTTTTGAATACATTTTGATGCGCCTTTGAACACAGTCGCTTCTTGAATATGACTATTAAAAGCACTATCAGCCTTTGCTACAAAATCGACTAATTTTAAAAATACTCCTCGAACCAACCGTTATAAAATACAATAAACTATAACGTAGGCGGAAACAACGGAGCCCCACAGTAATGAAAATTCATCTTCAACCCGACCTTGCACTTGCGTTGGACCGTTTTTATGACGACCGCTCGTACAGACTTGGGGCGAAATATGAAGAGCTCAATTCGGAATTTTTGCGCCCAATTTGACAATGGTTTCAAATAAGGAATATGGTTGTTGTTTTAAATTATGTCTCCTGGATATTTTGTGAAGCTACATTATTTTATTGCCATTATTTCTTTAAATTGAAAGGGAGGGCGGCGCCCCAGAGCCCTTCCGCACCAGCCGCCCCTGTCTAAAACAAAGTTAGTGTTCTTTCGCTTCTCATGCATCCGTACCAAGTGTACATGCTTCATATGGTATTTCTCGCCGTATATTTTGGACCAGTGGTTTCCAAAGTGGTTCCTACGGACGTCCAGGTTGTAACATGTGTGCTTATAAACACGTATGTAAAACGGACGCGGCAGTCTCGAAGTAGCCGCGTAATGTAACGCCTCGGACTAGATAATAAAGCATATATCAAAATACGCAGATTTATTATTACATGGTGGCAGCGGTAAAATTATAAAAAATTTTAAGTGCAGCGGTAAATGAGAAATTTACAAGTGCAGTAAAATTATAAAATTTACAAGTGCAGCGGTTTTCAAATTTATAACTCAGCATGGAAGCAAATGTAATAATAAGTGCACCAGCAAGCATGAGCTTTGAGGGAAACATTTCCAATAACTGGGAAAAGTATAAACAAAAGTTTCTATTGTACCTGGAGGCAAGTGAAAAAAATGCAAAACCGGACAAATTCAAGGTAGCTTTAATCTTAAATTTAATGGGAGATGAATCAATAGATATCTTTAATACATTTCAATATGCGGAGAACGAAACTAAAGACAATTTCGAAGTGGTGCTCAAAAAGTTTGACGAGTACTGTAAACCGCGTAAAAATGTAGTGTTCGAAAGGTTTAAATTTTTTTCAAGATCGCAAGAACTAGGTGAACCAGTAGATAAATATGTTACTGATTTGAAGAAATTAGCAGTCCCTTGTGAATTTGGAGAGCAGCAAGAGATGTTAATTCGAGATAGATTAGTTTTGGGTTGTGTAGATAAGAGGGTTCAAGAACGTTTATTGAGGGAACCTGATTTACAATTAAAAAAGGCTTTAGATTATTGTAGAGCAAGCGAGGAAAGCAGGCGACAAGCAGAACAAATACAGGGCTCAAATTCAACCGAAATATGTGAAGTGAGAAGACAAAAAACTAAAACTGCGGGTAACAACGGTGATAAAAAGAAATATCAATCTAGTGATAAATCAAAGAAGTGTAAAAATTGCGGACTCAATCACATAAATGAAGTTAAGTGTCCAGCGCAAGGTAAATTTTGTTTAAGATGCAAGAAAAGAAATCACTTTGCGAAGATGTGCAGGAATAAAAATGTACAGGAAGTTCTCGCAGAAAAATCGTCTGAAGAAACTGAGGAAGATTCGGAAGAATTAACGTTATTGTCTATAAGTGAACAATCATCCCGAAAGGTTAATGCAGTGGCATGGAGAGAGAATGTATACAAGTAAGTGGAAAATATGTTTTGTTCAAAATTGACACGGGGTCAGAGGTGAACATACTTCCAAAAAATGTTTATGATAAATTACCACATAAACAAAAGCTAATGCCAACATTAACAAAGCTTACTTCATATTCGGGACATGTAATAAAAACTTTAGGAAAGTGCGCTTTATCGTGCAACTTCAATGGAAATAACAAAGTATTAAATTTCTTTGTAGCAACAGAACACGCGGAAGCGATTTTAGGTTTGCATGACGTAACTATGTTTGGGTTAGTACCACATAAAAGTATTAATTCGGTAGAAACAGATTCGGCGACGTAAATAATTAACGATTATATAGAGTTGTTTCAGAATAAATCGTTACGCATTAAATGTAAACCGTATCATATTACATTGAAAGGAAATGTTGAAACGTCGATTTCACCAGCGCGTTAGGGTACCGATTGCTTTAAAAACAAAATTAAAGTTAGAATTACGAAATATGATTAAAAACGGTATTTTAGAAGAGGTCAACGAATCAACTGATTGGGTTCACCCAATTGTCATAGTTTCTAAACCAAACGGTTCAATAAGGGTATGTATGGATCCGAGACCATTAAATAAATATATTAAAAGAGAACATTATGCACTTCCCACGGTAGAAAGCGTTTTATCGGAAGTAAATGGTGCAAAATACTTTACTGTATTAGATGCAACAACGGCGTTTTTGCCAGTGCCAATAGACAGAGTTCTAATTTATGTACGATTGCTACTCCATTCGGTAGGTTAAGATATAAAACAATGCCATACGGAATAAATAGTGCAGCAGAGGTTTATCAAAAAATAATTAACCACGTATTTGATGGATTAGAAGGTGTCATACCTTACATTGACGATGTGTTGATTTATGGCAAATCGCTAAAAGAACACAACGCACGTTTAAAATTAGCTCTCGAAAGGGCAAAGAAATTTAGAGTAAGATTTAGTAAAAATAAAATTCAATTAGCTAAGACTAAAATAAAATTCTTAGGACATGAAATCTCAGAGAACGGAATTGCAATAGAAAACTCTAAATTAAATGCGATTGACGCTTTAACGAGCCCTAAATGTAAAAAGGACCTTCAAAGAATCTTAGGAATGATGAATTATTTGAGTAAATTTATACCAAATATGGCACAAGAAACTAAAGTATTAAGAGATTTACTAAGTAATAAAAACGAATTTGTTTGGACGGAAAATCAAGAAAGATGCTTTCAAAATCTTAAAAAGTTAATAAGCAATGCGCCAGTTTTAAGATTTTACGATCATAGTAAACCATTATGTATCTCTGTTGATGCTAGGAGTTATGGGCTAGGAGCCGTAGCACTTCAAGAAAACCAACCAGTTGGTTATTGCTCAATAGCCTTGAATCCGACTCAGCAAAGGTATGCGCAAATAGAGAAGGAACTATTAGCGATTTTAAATGGGCTTACAAGATTTCATCTTTACACTTACGGTAGAGAAGTATTGGTTCAAACCGATCACAAACCTTTGTTAAGTATTGGAAATAAGAGGATGGAATTTCTATCGCCGCGTATACAAAGAATGATTTTAAAACTTGAGATACGATTATAAATTAGAGTATGTGCCAGGAAAAAATTTATGCATTGCTGACACTCTTTCGAGAGACCCTAATAAAAATATGACCATAAATACAGACTATCTAGAAGGGAAAACAGTACCAGTAAGTGAAATTATATGCGCTTCGGAAGGAAGAATTGATGAACTTCGAGTTTCTACAAACAAAGACAATGTTTTACAAGAAGTAATATCTTATATAAACAATGGATGGCCAACACAAAAATTCAATAAAAACAAACGCGAAATTGTTTTGGGACATTAAGGACGAATTGCATTATGCGGAAGGTATTCTATTCAAAGGTAATAAAGTTGTAATTCCTCGTGAAGAAGTACACAAAGTTCTCGATAAAATACATGCCGCACATCAAGGTGTCACAGCTTGTCAAAACAAAGCAAAAACAATAATGTATTGGCCAGGAATGTCACGTGAAATAGAAGAAAGAATTTTAAAATGTAGTACATGCCAGAAGTATTCCAGATCAAACACAAAACAACCTTTAAAGTCGCACGAAATACCGGAATTACCATGGCAAAAAGTTGGTATCGATTTTGCACATATAAAGGCCACAGATTACCTTATAATTATTGATTATTTATCAAAATTTATTGTAGTAAAGAAGGTAGGCTTAAAAACAGCAACTCTAATCATCAAATCAATAGAAGAAACATTTTCATACTTTGGAATTCCAATGGAAATTGTAAGTGACAACGGACCACCTTTCAATTCGTTTACTTTCAAGATATTTACAAAAACCTATGATATTAAACATACGACATCAAGTCCAACGTACGCAAAATCCAATGGGTTAGTAGAACGAGCTGTCCAAACAGTAAAGGGCTTAATTACAAAGGCAATAGAATCTAAGAACATTACTATAGAGTACGCTATTCTCAACTACAATACCACCCCAAAAAGTAACATGCCATCACCTTCAGAAATGTTAATAGGACGAAAATTAAGATCTAACCTCTTAATGACCAAATCACTTTTAACACCTAAATATGATTACAATAAATATCACAAAGTTATAAAAAATGAACAAGAAAAACAAAAGAAATACTATGACAGAAGATCGAAAGAATTAGATGATCTCAATTTAAACGAGCATGTGTTGGTCCAAATGGGTAAAAGGAATTGGACACCAGCAAAAGTTACACGTAAATGTGATGAGCCCGAATCATACGAAATAATAACCGATGATGGAACTCAATTACGTAGAAACAGAATACATTTACGACCTTTTAGTACGCAAGTGAAAGAGGATACACCGATAACAAGTGCAAATAGTGAAAAGAAAAGTGAAATAGCAGAGTCTAAAGTTTCAGAAAGCGATGATTTAAATCAAAGTGCGCGTGAAGCGGTAGTGAGTGAGCAATTCAAACCGTGTACGAGTATCGGTGATGTAAATAAAAACCCAAGTGATAACCAAACTAGTAATGGTCAAAATTCAAGACCAAAAAGACTGTCTGGTAAACCAAAGTACTTAAAAGATTATGTTACAAACTAAACACTTAAAAGATTATGATACAAACTAAATTTTGTTGTTAAGTAGCTATTAGGTGTCATGTTTTAATCAATTTAGGAATTGTTAAAATAGCTAGTAAGCCACAAATTATTTAGTGTATTTCAAATTTAATCTTTTCAAATTATTTTTAGAAAATATAAACACGTATGTAAAACGCACGCGGCAGTCTCGAAGTAGCCGCGTAATGGAACGCCTCGGACTAGATAATAAAGCATATATCAAAATACGCAGATTTATTATTACACAGGTGTTCCCGAGATCATTCAGGGTGTCCGTGGAAAATTAAAATTGATTTGGGGGTCCCTGAACAGACGGTCCGCGCAAAGTATAATTTAAAATAAAAAAATTGTGACATATTTTTATTAATATGGAAATTAAAATAAATAATGAATAAATTATTAGCGATTTTTCAGTTCTAAGCAAAATATAAAGACAGGTGCATAAAATACAAGTAATAACAGGCATCGCGGTAAGTCATGTCTATACACTTTATACAGGAATCTAATCAAACATTTAGTTCTGTGTTATGCACGATGTGAAGTGCATACAACAAATTTTCCTACTCTTGGACCAAAAAGTATAATTTTTTGTATTGTTGCGCAGATAGCGTACTTTCATTACATAAATATTTGAATAAAATTGATATATCTTTTTAATTTAAGTTCATTTAAGCAAAGTTATAGTCTTGTTTTAGTTGATTAAAAAAATTATGTATCACAGTTATCAGTACAGTAATTCTTTAACAGTAGTTAAGGTGGGAAATTCTTTCCTATAACTCGTTTCTGCGTCCACAGATGGTGCAAGAGTAGTTTATTCATCATTTGAAAGAGGTGGAGCATTAGTAATAAAATGTGCCGTGTCAATAAGCAATCGAACTAAAAGAAACTAGTTTTGGCTATATTAGTAGAACATAACAAAGCGACAACCAACAAATAAATCATTCTTCAAGCCGATAAAGATATGCATATGGGAATATGCTACATCTGCATTTTTGAGTTCAGTATCTTTGTCGTAACGTTGCTATGAAATTGATACAATCGGCATATCTTTAAAAAATGACATGTACCAATGAATTAATTAACTAATTAATACTTGTACACAGAAAAAAGTGTTTTGTTGAATTAAAGAAAATTTATTTTATTCAAATAAATATGTTGTTTCAATAGCGTCAAGAGGATGTTTTTATGGTTTTTTACAAAATAGTTTATTTGATTTAAATAAATTGTTTGATTTAACACACATAATTTTTATAAATGAAAAAAAGTAATTTTTGATTCGTTTTGGTGCACATTGGATTTTCACGATTTTTTTTTCGGGTTCACTGTGTGGAGATTCGAACCCCCGGGATCCTGCTTGAAACAACCATCCTTACCTATCTCACCTACGACTTTTATGTATATTAAGTAACTTTAAAACAGCTTATATTGTTAGATTTTTGTTGTGTGTTGTTTTATAAATAATTATGTATTAATGTATTGTAAAATAGATAAGTGATCTATACTAAGATAAGAAGAAGAAACCCGGAAGACATTCTTATCTTAGTATTCTATTGCGCATCCAACCTTAAAGTTACTGACTTCGTTGTAAAACAATAAAATCCGTTGACATTTACAAATACTACGAGTTTCGTATTTTTTCGTATTATCACCCATGATTATTTTTTTGCATACTCAGTAATTTCAAGAATTATCACAACCAGATGTGGTCGAGATTTAGTCCACGTGGACTGTCAACATATGTCGAAACAAATTGAACCAACCACAGCGGTAAACTTGTCGTAAATTAGCTGCATATAACATCAGGCTTCTGAATTGTTTTCCATTCTTTTCTAATACAAGGGTTATTCGTTAAGGTGCATTGAATACGTATGTTGTGCAGCAATTCATACTGCTAAAACTGTGGTCCGCCCACTTAAAGACTGAACTTTTCTCAAGTGATAGAAAAGCCTTATGAAATTCGTAATTTCTTATGGAAAGTAGGTTTGACTACGACAAAAATTTCTTCGAAATTTTTATTTAAAGCTTAATTTGTGCGCCATCTGTGGGTAAGAAATTTAAACGAAATTTACATTGCTTTAATGGTAACACACGTAATGTTAGTTAATTTAGGTTATTATAACACTTAAAACAGAACTCAAAACAAAATCCTCATCTAAACAAGAACCTCTAACTTATATTAAAAGTTAATTCAATTTAATGCGATATGTTACTTTAAATCAAGTAAAATAGAGTCCCATTTTAGAGCATCAACTATTTTGTTCCTTATTTCAAAAGCTATTATCTTTTTTGTAATAAGCTGATAATATGTTCTCAAGCAAGGTCTGAATAATGTTGTATACAAATTTTTATGAATGTGCATCGAGTTAAAGTCTTTTTTAACTAACATTACTTTTAATGGTCAGATAACATGGAAATTTCCCACCTTAAGGAGTTCTTTTTTATTAAAAACTTAAAAAGTTTTTCTATCACAAATGTCTTTCTAAAGGATATATTATTAATGATTCTGTGAAAGAAGTTAGACATATTGGGTTTTATAATTTAATGTAATGCACCCTATAAGTTATAGCTTACTATTTTATATTTTTGTTTATTTTGTTTATGTCCGCGAATGTTTGGAATTACTGTTTATTACTGTATTATATTCTGTTGTTAATTAATTTTTGAATGATTTATTTTTCTTAAAAAATTAATTGGTACACAATGAGTACACCACCTACACAATATGTGACATTTACATGAAAATTTATCCTTACATCTCAATTAATTAATTGAAGGGTGCCTTACATAGAAATATACAATTAAAAAAATTAGAATAATTAACAGTGGTTTCCTGCAAATAAAAATTTTGATATATACAGGGTGAGTCTTTAAGCGCGGCCTTCAAGTTTGTCTCGAAAACTATTTATAATAATAATAGTAGTAATAATCTTTATTAGATAAGAATAAGATACAATTTTACTTATCTAAAAAGCGAAGTATCGGTAAAATACCGTTTTTCAACTTTGCCTTAATTTTAATCAAATTAAAAAAAATAAAAACTAATCAAAATTAAAATATTATAGAAACATAAAGATTAATTTAAAACATAAAATCAATGTTCCAAAGTAACACTATTCTGGTTATTTAACAAACTTACCTTTAAATTATCTTTAAACATTTTTGGTTTAGCAATACCGGAATTTACTGAAAATATTTTCGCTTTTGAAAACCCTTTGGGGGCGGCGCAATCAAGGAGTGGTTACAAAAAAATCGTAATTTTCTCAATGATTTTAAAGGTAAAGATATTCATTCAAGCTTATCTAATTCAACATTAAAATTGTCTATTACGAAATGTTTAAATTTCCATGCTAAACTTTTATACCTTTATAGACAAAAGTGAACGTATTGTCAATTAGAAATGTTTTATTTATTTGTAACTATCGTATAGTACGGAAGATTCTACATTAGAAACACCATATGGCACTTTTCTTGAAATTTTCTTGTTAAATTGGTGTCGCATTTTAGTAAAGACTCGCATATTTTTATATGACACAAAATGTCTTTTTGTGAACCATCAATCGCGAAGGCGTTCAAATTGCCTCTTATTGTTTAGAATGCACTCATTGAATCTTGTGAAGGGCGTTTTGAATTCTTAAAATCAGGTTCTCGCGCGTAGTAGAAGGATCTTGGTAGACTAATGGCCGGTTGCACCAACACGACTTAAACTTAAGCAAAGCTTAAAAACTGAGATACAATTGTTGTTTGCTTAAGTTTAAGTCGTGTTGGTGCAACCGTCCGTAAATCTTTTACACGTCCCCATAGACAAAATCTAGATATGTAAGATACCTCATCGGTTTGGCGTAGGGAAACGGCCTGTGACGACTCAAATATTTTACGATCGTAATGAAATTATAATTTGATTCCCATTAAGGATGTCCTTCGAAATTTCTCTAAGCCGTACAGGCCATTTTATGCAATTCACAGCTTCACGATTTCGTCGTAAAAATTACAGTCACAAGAAAAGACCGGCAGAGGGCGTCAAAACCGGAATCTAATTTCAATTCAATGTACAGGGTATTCCGTTAGAAAAATATTGCACGTAACAAACCTTTCAATTTTCCTGGTACATACTAATATGGGGATTTACCTCAATGCAGGCTAAAACATTAACCATATTTTTTTCACTCATTACAGGACGATGTCTTTCTCGTACTGGAATTGGTTGTATGTTTCCTGTGGTACGTAATCGTAATGCTAATCGAGGAAAAACCCTTCTACATTGGCGTTCTCGATTTGGATATATAGCGTTGTAAGATCGTGAAGCAATTAACTCATTTTCTTGGCATAGAAAATATATCCGTAAGACTCAAATATTGCTTTTAAAAACAATTTTAATCAGCTTTCGATCCAGGAAAGCTTTAAAAATAAAAAAAACAGCAAAAAAACTAAATTTATTGATATAAACGTATTAAAAAACACAACAAAAATACTTCTTAGGCTTTAAAATTATTTAAATACCAAACCAAAAATATCAAATTCTTACAAAAATAAAAAGCAAAATAAAAAAATTCTTACAAAAATAAAAAACAGGGCCATAAACTAGAATAAAAAATTAACCATTTGCATTAAAATCGAGCGCTTCTTGAAACTGGAATCTGTTTCTTTTTAAATCTTTTGGTTCTTTTAATATAAATAAAATATCATCTTTGGTTATTATGCATTTGTCTGAAACATCTGGATACACAAAAATAATAGTTAAAAAAAACTTAAAAAACACGCTTTTATAAATAACCGAACTAAAAAGAAGAAAATAATTTATAATTACAAACAAAATTATTAAATTTAGAGCAATAATATATAATTATAAACAAAATCACTAAATTCAGAGTTAAAAGCTTGGGGTGCATCCGGATACACGGTAGTCTTTCGCGCCAAGTATCTGTTATTTCTTTTTTTTTTTTGCACTTAATTATATCAATAATTGTTTTAACATGTATTCAGTTCGACTATTGCTGTCAATTTGTCATTTGACTGATATACATAATACTGTCACTAAACACGACGTTTGAATACATACGTGACGAGATATTCTACAGCTGCACTGTTTTTGTTAAATCTAATAATTTTTTTGTAAAGATCAGAGGTTTTTTTTTATATTTTGTGTTCACAGAAATAAATTTATCATTGTTTGTAACAATAGTTTAACGTGTACTTGGCCAAACATTATACAGTGAAACTGTTATTTGTAGGATTTTTCTATATTTTTATAACTCTCCCCTTATTGATAGCTGCCTTTAGAATAATTGTAACAATGATTATAGATGCACCCCACGCTTTTAACTCTGAATTTAGTGATTTTGTTTATAATTATATATTATTGCTCTAAATTTAATAATTTTGTTTGTAATTATAAATTATTTTCTTCTTTTTAGTTCGGTTATTTATAAAAGCGTGTTTTTTTAGTTTTTTAAACTATTATTTATTTTCTATTTTTAGTTCGGGTACCTATAAAAGCGTGTTTTTTCAATTTTCTAAGCTATCAGTTATTTTCCGTATTTTAATTCGATTTATCAATAATCAATTTTTGCGGACATGTGATTATGAAATATCTTACGAACTAAAAACGTATTGGAAACAGTAGTTATCGACAGTAAGACCTTATTTCTCGGGGAGGGAACCTGAGAAACAGCTATCACATCCAAGGCAGGCAGCGGGAGCGCAAATTACCTGCTCCGACACGAAGTGGTAATAGTGAAATACACTGGAACGATTTAAACGCGATAGGCTTTGTCGAGATGCACGCCTGCGCAGTTCACGCGCTCTGTCTTTGTCACTCTCATGCAGAGGATCCCTAAAGAAATCAATTAATCCTGACGATCCTAATTAGGATAATAAAAACTTTTTAATGAATTATTGCATTGTCATCGGTCCGTGAAACGCATGCAAAGTTTCAAGTTAATCAAACACCTGGAAACCGCTGAAAATTAAGCTCAAAGATTCCGTTACATACATACATACATACATCCCGAACTAATAAAAGCGTGTTAAAAATGTTTCCTATCTTTGCTGAATTTTTCTTCTTTAGGAAAGATACGGAATAATAGTCACTTGTAATGACTTTTTCTATTTTGCCAGTAAAATTTAGGCTGCGTTTAGTCGCTTCGAACTTTACCAGCAAATATTGGCCTTCTTTCAAAAGTGTGCCAGAATTAAGAGGTTTAGGATTTTTTTTTAATATTTATGGTATCACTACTTTCGTCTGTTTGTACATTATCAGTCTTTTCTTTGTTTGAGCCATCTGACTGATTCGAAAATTTCGTCAAGGAGTTCTTCATCTTCGACTTCGCCGTCATCTACAAGAAACGATACACTTTTGACATTTGCAACGTTAATTCTTTTTTGGTGTGGACATAGATGCAATTTGGTTAACTTAGGACACGATCGCGGTCTGGAGGTATTATTCCACAATTCGAAAATCCAGATTTAACGTTCTCGGCGGAGCTTAGGTTAATTTTTTCGAAAGTCTGTAAGAGCAAACCGGGAAATTCACTTTTCAGGAAAACTTCTTCATTTTCCATTCTCGAAGGACAGACCGCCATGCTGCCTTTATGGGTCTGAAATACGTCGAGGGGTTGGCAGAAGTTGTGTCGCATTGGGGGGTAGAAGGATAAAACTTATGTTATTAGCTATACATTTCTTAATAACTGAAACCGAAACGTGACTGGATAAATTATCACCAATGATAACTTTCTTTCCTTGAAGTTTAAAGAAATAAGGCATGGTTACCTTGAGGAACCAGTCAAACCAACTACTCTTACTTTTGTTGTATATAGTACCTGAGGGTCCAATCTCTATCCATGTTGGGTATAAGTGCTGGGATTTGTAGACCATAACCGAAACACTAGTTTTCGAAGAATCTATTATTATGACGCAGTGTTTGCTCTCTCTTTTCTTAACAACAGTTATTTTCCCCGGATCGTCAGAAAAATTGGTCTCGTCATAGTTCAGTACGTTTTCTGCGGGAACATCTTCAATTGACTTGTAAAGTTCGTCAAAATAGGCATTTATTACGTCAGATGTAACTTCTGTCCTTGCGCGTTTCATGTTTTGAGACAATCTAACCGACAATTCTTTGTGTCTTTGCAAAAAACTTTTAATCCATACCGGACCTGGAATGTTTTCTTTGAAAATCTTAATAGACTTTCACTTTCGATCTAAGTAGGACTTGACAATGAATTTAATGTATGTAAAATTAAGTGCAAAATTCCATTTCGCTGTTTCCATAATCTCTTCACTTAAATAATTTTCTCCCATCGGAGATAAAATAGTTTGACCAACGTATTTCTTTTTGCACTTAACGCCATTTACATGATTAAATATTGTAGACTTTGGTATAGAACTTCTCGAACAGTTAAATGCTTCAATTTTACTTCCTCAACTGCCTTTTCCATATCTTCCAGCTTATAATTACAATTTTGTTTAATGCCCATAAAATAGTTAGTTTTTTAGTTTTTTACTCCTAACCAAAAAAGTTTTAAGGCTAGAAACTTTTTTTAACATAATTAGAATAATTTTAAGAAAAAATGGTAGTCCTAGTCCCAAACAGAACTTGGCTACAATAGTTATAAAACAGAAAACTTAAAAATCATGAAATTTTACGCGAACTTTAACCAATTAAACGTGTTGAAAAGCGATTGAAGGTTCTAAACGCATTCAAGGTCATCCTTAAAAAATATAGAAATTTTTTATGTAAATACGCCCGCGTTTGTCCAACTTTGGACCCACTGTCCAACAACACCCCAGTTGACAGTACTTTACAACTATACTAAGCTCACTATGCCTTTCCATTTAATTCTTTAAAGAAAATTGCAAAAATCTGCAAAACTTCACTAAAATACGCCACAAATGTAACAAGAAAAGTTTAAGAAAAGTGCCGTATGGTGTTTCTAATGTAGAATCTTCCGTACTATACGACACTTACAAACTATTTGAAATAAAATATTTCTCATCGACAATACGTTCATTTTTGTCTATAAAGGTTATATCTTCGCCTAACAGTTGAGCATGGAAATTTAGAAATTTTGTAATAGACAATTTTAATGTTGAATTAGATAAGTTTTCCAACTAAGTAGCTTAATGAATATCTTTACATTTAAAATCATTGAAAAAGTTACGATTTTTTGTAACCACTCTTTGATTGCGTCGCCCCCAAATGGTTTTAAAAAGTGGAAATATTTTGACACAGGAATTAGCAATTCTCACACTAAAATCCGTGTAAGAATTAGCAAATTCTTACATGAATTCTAGTAATGTTAGTTTTTTCAAAGTTGGTATCTCTGCATCGTAAGTCGACGTTACATGAAAAAGAAATCAAAATTATTGTAACTTAACAATTAAAATTCAAATATTGATAGCAATATAAAATAAAGTCTTATTACTTCAAAGTTATTTACTTATATAGCTATAAAGAGATCATTTCATATGAGATTTTAGGCCAACTTCAATATGTCAAAGTGTAAGTGTTGCAATAAAATACAAAAGTTTCTCAATGTTGTTTTAAAATTAAATTGTACAGGAAATATTAAAATTGAATCAAAATAGAGAAAATAGTATAAAACACACATCATAGCATATCTTTCAATTACTCTACCGTTTCATAAACTCGCCGCTGCGCGACTCGTGATGAACTGTAACTTGTGTTTTAATATACTATTCTGTGACTCCCTATATGTGATTTAATCTATGAAATTTTTTCCCATATTGCTAGACCAAATAGTTTCCGAGATAAATTTGAGGGCCGCGCTTAAAGACTCACCATGTATATATTTTTTGGGCCCCTTTTTTTAGATATCAGTTTGAGTGAGCCAAAGAAAACAATACAGTGTTAAATATATGAAAAATGGCTTTATTTTGTCACCAGGAAATAGTAAGTTACCTATGTGTCTTCTATGTAATAAAACGATGTCAAATAAAAATCCATAGTGATAAAAAAGATAAGGATTTAACATTTTTTCAAACAATCGAAAAATGCAAGAACTCATAGGGACAGCATCTAAGAGAGATGACAATGGACTGCGTGCTTCTTATACTTCTTCTTTAAAGATTACAAAGTCCGGAAAGCCGCACACTATTAGTGAAGAACTTGTTCTACCAGCCGTAAGTGAGGTAATACGCACCGTGTTGCACAAACAAGCTTTCGATATTATAAAAATAATTCCAGGGAGTAATAATACTGTACGAAAATGGATCGACGTAATGTCTCAGTATGTAGAAAACTGGCTACTTAACTTACTTGACGAGTCAACATTACCAAGAAACGAACCTTATATGAGATTTGTAAAAAAATACTAATTTTCCCAAAAATTGTTATTTGCTAAATGTTTAGAAGCTGATACGAAAACTAAAACGTTATTTACTGAATTAAAAAGATTTTTCGATGTAAAAGATATACTCTTGACTAATATCATAACCGTTGTTGCCGTCGGTGCTTTGGCAATGGTAGGACGACACCAAGACTTTCTGGCATACTTAAGCAAGTTAAACCTAATGTATTATCGGTACATTGTGTCATTCATCGACAAAAAACCTTAGTGAACGTTTGCATGAATCACTACATTTATGCCAGAGCATAAATAAAATAAAATAAAAAGTGTTCAGTTTCCAAATCTTTCAAAATTGCAAAATAGAGATGAAGATTTGTTTGCTTGTTGTCGACACTTAACGGCGCTTCATTCGAACCTTAACCAAAGATACTCCCGACTGGGCGTTGAACCCTTTTGCAAGTAGTCAAACTCAGAGCACTAATACAGGAGCAACTTATTGAATTATCCAGAAATGAGGACCTGAAACCAAGGATACGACAACTTCTGGTTCCAAAAACAGATCCCAATTTTATATCCAGAATTATGCGTTATTGTACAGAAGCTGTTGATGATTGTTTTTTCGTCTTCCTATCCTCGTCGTGGGAATTTACGGTTGCTACTCACAAACATTGAGCCGGACATAATTACACTCATGACATCCGATAAGGTTAATCCAAGTTATTAAAATAAATTTTTTTCTGTATTTTAAAGCAAAAGTTATAATTTCAATAAATACTTCAACAAATTGTTTTATTTTTACGTCATCTTTTGATTACTGTATTTATTACAAGTTATTAATGTTAACAGTTGCACTTAGCTAATAAATTTTAAACAAAAAATAAGACAACATTTATAAAAGTTTTAATTACCAATAATCAAAATAAAGTCAACGGGTAGAACCGTGCCAAAATATTTAATTTGGTTACCATCTATTTGATAGAGCCACTTCTCAGACGAAAAAAAATTGACTTCGAAATTATTATCGTTTTAAGACATTGTCAAGGTTGGCTGAAGCCCTTTAATACATATTAGCATTAGTGTTACTGAACATGCGGATATTAATTTACGTTTTGCTTACAATTCCATTTTCAACAATTTTGTTCTAACATTTTTTATCGTTTTTCTGTCAATTTCATGTCTTTCTTGTTCTTTCACACTAATCGTTCTTAGTTCTTTTAACTTTATCATTAGTTGGTGTATTTTTACCTTTTTATTTTTCAGGGTTCGTATCTGTTATTTCGCCATATTTTTTCATTTAGCTTCTGACATTTTCTTCTTTTGTTTCATTTATTTGCGATGGTTTTTGTTTACTTTCTTGTCCCCATTTTCTATTTTTTCTTCACTTTAATAGTTTTAACACAGTTCATCTTTATTTGTTTGGGTTTAAAATTTTAAGACCCTGATATATTATCAAGGATTATTTGCACTTCAAATTAAACAAATTTGAACTTCTTACAGGGAGTTGAAGAAGTAGATGATGAACCGAAATCGAAACGTAGATGTAATCAAATGCCTAAAAAATATACAGAATATGATTCGGAAGATTCAGATTTCGAGGCTGAGGCTGACATTGATCAGTTTGTACCTATGACACAAGAAACTAAGAAGTTGGTGGCTCCATTTGTATGTCGATTAACAATGCAAAACCCAGCCATAATGTTTAAAAAAGTTGTCAATCATCCGTATTTAGTTCATTTTCCTTTAGATCCGAATTCGCCTGTTAAAAAACTTTTAGTTGATGAACAATTGATTAATCAAAGTGGCAAAATGCTTGTCTTAGAAGCTATGCTTGCTAAGTTGCACGCAGGAGGCCATAAAGTACTGTTATTTAGTACTTTAGTGATGACGATACATTTGATCGAAGAATTTTTAATAATGCGAAACTATGAATATCGTCAGTTGGATGGATCTTTACGTTTGGAATCTAGGCGCGCAGCGATTGAAGAATTTAACAACGATCCAAACGTATTTATTTTTTTGTGTTCAACTAGAGCTGGTGGTCTCGGTGTTAATTTAACCGCAGCCGATACTGTTATATTTTTTGATAGAGATTGGGTCAGTTTGATCTTATTTTCAAATCGAATTTATTTTAAAGATAACTTTTAGAATCCTCAAGTCGATATTCAAGCACAAGATCGATGTCACAGGATAGGACAAACTAAACCGGTTATGATTTATACATTAATCGCCAAAAATACTATTGACGAACGTATTCTTCATTGCGGTAATGTTAAACGAAAACTAGAAAAAGTAGTCATTAAAGATGGTAAGAACTTAGTTATGGACACAAACGGTTTTTGGATTAAAATGAATTTCCAGGACAATTTAAAGATGTTGTCAAGAGAACAAAGCTATTGGATTTCGATTTTGAGGAGTTAAAAAAAATTTTGGAGTCGAGCGATAATATACATACGATTCATACTAATGGATTCGTTCTTACCGACGAAGAATTGAATGTATTAATGGATCGTTCCGAATTATATAAACAAATGAAAAAATGAATGGCATCTAATTAAATTGTTTACTTGTTTTTGATTAACTTTTGTCATTTTTATTTATTGTATTGAATAGATTGTTTTAATGGATCGTTTCGAATTATGTGGAGGAAGGAAAAAAAATTAACATCGATTTATATTGATAAGTTCTTGTTTTTGATAAACACTTGTCATTTTCATTTATCAACAAAGAATTGAATGTATTATTAGATTGTTTCAAATTATATGAACAAATTAACAAAAAATTAACTTTTAACTAGATTGATAAGTTCTTGTTTTTGATTATTCTTGTTATTTGTATTTGTTGTATACGTTAGGTTAGTATTAGGAAGTTGTCTCAATATTGATACCTCATTTTGAAAACCATTTTTTATACTTGTATTTTTGCTAACAAATAAATTATTTTTCTTACGTTATCTATTTTATTAGAACGTCAAAGTGTCTAACGCTTTGTTAGTTTCAAATTTAAATTTAAAATATTTAGTTTTAAATAAATTAACATTAAAATTCGTTACATTTGTGATACAGGTTTGCGGTAATCGAAACCAGTTGAAAACGTTGATATTGTGTAAATGAACAACTGTTTAGTTCGCGATTCGCGTGTTTGTTTATAGAGTGTAATTATAGTCGTTTCAGTTTGTTAAATAAGTGTCGGGCGTTATTAAAATTCAGTGTTAAACTTTTTATCCGGGTTAAACTTATGTCGGTAACTCGTTATCAAACCAAAATGAATGCAAAACTATTTGAATTTCTCGAATCAATAAAAAATTGGTCAAGAACTGTCCGAACATTCTCAGAAAATGGAGTACAATTCTAGAAGTCTCAAAAAGGAAATACGAAACAGCATTGAAAATCGAATCAAGACTATTGAGGAACAAGTACAAGTTAGTGTAGGAAACCAAATTAAAATTGTTCAATAGAAAACTCGAGCAGATATGTTAAATTTCAGAGAAGAGATAGTGTGACGTGTATTCCGCGAAAAAGTAGCTCGGGGAAGAGAAGTGACGTGCTTGAGTTACGGGGAATTGAGCCATGTATGACGATGCTGTACTAAGCTCAAAAGAAAACCAGAAGAGCGTCCGGAAACCTAGAGCGATTGTGCAACATTTATTTTGATGGCAAAATCAATGGAAGATTCAGTAACTAGTTGACACGGGAGCGACGAAGAGCATCATTTGTTCGGTCGAATTACGGGAAAATGAGAAGACATCACCAGTAACAGTACGACAGTCGTGCGAGTGTTATTGAGTGAAGACGTGACTCTGCCTGCAAGGACTGAAAGTGTGGTGATTGTACCTGTGGATGAAAATCTCCGGGAAGGCTACATTCGCACTATTGAATTAATGGAACATGATGCCAGTAAGGATCTTGCTCAGATCAGGTAACGTCGAAAAAGAAGACCAATTCACGCCTGTATCTTAAATTGATAGATGCGTGAATTCTAATGAAGAGACGTCACTGAAGAAGTGCTCATAACATCTATAGGACATTCTTACCTCTGAATGCCAAAACCTCAGCCAAGACCAGCTGGCTAAAGTTAAAGTGTTGATGCAATAGTATCAAGATATTTTTGCTCTGGAGAGTGGTTCCAAAGAAAGAACTAACATGGTGAAGCATAAAATTAAAACCGGAGACGCTCGGCCAATACGATAATATCCACGCCGACATGCTTTGGCCAAAAGAGAAGAAGCCGAACACATAATTGCGGATATGGAGAGAGGTGTGATTGAACCTTCAAATAGCCCATGGGCGTCCCCCGTGGTACACATAAAAAATAAAGATGGATCAACGAGGTTTTGCGTAGACTACAGACGATACGTCAGACATCCTGTCAGGATCCTAGTGGTTCTCCACGTTATATTTAAAGAGTGGTTACTGGCAGATAGAACTGGAACCTAAGGATCCTGAAAAAACGGTTTTTACGATTGGAACTGCAGGTTTGTGGCAGTTCACTGTGATGCCCTTCGGCCTGTGTAACGCTCCTGCAATGTTCAAGCATTTGATGGAGACCACCTTGCGCGAACTGCCTAAGACGACGTAATCGTATTTCGAAGGTCGTTTGAAGAACACTTGAACAACTTGATAGAAGTGTTCCAACGACTACGTGGGGTAAATCTCAAAACTGAGCTCAAAGAAGTGACACCTATTTACGAAGGAAGTGCGTCGTATCTAGAGATAAATAAAGACTGAATCAGACAAAATCCGAGCGGTGCAAGCATGGCCAAGTTCGAATGCCTCTGGAGAACTGCGATGGGTGATGACGAGTGGGAAGCGTCGCGAACAAAACGAATCTGAAATAAGACGTAGTGCCAAACAGCCTGGTGACACAGGTGTAGGTAGAAGCATCTGCACGATTGCACATCAGGCCACTTTGACGTAAAGAACTCATTGGGGACAGTTCCAGAAAGATTCTACTGGGGTGAACTGCAGAGAGGACGTCATGGAATTGTCCCGGAAGTCTACGGTCTGCGCATTAGGATATAGTTCAGCGAAAAAGCGCAAATCACCGATGAAACAGTATAACGTGAGAAGCCCTTTAGAGAGAGTAGCGAGTAACATTGCAGGGCCGTTCTCAGAATCTGATTCGGAAAACAAATAGATCCTGGTGGCGATGGATTATTTCACGAAATCAACGGAGGCTTACGTGTTAGTGAAAGAGTTTTTCTGTCGGTTTGGAGTTCTGTTGGAATTACATTCCCACCAAGCCCGCAACTTTCAGTCTGCGTTGTTTCAAGAAGTTTTCCGACTGTTAGTTATTAAGAAAACTAGGACAACGCTTCTCTATCCTTAATCTGATGGCAGGGAAGACAGCCACCGACGGTCGGAAAAGTTTTAAAACCCCGTGGTGACCGACGCTTCGTTTTCTATCTGGTCACAAAGAAGTACTCACGTACAAAGCCATATTATACGAAAATCTGTGGCGAGCATTATCGAATCTCGAGAGAAATGGAGTTTTACAATATTAAAAAATTGGCAGTACCTTAGCTTGGTTGTGGCTTAGATCAACTGGATTGGAGGACAGTTAGAAATATGTTGGAGGTCGTCTTCCGAGAAACAGACGTGTGGTCACTTCTAACAGTTTATTCTACTTCGTATCATTGCACAGCAATATTAATCGATCTTGTCCTTGTTAACAACTTTCGAAAGATAATCATCACATTGAAGAAATACATAGAATCCCACCTCGAAGTTGCCACTTTCTTCCATTTTGTTAATACATTTATTGCATTGAGTCGTTGGTTGTGTATCATTTTGTTTGTCAGTGTCTGCTTTGGTCTAATTTTGTGTATTATTTTTTCTGACGTATCTTCCTTTTCCGTCTTCGTGTATCTTCTGGTTTTGGAATTTGTAACCATTTGCCAGATGTTACTATTGATGGTAGACAAGCTTTCTTTTTTTTTGGCCTCGTTTTGTTTCTCCATTTTATTCTGGTCATACTGTGACATCCTTTAGAACCTGACTAATTGTTCCTTTTTTTAAACGCGCTGATCGCTAATATAGTTGGACTATGTGCACGCTCAGTTGTCCACGGTTTCATTTGAAACGTGTAAGTGCAAGGTATATTCTACACCTGCAGTAAGACGTTTTTTTACTTTTTGCCATACGTTGTACAATTCGAGATAACGCACTTCTTCCGTGCATGCGTGACCTGCTTAATGTGTTTTATCAAATGATTGTTATATTCGCTTTCTCTTTCTAAAAACTCTAAATGAGACTGTTTGGCATCAACAGAGACTCTTTAATTCGCATCATTTATATTCGAAGTTTCGTATGTGATGCATTTGCCGTAATTGGGAGCATCTTCGTTAAACGGGTAAAGTCAGTTAGTACGGAATCCTGATACAATAGTTTGAATAGTCTTTTTGTTCTAAAATTGAATTTAGTACAGCAGGAATGTCTTTATTTGTAAATTGTCTTCGTCTTCAAATAACCATTGTTTAGCAACTTTCTTCCATGCCTGTTTGAGCGGGGCAAAAATGCAATATCCAATGGTTACAAGAGTTGTGTTATATTTGCTGGGAGGCAAATAAGAATAACACTATTTGACCGACAAATGTTACTGAGTAGCAAAGACAAATGCGAGCGTGGTCATCTATGAATACAATTACTGGCCGTGGAATATTGTAATATATAAACATTATGAAAACATTTGAAAAATTATTCACAAAATTGTTGGCTCTTCTTCTAGCCCGAATCAGTATGAAATACCGATTCCCCAAATCCCAATCTTTCGGAGCCGCTTTTGCATAATCCTGTGGCATTCGTTTAAATTAATAGATTAGAAGAATTAGAATAAGTTTTCGGTGATAAGAATATTGCAGTTTCGTCCATGTTAAAAATCTGCTTTGGGTTGTTTAAAACATCACAGTCAGATCCTAGCAATTCTGTGGTATATCTTTAAATCACCGTCTTACTTACTGCAGCGCTAGTATTATTTATGAATTCTGCGTGATTCTGGTGAATTTCTGGGTGACGCTTCAAGAAGGAATAAAACCATTTTTTTTTCTGGATTCTTGTACAATTTTTTGGACAGAGAAGAGCCCTTTTTGTTGATTGGAAAACCACTTTGTGCACACTCTAGAATCTAGGCAACCAATTTTTCTTCATTTTCAATCACTACAGCACGTTGCGGACCAACCCTTCGTTCGACAGCTATCAGAGCATTTTTTATTCGGCCTATTTCTAACAGAAGTCCGTGGAACATTATAGACTGCAGGCGCAGTAGCAACGGACATGTTTTGATCCCCGATTGTATTAAGAGCATTTTGCATCGCCACCTTATTATATTTAAACAATTTTATATCTTCTTCCCTCACATACAATACCCGATCTTCCTTCTTGTTCTTTAAAGATGTTACAACAAGGAGACATTTTTTTAATATTTTTTTTAACGTTTTGAAAAGATATATTTGCATTTTTTTAAATATTGCAAAAACGTCTTAATCGCCAAATTTACGTTGCAAGGGCAAAGACGTTATTTAAACGAAAAAAAAATGTTTTAGAAAATATCTTTAAAATTGTATTTAAAATATTGTAGTCTCAATGAATAGATGAAATATTTTTAAAACGTAACAATCACATTTTTCTAAAAAACATTTCTTATTTCAACTATTTTAAAACGTTGTAACGTTTTTGAAACACGAAAAAAACGTTTCCTCTTGCTGGTTGGGTTGTGGCTACTTTGCCATTTTTTAAATCTTAGCAAATAAACATTAATTTTTACTAAATTTTTTAAAAAATATAAGTACTATAACAAAAAATGGCACACATTTGCATTTCTTTATTATTTTTTAAATTTAGATTTTTTTCTTACTTAATAATTTCGAATACGGTTCTGACTTTCAAACGCAATTGCAATCACTGATGCCAAGTTTGATAATTTCTCGGTCATTCTATCATTTGTATTGAAAGGTTTAATATTCTTTGCGTTTTTTTTTAAATGTAACATATTTTAATGTGTCGTTATCAAACGCTATTTATCTAATTAATTGTTTAATTTGTTTTTCTGCTTTATTAACAAACAAAAACCTGGAAGTAAATATTGCACTAAAATCAATTGACTTTAACTTGGCATCGCTGTCTAGAAGTAATAACTTTTTGGCGGGATTTCTTCATTGCATTGTAATTTGTAATGGTCTGGTAATTGTGGTTAATTCTAGCATTTGATTCTAGTCATTGAGTCTTCTTTTTAAATAACTTCATTTGCCATTGTCGTGTCTTGTGGTGTCTTGATATGGCACCAAAAAAATCAAGAAAGAAAATCAGATTGGCAAACGAAATCCAATATGCCGAAGAATCTAAAATACGATTAAAAAAGAGTATCAAGTACCTTCTAACACAAAATCTTAAATTCTCCAATTTTTTCAAACAAAAGTTAGAGGAACATCTATATGATCTACATTTCAATGAAAGGTAAAAACTGCATTTCTTATACAGGTTGATAAAAACTTTATATTTTCAGAGATTTAAAAGATGATAGTAGATATGACCAAAGTTCTTCAAGTAAATTTAATTGCTTTTATCAAAAATGCTTTATCTAATTTTTTTTTAATAGAGAATTTGGACGTCCTTAAAACGAAGTTGAAGTTTTTTGAAGGAGGGTCTTTAAAACCTTATCAAGTAGACGGTTTAATCTGGTTGATTGTAAGTCCAAGTTTAAATTTCTATTTCAAAAAGGTCTTGTAATAATTTCTGTTTAAGAATTTATTTGAAAATGGTTTAAATGGGATTCTAGCTGATGAAATGGGTTTAGGTAAAACCGTGCAAGTAATAGCCCTAATATGTCATCTTTACGAAAGAAACATTGATGGCCCTTACCTGATAGTGGCTCCTTTATCAACAATTCCTAATTGGGTATCGGAGTTTAAGAGATTTAGTCCTCAAATACCGATCATTATATTCCATGGCAACAAGGAAGAACGACGTAACTTAGCAAGACAAATTCAGTCAAAACATTATTTGGATGGAAAACTGGTTAAACCTGTTATTATTACAACTTTTGATATACCCCTGCTAGCAGGGAAGTATTTGTCCACTTATGTTATTTACCAATATCTAATAGTGGATGAAGGACATAGATTAAAAAATTACTTATCTAAACTAAATCAGTACGTTTCTTAAAGTTAATATAAATTTGGTCTTGAATGAATCTGTGAAATTTTAGTACGTTACAAAAGTTAAAATCCTCAAATAGGCTGTTACTAACTGGGACACCTTTGCAGAACAATATGACTGAGCTGTGGTCATTGCTGAACTTTATTTTGCCACACCTTTTTACAGATTTGAAAAGTTTTTCTGATTTTTTATTAATTGAGGAGGTAAAAGTTTACTGTTTTAGTCAGTAGTTTTTTACTTTTATTTTTTAGAACGAATCTGAACCTACAAGTTCAGTTTCCACATTGCATCAAGTATTGTCACCGTTTATGCTGCGTAGATTAAAAACAGATGTGTTGATGGATTCAGTACCAAAGAAAGAAGTTTTAGTTTATTGCCCATTATCCAATTTGCAGTTAAATTTATATAAATATGTATTGGAGAAGAATTTAACTAAGCTAAAGGATCCTAATGTAAGACTTTTTGTTTATGTAACTATTATTATTGCCTTACACTCTTATGGTAGTTTATATTAATTGGTTTCTGCCCTTCGTTATCATTAAGTGATTCTGCGCTAAATTAAGGACATTTTCTTCACAGGAGTAAAGGTTTTATTTAGAAATGTATTACTCTTTTTGTTAAACTGTATCAAGGAGGTAAAGTTACTTTATTTAGCAGGTGGTCAGTGGTTGAAACACTAATTTCTACTGGTAAAATATATTACAAGATTAGTTATATTAATACAGTTATAAAT
Organism: Aquatica leii; assembly: GCA_035610365.1. Classification (NCBI taxonomy): domain Eukaryota; kingdom Metazoa; phylum Arthropoda; class Insecta; order Coleoptera; family Lampyridae; genus Aquatica; species Aquatica leii. The sequence goes on along the minus strand of CM069436.1, from coordinate 78,936,349 downwards.
ACCGTCTGTATTATACCGGGTCTGCATTATGACTTAATATTAGCCATATTCTCTATTCCATTTAAGAAGGTACGAAAGCATAATTATGGTAGTTTGAATCTTGATTATCATTGGTCAATATTCAAACACATTTTACACTGACAAAGTAGTGATTGTTTGGTCTTAAAAGTAATAATTATTAATCTATATCTAAATTGCGGTACTGTCGCTCATATCCTTTCTTACGATTGCATGATGGTTGCGTGGATTTTTTTTTTTTTTTTTTGACTTGGTGTTACACCATGCAGCCACTACACTTTACTTATTTTTGTATTTTAAAGTTAGTTTCTGATAAAAAATAAATTATACACTTGTAAATCTTCTTGTTGTTAACACTTAACAGATAGTTTAAGTTTATTGGGACATAAACACCTTCAACTTTTGTTAGATTCTGGTACAGTCGATCACATGCTATTGTATTTTTTTTTGCGGTTAAACAATAAATGATTTAAATCTCCTTCCACTTTGCAGTGTTCACATAGACTAGATGGAATAATTTTTAATTGTGCTAAATGAGATGGAAAACAGCCGTGTCCAAACTTCAATCTGTTGATTATCGTTGTGTATTTTCTAGAGATATTAGTAAAATTATGCCAATTGTTAATAGGTATTTTTAATTGTATTAAAGTATACTGCGTAGGATGTTCCAGACAGTAACGTTTGTAATAATCTTCCCAATTTTTTCTTGTTGCGGATTTTCTTAAATTTATGCACTCTTCTAGGTTTAGGTATAACGGCACTGTTATGTCATGGATATAGCGCTTTCCTTTGCTAATTTATTTACTTCGTCGTTCAAAAAAAATCTCATTTTGGGCTTTGACCCACATAAATTTTATATTAATTCCAGTTATATACAATTGATAAAGTGTTTTTTTGATTTGCAAGACTATGGGGTTTATTTTTTCATTTGGGTTGTAGCTGGTTTTGATGGAAGAGAGTGCTGACAGAGAATCTGTTGTTATTAAACCATTTTGAAATTTCATTTTACTTATGTATTCTATGGATTGAAGAATAGCAATGCTTCAGCAGAAAAAACGGATGTCTCTGGTGGTAGTTGATACTTTCTTGTAACGTGCGAATTTTTGACTAAGAAGGCGGCACAAGTTCCTACTTGAGACTTTGACGCGTCCGTAAATATACAGATATCAAAGTATATTGGACATTACAGACACAGAGCAGGAAAAAATCGCCAAAAAACTCTTCCCAAAAGTAAAAAACGAAAAATGGGAGAAAACTAGAATAGCACCAGAAAACATTCCAGACATCACAATTAAAGAAATACAAGAAGCAGGAAAAAATATCGGAAGCAAAAAAGCATCAGGCCCAGACGATGTACCACCAGAAGTTATCAAACTCATAGGTGGAAAAAAACCGGAGATTATAAAAAAAGTTTTAGATGCCCTCATCAAGCACACCAAATTCCCAAAAAGCTGGAAAACAGCAAAACTTATACTAATAAAAAAACCAGACAAAAAAACCTACCGACCAATATGTCTAATAAATTCTATAGGAAAACTGTATGAAAAAATCATAAATAACAGAATAGTATTTGAATTAAACGATAAAAACAGCATAGCCAGCAGCCAACACGGCTTTAGAAAAGGAAAATCAACCATAACTGCACTAGAGCAAATTAAAGAATTCGTAAGAAAAGCAAAGAACAACAGAGACTTTGTAGCTATGGTTACTATAGACGTCAAAAACGCGTTTAACGAAGTACCCTGGAAAGAAATAATTAAAGAAATAAACAAAAAAAGAATATCACAATATCTAATAGAAATTATTAAGGGATACTTAGAAGATAGAAGCATAACCATCGGAGAAAAGAAAACCAAACTACAACTGACCTGTGGAGTGCCACAAGGTTCCGTCTTGGGACCTACGCTGTGGCATATATTTTACGACGAAATGTTACAGCTAAAACTTCCTATGGGGTGCAAAACAATTGCATATGCAGATGACTTAGCAATAATCGGAACAGGAAAAAACAAAACAGAACTGGAAGAAAAACTAAATAAAACTATACAAATAATCATGAAAAAAATCAAAGAGAAGAACATGCAAGTGGCCAGAAATTATAATGTTAGAAGGCAGAAACACAATTAAAGAAATAAACATCAAAATAGAAGAAAAAGTCATCAAATGCCAGAATAATATAAAGTACCTTGGAGTCCACATAGGAAAAAACTGGAATATGCTAATGCATATAAACGAAGCCATCAAAAAAGCGGATAAGACCATTGCAGCGTTAGCAAAAATCATGCCCAATATAGACGGACCTAATACTAAAAAGAGGCAACTACTGGCAAGCGTGGCAAACTCTATGGTCCTATATGGATGGGAGATATGGAGAGAATTGATAGAAAAAGAAAAATACAAGATAAAAATAGAAGGAGTCCAAAGGAAAGCTGGAATAAGAATTGCTAGAAGCTACAGAACAGTCTCCACAGCGGCAATACAAGTAATAAGCGGACAAATACCTTTCCACTTAATGATAGCAGAAAGAAAGCAAACCAAAGGGAAAACAAATAAAGAAAAACTACAAATAAGGGAAAACACTATAGATAAATGGCAGGAAGAATGGAACCAAAATAACACCAAAGGGCAATGGACAAAAACAATAATAAAAGACATTAGACCCTGGTACAACCGAGAACACGGAGAACTAAGTTACGAACTTACACAGGTATTGACCGGACACGGATGCTTTAAAGCTTACTTAAAGAGATTTAAGAAAACTGATGACGATAACTGTGTATACTGCTAACAAAAAGACACCACAAAACACACGCAATATTCAATTGCGAAAAATGGAACTACACAAGAAAGGAACTGATGGACGAAAATAAAATCGAAATTAACACACAAAATATAATAAATAACATGCTAAAAAATGAAGACCAATGGAATAAAATAAATAAGACAATCACGTATATTATACAAAGTAAAGAAAAGGAAGAGAGAAAAAAAGAGAAAGAAAGTGTAATTTTCTTCCAAAAATACGCTTTTGCAAATACTGGAAGTATTGCTGTAGATAGGTATGGTAACTTCTGGGATAAATGAAAGATGATAGAATTCGTACGATGGTATTTTCGGATATAATTCTTCAAGAGCAGTTAAAAGATTGTTGCAGTTTGTAAATGCTGCACAAAGAGGAATAGATTTTCGTTTCTCCCAATATTTGTTACAGATTTTAAAATAAATTTTTCTGATAAAAACTCTCGTCGTTATTGTAATGGAGTTTCTAAAGATTCCACTCTTAAAGGTTCTATAGGAGTTGAGCTCATAGCCCCTAAGCTTATTTATAGGCATTTGTTTTGGAATTTTATCCATGCGAGTTAATAACGTTTTGTTTGCATTGCCATAAAGCACGCCGTCATAATCTAATATAGCGCGCACAAAACTTCTGTAAAATAATAAACAATAAACATGTTTTTTGATCAGCACCCCACCAAGTTTTTGCTACCATTCTAAGAAAATTAATTCCTTTTTCGTATTTGTGGTTGTATAATCTATGTGTGGTTTCCATGCAAGTTTTGTATCTAGGAATATTCCTAGGTATTTAACAGTAGGCAAAACTGGAAATTTTAAGTTTGCTAGCCTTACATAATTTGTGATCGGAATTCTATGTCATGAAAAGAAGATTACTGTTGATTTTTTTTCAGAAATTGTAAAGCCATTTTTGTCAAACCAAGAATTGTATAATGTTAAAGCAGAGTTGAGGTTAACTTTACAGTCGTCGAATCGTCGTTGTATGGAATATATGCAAAATCATCAGCAAATTGTATAAAGTTTGAATGGTGACCGTCTAAAAAATGCAGTTCTATGGTGAAGGGGAAGAAAAACACTTTTGGATGTCTGTTACTATTGAGGCACATGCATCGATAGCACCAAAATCTCGCCAAAAATCAAACTGATTAGGAGCTAAGCAACTTCTTTTTTTTAAAAACCATTCAAATCTGCATTTAATTAATTTTTCAAAGATTTTCAACACGCATGAAAGTAGAGAAATAGGTCTGTAAGAGTCAGCGTAATTTGGATTTTTATTAGGTTTGAGTACCGGTATTATTAATATTTGTTTCCACGATTGGATATCTTTGCCGTGTATCCAAACATCGTTATAAATGTCTAATAAATTTGATTTTGCATTAGTAGATGAATGGACAAGCATTGAGTAACTAATTTTATCGAGACCTGGAGTAGAGTTTGAAGTTTTCATTGCCCAATTGAGTTCTGTTAGCGTAAAAGGTTGATTAAAAAGAGGCGATTCTGTCTCCATTAGACGGTTTGAAGTATCAACTAAAGGTAAACATGATGACGGAGGGGAAATATTGTCAAAAAACGATTCGGTTCATTCAAAATTGTCGCTTTTCTGTGTTTTTAACGGAACTCGTTTGTATTTTTTTACTTGATTCCACAAGCTCTTGATGGAAGTGTTCTTATTTAAACAACCTCTCAGCTTCAGCAAATTTATGTTTAGATTTGATATGGTTTTCTAAACTACTGTTCTCTTTGTACAACTTAATAACATTTTTCCTTTTTTTAGGAACACCTCGCATTCTTCATCTTACTAAGGAGGGTTTGGGCGATTTTTGGGTTTAAATGGTTTATTAACTGGAATAGCCGTTTCTTCTACCTTTTTTATAAAAAAATTGTATTTATCTTCAGTACAATCAAAATTAATTAAGTAATTGAAGTTTATGTCTTTCCATTAGGGTTTTTTAGAACAGTAAACTAAAATTAATTAATATAAAAACTGCTGCTTGAAGTGCAAACATTTAAGTTACTTCTAATATTTAATTAAAAAAACTTGTAAACTTCTATTCTGTCGCGATATTTTCTCATTTAGTTATAGACTTTTTTTCATTTATCTTTTGGGTTGTTTTGCAATTGTTTTTATTTACTTTTTTGTCTGTCCGATCAGCTCCTGTTTTCTATTTTTTCTTCATTTGACACAGTTCATCTTTATTTCTTTGGATCTAAAGTTTTAAAACACGTTGATATATTATCAAGAATTATTTGCACTTGGAATTGAATAAATTTGAATTACAGGGGGTTGAAGGGCTGGATGAACCTAAAACGAAACGTAGATGTACTCAACTGCCTAAAAAATATACAGAATATGATTCAGAAGATTCAGATTTTAAGGTTGAGGCTGACACTGATCAATTTATACCTATGACACAAGCAACTAAGAAGTTGGTAGCTCCATTTGTATCTCGATTTACAATGCTCAACCCAACCATGATGTTTAAAAAAGTTGTCAATCATCCGTATTTAGTTCATTTTCCTTTAGATCCGAATTCGCCTGTTAAAAAACTTTTAGTTGATGAACAATTGGTTAATCAAAGTGGCAAAATGCTTGTCTTAGAAGCTATGCTTGCTAAGTTGCACGCAGGAGGCCATAAAGTACTTATATTTAGTACTTTAGTGATGACGATACATTTGATTGAAGAATTTTTAATAATGCGAAACTATGAATATCGTGAGTTGGACGGATCTTTGGATTTAGAATCTAGGCGCGCATCCATTGAAGAATTTAACAATGATCCAAACGTTTTTATTTTTTTATGTTCAACTAGAGCTGGTGGTCTCGGTGTTAATTTAATTGCAGCTGATACTGTCATATTTTTCGATAGAGATTGGGTAAGTTTGATTTTATTTTTACATTGAATTTGAAGATGATTTTTAGAATCCTCAAGTCGATATTCAAGCACAAGATCGATGTCACAGGATAGGACAAACTAAACCTGTTATGATTTATACATTAGTCGCCAAAAATACTATTGATGAACGTATTCTCCATTATGGTAATGTTAAACGAAAACTAGAGAAAGTCATCATTAAAGATGGTAAGAATTTAGCTATTACACAAAAACAGTTTTTTGATTTAAATCAATTTACAGGGCAATTTAAAAATGTCAAGAGGACAAAGTCATTGGATTTCGATTTTGAGGAATTAAAAAAAATTTTGGAGTCTACTGATAATGTCCATAAGATTCATATTAATGGATTCGTTCTTACCGACGAAGAATTGAATGTATTAATGGATCGTTCCGAATTATATGAACAAATGGGGAAAAAAATGGCATCTACTTAAATTGCTTACTTCGCGTTTTCGATATACTTTTATAAATTTTATTTATCAACAAAGAATTGAATGTATTGTTACTTTTAATTAGATTGGTAAGTTCTTGTTTTTGATTTATTTTTGTTGCTTATATTTGTTGTAAACGTTTAGTTTTGTATTAGGAAGTTGTGTCTCAATATTGATACCTTATTTTGAAATTTTTTTTTATATTTATATTTTTGCTAACAAATAAATTATTTTGTTGTGCTAACGCTTTGTCTCTTTTATCAGAGTAATTCTGCAGATTGATTATATCTAAAATTAATCAACTTTGTACTGTAAGCTGACGATGTATTTTAGCGACGGAAACATGAATTAATTTTGCTTATGATTGTTGTATGCAACGGTAGATCATTAGATATCGCTTCGCGTACGGAAATCTTATGCTGATGAATGTTTTAAGCGACAACGAAGTGAATTAGTCACTACAAATAGTCTCTTTTCTGCTTTTTCTAAAGTAGAGAAAATAGGAATTCAGTTCAGTTTAAATCAGTGGTTCTTACGGATACCCAGGGGTCGCCCAGGATCATTCAGGGGGGCGTAGAAAATTAAAATTGATGTGGGGGTCCGTGCAAGCTTTAAAATAAAATTAAAAAAATTGTGACACATTTTTATTAATACTATAGAAGTTAAAATAAATAACAATAAATACATTATCTGTTGTTAAGGCCTGAACAATGAAGGTTGTTTTTATTGTTGCGTACCTTCACACTGAAGAAACCTATTCATAAAATAAGAAAACTTTTGACTAATTATGCTAGTACCTCTTTGTGTAAAAACAAAAACCAGAACAACTAACAATCCAAGATTTTGAAACTTTGTACACACAAAATAATGCTGCAACAATATCAGAAAAAATTGCATACCAAGATTAATTAGTTATTGTGCACGTTCAAATCTCCCATTTGGCCAACATCATATCAATTTGATAACCTTAAAACATCACAAAAAATGGAAATCATGAAGTACATAGAATAAACGTTTTAGTGTACTACTGCTGTAACAAATAATATTACACTTCAGCAAAATTTCTTGCAACGAAAAACGTACCATCATAATAAACATATACTAAAAGTATCTATTTGAGTTTCATTAGAACGCAAATTAGAAAACGATTAAACTGATACACTAACAACTACACAGCATAGCGAGTAATACCATGGAAATTGTTGATTCGTTGAAGCTTAAAATATAATGCAATTATAATATAAAAAATCGCTATATTTTCACGCAGATACTGGTACTTTGCGCAAACGCGGTTATTAAGTACTTAACTTAAATTTCGCCAGAAAGTTTTTAGGAAAACGAAAAGGTTTTATATGTATTTATTAACAATATGTAACAAAATTTTATATAGTTGGGTTTTTGTTACAATATATAAAAGAAAAAATGTGTAAAGGTGAAAGCAAGCAAAAGTATAATTTCTAATAAAGTAAAAACGTTTTTTATGTTACCCAAAAATGTTGTAGAAAATATTTAAATATCAATGTTTAAATATGAAATATTTTCAAAACGCAACAAAAATATTTTTTTGGAAAACATTTTTTATTTCGACTATTTTAAAACGCGACGTTTTTAAAACATGAAAAAAAATGTTTCCTTGCTGATTGGGCTCTATAGTTGGTTTTTAATGTATCTTCAAAAAACGTTTATTTTAGAATTTTTAAGGCGTTTGAAAGAAAACTTCTAAAGTTCTAAAAGCACACTTTGGGAGGTATATAAAAGAACTAAAACTTCTTTGTGAGATAAAACTATTTACTAAACTTCTTAAATAGAAAAATACTTCTATAAATCTTCTTTGAGAACCATATTGCTACCTGTGTTAGAGCATTTTGCATCGCCTCCTTAGGATATTTAAACAATTTTATGTCTTCTTCTTTCACACACAATACCCAATCTTCCTTCTTATTTTTTAAGGTGGCCACAAGTGGAAAATGAGCTCCATTTGTGGCCATTTTGCTTTTTTTAAATCTTAGCAAATAAACGTTAATTTTTGTTGAAATATTTTTTTTAATATACTATAACAAAAAATAGCACAGATGTGCATTTCTTTATTTTTTAAATTTAGTTTTTGTTTTCTTATTGTTGAATCTGAAGCTATTTTAAGGTGCAGAGCTTTGGTAGCAAAGAGCACAAATAAAATTTGGCGTCGTTTCGAAATAAGGATTGGAAAAGGACCGCCATAATCTACTCTAACACAAGTAAATGCCTTTACTTACTTGTTTTACACGTAGTGCAGGCAATTCTGCCATGGACGAGCACTAGTGGAGTGGGTCGAATCTTAAAGCACGATTGGTAATTTGATAAACAACGACGAATTACTCGGCGAGTCGATATGATCCAAAAATTTTGTAGTACCAAATGCAAAATTGTGTTTACACCTGAGTGTTTATTTTCGAGATGAGTACACTCCACAATCAAAATTGTCAGACGCTAGTTATTAGGCAATAAAGCGGGGTGCTTTGTGCCGTATGGTAGTGGTGATCGAGCTAAACGACCACCAACTCGCAAGATTATCAATAAAAGGTGATAATTTATGAAGATACTTGAAGCAACGTTTCTTACGAATATTTTCGAATTTCTTTTAAACTATTTGACTAAGCGAACGAGTGATTTATGCAACGTAAGTACAATTGCGATAAATTCTTTGAAATTTGTGCAATGACGAATAACAATCGAGTAAAATAAAAATTTCATTACGCACTATTTGTACCGCAAATCCCACTTGCTTTAATTCACAGGTGGTTTTTAAACAACTATATCTTACGGCCAGAATTATCTCTGGTGATGAATTTAATTTGGTCATAAAGAGCATGCGACTAGCTCTTTTGAAAGAAGACTACGCGAAGCCGGATCGGTCAGGTTGTCACAAGTACGAACGTAACGCCAACAACTAGGAGGAACGATTTCTTGGATGTGTAAGACGTGGTTAGCTATAAAGGTTTTCCAACGATGCGGCGAAGAGCGTATCCACGCCAATGCTACCTGTGAATCACTCCAAGCGATTATTTCTTTTATGGGTACGATCTGTTTATAGCTTCTTAGTACAAATGCAACAACGTTAGAAAATAACACTGCTGCTAACAGTTCTAAATGCGGGATGGATAACCTTTTAAGTGGCGCGACCTTCGATTTGGTCATGACGAACCAAACGAAAATCTGATTATCCTGATCCACAAGTCGACGATAAATTACACAAGCGTAGCCTAACTCCTACTACCCGAGTTTGAAGAGTTACGAAATATTGCTACCAATCTAGACAAGACAAAGAGCGCTAAAGGGTTAAGTCTGTACAAATTTAACACTTAAGATCCCAACTGTTTTTTTAAGTGTTTAAATACTTTACCAAAAAAATTGATATTGGAAATAAATAACTAAATTTTCCTGCTACAACATTACAAAATTACTTAAAATATTCTAAATGCAAAATTTTGAATTGTCAAGTAATTTTATATCACACCGTGTATATAACAACATATACCTATTTAAAAACATAACCCAACTTTTTTAAAATTTGTAGATATACAACGAAATGTTTAAATTTGATTTTTTCAAAGAAAATAATACAAGTGATGATACAGGTTTACTATAAAACATCACGACATAGTTAAAAACAGTATAATAATTACAGATAGAAACTCTTCAGATCATGCTTGGTACATCGCAAAAGAAATTGTACCAGACGTTTTTCTTACAGAAGATATTTTAAAGTTAAATAAAATAAAAACTTTTTGTTGTGGAAATTTTGAGATAAAACATGTTAGTGTAGATACCAAATTAGTACTTCCTGAACATTTAACAGATGATTGTATTATTAAGGCCGAAAGTAACCATTCAGACTTATTAACAGCAGTTTATGAAGGTACCATTATTGGAGTTACTATGATTTTGTACTGATCATATTTTAGGTGGCTTAAAAATTTGGGAATGCACAATTGACTTGGCAAATTATATAGTAGAACACAAAATCGATTTTACAAATAAAAAGGTGTTAGATTTGGGTTGTGGTGCTGGTTTAATAGGAATATTATCTTCTTTAAACGGTGCTGAAACTTACTTTCAAGACTACGTAATTATTTAAAAATGTTGAGTTAGATATTTTATTGTTACTATTGTAGAACGAAGAAGTTATTAAATATCTTACAATACCAAATGTACATTTAAATAAAAATACAGAAAACTTTGGTTATTCCATATTTTACTGTGGTGACTGGAGTTCGTTCTTAGAATTAATAAAAGAATATAAATTTGACTATATTTTTACATCTGAAACTATTTATAACTCATCAAATTATTATAAACTGTATATGTTATTTAAAGAATGCTTAAAACCAAATGGAGTTGTGTATCCTTTTATTTCTGAATTGTAGTGTTTATTTTTGTTAGATTTTCTTAACTAGTTATAGATATGCGGCTGCAAAGACTCATTACTTTGGAGTTGGAGGAGGTATAAGGAGTTTTGAAGAATTTTTAAAACAACAAGGTTTATTTGAGATTTCCACATGTTGGAAATGCTCAGATGGTCTTCAAAGAGAAATTTTAAAAATTATTTTTAAATAAACGATTTTATTATTAAACTAACTCATAAGTAATTTACTGTAGTCTTCTTTTAACAATCAAATACGTTTTTGCTGAAATTAACCAAAAGTTATGTGTTTGTCATTTCACAACAATATTACTTTGAACTATTGCGCCAATACTAATATGATCCACCTGGAAAACCAGGTGGACAGTACTAGTGTATGTAAAATCCACTTTAAAGGAAAAAAATCTTGAAATCGGATTTTACATATTTATATACAATGCTTTTACCATTCTCTTAAACTACGATGGCAAATAATATCCGCTACTACGTAGAGATAACGTTTAGAATTTGAAACGAAGCAGTAACTTTACGGTGCCACCAGACCAGATGTAGTTTCATGATTCACTTTTTTAAAGTTTTAATACTACGATTTTGTTCTGTAATAGCTTGTATCCTTTTTGTACCTGAAAGATTTGTCAACGACTGTAAAAGTACGGATTCAAATTTCGACGTTCATCTGCAGTAATTGTCTTTCGAGCGCCGAAACTTAATATCTATGAACTAAAAAACCACGATCGCTGGTGATCTCTGTTATCGGTATTGTATTAAGACATCTAGGGAAAGGGACGAGCGTTAGCATGTAACAAAAACTTTGAGACGGTGGTGGTGACTGGATAATGTCTTAAGTGCACTTACTCAAAACTGCAACCAGTTATCCGTGTGTCGCTGCACACGTTAACACAAAATACATGTTTGTACCCACTCAGCGATGTGTCTGCTGACGTGTTGCTTGGATGTGTTACTGGAATTGACTAATTACTATAACAAGTACAACTTGTACAATGTGGAATCTACGAGACTTGTCGTTATATTATAAACAAAGTTTTGGTTCGTATTATTATTATTGATTATCAAATAATTTTAAGAAACCTAAACTCAAAATTTTTAAAATAGTTTTTGATTCATGTTTGTTTGTTGTCCTCATGAAATTTAAGATAACAACTTATTTTTCCGATTTTTAAAAACTGACTTATTTAAGACCCGAGACAAAATTTTGAAAAAAACAATTTTTCACTTTATTGAAGATAATTATTCTAAGAATTTTGCAAATTTGCAATATTTGTGATAAGAAACATAGATAACAAAAAAATAAATTAAATATGATCTGAAACTTCTGACATAGATTACAGTCAGATTTTCATAGATGAATCTTTCCAAAATAGGATTTTGTTGTTGAAGAGTACAGAATTTGACGGACGTTTTGATTTTTTAAAATATTGTTTACTGTTAGGATTTTATTAACAAAAACAGGTAAGATTAAAAAACATTTTTTATGGCGCTTAATTATTAATTTATGAAAAAAACTAAGAACGTTCGTCAAATTACATTAAATAGAAGCTTCGTTTTCTAAATTTTGTTTTTTTCATATTCATTTCTAAAGCCGTAATCTATGTCAAAAGTTGCCACATTTTTCGATTGTAAGGTGTGTTGCCTGTATACCGTACAGAAGCCCCTTAAGTATCAGTTGACGTAACGAATGCAAATGTCTGTAGCACCAGTGGCGGCTGGTGGTCAATGCTGCAAGAGGGTCATTTCAATATTAATTTAAAAACGCATTCTTCTTTAATATAAAAGTTAAGTTTAAAGTAAATTTATCTATCTTTGGAATCAGCAAAATGAATAATTAGATATTTGCAATTGTATGGTAATAAAACAATTTTTAGTATTTTTTAGGAGGGTCATTGACCTAATGGAAAAGTCGCCACTGTGTAGCACAAGGAATATGTAGTGTTCCCAAGATATTATAGCACTTGTAAAAGCGTCGGGTACTGTTGTTGGTTTTCAGTATATATTGACTTCCAAAAAAATTGCAACACCTAGAAGTTGTTGAACGATTTTATTGAAATTTTCATGAAGCAAAGTAATGATTAAAATTTATAAACAAAAGAACAAAAGCTTAAAAAGTTTTTTTCAATAATGAGTTGCTCTGCCACGATTTGTAATGCACTCATTTGGACGTCTTGGCATGCTATCAATCAAGTGATCTATAGCTGCTTGTGGTATATCTTCCCAAGCTTCTTGAATCCGTAGTCTGCCAATCATATCCCATACATGTTCAACGGGTGACAAATCAGGCGACCGAGCAGGCCATGGTAGGACGGCAGTGTTAGCTTCTTCCAAAAACCGTGTTGTAGCCTTTGCCGTATGAGGGCGCGTATTATCCTGTTGGAAAATGGGATTTTGCAGCCCCTGAAGATATGGAAGCCCAACTGATTGTAGCACATTAGCAATGTAACCAGCTGCGTTTAAGTTGCCGTCAATAAAGACCAAAGGTGATCTGTTACCATAACATATTGCATCCCATATCATAACTACTTGAGTGAGGGCTGTGTTGCGTTCCATAAAAAAATGTTGGATTTTTACGTTCTTTACGCATCCGTCTGACCTTCCTACGACCATCGTGGGCCACAAGCAAAATCGGGACTAGTCACTAAACACAATTTGATGCTATTCTTGCGCCCAATTAACCCTTTCGTTGGTCAACTCTAGTCTACATAGAAGGTGAAGTGGTGTAAGGGAAAGACATAAAAATGGACAATATGAACGCAACTTATAAGATTTTATCTGGCGATAAACAGATGACATTGAAATTTTGAGTCTTATATCTCTCATCCAACCATTTGATTGTTGATAATATGTCTCTTGTAGTCAAAACTCTTAAGCGACGTTCTTTGCGATCTGTAGTTCTCCGAGGACGTCCAGATTCACAGCGACGATATTGAACCCCTTCCTTGGATCATTTGGACCAACATCTCAATACCGATGAAACATTTTGGTTTACACGACTAGCAATTTTTCTTAGCGAAAGTCCGTCCTCTCTCATACCAATAATACGGCCACGTTCAAAATCACTTAAATGGACAAAATGTTGATGTTGACGTACTCTCGGCATTCTTCAAGTTCAGAATGAAATTGTGAACAAACAACAACAATTTGCAAACTTGAGAATTACTAAATGGCCTACTACTTCAAATTTATTGTTACTATGGAAACAACATGAAAAAAACAAAAAACCATTGGCTGATGTTATTCAAATCTTAATCATCACTTTGTTTCATGAAAATAGACGTTTCCTAAAAGTTCTAAGTGTTGCAATTTTTCTGGAAGTCAGTATATATAAAACATTTGTGGTAAACTATGACCCGTAAGATTTAATTGCGTTATTGTTGCCATGATAAAGTTTGATCCGTTTTAATAAAACGTATACTCTGGGCAGCGTAGAGCTTGCGATCGTAACTGGATTTAGTTTTTTTTAAAGAAAAACGAGCACAATTGTTATTAATTATTCTTCAATTGTTCTAAGACGGCGTAATCAGAATTGTTAACACGGTGCGGCAGTAGAAGAAGACAATATTCAGAAAACGTATGATATTCGTGATGGTATGTGTTTATCTGTAATTGTTTTCACTTTTCATGGTTATGGCGTAAATCCATTTTTAAAGATGATGAGATACTATCCCAGATCTAACTGTGTCTATCCCAAGCACTCATCGATTGTGTTCACGGCGATTTTTGCGAATTTTGAATATTTTCTTCCACGTCGAGGGTTTGATGATACATGCATATTGTAAATTGTAATGTAATGTGCGACGGGTACGGTATTTGAATTAAGACGTCGGTAATTTCTACATAGAGTCACTACTGGCCTGATTTATGATTTATAATGGTCGTAAGAAGTCAGTGCGTAGATTTGTTTTACTGGCCAAGGATAAAGGAAAATTAAAATTATAGAAAATTAAGCTTTAAACGAAGTAGAATATTGGATAGAAACGGACGGGGGAAAGTTAGCTTCTGAGAAAACTGAAGAAAAGACGAATAAATATAGAAATTACTTTTTAATCCAATGCGTTTGTTTTACCTAAACAAAAAAAACAATTAATGTTTTTATAACGGCGGGCACGGGTTAGAACTCTTCTGCGTTTGACCTTTAACCCCTAACCATGCTCAACCTTCTCTTAAAAACCAATCCATGCGCATTTTCGTTGTTATGGTTTTTTTCGCCAAATGACGATGCTTACATCGGGCATCTCTAATTGGATTTAAATTTAAACGGGATCATCTCAAGTGTGCAACAAAAAGAAAAACAAACATACCAAAAACTGCGTTAATTATTAGGGATCTCGACCGAAACGTAATAACGGTTCAGGATACGGTTCAGGTTTAATTTCAAGTTTTTTAAACAATTTAAGTTTCGGTTTACTAACGATCCGGTTACTGTTTTTTCGATATTTTTCGGTTCCGGTAATTCCATTATTTAATTAAAGAACCTGAAACTTATTTATACATCTCAACAGAAGCGTACAGAATTGTGTTGAAAAGCAAAGTTATCAAATCACAGCATATTTTATTTACCAAAACTAAGTGTTAAAATATGATAAGTTATTTTTCCCTCGCTTGTCAAATTTGAATTTTTAACCAATCACGTGCTTGGAAATTGTTTGGTATGACTAATCAAAACAAATGATGCTAAATAGTCACCTTCCTCAATACAATAAGCAGCTACTTGTTCAAATGCCACCCAAATTGATCAATCTACTCATCCCGGACATGATAATAACTGTGTTTTTAATTTTAAATAGATAATGTAACTCTTATTGCAGCGTTTTATTATTGTTTGATAAATACATTCTTTCTTATACGCCTAGAAATACTTTTAGCTCAAGAAATAATCCTATTAAATATAACGCGACTTTGAGAAATTATCTTTATTGCTACCAGTGCCGCGCCGATACTTAGTGGCGCTTGTGCGCAAAAATTTTCATGGCGCCAAAAATTGATTGGTCTTGTTAAATAAAAAGTTAAGTAAAAACAAACAAATATAGATTTAGATGACAATAATACAAAAAATATAAAAATGGTAAAATATACAAATCAAATACACTATACATATATAAATGCAATGGTAAAACTCTTAAAAATAACAAAACAATTCTCAAACATGTAATTAAAACAAATTCTCGTTTACAAGCTACTTCTAGCGAATACAAATAAATAATAAATTCTTTCTGTCAGAACTGTCAAGGAAGACCTACCTAATATTACAAAACAAAATAAAATTGTTTTCACAAATTAAAAAATCGGTATTTCAGAGAAAATCCTTTTTTCGAGTCCTGATGTCGGCAATTTTTTTTATGATATGGTGAATATCTATTTCTTCTAATATAGATGACTATATTGAGATGATAGAAAAATTTGATAACCGTTCTTGACTCATGGTCGACCTTAAATAATTTTTTATTAGCTTTAATTTGGAGAAGGATCTTTCTGCAGTGGCAACAGATACTGGTGAAGTAAGTAAAATCCGAATAGCACTGCTAAGTTTGGATATAGGTACTGCAATTAAATCATTATAAAATATATACTGTAAAATTTTAAATATATCATTTTTTAAATCTTTTAACATAGGCTAGATTTGTATAATTTCGTCGTATAAATCGTCTCCATCTATATCTAAATTATCGTTAAATCTTTGTAACTTTTTGCACGAAAGTCTTAGTTGCGATTTTTCAGGAGTTTCGTCTAAATGGTATAGAAATTGAAAGGCGTTTATGTGAAATTCTAATAAGGAAAATCTTTCATTGACTGAAATTAATGCTTGATCGAGAATGTAGTAAAAAAAGTTAGTTTTCTATAATGTTTTAGGATCTGAAGTTGGTTCATCTCTATATTGGTGGTCCAACTGTTTAGTTTTTTGTCGACGCCGTAAAGGGGTGGCTGTTTGAAAATTGGGTTCCACATCTAACTTTTTTGCAGTTTCTTTTACTGCAGTAATAACGTCATTAAGTTTCTCATCTGTACGGAATTCGAGTAAAAATTGTTTTAATTTTTGTAAAGATTCCAGAGCCAATTGTATATTCACGTTTCTGATTGTGAAATTTTACTAAAAAAATTGACTTGCACTGAAACTTCATACCAGATGTGAACTGAACTAATATTTTGATTTCTTATCAAATCTATCTGAATTTGTTATGTCGTATATTTCTGGTAAATTTCTAAACATTGGCATTGCTGGCTGACGATATTCCAACGTTTCGTAGACGCAGAAAAATATTTGCATAATTCTTGAACTAAACTGAAAAAAACCATCTGTTTCGTGATTAACTTTTGCAGCATCATTATCTATTAAATTTAATGTGTGATTGGCACAGGGCATAAAAAACGCTCGTGGATTCAGATCTAAAAGAATTTTCTGCAAACCGCAATTTTTACCAAGCATATTGGAACCGTTATCATAGCCCTGTCCCCTCACATTATTAATATCTACATCAGTTTTTTTTAAATCTTCTATTATAAAAGAACTCAAACCAATGCCAGTTGTAACAAAAGTAGGACAAAAAGCTAACAAATGTTCGCGTATTTCTAATTCTTTTCTGAGGTATTAAAGTGGACACAACGTATGCTAATACTTATTTGCTCTATATGTGCAATATCCGGTGCACAGTTCACTATTATTGAATAATACTTATTCTGCCTGCACAAATTCAAAATTGTAGTTTAAATTTCCATTGCCAAAACAGATACGATTTCATTTTGGATTTTGTAATTTTAGTTTGTGAAGTAGCACGTTGAATATAATCACTCATTATAAGATCAAATTTACTTACACTACTCTTGGCTTTGAAAAGCTAAATTTTGCCGAGCTAAAAATTGAGTAATATATACTATTACTTTAATTATATGATACCATCGTTGTTTTTTGATTGCAAGAAGTTTTTGATTTGCACTATCAATTCCAATTATAACTTTATTTTTTAATGCTTGACATAGTTCTGTCTATTTTTGAAAGTTACTAAAGTGAGATGAATTTTTTTCATGTCTACTTAGATTTGTTGCTAAATGTAACCAATCATTACAAATTTATTATTCTCTTGCACATTGAAAAGTTTACAACAAAAACAGAAAACCAAGAACAAGTACTCAAAGTTTATGTAGATGAAACAGGAAAAAACTGTATTATTTTTGTAGTGTTTTTGTCACGCTCTTTGTCTTGTTTCCCCTTGTTTATTACATTTTAGTAATCTGATTTTTTTTCTTTCCTTCATAAGACATCTGAAACAACATGTTGCCATATAGAATGATTTAGAATTTAATTTCATTTCCTATAAGAGAAAAAACCAGCAACATCCTATTACAGTCAATAAAATTTCTACCACACATGTAATACTAATTGTTTGCTTAAGTATAAGTTGATTCTTAATTTTGTTCGTATATTCTTGTAGTTTAAAAATGCGGCAAGTGGCGAAAAACCTCACAAAAATTTGGCAACTATATATTTTTTATTCCCAGTGAGCAAGGTAAATTCATTGCAAATTCTCTACAAAATTACAAATAAAACTGCAAACTTAATAGTTTAGTTTCTAAATACTTCCGGAAAATTGTAGTTGAATCTGTCCCCATTTCAATTTCAAATGTAAACTTTTAAGTGATTAGTGAAGATTATCTGCCAAGTAGCAGCAAATTTTAATCCACTTGAGGCAAAGAAGTAGTGTTTGTATATTTAAAGTTACCATGCGAAAATTTATCGTTTTAGAAGTTTTAGAAATACATGCTTCCTTAGTGTTGTAGATAATTTGCAAAACTTCTTTAACTAAAAGGATCTAAATAAAATACGTCTTAAAATAAAAATATGCATTTAGTTTTCAAAAATTTTAAATTAACTCCCTACAAGTGTAGGTGACACGATTAAAATTGTAAAATAATAAATTAACGGGATTCTTTCTAATGTAAAATCAGGCAAAATTATCCCCATTTTTTGAAAGACTTTACAGCAAAATCAAATCACCAAATCTAATGGAAAAAAAACACATGCATGCTAAGTATAACTGAAGGTCGCTAATTGCTTGACTTGGCCACAAAAGTGATAGTTATTCCTACAAAAAATCAGGAAAATACGACAAAATCACATTAAAATTCACATTTATTTTCAATGTCTTCTGTTAAAATTATTAAATAAAAATAATCAAGCGACTTACATTTAACCTTTATTAACAAATCTGCATCAGCACTAAGACGAGCATTGCAGACAATATCACTTTGAAAGTACCCTTTATTTTCTCAAAACGCAACGTATAAATGCTGTCTCTCTTATCTTCCGTCTTTGTCGCGTAAGCTACAGCAGATTCTTTAGCCTCTATTTCACTGGAGACGTTGGCTTACGTTGACAACGTGAATGTTTTCTTTACGGACCAGAGTATGATTTGGATTTGTAGAATAAAGAAAGAATCGCCTTAACAATAAAACAAAAATAATATGCTGAATTATATCGATTATGAACAATTATAATACTTCACTAAAGCACCAGTTTCACAATATGACAGTGTTCTAATGTTGTAAAGAATCGAAACTACCACTTTCCTTATACAGGACTACTAAAGCCGACAAGTTATGACAGATCGCGACGTGAATGAGATTCTTGACAAAATTGCAGCCAAGGAGCTGATAACTGCTGTTAATTAAGCGATGTACGGGGCGCCGGTGGCGATGCGTGCCTTCAATTTGTGTTTTGCTTGTTTCTACAGAATGTTTTCTGTCTAAATGCAATTTATAATTTGTTATCAAGCCTTGCGTTAGTTCTTCCTTTTCAATCACTCTCTAGCGCGAACACATCTTGATACTCTTGACAATGTCCAATAGATGTAACGGACACTTCTTAGGCGACGTATCTTCGTTAGATTTCACGTATCTCACAATTTAAGATACTGGCGTGCATTGGCCTACCGCGGTCTTCTTTTTCAATGTAACAGAATCTGAGTTGATATTTAAGATTCTTGCTGGCATAGTGTTTTTCACTCGTACTAAAGTTCTACTAACGAGTAGTTCCTTTTTAACTAAGCCGCCCTCCATTGGTTCAATCGCGCGTATGTAGCCTTTCCAGAGATTTCCATCTAGACGTACAATCACCACACTTTCAGTCCTTGCAGGCAGAGTCACGTCTTCACTCAATAAGACTTGCACAACTGCCTTCTCTGACGAATGAAAATTAATTTCTTCACTGTCGACCTTCAGGACATCGTTCTTCGTATCCAAATGGAACTCATGCTTTTTTATAACGTCCATTCCCAGGATAACTTCTTCCGTGATGTCGGCTACCAGTACCTTATGGTGGAGTACTCCATTTCCCAAATCAATGGTTACTTTGACTTGTCCGTGAAAAGATATTTCTTCGCCCGTCGCCGTTCGAAGTAGCACTATTACTGGTGATGTTTTCTCGTTTTCCAACAACATGTCAGGACGAATGATGGTCTTCATCGCTCCCGTGTCAACCAGTAACTGAACACTTCTTCCATTGAGCTTGCCATCAAGATAAATGCTATGCAATTGCTCCCTAGGCGATGCCATTTGAATGGTAATCTTTGGGGCATGGCTCATTGAGGTCGACTTTCGCTTCATTTGGTCGACTTTCTCGTTTCCGGATGTTCTTCTGGTTTTCTTCTGGGCTTAGTACAGCGTCGTCGTACGTGGATCACTTCTCCGCAGTTCCAGCACGTCACTTCTCTTCCTCGAACTACTTGTTCCCAAAATACACGTCGCACTATTTCTTCAATGCTTTCTTCTGTGTGCGAGGGTATTTTTGCAGCACAACGGAGTTTATGGTTGCCTCGGTGCGACGCCTGTTTTGCTGCTTCGAACTCCAAAGCATGGGTTAAGGCGTCATCCAACGTCTTCGGTCAAGCTAACCAGAGAGTCTGCTGCGTTTCGTTGTCTCGGAGGCCGTCTACAAAGGTTTGAATAACCAACTGCTCCAAGAAGGTATCTGACGCTGTAGGATACGCAAGCCGTGTTAATCTGGCGATGTCAGCCTCAAACTCTTGAAGACTTTTGGCAGCTTTCTGAACCCGACTTTTAATTAGAGCGTGATAGACTTGTTGAAGATAAGCATCTCCATATCTCATTTCTAATCGTGAAATTAAGAGTTCGTAATTTTCTTGTAGGTGGTCAGGAACAGTTTGTAAAATTCCAAGCGCTTCTCCATGTAAGGATACTATTAAAGACGTCGCTTTCTGCTTGTTGCTCCAACCATTAGCTGTAGCTGCGGTTTCAAACTGCTTGTAGTAAGTTGACCATGGATCTTTACCATCAAAATTTGTCGGTACAACTTTAAACTTGTGAATGGTTTCTTCCCGATGGTCCATTATTAAACCTTCGCTCGTGACGCTTCCTTCACCATGGTAAATCATTTGGTTCATTCTTTCTTCAAGCAGTTTAATTTTATCCCCTACTGCTTCTATTTTGTCATTCATAAATTCGCAAATTTTTCTTGTAAATTTAGCATATCTGTTTGAGTTTCCTCTTGAACAATTTTTATTTGATTTTTTATGCTCGTTTGTATTTCTTCTTTTAAACGTCTAGCATTTTCCACCAATTTTTCTCCTATCTTCTGGGTATTTTCAAATAATTTTTCTTCCATTTTCTGCGAATTTTCGTGAAACTTTTCTGCCATTTTCTGTGAATTTTCTCCCATTTTTTTATTTATTGATTGGAGAATTTCAAATATTTTTAAATATAAAATTAACCACGAATAATAATACCCGACACGAATTTAACGAAATGGAACCGCTAAGATTCAACGCTATAAACAAACGCGCGAACTAAAGTTTTATTTATTTACGCAATGTTTGTATTACGGGAGCGATATTACTTAATGGTATTCACACTAAAAAAAAATCGCGAACGGTTTATTCTATTCTATACCCCGCACTGACGTCACTTGTAACGATTATTATTATTAAAACTAATTTATTTTTACTTATACTTATATGTACACGTACGTTTATAACTAAAACTAACTGAACTAATTAAATCTAAAGATATTTAATAATAAAAATTACGGTAATTTATATAAAATAATAATACGCTATCACTAATAGGTCCACAGTTGTTTGCTTTAAATGTCACGTTCACTTTCCTCGATGTACACTTTATTTATTTAAAACTTGAATAATCTTCTTAACACTGCCGTCTTCGAATTATGGAAATAACTGACCTACGATTTGTTTGTACAGTATACACATTTTGGAAATCCTTCTCGAATGTTCCATATCTTTCGGTATACGTTCTAGAACATGGATACCAACTTCGAGAAGGCTTTTGAATTTGAGAACGTTTTAGTATCATTATGTGTGTTGATGTGTATTATTTCAGAAACTAAACGTTTTTTTAAATTATTTTCTACATCTAAAATTATGGGATTATTAAAATCAAAGTTGACCCGTGTCTATATGATGAACTGCTAACGCTGTATCGCCTCTTTTGTGTTGCAGTCGTATTTGTGATTGTTAATCCGATTTTTTACCTTCTGCTTGGTTTGTCCAACATAACACACATTACATTGGACAGAAACAGAAACGTGTAATGCCGTACGTGTTGGTTGCAGACGAAGCGTTTGCATTATCGATGACTGTAATGAAACCTTTTTCTATTGATACCCCAACAGGATTGCCAAGAAGAATATTTAACAGCAGACTTTCGAGAGCAAGACGAGTTGTAGAAAATGGATTTGAATTGTTATCGGCTGTGTTTAAGATATTTAAAAAGCTTATACTACTTAAAACAGATACTGCAGAAACACATGTCTTAACCTGCGTTTATTGACATAATTTTTTAAGACCAAATTCTGCCTCTAATGGAAAGTATTGACCCCTTGGAACATTTGACTATCAAGATTTGGATACGGGATTAGTAATATGAGGTACATGGAGAAAAGACACTGAAGTTGAGAGCGAATGATAAACCTACGAAGAATTTTACGAAAAAAAGGAAATGAGTTTAAATTAGTAAAAGTAGAATTTATGAATTATTTTGTATCAAAAGAAGGCAGTGTATCATGGCAGGATAAATTTGAAAACTAATCTACGTAATTTGATAACGGATTAGGAGTGTGCAATTTTAAGAAATAAAGATTATTGCTTACCTTACTTTCCGGGTTTTCATTATTTTTATCACCAACTTTGTAGTTTTCTGTTTCTAATCCAGCTCGTTCAATGTCGCCGTCTAAAATAAATGCTGGTACAGGCGACTCAGTTACTTTTATAAATTTCAATTGCTCCGCTACCACTTTTCTTAGAAATTGTTTTTGTGTGTTCTTTATGAAAGTACGAACGCATATTTTAAATTTTGTTTAAAATTGTTTATGAAGTGACTTCGTATTTTTCTGCCAATTCACGTATTGCATCGCCTCTTTTATTTTTGTTTGTTTTGAATGCCACAAACATTCATATTCTTTATATGATTTAATAAACTGTACAATTTTTTCATTATTCCACTCCATTTCTGCAAACATTATTGTTAAAACGCAAGAATGAGGCAATAAAGTCCCATCTGGGTCGGGACTCATTTGCGTCACCTAGCATTGCTGCCTGAGTTCTAAAATACTATAAAATGCCGCATTCAGCAAGAGCATTTCTTGCGCTATAGGGCGTGCATCAAGATGCATGAAAAGCGGCACCGTGAAAAGTTACCTTTACGTGCATGACATGATGCATCACAACTTTTTCAGTTTTTTTCTCTTTATTGACGAATAATACACTTTGTGTTTGTGCATTCTCTGAACTAGCGACGTAACTAGGGTATTTACCACCCGAAGCAGGAAGTCACTTTGGCGTCCTACTCTCTTTGTATCCAACATAGACCAATAAACCAAAAATCTTTCCAAACAATACCTCTGATATTGTTACCATTTATTACACTTTCACCTTGAAAAATTGTTTAATTCCAATGGGTAGTAAATAATTGTTCAAAAACTGTTTATATATTACTTACTTTATTTACACAATTTGCATATACATTTTACAGTTTACACAATCTCTAAAAATTGTGACAAATTATATACAAACTAAAAGGTCTTTGCTAAAATTTAGCTTTTCGAGATTTTTTAGCCGCAAATATGTGTATTATTTCTTCAAAAGATAGTTTAGACGCTATTTGGTGCTCTATGAAAATGATGCATAGGTTGGTTAGGCGTTGTTGTCCTGTCAGGCTTCTAATACAATTTTTTATTATTTTCAATTTGCTAAAACTTTTTTCGTTTGAGGCAACTGATAGGAGTATTGTAGGCATCTTCAAGTCCGTTTTAGTATATTTACGTTAGAAGATCGGATGAAGTAGCCGTTTTCATATTAGAGCCTAAATCTAAAGAGTGATATTTAAAACTCTCTTCTTCTATTGACAGTTCTTCCTTGTCTAAGTCTTCTTTGTTGCTAACTCAATTGTCCGATTTTTCAATTTCTGTCTTTTCATTGATGCAAGGTCAGTTCCATTGAGAAAACTAAATAATCTATTTATGTTTTGTTGGGATTGAAACTTTTGTCTCAGTTCATTTAGAATCATATCTATTGTTTGCATCATCAACAGTCTGAACGTTTCTTCTTCTGAAAAGTTATGGATTTCATCTTCACTATTCTCATCAAACATGCGCTTCTTTTTCCTTCTTCTTACTTTCTTAAAATGAGGATATAGATTAAGGTTTGTAGCTATTTCTTTGAATTCTTTCACCGCATTAGCTGAACTTGTCCTCTTCAAACTCTGAGAATAGTTGGCTAATATGTTCTGCTGATCTGTCAATAGTGGTGCCTTCTCTTTGTAAGTGCTTGTTCACAATATCTATGTGGCTTAGTTGCCTATACCAAAAACATGAGAGAACAATAAATTCAAACCTTTTCACAAGTTTTAAAAGTTGCATGTGTTTTTGTTTCAGCAGTTGTTACTTCCTTGGTCATAAGGTCATTTAGAGCATCTAAAATTTTTCCTAGATGTTTATATAATACTTTTACAGCCTCTCTCTCAGTAGAACATCTGGTATTGCTTTTCAGTTGGAGAGACCGGGGGACATGGTTTACTAGAACTTCCCATCTATTAGTGGAGGTAGCAAAAAAATTATAGAGACAATTAAGTATGCCAAAGTACGCCTCTGCCTCCCCTGGCAAGCTAGCAGCATTTGCACCAACTAAGTTTAAGGAATGTGCTGCACATGGCACAAAAGACGTCAGACTGTTTGCTTCAAAAATTTAGAATTGAAAACTTTTGGACATGCCGGCCATAATTGAACCATTGTCATAGCATTGCTCTGCAGTTCATTATCTCTTATGTTTAAGCCATCATTTTTTATTTTTTTAAAATTTTTTTGAGTAACAGCCTATCCAGTTTTCTCAGTAACTACCACAAAATGAATGGAGTTTTTGACTATCTCTAGACCATTGTCGGTAACCTTTACATAACGAATAACTTGAGACATTTGTTCTGAATGACTTACATCAGGCGTGCAGTCAAACATAATGGAAAAGTGTTTTGAAGCTTTGATGTCAAAAAATGTGTTCTCTTATTTTTTCCAGCAACGATATCTAAAAATTCGTTCTGTATAGAAAGAAAGAAGTAGCTTACTTGACCTTTTCTATGGCAAAGAATATGTTTTTTTAATTAGGGGTGGTAATGAGAAACTAGGTCTATAGTGTTTAAAAACTTACCACATATTGGGTCACCAAAATCTATATTTTTATTAGGCTTAAAAGGAATCGAAATTATTAGTAAAAACATTGATTACATTACAGATACCATAATTAATGGTAAAAATCAATTCAAACTCGACTCGACGGCGTGTATCCACTCTGGCTGGTATCTTTGATTTTTGCTGCCGTACTTCGTTAGTTCAGAATGCAATAATACGGATTGGTTAAAATTACTCTCACGTTTTGCGTTACTGCATTTGCGTTTTCTTTCTCTCTATTATTATCATGTTTAGCATCCACTTGTATCTATAAATATAAAGCGCCCCTACAAACTGGCGCCCGGGGCACATGCCCCGTCAACCCCTTCTAGTTACGTCGCTGCTCTGAACTCATAATCTGCGTAGTACCTACTGTTCCATCCACTTTGCGAATCTGTTAACAACGCAACGAATTTTTTTGAAAATTTGATGTCAAACATTTTTTCAATAACCGGGAGGTTTATGGCGGCTGTGGTGTGTCTGCTCGTACCCCAAATTGATAAAATTGTGCGTCGACTTGGGCAAACCAAAGCGATGAACGTGTTGCTGGCTGGCAACGGCATTACTGTAGTTCGTCACCAATATAACAATTGTTGGGTTGTTAATAATAATATTACTACTTTTAGATAAAACACATAGTGAAAAATTCCAACGAAGAAGCTCATGAAATACCACAATTTGTGTCATAAAAACTTTATTGACAAACTAAAAAACATGAACTTTACGAGATTAAGTTCTAGATTCTGTTTATCTGAACACCGTTCCATTATATCGAAACATATTGACACTACTAGTGGTACTAATATTGCATAGATTTAGATTTTGTAACTATATAGTTTAATGGTTATTTTACAAATATTAAAGTAACTTTTTTATTAACAATGCTATCGTAACTATCCATTTCGGTACGCACGAAGATATCAGCTCTTCGATAACCCATACCTAATAAGTCGGTTCCATTGTCACGAACTTCAAAATTTAGGTAATACCCAAAATATTTGTTTAGTTCCGGTATGCAAACTTTAGTTCCGTATGCTATGCCTAAACGTTCATCCATCGCTAACGAAACAAAATCGGATCTGTCATTTAAATATTCCTGAAATGTATTTAGGCGTTAATATTTATATTGCTAGACGGTTATTATACCTGTAGCGATCTTAACTTTTTTCCTTTCATATCACGATACGTTTTGTCATCGTCGTCTTGAGGAGAAGGAAAATAGGCAGCTAAGGAAACATTTTTGTACTGTTTTCCAACACATTGTACTTCAGAATCTGAAATGCTAATTTAGATCAAATATTTAGATAGAATAGCAAAACATACCTATAGTTCCGATTATATTTCCACATTTGAGAAACATTAAAAAAATCAACGCGTTGAAATTCATCTTTACTACAATGACACGAGCAAGTGTTGTATGTGAAAATTCTGTAATCGCATTTAATGTTAAAATTGTTTAGTTCGTATAAATGCTTACGATTGATTATAAGTATATATGTCAGCATTTGCAAACTCATAATATTTTATTATAATTAGAAGTAGGTTTCGGATTTTCTAAACAATTTAAAATAAATTTTTTCATGGTAACGTGTTTTAACATTTAAGACAAATTTTCTTTTTGTGTTGTATCGATTGTATTTCCGTGCCGTTAATATTGCGTTTGCGTGTCGATTTTTATTTGAGCGTCTTAATTTTCCTATTTCTTAATTTATTTTTTACGTTTCCTGTTTTTTAGGTAGATATTTATTCTAAAGACTATAAACGCCTTTTAATAGTTTTTAATTTAATTTACTGAAATGAAGCAATGTTGTCATATTCGAATTTTTTATATTGTCTACGTCATTTTGAAAAGTTTTCGATTTACCAGCACAATATTTTTCGAATTTGTTTACGCAGGAAAATGTTAAATGACGTAAGCAGGTCTGACTAATTGGAAAATGTTACATGTACTGTGCAGTTCTGTTCTATTCTATCGTTTAATGGTTTTAACTTATTAAAGTGCGAACTGTATTTTTAAAATTGTTTGGTTTGATGAAAAAAATTACCAACAATTTTTTTCTAATCTCAGTTAATTGATGATACTTTTGGTTGAGCAATGCATCGTACGTTGTTGTACAAAGTCGAATAGTCCAAATTTTTCGTTATTTAAAAAAATCAGTTTGAAATATTTTTTTATTTGCAAACATGGATAATTACATTTGTTTCAAAACAATGTTGCAGATTTACTGCACTTTTCAAGTCGTTTGTTGTAACGAAGCATAATTTTGCTTCGCACATTACTTGTCTTATTTTTTTACGGAATTGTTACAAAATGAAAAATATTTCTAAAGCAAAAATTATATTATTTTCGATCAAAATTGAAGTTAAAATAGATACTTTATGGAAAGATGGATGTAGCCAGTAACATAACTGTTATAGTAAAGTGTTATGTTTACTTAATTCTCCCTTCATTTGTAGTAGAGACTAAAAACGTATACATTAAAAATTGGATATGGTTTTAATTTTTTTATGATCGCTACTCCTAATTTTCTATATAAAAAAATTGCCATGTTAATGTTTCCTCATACTAATTTATTTAAACTTAAACATACATTTTCACAATTCTCAAAATTTGATTTTAGTTTCTAACCATTCACCTCAACTAATTTTAACTATTTTTAAAAAAATTTGAAATTGTGACCACAATAGTTGAAAGTAATAAAACAATTATTATCAATAAATCCAATAAAATAAAATCTAAGATTTAATAAATTTAAATAAAAATGACGGAAAAGAATTCTTTTTGCAGAAAAAATAGTCGAAATTACTATTTTATACTTTTGCTCTAAATAATATTTGTGTTGAACGCAAAGCTGGCAATGACTAGGATCATTAGGTTTCAGATAGTTATGTACTAAAAATTACCTAAAATATGCTCTACAAAACACAAAAATATGCATTTAAAATATGTGTTTTATTATTTATTTACTATATGTTGGCGCATTTTATTATAAAAAATTTTTGAAAATTTGAATATCACTTTACATAGTAGCATCTCGTCTCCTTTCTGACCATGACCATGGTAACGGTTGTTCTTAAACGTTATAAATTGTGTTTGATAATGGAAACATGTGCATCTAAACTTGTGTGTCTCAAAGCCTTTAAGAAAGAAGATTAGTGTAAGTCAAGCAATTGCTCATTTTGAGGTGAGGCAAAGCCTCGATTTATTCTAGGATTGGGTGTTTGTATGCGCATTATCTTAAGCAGAGCGCTTGTGGAGTTTATGTAAGTACATTTTTATTTTCTATCTTAATTACTATTGCTCCAGTGGGTGTAGGTCGCTACCGGAATTCCTCTTATTTCTTCAAAATAAAATATAGTACACCGTTTGGCTTCCGTGTGGCCGACACATTTGGTTCTTCGAGCCGACTGTTCAAACAATCCGTTTTTTGTTACAATTCATTTTAATTAGTGTGCTCAAGTTTATAACGTTATCACTCTCGCGATAATTATTTATTTAAGAATTTACGTCGATTTCATACAGGTTTTTCCGTTATTTGAATTTTTGTACTAAGTTATTAAATAGCACGAACAATGTCCGAAAGTGAGTTGAATGTCTTGGTGGTAACAAGGTCACAAGTCTTTGTCAATGCCACTGATAACGCTGATTGTTGTTTTAACGTTTCCAAAAAAGATACAAAATTGTATCTATTTATGCTCGACTTAATTAAATTAATTAAAAACTCCACTATGACTAAGAAAGATCAGGTAGGTTCTTAGCGATCTCAAATACAAAAAAGTTTTAGAGATTTGGTTTACTACATCCTGACCATCTTTACTAAGCTTCAAAATGCTGACACTGATAGCGCAGCATTAACAGTTGTGCGTTTTTCGTTCTGACCCCCTTCAAGGTTTTCTTCCAAAAATTATAATTCCGCATTTCAATGGAAAAATCGCGACATGGACAAATTTTATCGGTCTTTTTGATTCGTTAGTTCATAATAATAAAAGTTTAACTTCTATCGCAGAATTTCATTATTTAAAAATGTTTTTTTCTGTAGAAACCTTAAAAAACCGTTACCAAAACGATAAGCGTCCTTTGACAAAGGTCAAACCAAAAATGCTTATAGCCACCGCTTCTGTTCTCCTGCGAGATAAGGAGGCAGCTTTACCTATCTAACCTATTTTTTTATTCTACTTACAATCGTTCCTTTTCAACACTTCAGCGTTGCCCTGTATGTACATGAATCTGATCATAGTAATACTTGGTGTCTCGAATTTCAATGAATGTCAATAGATGAAAGAAGCAAAGCTATGCGTAATCACAAGCGTTGCTTTAATTGTCTCGGACTTCATTTAATAGCAGATTGTGAATATGAGCGATCATGCCGACGTTGTGGCAGCCGTAACCATCATTCATTACTGCATTTGGATTGGATATGGATTTTACACCTGTGCTATCGAAAGCGATACTTTTTCAACTAATCTTCCAGCTGCTCGCAAATAATCTCTTGTTGCCTTCCGCGTACTCATTTTAACCATACTGTTCTCCTCGTTATCATTCAGGCTATACTCCAAGGTAGTTGCGGTGATTTTAGCCTTGTTAGAGCAGTTCTGAATCCAGGTTCGCAAGTCTCTTCTATTACTAGCGCTATTAGTTAAAAGTTTAGGTTTAACTACAAGCCCTTCTTAGTTACAGATTTTGGAATATAATTAAAGGTAATCTTTCAATTCTTTCTACTATATTTGGCGACGTTATTGTAGGTTCAGTAAGTCTGAGTTAGTTAACTTCTTTGTCTGTTTTTCTTCTAACTTTTCAGTCAAATTCTTCAGACTTTCTCGTCAAGTTGTGGGAAATCGAGAAAGTGCCCGTAGCAAAGATCCGTAATCCTGAATCTTGAATGGTGCAATACTCATGCTCGAACCTCCAAAACTCGATATGTCGTCGCTCTACTTTTTAAGCCCAACGCTGTCAAGACGGTTGCTAATTTAAAGTCATCGTACACAATCTTTCTAAATTTCGAAAAGCGATTAATTTGTGATCGTTGTCGTTACGACGCTTATTAACAATTTATGTCTAAGTATCGAGGCTTTCGTCACATATCTGTTGTTACTTTTTTTGCGTCATAGGTACGTGCTACCTTATCACGGCGTTTCTAAATGCAGTAAAAAAGAAATTAAGATTTGTGTTGTTTTTAACGGTTTGTCTTCTTTTTATGACAGGTCTTTAAACGAATGACTTTTAAGTGGCCCTAAGTTACAAAAGGACATTTATGCTATTTTGATGAACGGAATACGGTTACGTACGGCTTAACTCCTTCAGCTTACCTGGTTTAGCGATGTCTTCAACAATTAATTGAAGACGAAGATTATCTCTATCCGGCGGTTTTCGTCGCCATCCTTAAAAATACGTATGTTGATGACGTGATAACTAGCATTGGCACCGTCGAGGACGCACTAATTGTACGTACCATACTTACTGATCTTCTGGGAAAAAAAGGGTTTGAATTGTGAAAATGGTCCAGTGATGTCCTTGAAGTTTTAGAAGGTCTTCTTAAGGGTCATTTAGAAACTCCTGTTATGTTTTTGATTGAGGGTAAGTATCTCAAAATCATTGGCCTGTGCTCGAATTATTGTTTAGACACTTTTTCTTTTCAAGTTCAACCCTTTAGTGGTGACTGCAGTAAAACAACAGTTTTCTCTTACATAGCTGGAATATTTAATCCTCTACGGTTTCTCTCTCTTCTGGTCTTTACAATGAAGCTCGATCTACAGCGTATATGGGTCAAAAGTCTTGATTGGCAAGACTTTTTTAACCCCTCTTCTTGCATCTCTCAAATAAACATACCAAGATGCATCTCCACTTCTTCTCATCAAATCTTAGACATTGTTGGATTCTGTGAGTTTTTCCAGAAGGACTGCCACTATTACGCACGCTCTAGTTCTCTTGAGTCTTCACAAATACACTCTTGAAAACCTTGCTTAGTCAAAGCTAGCACCATTAAAGGTCAATTCCAAGACTCGAACTCTGTGGAGCGCTTTTGTTTGCGCGCTTTTTCTATTTGGTTAAACTTCTTTTTGCTTTTACTACTATTAAAAAAGCTTGCCTTTATACTGACATTCACTCCACATCGTCTTTATAATTTTTTCACTATTCATTATGTAACCATTCTTCATCTCACTAAACGACATCAATTGCATCACGTTAGTTCTGCCAAAAATTTTGCTGATTTAACTTGTCGTGGTGCTACTTCTAAAGCTATGCGCAGCGCTTCTCTTTGGATTTTTGGTTTGACTTTTTAAGTAAACCTCTGTCGCAGTAGCATTTTCTTTCTATTCTGACAGTTGTGGATTCTTTGTTACATAATTTTAAAGCGCACTCTTCTTACTCGCGTTTACCTTCTCATCCTTTGCTCTCAGTTATCGAACAATTTTCTTCTTTTCTAAAAATGCAACGAACGTTTGTATGCATACTTCGTTTCTTTTAAAGCGTTCAATTTGCCACCCAGCTTTTTCTCCTGACAACAAACGTCTACCTCTTTCTCCTGCCGAATTACAAGAGACTATGCATGTTTGCATCTGTATAACTCAAGCCACTTATTATAAAGAAGAGATTTCGTTGCTTCGGCAAGGTAAACGTCCCACTTTTTTTTAGAACAATTGTTTGTGTATATTGATGAGGAGGGTCTCCTTAGGGTTGGCGGAAAGCTGGGTTTTTGTTATCCGTTGTTATTAGCAAGCTCATCTCTCTGCTCTATTGTGTTCTTACTATCATGTCGTTTCTCTTTATTCTGGTCCTCAGACATTTCAAGCTCTATTACAATCTAACTACGCAGTCTGCTAAGAAAACGCATCCGTCAATGCATGACGTGTCATCGTTTTAAAGCTAATACGTGCAAGCTAACAATGGCGTCTTTACCAGCGGATCGCGTGAATTCACAACGCGCCTTTACCGTAACCGGCATAGATTATGCAGGACTTTTTACTGTTGAGGTTAATACTCTTCGTTCGTCTACTACGTTTGTTTGTTTGTTTGTCTCACCGCCAGTAAAACTGTATCATTGGAGTTGAATTCTTCTTTATCTACATAAGCTTTTTTTGCTTGTTTATATATGTTCATCGCGCGTCGGAGAATACCATATCATTTAGAAAGGTTGCTCATCTGTATGAGTTTTTGCGCAAAAACAATCTTTTTGAAGTGAAACTTCTTTATCGGCGTTGGAAAAAAATTTACCGTCACATTTTTTTCGTTACGCGCCATCTTTTTTTTATAAAATTCTAAAATATTTTTAAATAAATACAAATTGTACAAGGTGTTCAAAGGTAGTAAAATAAATAAAAAGTTCGCCCGCGGGTGGGCTCGAACCACCAACCTTTCGGTTAACAGCCGAACGCGCTAGTCGATTGCGCCACGGAGGCACATACTATAGGTCACAAAACGGATGGTTATAAGGTACACGATCAAAACGTTGCTATAAGATACGATCAATTGTTGTTTTGTAATTAATGGCTTATGGTAACTGAAATATGAAATTGAATCTACAAAAATTAGTTAATTGATTTACAAAAATTTGTATTCATGTTTATGATAATAAAATCCTTTTGTTTAAAATTTATTTAACTTTATTTAACCAATTTCTGAAAAGTTGCATGTAGATCATTTTGCGAAAAATAAGGCCATAAAGAAGTTTCACTTCTTACGTGTGTACACTAGTACACGCCCTCATATTTTTTTTTGCGTCTCTCACTTCGTAGTATTAATTGAGTTTTTAACCATCCGTATGCTCCTCATTTTGGAGGCCTCTGGGAAGCAGTTATTATGTCCGCTAAACGTCTGTTATATCGCAAAATTAGTACCGTGACTCTCACTTTCAAAGAGTTTTGTACCATATTCTTTTCAAATCAAAGTGCTATTTTTTCATCTGAATCCGCTAAAGGTGCAAACTATTTAAGTCCAGGTCATTTTCTTATTGGTGAGCATTTACTTTCTTCTCTTTTTTCTAGATGCTAATTACTTTACGTTTAATTAACGTTGGCGACATTATTACACAATCTTTTTAGCGTCGCTTGTTTGCCAAATATTTGCATACCTTAACTCAACAGAATAAATTCAAGTAGGTGATGTAATTCTAGTCATGATCCCAACCGACCTTTAACGTCATGGCTGATTGGTAAGGTGACCAAGTTACATCCAGGGCCTGATGGTCTTTCTCAATCGAAGCAGCTCGTTTCGACGCGACCACGTCGACGGGTCCATTTCGACACCGTCGTTTCGACGCGAGATCATTTCGACGCGAGCTCATCTTGACGCGAGATTATCTCGACGCAAGTTCATCTTGACGCGAAATCATCTCGACGCGAGTTCATTAAGACCCGAGCTCATCCCAACGCTAAAACACACCGCAATACCGCATTACTTCAAACTAAAAGTAAGGTACTTCGATTCGATTTCTACAATTACACTGGTACACGTATCATCAATATAGAGATAAAACCAGATTCAAATATATATTAAGAAATAATTATAGATATAAGAAAAAATAAGCAATAATATGCATCTTAATCTATGAGAAAATTGTGCGCGATGCCTCTAAGGTATTCTAACATCATCACTTTATTGCCATAGTATCAAATCAGGTCTTTATATTATGTACCTATATTTTCCTAATTCTTTTTGACCTATTTAATAACCTATATTGCATTTTTTTATAACTAAACAAAATAAGTTCCCCAAATACAAGCCGACACTTACATTACATTAAAGAAATTATCATAACGTTGAACGAATCAACAATACAAAATTCATGATTTAAAGGATGAGTTCTCGTCGAGATGAGGTCGCATCGAGGTGATCTCGCGTCAAGATAATATTGCGTCGAAACGATCTCGCGTCAAACCGGCGGTGTCGAAGTGGGAGCGTCGAAATGGCCTCGTCGAAATAAGATATACCGTTCTCAATTACCCACCGTTAAAACAGCAAATAGTTATTGCACTCGCTTCCTTTTGCGGTTAGCTTCGTTTTCTAGACCAGATTAACTTTCTTTTCATTCTTATTTGTTGTCCCGTTTGTTCTTATTGTTTTGTACTCTTTTTCTTCTAATTTTTCCTTTAAAATTTAGCGTTGAAATGCAACGTTAATAAAACCAAAAATATCCAAAGCAAAAGATTAAGTTATAATTACTAAAATTAGCTTTAAAACTCAAAGTTAAAAATAACTTGTCGGAAGTAATAAATCATAAGGTGAACTAAAAATGTAGGTAATACAATAAAATCAACCTAAATGATTCAAGTGCAAACTCACTAAATATGTGCTTAATAAATTATAATTTACACTAAATTTAAAAGCGTGAAATAACTAATGCAAAATTACTTAAATGGTCTTAAAGAAAACGAAGTGAATAAAACAAACTCAAATACCTGGTCTTTCACAAAAGAAAACGCACAAAATCAAACGACGGTTACAATCTTCGACAGATTATAGGTGAATGAATCTGTCCATGTTGCTGCTATGTTCTCTGACACAGGTTGATTTCAATCTAGGTTTTGCATTTAAAACTCTTGAATAAGAAGTTTGGCACTGATATTACAGAGACAAATATCCTAGAGGATCGAAGAGTTTGGTTACTTCTGCTAGGATGTTCAGTTTTGTAATTTTTGGTTAGTTGTTAGAGGCAACTTTGAAGCGAAAGGTGTTGTCAAATGGAGTATATATTTTTTGTTGTGGTTAACGTTGAACTTCTTGCCATGAGAAAGGCTGTCTTTGAAAACTGTTATTGCGTATTAATTAAATCTGTTTGCATCTTTTTTCCACGTCTTTGTCTTACTGTTTTTTTTTTCACAAAGATATAAGTCACAGTTTTTAATAGTGTGGTAGTGCACTAAGTTTATAAATATAAGTGATATTGGTTTGGGAGAGAAGAGGTTGGCAGTCGTATGAAGTACCTTAGATAACGAGATGTAGTTCGGTTGGGTAATAAATTCATCTCTTTAGATTCAGAATTACCGCGGAAGTCGTTAAAAAAATGGAACAGTGAATAGTTAGCTCTCTTGGTGAAAAAAAAACTTTCCAAATTCGTAAAAAAATTACAGCGTATTGGATTTTACTGGTTTCCGGTTTGATTTTATATTAGCGTACCGTAGATTTGTGCTTTAAGTTTGTGCTTTACGATCCAATTTTTGCCTTAGAGCAACTGGTCTAAAACTAATTATGAGTCCGTTCTGAGGCTTCGTCTATGAACAAAATTTTAAGGTATTTATTGATTACCGATTAAACTATTTATTCGAGCGTAGTGATTGAAAAGCTTTGAAATTAATTTTGATAAGATTTTCATTGCTAGTTATCAAACATTTTACAGTGCTTGTTTGTGCTAATTTTAATTTTTTTTTAAATTATTATTATTATTATTATTAAACAAAAATAAAAGACTATATGTAACCAACCGCTATATGGGGCAACATTGACTTTATGGGAGGATTTTGATAACATATAATATTATCATAAATTAATTCAAATCTCGTGTATCATAATTCGGAGGAATATGCGTGATGGTCTGTTGAAAGAATGAAGTTCCGGCGTTATTGTGTCGTGCTAGCGTACCGGTAAGTAATTTATTTACCTATGTAAATATTTTATCAGAATACTTCAAACTGATATTAAATTGACGCTGTCCAAAATTATGAAGCATTTCATGATTTTGTATACATTTTTATACAGTAACGGTTCTTTACGATAATTTGCTTCCTACTTAACCTTACTATGAATTTCAACACAAACTATGTTCGTTTGGAAAGTATTAGTGTATGCATCATGTAGGTTATAAGTCACCCCATAGTTTATAAACGATAATATTTTTGCAATTTTCTAATATTTGTTTTGATCTAGACCAATTTTAATTTTAGGTCACTCCTTTAATAAATTGTACAAAAATTGTAAAAAACATACCTGGGAAAAAGAAGTGGCTGGATCGCAGGAGTAGAAAATAACCAGAAAATGTTTTAAACCATTCCAAATCAGCCATTTCTATCATGTTCTGTGAGCCAGTTCAGGTGTTATCCTACCTTTCTATGTAATTTACAAATTTGAGCATCTGTGGGACCGCTGTATCGAGAATGGTCCTAAAGAACATTATTGTTGTGAGGACCGTTCTCTCTGGATCTCTCTGGATCCAGATACAACAGATTGAAAAGTGGTTGGATTGAGGCTAACTGTTTTACTGATTGGTTTAAGAGCACAGTTTTACCACACGCTAATAATTTGCTAGAAAAAAAGTTCTAATTAGCGAAAATTTGTCGCCACACTTTACTGATAAAGTTTTGAATTTGTATATTCAAAATAACATTGCCTTTTTGTGCTTCTTTTCAAATTCAACTCACTTGACGCAACCACTTGTAGTTAGCTTTTTCAGGCCCTTAAAGATTGTATGGAGGTTAATATAATTGAAATGGAAAATGCAAAACCCAAAACAATCTTCTTTGAAGAACGAAATATTTTCACATCTTATGCAGGTTACATTAGAAAAAATAAATTCGGCGGGAACTCACTCACCAGGAGCAATTAACCACAATTTAAAGTCCGGATTTGAAGTAAATGGAATTTATCCACTAAACCCTGATAAAATTTTAAATAAAATTCCGAACTCTAATGATAACGTGAATTAATTTGGCGCCGATTTTACTAATAATCTTGTGTTCTTTTTGAAAAAAGAAGAAGCTGGAAAAAGTGTTGCTTGTCCAATAAATGATTCAGACGAAAGTGAAGAAATGAATCGTATTTCGGAAGAACTGTCCAATGATCATTAAGACGCAAACTCCCACGTTGCTGATGAAATAGATTATTTATCCACTGACTCTAAGAATCTTGTGCCTGACACATTCATTCTAGTAAAAGTGTTGTCTGGAAACGGAAATTCTACTAAGGATAGATACGTTACCAAGGTTGAAAGGCAAGTAGATGAGAATGATTACAATGTCTTGGGGTTAAAATCATTAGACACTACAAAAATAACTTTTAAAATTTTACCTAACGACTCGTTTACGGTAACATTGAACGATATAGCCATTCTAGAACCTCCAGCAGAAACTTCTAGAAGCCGCCAAATAAAATTTGTATTTTCGAAATCTGTTGACGTTTTTGAACGGTAAATTTTGCGTAATGTTAAGCTTTGTACCTTTTTCTGTTCTTTTATGTTAAGCTAAAAGTCTGTATTGTTATTTTTATACGAAATAAAGTTTCATTTGATAACAATTAAAGTTTTATTTTTAATTTTATCAAGTTAGTTTATTAATATCCAATTCGCATGCTAGATCATAAGGAGCGACTTTGATAGTTGATGTTAACTTATCGATTGATAAAAAAATATATTGAGAATGAAAGAATACGAGTTAACTTGATAACTGTTACACTCTAAGCATTCGCTGTGATGCAAAAGCACCGTGCCTATCAAAGTCACTCCAATTTGAGTATGACTTTGAGAATGAAGGCAAATAACCGAACAAACCCAAATAAAACAAGGTGTGTGCGTACAAGTGAAGCAAACTCGAGTGATTCCGAAACATCAACAAATACATTAAACAGGTGTGTAGGATCTCCAAAGAAAGTGCTATTACCAGTTACAATAAATGACAAACAAATAAAAATGCTGTATGACCCAGGTGCTGCGTATTCATGGTGATAGGTGAAAAACTTTGGTTAAAGATCGGCTGACCACTCCTTTAACCAACACAAAATTTAGTTGCATATACAGATATTGAAATAAAAACACTTGGAACGGCACAAGTTAACGTCGAGGCTTTTAGTAAAACAAAATTCCTAACAGTATATGTGGTTAAAGAAAATGACATTCCATTATTTGGCTTGGATTGGTGCATAAAATTTAAACTACAAATACCACCAGGCGCAAAGATATGTTAAATAAACAAAAAAACTAAAAGACCTGAACAAGATAAGGACTTAGACACTAATGGTATTTAAACAAAATACAAAAAACTTTTTAGTGGAAAATTGGGTTCCATTAGCTGACATAGTGTGCAAATTAACATAACACAGGAAGTGACTCCTAAACCTTTTAGACCTCGACCAGTTCCTAAATTCCAATCAAACTATATAATGGGCAACGCCAATAGTAGTCGCAGTCAAATCGAACGGGAATGTACGGATTTGCAGAAGTTTTCGTGTAACAATCAATCCTCACGTACAACTAGATGAGTATCCTTTACTACGGTTAGAAGACATCATGTCCAAGTTAGCTGGTGGACAACAATTTACAAAAATCGACTTGCGTGATGCTTATCTACAACTTAATGTACACCCAGAATCTCGAAAATACTTCATTATATGAACTCACAAAAGTTATTTTGCGTATAAAAGATTACCATTTAGAATAGATGGATACAATTTTATCTTGAATTGATGGAACAATTTGTTACCTGGATAACATCTTAATAACAGCTACCAACAAAACAGAACACATCCAGCGAATTGAACAAGCATTACAACGATTGTACGATGCAGGAATCAGAACACAGTATTTAAAGTGCGCTTGATTACAAGATAGTATAGTTTTTCTTAGACACAGAATAGACAAACACGGATTACATCCCACAGATGGACACATAAAAGCAATTAGGGATATGCCGACTCCAACAAATATATCAGAGTTACGATCATTTTTAGATTCAATAACCTACTACAGTAAATTCATACCAAACTTTCATGTAACCTGAATCCCCTTACACAGACTACTGAAAAAAAGTGTTAAGTGGCAGTGGAATAAACAAGATGACATCATATTTACAACATTAAAAAACCAACTAACATCAAACGATACATTAGTACGTTACGAACCTGAGAGAGAGGTATGTCTAACAACAGACAGAAAATGGGTTAAGAGCGGTCCTATTTCACAAATTCAGCGACAATACATTAAGGCCAATATCGTATGCGTCAAGAACTTTAACAGAAGTAGAATCCAGATATGCTACGATAGACAAAGAGGCTTTAGCAATAATATACGCTGTAACAAAATTTCAATAATATCTTTATGGTAGACATTTTACGTTATTAACAGACCATAAACCATTGAAGAGAATTTTTAGTGAACACCGAAACACTCCAAAAATTGCAAGCAATCGACTTCTGAGATGGGCCATGGTTTTAAACAGCTACAATTACACGATTTTGTATCAGCCATGTAAAGATAATGCTCCCCCAGACGTATTATCAAGGTTGCTATTATCAGACAGAATTAACGGAGAATAAAAAAATGGGTTTACCAAAAAGAGGAAATCTATTAAATTTGAGACTAAAACATTTACCAATTTCAAAGAAAGTTCTTTGTAATAAAACAACGGCTGACATCGTGCTAAATAAAATAATGAAATACACTAGAACACACTGGCCTGATAAAAATACACTAACAACTGTTCTTTTCTATTTTTACGAAAAAAGAGAAGAACTGTCAGTGGAAGAAAATATTTTATTATGGAAAGAAAGACTTTCACTACTA
Source organism: Aquatica leii (assembly GCA_035610365.1). Lineage (NCBI taxonomy): Eukaryota > Metazoa > Arthropoda > Insecta > Coleoptera > Lampyridae > Aquatica > Aquatica leii. Next base: position 78,896,633 of record CM069436.1, on the reverse strand, counting down.
TTCCACAAGCATTACAAAAACAAGCATTAGAAATACTAACATTAGAATGTCTTCCGGGTTTCGACCGTGTCATTGTTGTTGTAACCGAAGTTGCCAACGTTTCGCCCACTTTCGTAAGGGGCTTTATCAGGGCGTGAGATAAATCGCAAAACTCAAACAAACAACCGAAATCTAACTAAGAACTTCTCAAAGGTTAGGTTATCCACTTGTGAAACAAGCCATCACGGATGGTTAAGCTCGACTCTGATTGGGTTACGGTTGATAAGGGGCGTGTTTTCGATTGAAGTTATTGGGGTGTTTGATGATTTTTATGCTTTCTCGGAATTTCCTGTTAAAAAAGAATGGAGATTTGGCAATCAACGAAACGTTATCAAAATCTATCTTGTGACCTGTAGTGAAATGATGTTCAGTAACCGCAGATTTAGAAATATGCCTTTTCCTTATACAACGATCATGTTCTAAAATGCGAGTAATGACGGAACGACCGGTCTCACCAATGTAGACTAAACCACAGGAACAAGGAATTTGGTATACACCCTGAGGTGAAAGTGTAAGAAACTTGTCTTTGGAAGAAGGAAGAATCTGAGAGATTTTGCCTGTCGAGTGGAATATGGGTTTAATACCATTCTTACGAAGGAGTTTCCCTATTTGATCTGTAACCTTGTGAATGTAGGGTAAAAATGCCAATTTCGGGTTGGATTCGGGAATAGAAATGTCCTTAGGTAATCGAGTACGTGGATGTAGACGACGATTAATAACTCTATGAATATCTCGCTTTACATAACCATTGTTCACTACGTTTCTAGTAAGATGACGGAGTTCCGAGTCTAGATTCTCAGGTTGGCAAATGGAAAAGGCACGATGAACCAAAGATTCAATAACAGAACGTTTCTGTGCAGGATGATGATGAGACGAAGCATGAAGGTATCTGTCCGTATGGGTGAGTTTGCGATAGACAGAATGGCCCAAAAGTCCATTGGGCTTACCAGTCACAAGAACGTCAAGAAATGGCAGAGAACCATTACTTTCGATTTCCATAGTAAATTTGATATCTAAACAATTCAAGATGAATGAGGCCAAACAATAAACGTGTCGTCAACATACCTAAACCACACTTTAGGTTTTAATATTGATGGTTTCAAAAGATTCCATAAAAACGTTAGCTACAACAGGTGATAAAGGAGAACCCATAGCGGCACCAGAAACTTGTTTGTAAATCTTGTTATCAACCGTAACCCAATCAGAGTTGCGCTGAATCATTCGTGACGATCTTTTTTCTTTATATACGGAGACTATTTCTTCTTAAGTCACTTCTAAGGAGTTTAGAATCTGGTTTGGTTCACAAGTTGATTACCTAACTCGGTAGTGGTTCTTTGTTAGATTTTCGTTTACTTTTTCAAGTTATCGTTTTCTTTCTTATCTTTTCAGAGTTTAGATTTTGGCTTTTTCACAAGTGGATAACCTCGGTTGCTTGTTTGAGTTTTGAGATTTATCTCACGCCATGATGAAGCCCTTTACAAAAGTGGGCGAAACGTTGGCAACTTCGTTTACAACAACAATGACACGGTACAAACCCGGAAGACATTCTAATACTAGTATAGAATCCGGCCGTGGAAGCCTTCGTTATTATAAGCATTAGAAATGTTGCCTGATGGACACCCGGAAATTTGTGCAATGCAATCAATGGCAAGAATGCACATATACTGGCCAAACATAGATAAATCATCGATTTCGCACAAAAATGTAATTCGTGCCAAAGTTCAAAACAAAACACTATACAAGTACCACTTTATCCATGGAATGCCCCACCAGAACCTTAATCGCGCGTTCATATCGTCTTTGCGGGTTCATTCGAAAACAAAATGTTTTTAATTGCAATTGACCCCTATACAGTATGGTTAGAGGTTGTACCAATGAACAATATAACTTCCGAAAATACTATTAAAATGCTATGTGACATTTTAGCTCGACTTGGAATTCCTAAATTCATCCCAGGAACGATCTAAGACTGGAATTTATTTATATTTGGTAGACATGGGTGGCCAAATCAAACGAAAACAAGCAGATCAGTTAAGACCAAGACATGATAATTTAACAACCCACATACCGACAGCACCCGATGTGGATACAACTTTGATAGAAACATGAAATCTACTCCAAAGGACTATCTACAACCTCGATTTGGACGAAACAGAAGATAAAATAACCTTGGATCAGCCAGATACAAAAATCACAGAAGAGATATATGATACTGAAATAGTCAGACCAGAAATAAAAGAGGAGATAGAACAGGACAAAGTAGCAACACCCCGTAGAAACCCTGAGCGAAACCGAAATATGCCAGCGCGATACCGTTAAAAAAATTAGTATAGAAGGGATGTTGTATATCCGTATATATCAATAAAAAAAGGAAACCTGACAACAGCGTAAAAACTTACTTGTAAAATTAGCCAATCATTATATATTGCATTTATTGTATTGTAAAACGTGTGTAATCCATTATGGCTGAATAAACACAAAGAAACAAATAATGTCCTGATATTTCGGTTATGAATTACAGTATAGATGTGTGATCATTGTGCCACATAAAGTTAAACTTAAAAACAAACGAAGCTGCAACATAACAATACTACACTATGTGTGCTCGCTGCTTATCTGCGGTTGTAACCAAAATAAGACTTCTGCTAAATAAACAAAAAACGTTGCAATGTAAGAAGTATAAATTGTAAATTTAGCTTTCTTAGAACTCAGTTTGTGTAAATTGCCTTCAATAAACTATATTTTGGGGTATAAATGAAGGGGTAAGAACCAAAAAGGTCTAAGTGACAATTTTGGCAACAATGAGTTAAGTATATAAAAGCGTATTTAAAAGTAAAAATTATTCGGTGGCATTAAGATCCAAGCGAAATTTAAACATATAGCATCATCTATGAGACCACCGAGAAAGCATGGAATTAAAACCGCGTTTTTGATTAGAGTCAAAAGGATCCGAGATCACTTAGACCATTATTTTGCCACGAAAAGGCGAGATGTATTTTATTTTGCTTTTATTACGCACGTAGCGCGTACGTTATCTCCATTGTCATTAAAAATAACCAAAACTAACTTTTTAAAATGAGTGCACGAAAAAGAGCTGCTTCAGGTAAGATAATAATTGTAAATAAGTTAAGGATTAAGTTAAATATTATCATTCTTTTCTTAAAAAATAAATTATAACCTATATTATTGCTTTAGAAAATGTAAGATACGCTACGGACTCTGAAAGCTGTGAACATGATCCTTACGAAAGAGATGAGGGCAGTGAATATATTGCCAGTGATTCCTCTCTAGATTATACGGAATTAATTAATTCCGACGAAAATGGGAACATTTCTGTACCTTCGACTAGCGGAATTCACGGTACATTGTATATTATAATCCAAAATGTATTTAAAGTAAAGTATTTGATTTAGTTACTACAAAGAGGACCAGAAAAAGAAAGAAGGACGTGAGCAGTTGGAAAAAACAGATAAGAAAGCGTGCTAGAATAAGTGGTAATGAGTACAAGACCGCTAAAGGAAAAACGATTAAAAAAAGGACCTTGAAATTATATGACCATCGCTGCAGATATGATTGTGACAAAATAAGTGAAGAACAAAGAAAAGTCATGTTTACAAAGTTTTACGTAATAGAAACGTATGCTTTGCAAACGCAGTACTTGGCTTCTTGTCTAAACAAAACTGCAGTAAAGCGACATAAAAATCAGGCAGCTTCTCAAAAAGGTTTTACTACAATTTTACGCCTAATAAACTTTATTTAGAGTTTGTAAAGAGTTTTTCCTTAGAACTTTTGACATTACTAACAGGAGACTTTGCATTATTTGCCAAAAGAAAAGTGAAGAAGGATTTACTGATCTCATACCCCTTCTAACAAAATTAGCACTGATGTTAAAAATGATGTCATTACTCATATAAATATGTTTCCTCGATATAAAAGCCACTATTCAAGGTCACATAATAACAGCACTAAGTATCTTGCAGAGGACTTAAATATTAAAAAAAATGCACTGCCTGTATAAGGAATGATGCGTAGAAAGAAATAGACCTTCAGTAAAAGAATCGTATTACCGACATGTTTTCTGCACAGAATTTAATTTCAAATTCCATAAGCCCCCATTCCGATTCGTGTCATACTTGCGACCGCCTAAATAATTTAATAAAAATTCGGCAGATGTGGATACTACACGGAGAGAAATATTATGCTGAATTTAATCGTTACAATTTCATATTTAAAGCATTTGCTTTTTTTCTAAAATTGATTCACATTCAAATAAAATTAAACCTACATGTTCTAAAACTTAAATTAAATTTCTTATTGCAATCCAAACATGTTTTTATTAAATCATTCATAATTATAATGATACAAGTAAAAAGTTTTTGTTAAAATTAAGACTACAAATTGATCAAACTCAACTAATTATTATAAGAAATCATATCAGCGATTAAAGTACGTAATAAATTACTACGAAACTACAAGTAGGAATTTCAAGTAAGCATTTATGTTATCACTATTTGTTCCACGCTGGTCTAAAATAAGGTATCAGCAATTTAATTTACGTTAAGGTTTGCAATATGTGCTAAACTTTTTGCTAAAGCTGTGGCAAACATAAATTAACGTGTACCGTGACTCCGACAGTTTTTTGTTTGGAACAATACGACATGGATTCATCATTTTATAACAAGTTGCTTGCAGCATATAATGTATAACTCACTACATAAATTAGTGAATGATTGGAAACTATCAGAAACTTACAAGTAAGTATTGACTCTGATTTTGAATATTGTTTACTGTCGTTGTATGTTAGAATTATGTCGCAAAGCTTGCACATTTTTTGGCATGTATGACTTTTTTTGCAATGAAATGAAATTATCGTGCATTTGCTTTTTTTTTAGAACAAGAAATTGATGTTACATCCCTTGTGTGCCTAACGGAAAATGATTTGGACATATTTAAGAAAGGTGAATTTGGGTTGATTGTAAAGTTTAGTAGTTGGAGAACCCTTTGACAGAAAAAAATAACTTTCCAAAAGTTACAAGAGGATGATTTAACTCGGATGGTGTAGATTCGACTAATATTCTAAGTGTTACATACTATTAATGCTGATGCGTGTACATTTTGGTGTCAAGGACAGTATTATTTGAATCGGTAATATTATCTACCAATAATTATAAATTTTAATGTAATCTAGGATTAAACCATAAACTGTAGTGATGATAAAAATATAGCACATTTATTTTGAATTTAGCAAATAAATACGTTTAAACTATGTGTATATTTACTGAAATCATTCATACCCTGAAGCTGCACAAAAGCAAACATTATGACACGGCGTGCTTAAATTAATACAAAGTGTTATTACTATTAAACCTATTTATGATAAAACGCAACAATCAACAGAGATAAGAAAAAGCAGTACTTGTCATAACTATGGTTCTTCTCTACGATCACATTAAGCAACTTTTGAATGATAAAAGAAAACTATGTTTTCTTAAATTGATATATTATAAAATCTATACAATTCTTTTTCAAAATATTTGTTATAATAAAATGAAAGCTTTATTTAAGCGTACATCGGCATGACTCAAAACCAACAGCCTATTTGCATGAAATATAGCTGTTTTTGCTTTATTACAGTAAACTTTTCTCTCCGTGTATAGCACAAAGCAAGAATGAACTAGATCTTCACCACAGAAAAGTTGAAAGTGTCAAACATAACAAAAAGTGTGATATTGAATATGCGAAACAGAATTGCGAGAAAGTTTGTGCAATTTGTTTTGACTTGCAAAAAACACTTCCTCTACTTTCTACAAATAAGGTCTATTATTATCTTGGTCTATTATCTAAGACAGTTGTGGACTTACAATTTTTGCGTTCATGATCTTGTTAGTGGCGTATCATTCATGTACGTCTGGAACGAAACTTTAGCTCAACGAGGATCACAGGAAATTGGATCATGTCTGATTAAGGTAAGAGCAAAAAAAAATAAAGTTCACAAAAAACTGTGTCATTTTTTAGTATATTCAAAGCTTACCATCAACCGTGAAGGAACTAATATGCTATAGTGATCAATGTGGAGGTCAAAACAAAAATTAAAATATTGCCAAGTTATTAATGTTTATTGTCTAGTCTGAGTCATCTTTGGAAATTATACATCACAAATTTTTTGAACCTGGACATTCGTATATGGAATATGACCGTTCATTTGGTCGCATTGAAAAAGTAAAAAAGAAGGCTTTAAATATTTTTGTTCCCGAAAATTGGATGGAGTTGATAAAAAATAGTTCAAAAAAGTGTATAACATGAATCAAAATGACTTTCTATCATTTAAAGATCTGGATGATATCACGGTATATCCAAAAAAACCATTGAAAAAGATCCTATCAAGTGGCGCGAAATAGTGTGGTTTGAGTACAGGAAAGAAAATTTCTTATCCTTCTTGATCAACATTACCAGAAATCCACAGTTTCCTGCGGTTAGTTCTGAAAACTGTTCATGCCTTAAAGCAGGAAGACCAAATTTCTCAATAAAAAATAATAATAATAATGGCGCCCTGAAAAAAAAAAGAAAGTAAAGCAAGTGAAGCAATCAACTTCGAAAGAAACAAAAGGCGAAATTTTAGAAGAAGAATATAGCGATGGAGAACTTTACTCTGACTATGCCTAAGTTTGTTTATATAACTGTCTTTTATTGTTCTAATAAATATTAAGGTTTGATTTTCAAAAATGCTGTGATTTTTTAAAATATCGCTTACTGCTAAACCGGTCTAAGTGACATTTTCCCCAAAAAATATGGTTGTGACAAATTTCTTCAAAATCCTCAAAAATCTTCGTTATACTTTACGTCTATTTGCATGATTACACTTAAAATAAAAGTTACACAGATTTTACAATTTTGAAGTGACTATGGCAATAATTACCTCATAATAAGAAAAAGATCACTTAGACCGTTTTGGTTCTTACCCCTTCAAATTATACATCAAGATAATATTATTTTCAAGAGCTTGAAAGCTTAGTAAGAGCTTGTAAGCTTGACCTGTAAATGCTTGACTTGGCTAATATTGAACTTGGCTTGATTATTTAAAACTTTGGCTCAATGTTTCAAATTTTAACAAATCACAAGAAATTTTACAACTGAAATTACAGAAATGTTCTTATTTGTTATGTTTAAGCGTTATATTAAATATTGAAGTTTTAGAAAGTATTTAATCGTTTTCTTTTTCTAATTGGGAGCACAACTAAAAGTCTTAATATTGCTGCCTTTTATGATTTCTATGTGTCACTGAAGTCTTTTTTGGTTTAATTCAAAATTGGTTTTGATAACTTTTTAACGCTGTTTTTACATTTCCTAACGTAGAATCGTTTTTAAATAAAACTACATAGAAAAATCAAATAGGTACGTAATGCGGTAAAAATATACAAAATAGGGGGAAAATAATTTGCGTAGAAGTATTGGTTTGAAATGATTCGTAAATACATTAACAGAAAAAGCGGGTTAGTAATAATAGAAAAGAAATTTAATGAAAAAATGACCGTAATTAAAAACATTCTAACAAATAATTAATAATAATTTCCAGTAATGTGCGTGAGTCTGCCTACAATTATGACATAGTCATGCATTATTTGTTGTTAGCAACCATCTTCGATATTTTTATAGGTGTATGAAATAAATTTATGCTAAAGACGCTGTCGATCATTCAAGTGCGCTACAAACTTTCAATGCTGAATCAACCCTATTAAAAATTCAAACTGTGCTAGTATAATAAAGATAACTTCAATTTTTTTTCTTTTTTTTTACTTGACGCGCATGGATGTTTTTTATGAAAATACGAACATTACAGGTGTGATCAAACGCACAGTTAATAGTTAATTAAATAGCGCAAACGTGTTTGCATTTTAGAATGCGCGCCGCTTCTATAATTTTGAACCTATACAAACCATTTACACATTGACATATTTCTAGTACACGTGTACATGCATATTCTCTAACTATGTAATTCTTTATCGATTTTAAACATTTATAAAATTTTTCACTTTTATAAAAAAAATGCCTGAATTAAGAAGACGCTTAAGAAGCAATCCCGATTATTTCGTACAAAGTGATGGACTTTACGTACACGCAAATCCACCGCGAGGTAAGTTTATTTGTTCTTAACATCAAATTTTTAATAATTACAGAACTTTTTTAATTTAAATTGTTGCGTGCGCTTGTGTAAATTTAAAGCAAACTTTACCCGCATAAACTAAAAAAACCTCTTGTCTTTGAATCTTGGCAATTAACATCGAATAGTATTATGTAAATAGTCGGGTTAAGCTGGACTTCTACTAAGAATAATGAGGATTTTAAATGTCAGCGTTTGTATGTTACAAAATTCCAGATGCATACATTTACTTGTAAATACGGAAACTTATTTAAATGGCATTTTAAGTAGTTTGCTTTTTTTTAATAAGCTTTGCAGATTACTTCGGCATACGTTAAGCAGTTAATTAGAAACGGCGACATCGAAAAGTTGCATAATTTAGTCGTGGAGGGACAAGGAAAAAGACTGATCGGAGGGTACTCCGCTGATTACAAAACGAGAACGTTTTTAAAATCGGTGCCTAGTATTATGGTGAGTTTTTGTTGGTGCTTGAGTATTTAATTATCTATGAAATTTTAGACAAAGATTAATTTATTACACGATGCGGTGAACAGTGGTCGGTTAGAAGAGCTACAAAATCTTCTTGAAGAAGAACCCGACCGGAAGAGGTTGATATTGGCTAAAGACGATGCTGGCGTTGGTCTTTTGCATAAAGCCGTTTATTACAACCTCACCGACATTGTTAAATGGATTGTTACTAACTATCCACAAGCTGTGACTATTAAAGATGCCGTAGGTCTTAGAAATTAAGCTTTTTGAAATATTAATTTTTTTACGCACAGGATGGGCGTACTCCATGCCATTACACACCTGTTTGTAAAGACCCAGCTTATATGCAAAAGCTTCTTGTGGGCGCAGGGGGCGATTTATCTGCTTTGGATAATAGACAACGCTCAACAAAATACTACATGGCGCATGCATCTGAACTAGAACTACCCAGTTTACATAAAGCAATAAAGAGTCCTAGAAAAAGTACGCCATGTAGCGAAGGTTTGTTAGACAAAAACATGCTTTTGATAAACACGCTTTGAAACGTAGTTGTTTGCACAAGTTTTTAAGCCGTCAAAGTTGAGTTGATCCACTAATACTTTGTTTGCTTTAACGATTAAAAACGTATTAAGAATTTATGAAACGATGTCCTGAAATTGACCTATTCGTAGAAATCGATTTTTAGAATCGATATTCATAGATTTTAACAGTCACTTTAGAAAATTTCAAAATGAAGGTGTCGTCGTTAAACAATAATTAGTTTGCGGTCGATAGATCAATGTCCTTTTTAACGTACAGGCATCATTAAGTACCTTTTATACGATATCTATGCTTAATCGAACAACGATGACGAGCAATTTGCTTACAATCCCTTTTTATTCAACACTTAAATTTAAATTAAAAGTTTATTTTTGTAGGGGTTATCAATTTAAACTGCACCTGACTAAGTTTACATGTAAAATATAGATAACAGGTTGGAAAGGTCGAAAGACAACGACTATAGAATGCGTGTGAAGACGTCGTAATACACTTTAAGTTAGAAATATTTACGTAAATTAAGGTAATATACTTCCTTAAAATATCCGAATAAAATCATTAACGTCATTTACTTTGTAAAGTAAAAATTACGTCAAGGTTTTTTTCAAATCTAATAATACATTTTAGACTATAACAAAGGTTTGAATAAATAAAGACAAAGTAGAGGGATACATAATAAATAACGCTGTTGAGGGTTGTAGTTACCGAATCAATTTTTTTATTAGTTGCTATGTTCTATAAATCTAAAATTTTTACTAAATTGATACATATAAAAAAATTTTAAAAACCTGTAGAAAAATCATTAGGAAAAAACAACCTAAACATTGAGATGCATCAATGCATTTTACATAACTTAAATTCTATTAAACGTAGTGTAGCACTAAAAAAAGTTTCTTAAATTATTTTAGAAAAAAACTAGAGATTAATAGCATTTTTTAAAAGAGTGCAAAGCACCCTGTTATTGGCTTTTAAATAACAAATTTGTTAGTGTTTCCATTAAATACAGCTAATTTGTATAAATGTAAAAACAAGTAAATAGCTTAACAATCGACAAGTTTTCAGTAATTAGCCGTCGATTGTTGGAGAGAGGTGAATAATCTGTAGAAAAAGCTTAACTTTGTCGTTAACGAAATATATTTAATTTTGATACAAAAATAACAGCAATTAAAAATCACAGAAAATTAATCGTTGAAAAAAAATACATAAAGTACTGTAACAATTTTCTAACTTAATTTAATTTCTTTTAACTATTTAGACGGTTATTATAAATTGACTAATTTTTATTAAACTAAAATCACAATACAACAAACTAAGTAAAATAACAAATTTGCAATTTACTAAAAACACTACACGCTATAATTTATTTATCACTGTAAACGTATACCGTCTGCGGATAAGATAACTAATATTTTTAACGCGTTTATTTATTTAACATAGCACGTTCTTTTTTAACACTTAATACTTCTGATTAGACTAACTTCAATTTATTTTCGAAACCTTTTATATTCTTACTTTGTCTGAGACTAGAATATTCTGTTTTTTTGTGAACGCTTTGAATGTTTAAAATGTTTCGGAAACGCTTCAGTATTGTAACTAATTTTAAAACTAATTTATTTATACACAAAATATTTACACGTTTATAACTACACGAACTAATTTAATATAACGATATTTAAAAAAAAACACTTACGCTAATTTATGTATTACAATCACTCGAGAAATAATGTCCGCGGATAACTTCTGTTTATCTAAAAACTGTCACTTGTTTACATTAAAGGCACGTACGTTTATATTATTCTCGAACACACGCGTTAATCAGTTATTTATTTAAACTTTATAATCTGCCGACTTTAAATAACTGCCCTATGATTCGTTTGTACCGCTTTTATACATTTCCGCTATCTTTCGAGAATTTTCTATATCCTTTCGTGAACGTTCTAGACGCCGACAACAACTTCGCGAACTGCCCCCTTCTTAAGACTGTTCTGTCCCAGAACAGAAAACTGGATGGATCGTGGCGATAGCGGCAACTGACATGACTATAAAAGTAACAGTCAACGAACTTTTCCTAACCCAATTCCTCGGAAGACGGCTTCCAACATGTTTTGAACTATCTTCCAATTCAATTAGTTTAAGTCACAACCAAGCTTGGGTACTGCCAACTTCTTAATATTGTACCACATATTTTTGTATAACGGCTTTGTACGTAAGTATTCCTAGGTGCCCAGATAAAAAACTAAGCGTCTGTCACTACGTACTTTTAAAACTTTTCTGACTTCGTAGTTCATCTAGCTTTTAAGTTCTTTTTAAATACGACTGCAACCCCTCTGGACATGTCCAGATCCTCACTTACGCAATGTGCAATAACGTCATCTTTTAGTGTTTGGAACAGGTCTTGTTGTTCGTCGGTTGTAACTCCGAATCTAGCTTTTCCAGAACCTCCGTATATACTCATAAACTTATCGAAGTCCATTCCTTTGACATGGTTTCTGGTTCTGCTAGTTGTTATTCTGGTTTGGACCTAAACTTGCGTAATGTGATTATCGCCAGCAAACGGGGCTAGATGATTGATGTGGACTACTTTTGGCTTGCCTCTGGGTGGTTTTCGGATGCAATATATGACGTCATTAATACGCTGCACGACTTCATAAAAGCCCTCTCATTGCCTCTGCAGCTTCAGCGACAAACCACGTCTTCTTTGGGGATTATACAACAATCATTTCGCCAGATTGAAACCCACCATTTTGTGCCTTGAAGTCATATCTAGACATCATTCTGTCGCTGGCAATTTGTGTGTTTTTACGGACTTTCTTATGTACTTTGTCTAGTCTGTTGGTCAGCTTGCTGACGTAGCCTTCTTCAGCAACTTCTTCTTCAGATCTTCGTCTAAATTGGAGGTCGTACACTGGATGGTGTTTGGTCTGTGCTTTCGTGAACGGATGATCGGTATGCCATTAGGAAAAAGTGCAAGTACTGATCCCAGTCTCTTTAGTGTTCGGACACTACTTTGGCTAAGTATTTTCCTATTGTTTGATTCGTCCGCTCAACCATACCATCAGATTGAGGATGAAGAGGCGTCGTCCTAGTTGGCTTAATTCCCAACAGTCGGCAAACTTCTTGAAACAGCCCAGACTCAAAGTAACGGCCTTGGTCGGAGTGTAATTCCAACAGAACTCCGAACCGACAGAAAAACTTTTTCACTATTACGTCTACAGCTATAGCTGCTTCTTGATTGGGTATGGCGTAAGCCTCCATCCATTTCGTGAAATAATCCATTGCTACCAGGATGTATTTGTTTCCCGAATCAAATTCTGCAAACGACCCTGCGATGTCAATCGCTACTCTTTTTAAAGGGCTTCCTATATTGTATTGCTTCATCGGTGCTTTGCGCTTTCTTGCGGGACCATTTTCAGATGCGCAAACCGTGCACTTATAGCACCATTGAATGACGTCCTCTTTGCAGTTCACCCAGTATAATCTTTCCCGCACTTTCTCCAATGCCTTCTGTATGCCAAAGTGTCTTCTTAATGTACCATCGTAGAGATGCTTAACACTTCTGACACCTGACTCTTAAGCACTACCAACTGTAGTCTGTTTTCCGTTTCCTTGACACTCTCTTTACTCCATCTCTAAATACGACGTGGTCAAGGTATTGCACTTCCTTCTTAAAAACGTGGCACTTCTCTTTGGCTTAGTCTTAGATTTGCCCTACGTAGTCGCTAGAACACTTCTTTCAAGTTGTTCAAGTGTTCTTCAAACGACCTTCCAACTACGATCACGTCGTCTAGGTAAATCAAGCACGTCTTCTAAGACAGTCCGCCCAAAATTGCCTTTATTAAACGCTCGAACGTTGCAGGAGCGTTCCACAAGCCGAAAGGCATCACAGTGAACTGCCACAAACGAGTTCCAATCGTAAAAGCTGTTTTTTTACTATCCTTGGGTTCCAATTCTACCTGCCAGTAACCACTCTTTAAATCCAACGTAGAAAACCACAGGGATCCTGACAGGGTGTCTAACGTATCGTCAATTTTTGGTAAAGGGTAGCTGTCTTTTTTGGTCATTTTGTTTAACTGTCTGTAGTCTACGCAAAACCTCGTTGATTCATCTTTCTTTTTTATGAGTACCACTGGGGACGCCCATGATATCCGTAATTAATTGTTCGGCTACCTTTTTTTTGCCAAAGGAAGTCGGCGTGGATATTGTCGTATCAGCCGAACGTCTCCGGTATTAATTGTATGTTCCATCACGTTAGTCTTCCTTTGGAACCACTCTCCAGCGCGAACACATCTTGATACTGTTAGATATACAGTTTAACTTTAGCTAGCTGGTCTTGGCAGAGGTTTGGCACTTGGAAGTAAGAATGTCCATTAGATGTTGTGGGCACTTCTTCGGCGACGTATTTTTGTTAGACTTTACGCATCTTACAATTTGAGAGGTTGGTGTGCATTGGCCTACCACGGTCTTTTTTTTCAACGTTACCGGATCTGAGTTGATATTTAAGATCTTTACTGGCATCGTGTTTTTCACTCGTACTAAAGTTCTGCCAACAAGTAGTTCCTTTTCAACTAAGTCGCCCTCCATTGGTTTAATCGCGCGAATGTAATCTTCTCAGAGATTTCCATCCAGGCGTGCCATCACCACACTTTCAGTCCTCGCAGGCAGAGTCACGTCTTCACTCAATAAGACTCGCACGGCTGCCTTTTCTGACGAATGAAAAGGAATTTCTTCAGTGCATCGTTCTTCATATCCAAATGAAACTGATACTTCTTTATAACGTCCATTCCCAAGATAACTTCTTCCGTGATGTCAGCTACCAATACTTGATGGTCAAGTACTCCATTTCCAAAACCAATGGTTACTTTGATTTGTCCGTGGGTAGGTACTTCTTCGCCCGCCGCCGTTTGAAGTAGTACTGTTACTGGTGATGTCTTCTCGTTGATGGTCTTCGTCGCTTCCGTGTCAACCAGTAACTGAACACTTCTTCCAATTATCTCGCCATCGAGAAAAATTCTATGCAATTGGGTTTAGTACGATGTTGACGTACGTGGCTTGTTTTACCGCAGGTCAAAGTCGTCACTCCTCTCTCTTGAAGTATTGGTCGCGCTATTTCCTCGATGGTTTCTAGTGTCTGCGCGGGCGTTATTGCAGCATGGGGAGTTGATAATTGTCTCGTTGCAATGCTTGATTTGCTGCTTCAAACTTCTAAGCATGCACTCACTCGTCATCCAACGTCTTCGGTTGAGCTAACCGGAGAGTCTGCTGCGTTTTGCTTTCTCGGAGGCCGTCTACAAAGGCTTGAATAACCAACTGCTCGAAGAAGGTATCTGGTGCTGTAGGATACGCAAGCCGTGTTAATTTAGGGATGTCATTCTTTCTTTAAGCAGTTTCATTCTATTTCATACTGCTTCTACTTTGTCATTTATAGATTCTCAAAGTTCTTTTTTTATATTTAACATAGCTGTTTGGGTATCCTCTTGAACAATTTTGATTTGATTTTCTATGCTCGTTTGTATTTCTTCTTTTGAACGTCTAGAATTTCCAATTTGTCTTCTCTTTTCTGGGTATTTTCAAATAATTTTTCTTCATTTTTCTGAGAATTTTCGCAAATCTTTTCTTCCATTTTTTTAGAATTTTTGTCTTGGATATTTTTGTTCATCGATTCTTGACCATTTTTTATTAATTTGAGAAATTCAAATAACTTTAAATTCATTTTAACTGCTTGCAACCGCGTCACCAGTTAAAATAAATTTAAACACTAATAAAAAGTTTGATAACACATAAATTTATGTAACGGGCTGTTCTTTATCGAACTGGAACGGCTATAATTACACAGTATAAACAAATACACGCAAAGCGCAAATTAAACAGTTGTTTATTTATTCGATTCGATACCGCACACCTGTATCACCAATGTAATAAATTTTAAAACTAATTTATTTGTACACAAAATATTTACACGTTTATAACTACACTTCAAAATCCTCTTAACACTGCCGACTTTGAATAACTGCCCTATGATTGGTTTGTACCGCTTTTATATATTTCTGCTATCTTTCGACAATTTTCTATACCCTATCTTAGAAAAATTTCAAATTTATCTTTGATGTCTTGAATGATAAATGGTGACGTAAAAATAAAATATAAATAAAACATTTTGTTAAAGAAGTATTTATTGAAATTATTACTTTTGCTTTAAAATACAAAAAAAAAATGTTTAATGATTTGTATGAGCCTAATGTTATGAGTGTATTTATGTCCGGCTTAATGTTTGTGAGTACCAACCGCAAATCCGTACGAATATTAATTTCTAGCCGTTTTTTTTATGATGAGACGAAATTAAAAAAATAAAAACGAAAAAAATCATAAGTTGTTGTTTCCTTGTTTAAACCTTGGTTTTAACTACTCATTTGTGGATAATTTAATAAGTTGCTCTTGTATAAGTAAGTATTCACCTGTATTTGTGCTCTGAGTTTGACTACTTGCAAAAGGGTTTAACACCCAGTCGAGAATGTCCAAGTGAATAATGTTTTCAAATATTTGGTTAAGGTCCGCATGAAGCGCAGTGAAGTGTTGACAACAAGCAAACAAATCTTCATCCCTATTTTGAAATTTTGAAGCAAACGCAGATATTACACTTTTAGCTTTGATTAAATATAATGTGTCACTTTGTACCTTCGTTAAATCTGGCAAATGAATCAGTTATATAAGCCATGTCATTTTTGAGATAATAAAATTGTGCCGCAAATCATTGTGTTTTCTTTCTAGAAATTCCAACACTGAATCAAAGAGCGAATAGAAGCGATCTAACATGCACTTTTAGATAACCAACGTACTTTTGTGTTAAGTAGTAAACGATTATAGTCATCATTTTCCAAACAAACTTGAGCAAATAATCTCTCATTTAAAGCATTTCTTTTGAATATATTAACTGCTCTAATGACAGAATGTAGCGATTTATGTAAACGTTCACTAGGGTTTTTGCGACCAAATGATATCAATGAATGACACAATGTACCGATAATACATTCGGTATAGCTTGTTTTAACTATGTCAGAAATTCTCGGTGTTGTCCTACCAGGAGCACCGTCCACTTAAAACCTTCTGCAGACACTTTTTATATTTTTATTTTATCGACTTCAATAACATTCCAGTAATCACCTTGAATTATCTTGCATGATTTTGAAACTTTAGTGTGTTTTGCTACATAACTCAAATCGGATTTTATGTGCTAACAAACTTTTTATGCTCTATAAAAGTGCGAGAATATAGGCGATTTGAACTAAGCGATACGCCAACTCGTGGCAACACTTTGAACTATAGTTGCAATGATAGCTTCGAACGCGTATTTAACATTAATATAAAACTTTCGATAATTGAGACAACCAGAGCGCGTCTAATAATGTTACATACAAAAAAAGTTTTATAGTTAATTGTGACAACAACCTGATGTGTACGTCCAGTCGTACGTGCAACCGATTAACAACGTAGATGCAAATAATTAAAGTAAGAATTATAATACTTGCAATTTATTTTTTTTTGAAACAGCACCTTAAAATTTCCTAAAATTAGCTGAAATATAACAAACACGTACATACGGTGTTATCACAAGTAAATATCATTAGATTCACACGATTATTGAGAAAACCGAATGCGCCGTGTTTCCCCCAAATTAATTTTGTTATTTCGGTAAGTGGGCTCCCATTACGTTTAGCATACGAAGTGAACTACAGACCGGAAAAGTGAAAAGCTTTTTTCTTATCTTATACGGTACAAACATTATACCGAAATACTTTTACCATAACAAACTATATAAGACAAACTAAAGAAAATCAGAAATAGAAAACAAACAAAACTGTGTCATAAGTAGCCAAGTTAATTCAGGAGTAATTAAGTAGCCTTAAATTTCCATAAATATTTTTTTGCTGTTCAAACATCAATATTTGTTTGTTAATGTAGTTACGTAATGACCAAAAAAAAGCTCTAGAACGGTAAAATGATAAATCACAATCAACGTAAAATTATGCTTTGAAAGTCAATTATTACTTAAGTAAAAGTGTGTGTCTGGTAGAAAATGCGTTCAAAAGTTCTAAAACTCGTTCGAATTAGAAGAAAAAGGCTTTAAAAATTTCATATATTTATAAAATTAAAGTATTAAATATTTAAAAGTACTACAAAAAAAATTGAATTTAAAACTTAATAGATTCAGTTAGTTATAAATGTACTACCAACATTATATTTATGATGTTTTCAATGTGCTTTTTAGATTTTTTTAACAACTTCAGATAAAGCAGGACAAAAAATAATGTATGATACTGTCATCGAAAGTCTCATAGCATAACTCAGTATCACACAACGCTCGGCCTGCGGCCTTGCATCGCATTAACGTTCGTTATATTGTGCTTTACTTTTGACGCTTGTTACATAAATTACTCTTTTTGTGCTGCTCTTATTGAAAACGTCAATATTTGTATGTTAGTGTAATTAAGTAATGACGAAATAACAATTAGGATTTGCAAAGCAGTAAATTAAAAACTACGTAAAACTATGCTTTCAAGATTAATTATGACTTTTAAGTAGGAGTGTGCGTTTTGTGGAAAACATGTATAGTTTCTGAAAATTAGTTAAAATAAAACGGTTTGAAACTAATTATCAAATATTAGAGTATTATATGTTTAAAAATTGATATTATGTAAAACATTTCAATTTTTAGCTTGGCTGATTCAGTTAGTTATAATTGTATAGTACCAACATTATATTAATTTGTGATGTTTTCAATCTAGTAACATTTTTTTTTATTTTACAAAGGAGAGAACAAATAATAATGTTACTCTCGTCAAAAATCTTTTAACCAATTCGTTATGCTATGCTTTATCTTCGACGCTTGTTATTATATATATAAATTATTGTTATTTAATTTGTCGTTTATTGGTTGGTCTGTTTTTAGTACATTTTTGTATCGTTTTAAAATTGTATGAATTCTAAGATTCTATTTCTATTTATAAATTTTTTAATATTTATTTTGTTTAATATGAAATTTTGATTTTATGTCTTTAAAAATTAAAACATCAAATTCTTACGTTTTATTGACGCTTATCAAACAAGAAAAGTTTATATAAAAAACATTAGCCTTTTCTAAAATCTTTTTGCAGCAATTAAAAGCTGCTTCTAACTATTCTTTTTTTTTTACTTTGTAATTACTGCTGTTAGAAAAAACGTTTTAAGAGTTATTTTGTTTAGAACAGTTTTTTTAAATAGTTTCTTTTAGGTTAAGAATCGTCGTTAAATTGTTTCTAAATGTTTTGCTAATCAAACTGTGAAATACATAGCTAATAAGACATTGTTAGCTATTTGCAGAAACATTGCTTAACAACAATCTTTAATTCTGAGTCCAGATTAAATCGCACCTGTTTTAGTAACTGTTTTAATAGACCAAACGGATAAAAACGGGATGTTTTAAATTTTTTATTTCATACTCCTAAGCAGATCTTAATTATATGGGTCGAGCATGGTCATGATGAAGTTTTACCCTAAAAATCTAGTGGAGATACAAGTAGCAAATGTTGGTACTGAAGATTCACACAAAGATGAAAAAATAGCATTTGCTCTACAACACATGAAAAATAATAAAGCACCAGGAAAGGACAAAATATTAAGAGAAATAGCCAAAGAAGCTGAAGAAATAGTCATACCATAGTTCAAGGAACTGTTTATTAAATGTATAAAAGAAGAGAGTATACCCGATCAGTGTAACATAGCAGAAGTAATTCTCAAAAAAGGAGACCGAAATACTGCTACACAATTGATGAAAAAGTTTGTTATCTCAAATATATAAACTTCTAACAAGAATTATTACCAACAGAATCACAATAAAATTAGACGATTACCAACTTGTAAAGCAAGCTGCCTTTTGAAAGGGGTTTAGCACAAATGATTATTTACTGACAATATAGATATTAATAAAAAAAACAATAGAATACAACCTTCCGCTTTACCTAGCTTTTATAGATTACGAAAAGGCATTTGAGTTAATTGAACACTGGACAATTATGAGAGTTAGATAACGCAGGCATTGACTTCAAGTACAACAACATAATGTAACGAATTTTATTATTAACACTAATTTTTTTAAACTACTACTAAAAATATTTTTAATTATACTAAAAATATGTACACTTTTAAATTAACCGAACTAATTAAATCTAATAATATTTAATAAAAACACGTACACTAATTTATATCACTTACACGAATATAAGATAAAGTCTGCGGATAGTTTCACACGCTTGTTTACACTAAAGTCACGTACAAGATTACGGAAATAACTGATCTACAATTTGTTTGTTCCGTATATATACACATTTTGGAAATCCTTCTCGGGTGTTCCATATCTTTCGGTATACGTTCTAGAAGATGGATAACAACTTCGAGAAGGCTCTTGAATTTGACAACGTTTCAATAATTAGATATATATATATACAAAGAAGCGTTGTCAGTGATTAATATACATGAAAACATCAACAAAATATCAATAAAAAGAGGAACCAGACAAGGTGACTCGATGTCACCAAAACTGTTCAATCCAGCGTTGAAAAGCATTTTCAAAAAATTAGAATGGAGCAATTTTGGAGTTAATGTAAGAAGATTAATCCATCTTACATACGCTGACGTTATTGTGCTAATTGCCGACGACGAAAAACGCATACACAAAATAATAAATGAACTGGAAAAAGAATCGCAGAAAGTTGGTTTAAAAATTAATTTAAATAAAACAAAAACCGTGAGTTCCCAGAACAGCCAAGTAAAAATAAAAGAAGCACAAATAGAAAACATGACTGAGTATATACATATATTTACACCAAATGACACAACTTGGCATAAAAAAAAAGATATAGAAATAAGAAGAAGAGGGAGATTAGAATGGGAAACTTTCGAAACTACTTAAAAACAAAAGAAACCTTGACCTACGAAGCCCAGACGTTGACACTTACAAAACAAACGATATACAAACTGGAAACTACACAGAACAAAATGGAAAGATTATTGTTAGGTATCATACTAAGACATGAAAAGAGAAACGAGTGGATCAGGCAAAGAACGCAAATAACAGATATAACCGAAAGAGTCACTCAACTAAAATGGTACTCACAGGACATGCAGCAAGACTAAAAGAGAGCAGATGAAACGTAAAAGTCATACAATGGAGACCTTCGGATGGGAAGAGAAGTAAAGGAAGACCAATTACAAGTTGGGTCGATGACTTAAAGAAAATTGCTAGATTGAAATGGACATCAGCAGCTGAAAATAAGGAGAAATGGAAAACGAAGAGGAAAGCTTGTGTCCAACACTAGTTGCACTAAGGGCTTAAGAAGAAAAAGAAGACGAAAGTTATAACACTAAAGCTCATCATCAGCAAACATTTGGTGTAAAAAAGATTATCTCATCAAATGCTGTAATGATGAGAGCGGACGCATATTTCATCAGTGAGCACTCGTGGAATTCACTGAGCAGTAACTTTGCGATAATAAAAAAAAAAACTTTGATAAGCCTATGCTCGTGTAAATTGGTTTGCTGCTGTCTTACATTTTCTCTGATAAGGCAACACGGTCTAGCCGTTGAGTGATTTTTTTCTTGTTAAAGTTTTCTACATTATTCAAATACTGCAGTGTGAGAATAACTGTAGACACAAATACAAATTTTATTCCCTTATAAATTTTCGGTGGCTGGCGACTCTTAGGTGCGAAAAACTGAATAAAAGCACACATATTACTTTTTCAATTATTGATGTCAATTTGTAACTCAGTAAAAATGCACACAGAAGACCCAACTGCAACGAAGTCGCTGATATCCTGGTCAAACGTGTTTCCATTGAACAATCTTCGTAAATAAAACAATTAGTAATTACTCTATTAGTGTAAGTAAACTGTAAAAACAGTCTTAAATTCAATGACAGTAATAATACATTGAATAAATTATTACTATTTTTTTAAATCTAAAGACAATTTAACTCAACCATGAAAAAATCGTTAAATTAGTATTGTTCTGGATATATCAAAATAATGTAGTTAGTAAACTCCTACTCAAAGTAAAATTATAGTCTCCTAATTCTTGGTAGTATAAGGACAACAAAAGTAATTTAAAAAAGCCATGAATTTGGTATTGATGGGCTACAAAGTAGGGTACCTAAAAACTGTGTCGTTGACACAAATCGATTAATTAATTATTAATATCTCATTTACCGTCGATATTTGGTCAACGTATAATTTTGTCATTTATTAAAATTAAGACATAATGAGTTAGAGAACAAACAATTAAACATCAAATTAAAACCGATAGTTAAAGCAATTGCTTATTTTTTTTTCTATTTGTTGTAGTAATGTATTGCTTTTTCTAGAAAACGTAGACACCTATGCATTTGCAAAGTCATAACCACTATTAAAATTAATGAAAAGCCAGCGTTTAAACATTATAATAACTAAACGAGTTAATTAAATAACTTCTAGCAACGCATCTAGTCAGCAGGAGTTTTTCTTAGAAGATACCACAAATTCTCGCAACACTTTTTACTAATATTAGTTTATCGTAATTTTTATAAATTACAGTTGTTTCAAAAATTTATATAACATTTAAAAAAATGCAGAGGAAACAAAAATTTTCACATTCGTATTTTTCGTTTTAAAATAGATCTTTTGAATTTCATTTGTCACAAAAAGAGTCGTTTAAATCCAATTAAATTAAATTTACGTACGTACAGTCCCGCGCCGTACATAAGGGCAAAGTCGTGTGATGCACTACGGCGCCGAGGCGCCAAAGGCGCCGTAAAGCCTCAAATTCAAAAGTAAAAGAAAAGATAAAGTAACAAACAACATTGTCAAAACAAAATTTATAATGATAAAAAACCACCCAAACAACACGCTAATGTTTAAAAGACATAAATAAAACGTACTCGTAGATGGTCTATAGATAGTATAATTTACTCAAAGTCGGGCGTATATTCGACATCTAAATGTCCGCGGTATTTACGTATAACTTGAATCTAGTTTTAAACGTATTTACAATGTTTCGTTTCTCAACTTCTAAAAGATGTATTTAATTGTACCGAGTCGTAGCATTATAATTTAACGTACATTTAACGTTAAATTTTGTATCTCTAAAAGATGTCTTAGAGTATAACAAATTTAGACGGAATAATTTGTATAAAGAATATGCCAATATTAGACGTTCATTTTTTGCGAAAATGAAACATCGTATTTTGTTATTCGAATAAAGATCGGTTATGTGCATTAGATACATCAAATTAGAAGTTTAAATTATAAAAGTGGTAGAAATATTCAAACCTTTTACATATAACCGAATTGGTAAATACATTTTTTAAATAAAAAATATTATTATAAAAACCTGTAATATGTTTTTTTACATAAAATAAACAAATAAACATATGCAATAGACATCGCCTATCTTTGAGTAATATTTTTTTAAAACAAAACTAAAAACAATACATTCTATACGTTCTATTTTTCACTTGAATAACACCAGAATACTAGCTTTTGCCTTAACATGTATCCAAATTTAGCTGGGTTACGTAAAGATTAATTTTCTTGCCTAATTCTTGGGTTACTTTTCTTTTTGTAGTTATAACGTGCTGCCGACCGAAGCCAATCTTGAATGGTTTTTGTGATTGACAAGTCTGTTAAATCTATAGGTTTATCTGTAGTGAAATGAACGTGAACTGCCTCTGCAAAGATATTACATATAAGATCTAAGTTTTTACCATCATGTACATAGTACATATAATGTGCCGTTTTGTTAGAAAAAAACTATTTCTCGTACATATTCCAATCAAAAATTATAGAAGATATATAAAAACTCATTTAGATGTTTAATGAATCATGTATAAAATGCGTTGTAAATTCAATTCGAAATTAAGTTCGTTTTCAGATAACAATGTCGAGCGCAGCAGATTTTATATAGTACTTCAAAATAAACATATACCGTTACATTATACTGTGGGATAATCACCGTGTATAACGCTTCATAAGCGTTACATTATGGTGATGCTGTTGAAGGTCATCTAACCAATAAACCATAGAGAATTGTGTTAATGTTAAAAAATCATCCACATATTGCTTTCATTATCGTTTTTAGACTACAATGTAAGTAAACTACTGAAAACGTTTAACTTAAACCTACATACAACGCGTATTAATCAATTGCATGCAATAAAAATTTAGATGTTATTGAGAGAATTCGCAATAAAAGGTTTAGTACGTTCAAATTGCATTCAAAAAACCAACGTTTTTGTTTGCACTTATCTAAGTACTTACCTACTACACAGGTTTTTATACGCACACACTGGATTGAACAACGTAATTTTAATAAATTCGTTAAAGTAAAACGCTTATTGCACCTACTTCTGACAAGCATAAATTGGCAATTTCGACAATGATGTGCTCTGACACTGACCGAGGCTCGAAAGAATTCGCTGTGAGTGCTAACGTTGGTGCTAGTGATTAGCGTTGTTAGATAAGCGTTATAATCGCTGTAACCGCGAAAGAAAATATCACACTCATAAAAATAATAATTTTAAGACTATTAATTTGTTTTTAATTTTCTGTTTTGCACAAAAATGTAATTAAATATATTTTCTGTTGTTTATTTAATTTCTTGATAATGCGTTAAAGTATTTGGTATCATAAATACTTCAATTGAATGTTAGTTTTTGCACAAATATTCTTTGCTAACAAACAAAAAGTTGTTTTTGTATGTTTTCCTCATGTGACTAAAAAGTAGTAAAATAAAGTGAGATTTTAGACGTCCATTAGAAATAACTTTTGCTGAATTTATTTTATGTAAAATTTATAAAACTCTAATTAAGATACAAGATTTTCGCAACTTTAGAAGTAGTCTAAATTATGTAAATTTAAGGTCTAAATAAAATTAATACCACAATAGACGTCTATTACCTATCAACTTTTTTATTTAGACGTTCATAGATGGTTTTAGACTTCTATTAAATTACATTTAGATGGGTATGTGTTGTTTGGGCAGTAAGGAATTGCTAGCTAACACATTGTTTTTTATTTGTTTATTTTAACTCTTTGAGACGAGGGAACCGAATTACTTTTCGAAAATAATATATTTTCCAAATGAGAGTACGCAATAATAGCATTTATTCGATCGAATACGTAATACGTAACATGATAACATGAATTGTGTGAACTCAAAAAAATTGATTTTATTCATGTTTGAGCTTAAAATTTGGCTTGCAACGTGCCAATGAGCGAACAAGCGTTTTTTTCCTGTCTGAGCTTGCAATGTACGAAACTTGATATATTTAAGAGCTGCATCGGTCGCGATTTCATTTGTTGCCTGATGCCCGATCGATAATTAAATTAGCGAAGTGAAAAGGTGCATGGGGTAAAAGATATCTGCTTTTGAAACTTTAGTTTTTTGTAGTTTTACAGACTTTATAGTGATGTGTATTGTGTTGTGAATTAAGGTAAGTTCATCTAAAATTTATTTTTTATTTTAGATTTATGAAAACATTAAAAGCCAAAAACTTGCATCTCAAAAATTCTTTTATATTTGATTATATAAACATCATTGTTAATTGAAGTAAATTCAAACAGAATAATTGATAAGCACTATTATTACTATTTATAAAAATTTATAAATTTTGAGATAACTTGAAATAAGTAATGTTGAGAAAATACTTTTGAGTTTGAATTTGAGACGTCGAAACGTTTTCATTTTTTATGAATAATTTGTCAATTTGTTTACTTACGTATTATTTTTTTACAGTATACAGGATTTCAGAAAAAAAGAAGAAATTTTCTGGATACCAAAATTTGCTGAATAAAAGAAAAAAAGAGGAAGAACTGAAAAACCACGTCAAACTTACGCATTTTTTTCAAAACTTGAGTCTACTTTGCCAAATATGAATAGAAACAATAATACAGCGGAACCCCAATGTTTTGAACCTGTACTTGAAAAAAGCAATCCATCAACATCTTCAAGTTCTGCTGATAATGAGAAATTGACACCTTCAAAAAATACCAGAACGAAAAATATGAATCAACTTTCGAAAGATGCTGCACTATGGCCAAAGAAATTACGTCCTAATAATATTCAAGAATTAGTAGAACGTGACCCTGCTCATTATCAAAACAAAAATGATATTTATCCGAAAGATAGTTCCAATAGTTCCTTCTTTAGAATTTTACCAAGCAAAAAAAAATTGAGCGTTTTTGTTTGTTGTATGCCGAAACAAAAAATTCACTTTACTGCTTCTGTTGCAAAATTTTTAATGACAGCGATTTGAAATCTGTTCGCCTTAGTAATGACTCTGGTTACAATGACTGGCAGCATTTAAGTGAACATTTAAACATTCATGAAAGGAGCAAGTTACATATTGAAAATGTTCTAAAATTGCTAGATCTTTTTAATAAAAATGAAATAATTGATTCTAAAATTCAAAGTCCAATAAACAGAGAAACTAAATACTGGCGAGCTGTTATAGAAAGAATTTTCTACGTGATTCAGTTTTTAGGTTAGCAAAATTTAGCTTTTCGTGGAAGTAGTTTGAGAAAAACAATGGTAACTTTTTAAAATGCATAGAAATGATTTCCAAATTCGACCCAATTATGCCAGAACATACAAAACGCTTTCAAATAAAAGATCACAAAAACTATCTCGGGGATAAAATACAAAATGAAGTAATCAACTTGATCGGTGATAATATCAAATCCAACATTTTAGAACTAACTAACAAGGCAAAATATTATTCTATAATATTAAACTGCACTCCTGACTTTAGTCACCAAGAACAAATTTTAGTTTGTATAAGATTTATTAATTTAAAGAGCACGGGAATTAGTATAGAAAAACATTTTTTATTATTTTGTCCTATAGGTGATGTGTCAGGTGAAGACTTGAGAAAATTTCTTTTGTCGGCGTTAGAGAAAGATGGATTAAATATCAACGATTTGCGGGATCAGGGTTACGACAATGACAATGACAATGACAATGGTCTTCAAAAAAATGTTGAATTTTAATCCGCGAGCTTTCTTTGTACCTTGTTGCAATCATACCCTAAATTTAGTTGTCAATGATGCTGCAAAATCGAATACTTTGAGCATCAATTTTTTTTCTTTAGTTCTAGAACTGTTTGTGTTTTTTTCAGCTTCTACTAAACGCTGGTCAATTCTGACATCTAATTTATCTAATGTAACAAATATAACTTTAAAACCTTTATCGGATACTCGACGGTCTAGTAGAATAGATGCAATAACTTTTTTTAAGTATCAGCTTGGGAAGGTTTATGATGCTCTGTTTGAAATAAGCAAAGGAAACTTTGAAAATAACGTAAAAAGATTGGCTACATCGTTGGCCAAAAAATTGCAAAATTTTGAGTTCATTTGCATTCTTATATTGTGGTTTAATATTTTAAGTAAAGTTAACATTGTTAGTAAAATTATTCAAAAACCGAACTTTGATGTTTCTCAAAGTTGTAATCATTTAAATAATTTATATAATTTTTTGAAAGCTTATCGCTCCGATAAAGGTTGTAATAATCTATTGATTAATGCTAAAGAAATGGCATCCAGTTTAGACATAGAACCTAAATTCAAAAAACAAAAAGGTCTAAGACCGCGAAAAATAAAAAAAAATTATTTTGATTATGAATGTGGCGATGAACCGATTCACGACGAAACTTTAAAGTTTAAAGTTGATTGTTTTTTTAATGCTCTAGATGCAATCATAACATCAGTGGATGAGAGATTCCAATAATTTTCTTCTTACTTTAATTATTTCGCGTTTTTACGAAATATTGATAATTTTAAAAATTATTCTGAAAACGAACAATTAGAACTATGTCAAAAAGTTGAAAATTTATATAACAAAAAAAAGTTATTACGTCTCCAGAAGAAACTTTAAATTATATAACAATTAACAACTTAGTGGATTCTTTTCCTAATACGAGCATAATACTTCGTATTGTATTAACAATGCCGGTTTCTGTTGCTACCGCAAAACGATCTTATTTAAAACTCGAAATAATAATTCTGATTGTCCATGGGGCAAAAAAAAGAATATCTAATACCTGGATATTAACCTATAAAAGGTGACATTTTATTTGTCAATCAATTTCGTCCTGTGATATATAAACGAGTATTTTTAATGTTTTAAATATTTTTTTTATTTCTTGTGCTTTTGCATCATATATTACATTTGAAACTAAAATACACAAATTTTGAGTTCTAATATTGTTAGAATATATTTCTGTTTTCTATAAGTTTATAATTATATTATGTACCTCAATAAAAAATAGTTGAATGGCTTATGGCTTGTACTTGTAAAATATAAAAATGAAAATAAATTTATGAAAATACTTTTTAAAATTATTTTTCAGTAATGGATAACAATACTTAACTTAACCCGTATCTGTACTCACCTATAAACGTAATACAAATTTGGGGCGTTATTTTAAATTTGCACAAGGGCGCCAAAAGTGCTAGGTGTGGGCCTGCGTACGTAATATTACCAATTAGTAAAACGTAGCATACGAAGTTGTTATCATTCATTAAACCAATCAATGCGTTCTAAAAGTAACATCTCTTTTTGCTAGGTAAGTATTAAAATTGTCAAGCCCACCAAAAAAAATACCATTTTAATACATACTTTTAGCAAGTGTGGAAACGAGAAATTCTTGAGTCGACTTAAGTAAATGTAAACAAACAAGTTCGTTTTTTGTGCAAATTACTGCTGTTTTTTAATAAATTTTTGTAGTATCAGTTTTTCTCAGTAACAAAAACCATTACTATTACAATCAATTTGAAAAAATAAAACAATAAAAGAACACGAGAATAGCAATTTACATAACAAGATTCGAAAGTAAGACATAGCATAACGAACTTTAATGCCTGTGTGTGATACTTTCTACGATAGTAACGTTGCCTTTGGTAAAATTACATTTTTTTTTGAAAAAAATAAAAAAAAAACACTAGAAATATAATATTGGTACATTTATTACTAAATTCGTCAAATTTGACATTAACTTTAACGTTGTTTTTTCAACTGTTGCATACTCGTTCTAATATAATAATTGACTTTGAAGACTTAGATTTATGTGAATTTCTAGTTTTCATTTTGCCAACTTAGAGCTTTTATCGCCCATTACGTAACTACACTAACAAACGAATATTGACGTTTACGCTGTTGATAGCACAAAAAAGTATATTTTTATATGTGATGAAGGCATGAAATCTTTGCTGACTTTGCTGAAATAAATAGCTTCAACTTTTTTAAGGTGTCCTAATGTGACGTGGCGTAAAACGCGGCAAATAGAAAATTAATTTTTTTAGAGAAAAAAAAATTGAAATATTTCTTAAACGAGTTTCGTTTGGTCATGGATGTATAATAAAAATGTGACTTTGTGTTTAAATATTTCTGAATAAACCTTGTCTCATTAATTATAAACTGCTTTGTGAAATTACGTGTTTAGTTTATCAGAAAATTGATTAATGATAAAGTTTATTTGTACGTCACAGAATATTTATTCTCTTTAATTGTATTTATTGCAATCTATTTTATTATTTCTTTGTTCTCCGTTAATTTGATTTCTAAAAATATTTTAAAATAACAAAGATTTTAATAAGTTGTTTATGAAGAAGTAACAAAAGCTTATAGTTTAAACCAGTTATTATTTTGGAAAGAGTCAAATTGAAATACGAATATCTATGAAATTTTGATTAATTATTGTTATTTTATTCAATATTCTTTTAATTTAATTTTACAATTTATAATTTCAGCAATTTACTCAATACTTAATGTTTTGTATATGTTGCACTCAAACGCCGAATTTAATGCAATGCCCGAAATTTTTACTCATTACGCGTTGTGGATACAGTAAGATACTCATATCGCGGTGTGAGCATTTTATTCGAACATTGGCCGAAGCGAAATACCCATAACGCGTTCTGGATAAACATATGTGCTCAATTGCCAAACTAAACACGACCGTCGGAGATTGAGCAAATTGATAATACCCACAACGCGACGCTGCTCAGAACGCGTTCTGGGTATTTCTAGTTTGCGCAAATGCCGAATAGGGTTTCCTCCGGACTACTGACGTGTAGATCGAGTCATGCAACCCTCTCATAGTATTAAGTAATCATTTTACAAGTTGATGTCAGGGAAAGGTTGCTCACAAGTCAAAATTTGACTGAAGACACGATCAAAAAAGATTAAACAAGTAAAGGTGGTAAAAGAAAAGAGGAGAAATGGTCAATCTATAAAACCCAAATTTTGTTGATAATTACATTTATTTTATTGTCAGTTTTGTCATCTTGCAAATGTCATGGATTGTCCGCGAACATTATGTGTTAACACCTAAAATGTTTTTTTTGAATTTTAATCATTTTGTTCTGGAAATAAATGCAATGTGCGGTGGACTAAAGACTACATTCTTCTAAATGCAAAAATTCTTATGGAATTTTTTATGTTTATAACACTTTTTACGCTAATAACTAACACTGTTCTTCTCACTTGTTCGTTTTACTTGTTTGCACAAGAAGTGCTACCGTGACATTTAGAATTACACTTTATGTTTGACTTCATACATTTGCAAGATTTACCGGAACAGTTCTTCTTACAACCGCATCTGACGAAACCTTGTTTGGACCCGGATGACATCATTGCTTCTTTACGGACGTTGAGTTGTTCATCCGGTACATCGGTGGTACTAATAAATGTATTAGGAGCTACCTGGAACTGGTGTCTAGAAAACTGTTTGTCAAAAACTCTATGCTAAGGGTATAAAGGTCTTCGTTTTTATTTATTACCACTGCCATTACATTTCGAGGAGCTAATCTTCCCCGGTTGACATCAGGAATATTTACTAAAACGTTGTTTCCGACAGAAACTGGGGTTAATTTTTTTCCGTGCTCTTTAACATTTTGTCTGCCTGACTTTTTAAGGCAGTTACACAGTTTTTTCGCGTTGTTTCCATGACACATTTTCTTGAACAAAGAGAGCACAAAGGCAAGTCTAATTCTTGTTTATTTGAATTTTCATTATGGATATGCTGACCACATTCAAAACAGCTGTTCCCTTTGTCACAATCAGTATCACAAAATGTGATAGTATCGCTAGACATAGGTTCTGTTTCGACGAGTTTGTGGTTGTCTACAATCCTTGGCACGATTTCCGAAGCAGTTTCATTGACAGTATTCATTTCTTCGTTGTCTACTTCTTCTAAACTTCTTTCAATCCTAGCGAGCTCTACTTCAAGTTCTTTCTCAGTCGTTATTCTATTTACAACGTCTGTTGTCAAAAGGGAATCTAATAATCCATTTTTCTGTACTGA
The DNA here is from genome assembly GCA_035610365.1 of Aquatica leii. Lineage (NCBI taxonomy): Eukaryota > Metazoa > Arthropoda > Insecta > Coleoptera > Lampyridae > Aquatica > Aquatica leii. The sequence goes on along the minus strand of CM069436.1, from coordinate 78,866,067 downwards.
GCCAAACAAAGCTTCATTCGGCGTCCTCTTAATGCCACTATGATAACGTGTTGTTTTTTGTATTTTGAATGATCTGGAGACCACTAGCCCAGCTTGAGGTGTTGTTGTCAGCCATCCAAGCCACAAGACTGTCCCGAACGTCTTGATTGGCCCGTTCGACAGACCCTTGGCTCTCTGAGTGTCTTAGTTTTCCATGTACTAGTTTTATGGCACTCCATTTACTGGTTATATTCTCGATTACCTAAAAACCGTACCATTATCATTAAAAACTTTGCAAATCTATACACAATGTAACAACATTTTTTTAAAAATAATAGATGTAAAAAGTTGTCATTATTTTAAGCTTTTTTACTATAGGAATTTGGTTCTAACACTTACCCGATTACAAAACTCCTTTCTATTGTCACTATGCAGGATGTATGGTGCCCCAAATAAGCAAATTATATCCAACAGGACTTTGGAGACCTCGTCAGCTGTGTTAGGGGCGCAGAACGACGAACTTAGTAAGGTGGTCTTGATAATTAAGGATAAACTTGTATTCGCCATCAGGCTCTGTCTGCATATCAATTAAATCCACCTAGAATTAAGAAATAACATAAATCACCTTAGTTTCCACAACAGGTATACAACAACTAAACTCAAATTCAGATTCAGCACCTAAAAATCTATGAAAAATAGGTGCTCAATTAAATGAAATCATTAAATAATTAAAAAGTTGACATTTTCTGCCTACATTTTGACATTTTTTATACATCTTGAGCTGTATCAAAATATGCAACAACTAAGCTCAAATTCAGTACCTCAAAAAACAAGGAAAAATTTGGTTTCATTAAAATCATACAAATAATAAACCATTTGACATTTTCATAGAAATTCATTGAGAAATGTTATGAGAAACACAGCTTACCTGGCGTCGTGAATTTAATGCTGTCATAATGATTGGTTTTACAACTACTCCTCTTACTTTTAGACTTTTTCTTAAGTGTGCAAGGTTCGCACAGATCCAAGTAGATTTTAATCACCTCCCTGGTAATGTTGCTACATTCCTTTTTTAATTCGGCTTCCATAGCTGTTTCCTTTTTTGTGACCAACTCTTAAGTGAGCTGAATGAATTGTGTCATATATTTGATCTATGCAACAAAAGTATTTTATATCTGTCATTTCACCATTTCTGTTTTCAATTAGCATTTCTTTATCCCCTATGTTTATAACGTCGAAGCGCTTCATTCGGCGATAGTCTTTTGTAGTTAAAGATTGGCCATTTTTTTTCTTTTCTCTTGCCGCCTTTACTTCTTTAATGGTCTCTTCATAGCGCGGTTTTTCCATGACGAAATGATTTGTGAGACCACCTGACATCAACTTGCTATAAAATGATTCTTTCATTTAAATACAATAGCACTGAACAAAGAACTTAACTACGTATGTAAATTGATTAAAATTTTTTTTTCAAACAACGGTATGTATCACGATAATGAACTGCTGATAGTAGATGAAATGGTAGAGCTAGTGGAGTGAGGGAATCGCATGTCTCGAGCTATACGTCAGTAATCCGCGAGAAACGGTATTCGGCATTTTCACAAACTAGAAATACCCAGAACGCGTTCTGAGCAAAAGCGATTGTCCACGTCGCGTTGTGGGTATTATCAATTTGCTCAATCTCCGACGGTCGCGTTTAGTTCGGCATTTGAGCACATATGTTTATCCAGAACGCGTTCTGGGTATTTCGCTTCGGCCAATGTCCGAATAAAATGCTTACACAGCGATGTGAGTATTTTACTATATCCACAACGCGTAATAGGTAAAAATTCCGGACATTGTCCGAATTCGGCGTTTGAGTGTAACATATACATTACTTTGTAATGTGTAAATTGCTGCCGAGATGGAAACGTTGAAACGTGATTTTAGTAAATTCATACTATGAGATGACTCTGTCATCATATTTCACTCATGTAACCAATATTATTTATTAATATAAAGCTATAAGTCTGTCAATGAATTTGTCGAAGTACATTCGAGTGTTCTTCCCACTGCTGAAGAGCCCTAAACGGACGAAACGGTCGTCCAGCGGTTAATTTACAATGTTATACCACATAATAACAACCATAAGGGACACTTACTGTCGACACTTTTGATAATCCAGTTCGGAAAATGAGTGACCTTTAGCCATTTTGAAAATAGTGTTGTAGCGCCAAATTTAATTTCTTTTAGTAGAATGCATTTTTTTAGACAACAAATCGATTATTTTAAATTAAATTAAATTTAAATTAAAATGCAATTTAGTTATCTGTTTAAACTGGTCATATTTACCAAGTAATTCAAATGATTTTATTATGTTAATTATCGTTTGTTATACATTTAAAAAAACGATTTAACAAATTTTTAAACTACAATTTTCTTACCGGAAATAAATGCTTTGTTATTTAGTTTAGTCTGTATTATTGGTATTATTTATGTTTTTTAACTCATTACACCATGCAGCTAACAATACGAATTTTAACATAAATATAAATTTAGTAATGCCAATATTTTTTTCGCTAGAATTTTAAACAAACTAAAATGTTTATCCTAAGTATAGTTGTTTGTATTGCACCCAAGTTCTGCAGTAACAGTTTTTTAAAATTAAAATTTTAAGTAACAAACAGTGAATAATCTCATAGTGCAAAAATGACTTAAGTGGAATAAAGTATTAACTTTAATTTGCTTGATAGTCTTTTTTTAATATTATCTTAATGCGTTCGTTTACTTTTACACAACAGTTTGTTTTATTTGTGCATATGAATATAATCTAAAAGATTCCAAAAAAACAGAATAAGAGATTGTTAAAATTATTCACACGCCGAGCTTTTGTAATATGCCACAGCAGTGGACATTTTTCAAGTCTGGGATAAACAGTTTATTTTTATCCATAATGAAAGATTGTAATAAAAGTTTAATGCGTAGAAACATGAATTTTACTAATTCTTACATTATTTTTACAATTTAATAAATTTTTCGACGCAACACCTTATGACGGGCTTAATGACAAAATTTTTAACTAGGTTTATAGAAACTGTTGACTGTGAGCATTACTTTCCAAATAATATTAAACGGGTAATGTATTGTTGCAAATTTAAAATTAAAATTTCTATTTCTACGTAATTATTTATTTATATAACACAAGCGCGTTACTCTTTAAGATTAACCTAAATTTATCTTTGACTAGAACATTTTGGTGGTTTTCTGAATCGCTTTGAATATTCTGCATGTCTTTGGAATGTTTCAATGTAATGTTTAGTGCGGCAAACAGTATGAATATATCAAACTTGCAATGTGTGTAAAATTAGAACAACATTCTACCAATTAAAAAAATACTACGAGTTTGAACAGCATTTTTCAATGTCCTACAGTTTCTACTTAATAAAAATTTCAAAAAAATATTGTATATCTTACGTTGAAAAATTGAAAGTGAAGAAACGTTGTGCAAACTTTGCGAATCTAGCACTCTTCGCTCTCTCTAAACTACAAATCGCGGTAAACAATATTGTTTTTGAGAGTTTTTAATAATTCTGTTATACACATATATGCAATTTTAGATTGATATTTAACTCATTAATCATTTTAATCAATTTATAATATACTCTGTTACATAAAAAATGCAACATCAAAAAGGTGTTAGAATTGATTAAATTACAAAGAAATTAAGCAAAAAATTAAAGCATTTTTTTATTAATGTTGTGCTGGATCACTTTTATTAGTTTCAAACTCCCGCACCTTTTTTGGCATGTATTCCACCAGGTGGTTGATTTCTTCTTTAGGTATTCCACAACAAGCAATCTGTGATTTATACCGAAGAGCTTCTAGTGTCTATGGAGGATTGGCTAATTGCTTGAGTCCTCTACCGATCATGTCCCAGACATGTTCGATAGGTGAAAGGTTGGAAGATCTAAATGGTCACGGCAAGATAATTACGTTAGTCACTTTGAAGCGTTCCATAGAAAACCTTGCAATAGAGACGGGCATTATCCTGATGGAAAATCCTTTCTTCCAGCTCCTGGAGGAATGGAAAGATATGGGGTTCCACCACTATATCAACATATGGGTAGGCATTCATATTGCCTCGGATGAATAATCCAGCGACCTGCTTTCATAAAGAATAGCACTCCATACCATAACCCCCACAGTGTGGTGAACATGCCGCTCAACAGAAAACTGCACATTGTGACGTTCTCCACGTCTACATCTAACTATCATGCAACCATCGTGCATTTCCAAACAGTTGCAAAGTACACCACTCTAAACGTTACTGTCGATGACGAGCCGTCAGCGGAAGCACAAGATGTGGTCGATAGGACTGCAAGCAAAAAACTCTCAATTCTTCTATTTAAAACCACTGATCGGCTATTGATCTTTTACTCGAGAATCGGTCTCTTAATACCATTAATCGATGATGGCTGTCTTGGACCACGTCTGTTTTGGCCATCCATTTCCTTGTTTACGACGTTTTTGACCTTCACGTAAGCCAATAATGCGACCTCAGTCGAATTCACTCAGTTGTCGATAATTTTCACGTTGCCACACTCTGGGCATAATTGTAGCCACAAAACGCAAAAAAAAACACAGAAACAAAAGAATTCCAACGAAAAACAATACCAAAATTATATATACAATTGGGCCTCTTTAATCCGAACTAATAATTACACAAGTTGAACCGGATTATCGAAATGTTCGTATTATCGAACAGATGACAGAAAATAAATATTTTCTTATTTCTCTAAAAAAATTTTCAAATAAAAAATTAACTTATTTGATAAATTAACTGTACTTATTACATATCAATAGCAAGATAAAGTGCATATTACTCATCTATATTAAAGTCAATAAAAAATCTAAGACACGGTGAAAAATTCGGTAATTTTACTCTGTTTAATGTTCGCTTCTTCAGCCTTTTTGGCTCGTTTTTTCATTTCCGATAGAGTTAGAATGTGGTGTTCCGATTCATCATTTTCTTAAGCCCACTTCAAACACGTTTTAAAACTTCTAACTGCCTTTTTATGATTTACATGTCTTGGCATCACTTCTAATTCTTCGTCGAGGCTTGATTCATTCTGAATACGTTCTAAAATATCCATATAATTTGTGGATTTCCATGATTCTTCATGTCCAATAGCCCATTCAAGAGCTTCTTGTTTTGTGACATCTCCAGATGTTTATTAGCGTAGTAACCTCGCTTATTTGTCTTTCTATACCTTCCAACTCCATTCTGTGCCTCCACTGTGATAGTAGAAGATTATCGTCTTTAGTCCAACCATCATCAAGAAGTGGTGTAAGAAGTTTAATCCAAGACTTTTGGATATTAGCGTAGTAACCTCGTTTATTTGTCTTTCTATACCTTCCAACTCCATTCTGTGCCTCCACTGTGATAGTGGAAGATTATCGTTTTTAGTCCAACCATCATCAAGAAGTGGTGTAAGAAATAAGAAGTTCCCATCCTTTTGATAATCCAATAAAAACATCTTTCAAATTAACTTTCTTAAGCTCTGCAGAAATATCTGCACCTTCGGAAGCAACATTTTTTTTAAAAGTCTCTTGCGGTAATTTAACTTGATCGCTTGAATCACATTTTGGTCCATCGGTTACACTAAGAGAGTTACATTTGGTGGCAAAAACATTACAATAATTTTTTTATCTTCAGTCTTCCGGGTGTCCTGGGGCATTGTCTAAAATCAAAAGTGCTTTGGCTTCTAAATTCAGCTGTTGCATTTTTTTTCGCACTGCTGGAACAAAATCTGCATGAAACCAGTTCTTGAAAAATTTTCTGGTAACCCAGGCTCTTTCCTGTCCTTGATACCTCACAGGTAACGGTGCATTTCTAAAAGCTCGTGGCTGTTGAGATTTGCCTACTACAAACAATCTCATTTTATGTGTGCCGGAGGAATTACAGCAGGGCATAAATGTAACTCGTTCCTCATTTTTCTACCTGGAGCTGATGTTTCAGCTTGACGAGCAAGTGTTTTTTGAGGAAGTAATTTCCAGAAAAGTCCGCTTTCGTCAGCATTATAAATTTGACCTGGACACAACTGCATTTCTGCTATTTTATTTCGAAGCGCGTTTTTAAAAGGCTCAACAGCAGCTTCATCATTTGGTAATTTTTCTCCTGTAATTGAAAGTTGTCGAATTCCGTATCTGTTCTTGAACTTATCAAGCCATCCGAAGCTAGCTTTGAAATTGTCATCGTTGTGAGTCTGATCATAAAAGAATTGTGCTTTTTCACACAAAATTTCACCCGATATGGGCACGCCTAAAATAATTCATTTTTGTTAGAAAATTATCAATCATTTTTTACCTCTAAATCTTTGCTGTAAAAACTAGGTATAAACCATTTTATCAACTTCGGGATATGCACTTATTTTCAACGTTTATCGTTTATAGCTCAAAGAACTGCCATAGGATAGAATATTTTTCTTGTTTTTTTTATTGTCACAAATCGTTGATTTTTCCAAATTATATTTTTTCGATAAATTGGTCAGTGTGGTAACCTCCTCTAAACTCTTAATAATCTTTTCTGTAATCGATAAAGTAACGTGTTTTTTTTGGACGTCATCTTTGCATTAAATTGCAGTACGAACTTAACTCAGTAACAGACAAAGGTCTAATGAATACTGAACAGTAAACAGCGCAATTCTTAGAGAAATCAAGAGATTCCCTTATTTAAGTAACAGGAATCACTTCGCTGTTCGGATTAACGAGGCGTTGTTCGGATTATGGCTTCGAGTTGTCGCTGTTCGGATTACTGGAGGTTCGGATTAAAGCATGTTCGGACTTAAGAGGTCATACTGTACTCGATAATTTTAATTGTAACAACAAATAAAACGTCAAGTACTTTTGCGCCCACTACGACAATTAGTGAAAATGTGTTTTTATAAAAGATCCCGACTGTTTATTATTTTTAAACAATATTTACAAGTTATTACAATTTTTCATTCTGGATAATTCCCGTGTTGTCGTTATCACACAAGCTGAGCTTTTGTCACACGTCGCAATAGACATTTTTACAGCTTCGAATAAACTGATTAATTGCGACGTGAAGTCTTGCTTTTATAGACCGGTTTCCGATCGATAAAACTTGTTTACAAAATTTCCGGTAAAGAAAAACTAGAAGCTCGGTTAATATCGAAAAGATTTTAAATTATTTTAATAAATCTCCTAATTTTTTGCAGAGAGTAAATAGAAATATTAGCGAAAATCTTAGTGTCTTCCGTCACCGCTGACTTAAAAGATTTTTTAAAACGACTACATTTTTAATGCTCCTTAATACGTATTCTTTTAGGTTTGCACGACCACAAGGGCAAAAAATGCTATAAAGGCCGTTTAGATTGAGAGGAAATAACGTACTTTGCCGGATTTAAGAGTTTGCCCAATTTAGGAAGAGTACAAAAGCAAATAATAATTTTGTGTTTAGACATTTTTTCTATACGGTCCGTGGTACCTTTGATACAGGGTAGATAATCAATAAACACCGGTTGCGAAGTAGATTTTGCTCTTCCTCTTGGTTTCGTAGACGTATATTTTGTAACAGATGGTTTAAGACTTTTTTTGTTGTAATTGTTTGCGATTAACACCTTGGTTAGATAATGTAACTATTTTTGAAGATTTTGAAGTTGAGTTAAGGAAACAGCTATGTAGCAATACAGAATAAAATAATTTCTGAGAAAGATGGTTTGTTATCACATTTAGTTTATCAAAAAACTACCCATACAGATAGATATTTAAATGGATTGTCTCACCATTGCTTTTTTCAGATATTTTCAGTAATGAATTCTTTAGTATACGTAGTTGTTCCTTAAGTCAACCCCAAAATCTTCAAAAAGATCTAACCAATGTGATAGTCGCAAACAATTACAACAGAAAAAGTATTGATCAATCTTTTACAAAGTTTACGTCTGCCAAACCAAGAGTAACAGCGGAATGTAGGTCTCAACCAGTGTCTATCGCTTATCTACCCTATGTCAAACAAACCACAGATGGTATAAGAATAAATGTTGTTAAACACAATATTGTTACTCGGTTTTTGACTTTTCCTAAATTGAATCAATTCTTAAATCCGACAAAGAGCGTTATTTCTTTTCAATCTGACAGCGTTTATAGCATTCCTTCCTCTTGTGGTCGTGCATACGTAGGTAAAAGCGTGGGAATTCGTATCAAGGAGCATCAAAAGTGTAGTCGTCTTAAACAATTTTTGAAGTCAGCAGTGTCGGAAAACATGCTAAAAACAGATAATCACATTAGGTTTGAAAACACTAAATCTTTGTAATTACTATAAGCGAAAAATGAGTAAATACATTGAAATAATTAAAAATCCTTTTAATATTAACAGAGGTTTTAGTTTTTCTTTACCAGAGATTTGGAAACCAGTTTTATCGATAGGAAGCCGGTCATAAAAGCAAGATTTCATGGCGCAATCAATGAGTTTGTTTCAGACTCTGAAGATGTTTACTACGACGTGTGACAAAAGTTCAGCTTGTGAGATAACGACATTACGGGAATTATCTAGAATGGAAAATTGTTTTACGAATGGAACCGTTGGAAAGCTGAATTCTACTATTTTTATTCTTACTTTTTACTATTTTAAAACAGTATTTTCAACAATTTGCTCTCTATTTACTGCTAATAAAACATTTTTAGAAAAACTACTAATTTTCAAAAAATTTTGAAATTTCTGAACACACCAAATGAATCTTTTTTGTTAAGTTTAAATAGTAAAAAAAATTAATTGAAAAGAAATAAGGAGCTTTTTCAGTAGAACGAGTACTTCAAAAAAATTATAAAAATTCGAATCACGTCGATGTAAGATGCACAGTTTACACAGGTCGTTAAAAGTTGTTTTTTTACTGCCGTAAAGTGGGGCTATTCAAGTGAATTTGAATTTTGGGACACCAAAGCCATTTTTGGAAGCCACTAAATCTGTTCTATAGGATTCTTATGTATACACCACGTATATATATTTTTAATATTTTTCCAAAATACCTCATTAGTTAGTGGTATTTCCTATATAAGAAGACAAAACTAAACAAGACTGCTTTGTAAACTACTTGGGAGAAAAAATATTTGTATTAAAAGTTTTAAAAATGTAAAACATAAGAAAACTATAAATTAGTACGGAGGGTAGAAAAGTTGTCATTGGATTTAATGACAGCGAAAGTCAATGATCTATTGACAAGTGACGCTGTCAAGATCCTAACTATAAAATAGGTTAGGAACAATGTCAGTATAATTGTGAAAAACAACATCAAAACTAGCGGACAGCTGTTTCGTTCTTTAAGAACTCGTCAGCGCTAGGATACACCGATGTGTTTCCATAACTATACCGACAGACAGCGTCACTTGTCAATAGATCATTGACTTTCGCTGTAATTAAATCTAATGACAACTTTTCTACCCTCTATACTAATTTATAGTTTTCTATATTATCATACGTGGTATTTTTACCACAAGATAACATTCTAAAAACATTTTAAATATGTTGGTAATGTCTTCACGACATAAAAGAGTACGGTTGTCTGTTGGTATAGTTGTGGAAACACATTGGTGTATCCTAGTCTTTATTTTTCTCTTGTAGCTCAAATACTTTGGATTTAATACTTGTTAATATTTAAAAAAAAATCTAATGGAAACCGTGTTTATCGGTCTCGGTAATATGCTGATTGAAACATCTGACACATATTTATCTTCACTGGTGTCTTTCATAATAATTCGCGATCATTTTGGTTAAATTTTTGTGTTTTGTTTTTGGTGTGCCATTTATTTCTATAATATCTACAGCTGTAACGCTTTTCCAGATTCTACATTAAACCTCTTGCGCCTTGTTTTTTGGTTTCTCTCGAAGAAGAATATCGTATTCCGATAGTATACCAACAACAGAATTCAAAACAAAAAAATTTATCTGTGCCATATTTGTTTGGAATTCATTACTTGGGCTTCGAAGGGATGACGAGATTTATTCCGGTTTTTTGAATTCCACCCACAATATTTTAAAATTTTTTGTTGTCTTGGACAATTTTTTTGAGCTCTTCACAGACAAGTGTCTTTGTGTCTTTTTTTAGTTGAAGAGAATTATTCTTCAATATTTTTCTGATCAAGCATAAAATAACACATCAAGTGTTTGTATTACATGGGTACAAGTTAGAAACAAGCATTTAATAAAATGTTTATTTTTTTACACAATTTTAGTACCCTCTCTAAAAAGTGAGACTAAAAATTATCGCAAAATTACTTTGACATCGTTCTCTCTTTGAAAATAAGAGACAACAACAGATATAAAGCCTTTAAAACAAACTGTCTCAAACTTTCCACCGGTTGTCCACATGGCTTACATCCAATCGGTTTACTCAACCACATAAATGAGCAACATTTGTCTATCTGCGTTTTATGCAAACATTGGACTGATTGGGGTGTTTGACAAATTTAAAAACTTTGCTGGTACTTTACTTTATATTACTTTATATTTTTTTAATCAAAGTTAAATTAGTTTTATCATCGTTGAGTACACAAGTGGAATTAATTACTTTGAAATCTTTTTGTGTATTCTCAAAAAAGTTGGCAACAACTTCATGTGTCAAAGTTGCACGTTTTTTAAATATGTTTGTGGCATAACGTTGAGATATGGAACCTTTATTTTGTTTTAGAAAAGTGTAATTCTTTTCAGTTATGTTGTTATTTAGTCTTGCTTCATTTTGACTTCTTTTATCTAAATAGTTTTTGAGAATTTCCATCGTTTCCCACATCAAAAAGAAATTTTCATTTACTGGAGATATTAGTATAGTGAACAAAAGCTTGTTTTTTGTTTTTGAAATTTGCTTTAAAACTCTACGTCTAATTATAAATTTTGAAGTACATACTGTTTTGATGCTGCTTGAATTGTCATTTTTTAGAATTGACACTGCTCGACGTAATTGTTCCTCTGTTTAAGGTTTATACGATGTGGAATTTTTCTATTTCGGCAATGGATAAGAGTTTTTTTGTTGGTCCAAATCATGTTGCAAGTAAAAAAACATAATTGTACACTACTTACTATGTAGATTACACCTACATACCATATATGGGTGGTTAATATCCAGTTTTAGATGTTTGGTGGTTTATTACAACCGTTTTTAATTACAATCGAAAAATAATATTCATGCTAAAACATAACGATAACCCCACTTATACGCAGTTTCAAACTGTTTCGATTTTAGGGTCCAAATAGCCTCAATTTACGTTTGTTTGTAAAAATCATAAATATTGAGATGAAATCTAAAAATTTTTTGAAACCTATGCGCTTTCCAAAAATCATGCACATGGTACTTAAGTTTGGTCCTGCCAGTCCTTACTTGACACATACTGTTTTTGGATCAAACTTTCAAAATTAATTTTTTAGTTTGTTAAAAACACAACTGTTGAGCAAACTGTTAACGACCCTGCTTGAACAGCTAAAAAAAGGTATTTTATTTTTTTTATCAACCGACTTAAAAAAAAGAGGCGGTTCTCATTCTATACAACGCTAACCGATTTTGATTATTCTTGTTTTTTTATTAGAAAGAGGGTACTTCAAGAGTGGTCCCATACCAATGTGGTCAAATTCTGATGACCATGGAAAAATGAACTTTCAAATTTACATCGACATGAAATTCAACGACAAAATTTTTATTTACATGAAATTATTTTTTGAAGTGATGCCAAACACATTCAACTAAAATCTATCGCAACTTTTTAGTGCATTTTTTGAAGTCGGTTCTTTTTTAATTTAAATGTCAAAGTACTGAATCACCGATAAGTTAATCCAATTTTTTGAAACATCTTAAATGAACTATCTACTTTTTAATGCCAGTTATTTTCATACGGTACAATTTTTTATGTAGTTATAGTAAACCTTCAGGTAGGAGAGACAAATGATCACAAGTTGTATTTTTTGTGACGTTTCGTAACGTCTTTTGTGAACATTTCATTGCGGTCACTATTTTATTGAAAGACAAAAAAAGCACATTTGATATTTACATGGCAGTAAGTAGTTATTAAAATATTGTAACAATTATTAAAAACTAATTTATTTATACTAAAAATATGTACACGTTTATAACTAACCGAACTAATTAAATTTAAGGATATTTAATAAAAACACTTACACTAATTTATATATAGAACTATCACACGAAGATAAAGTCCGCGAGTAACTTTAGTTTGACACTTATTGTTTACTTTAAAGTCACGTACAAGGTTATACTCCGTATATTTATCTCGAACACACGCGTTAATCACTTATTTATTTAAACTTAAATAATCTTCTTAACACTGCCGTCTTTAAATTATTGGAATAACTGACCTACGTCTGTAGCTGCTTCTTGATTAGGTTTGGTGTAAACCTTCGTCGATTTTGTGAAATAATCCATTGCCACCAGGATGTATTTATTTCCCGAATTGGATTCTGGGAACGGCTCTGCGATGTCAATCGCTACTCTTTCCAAAGGGCTTTCTACGTTGTATTGCCTTTTTCCCAGTAGAATCGTTTCCGAAGTTTCCCCAATGTCTTCTTAATGCCAAAGTGTCTTCCCCTGATGTACCATCGTAGAGATGCTTCAAAAATTCTGGCAGCCGGTTCTTTGGCACGATAAACGATAAATAAATTTATCGTTTCCTTTCTTACCTTTTCAAAGTTTAGAATCTAGCTTGGTTCACAATTTGATTACCTAACTTTTGGTTTTTAGTTAAATTTCAGTTGCTTGTTTGAGTCCTTCGCTTTCTCTCACGCCCTGATGAAGCCCCTTACGAAAGTGAGCAAAACGTTGGCAATTTCGGTTACAACATTGACACGGTCCAAACCAGGAAGACGTTCTTATCTTAGGGTGGTCCAGGAGTAGTCTTATTTCAGGATGGTTTTCTTGTTCACGACGCAACTGCTCAGGTTCCCACTCATCATCAATCATAGCAGTTCTCTGGAGGCATTTGACTTTTTTTTCAAGTCCCGAACAATGGCTGCAGCCCGCTGGACATGGTCTTCTGAACAAGACATTAGCGTTCCGATGACTGCTTCCGGCACGATGTTCTGTGTCATAGTCATATTTTTGCAGTCTCTCGATCCATCTTGCTACTTGTCCTTCTGGGTTACGGAACTGCAATAACTATTTTAAAGCGGCGTGCTCCGTTCTCAGTAAAAATTTTCGTCCATACAAATATTTGTAGAAACGTTCTATGAACTTAACGCTAAAATTTCTTTCTGGCCTGGACAAAACTTTGCTAAAATACGCCATAACTTTTTCTTGTCCATTTTGAACCTTCCAAAGGACCGCGCCTATGGCCAGATTGCTTGCGTCCGTATTCAAAACAAATTTTCCATCTTCTCTTGGATTACCCAAAATTGGCGAAGCGACTAGGCCCTGTTTTAGTTGATGAAAAGCATTTTCTTAAACTGCTACAAACCAGTTCCAATCGTAAAAGCTGTTTTTCAGGATGCTTGGGTTCCAATTCTACCTGCTAGTAACTACTCTTTAATTCTAACGTAGAAAACCATTGAGATTCTGACAGAGTGTCTAACGTATCGTCAATTCTGGGTAAAGGGTAGCCTTTTTGGTTCTCGTTTGAGTTAAGAGAAAATTGCTGTTTAAATATACTAATGCCAGTTATTTTCATACGGTACAATTTTTTACGTAGTTATAGTAAACCTTTAGGTAGGAGGGACAAATAATCACAACTTAGTTGTATTTTTTGTGACGTTTCGTGACGTTTTTTGTGGACATTTCATCGCGGTCACTATTTTATTGAAAGGAAAAAAAGCACATTTGATATTTACATGGCAGTAAGTAGTTATTAAAATATTGTAACAATTATTAAAAACTAATTTATTTATACAGAAAATATGTAACGTTTATAACTAACCGAACTAATTAAATCTAAGAACATTTAATAATAACACTTACACTACAGGTTCAAGAGCTGTCTGTTTGAACTTGTCACACATAAATAAAAATAAATAAATTAAGAATCAATAACATTTACAATGTAATTAAACTAATTCAACCTTAAAGTGAAGTATTCAGACTAAAATGAATACAAAGTCAAACTACTAAAAAACATTTACAACGTGTGCAGGAACAATTGTCTGGTGTTTTAGCTTCATCTTCTGTCAGAAAGCGTTTCTTCTCAATCTATTGACAAGTTAGACCGTCAAAATCTTAACTGTAACATTAGTGAGTACTGTCGGTACAATTATAAAAAAAAACATCAGCGAACAATGGACAGCTGTTTAGTCTTTTTGGGACTCATCAGCACCAGGAAATGAACTGACCTGATGAATAGTTTTACCACTATTGCAAATTTATATATTAATTTTTGGCCATCATTCTTCGCTTCTATAGTTTTAAAATTTGTCTTGTTTCAAAAAATACTATCAATATTGTCATTTTCTTTCAATGACTCGGTTAAATAGTGTTTCCATTCATTTTTTGTATTTAAATTGTTTTATACAGTTCTACAGCTTTCTTGCGTTGTGTTAATACTCTTTTTCAAAAAATATTTTAAGTGTTTGTTTTGAATCGTGTGATGCCGTGGTTCTAAAATTAATTTTAATATACTGCTGACCATACTTCTCCAAAATAATTCTAAATACTGTCTTTAGATTTATTCTGAAAAAGCTGTGTTTTAATAACTAAATAAACTAATAGTGATTGTTATATAGTTATAATTTAATCTTTTTTTTACGTTTCTACTCATTTAAAAATTTGTTTTTTTACTTTTTTTTTAATTTATATCTAATGTTCTTCGTAGATTGCTTCTGAGTCTTAAAGTTCGTTTTTGCTTTAATTCTGTTTACTAAAAATTGTTTTTGTTTTCAAAAACACGTTCTTAATTTATTATAATTTTAAAGTGTTTTGCCATTTTTTACTGCTGTTTTACAAAAAAAAATTTTAAAAATTATTTTGCATTTTTAGATTTATATTTGTATGTGTGACGCAAATCAGATAACACATTTTTGTTTGTTTTTTAAATTTTTGGTACATAATTTTGTAATTTAAACGTAAACTTTTAAAACATTTAGGTATATAAAAAATCGAGAAAAGGGCCGTAAACGTGCGTTCAAATAAAAGTCACTTTGGATACTCAACGCTTTCACGTATAAGTGGTTTGCATTATCTATTACGTTCATTTACAGTTTGGTACCCTATATTCGATTTTTCCACGTAAGTAATATGAAACAATGTTATTTTTTTACGTAATAAATCAATAAAACTACTAAATTATTAAAGTCTGAAGTCACCTGACCGTTTTCATGCTGCGTAGTGTATTCGAAAATCGAATAAAAGGGATCGAATTAAAACATCCATTTATTTTACGACGTTTGGTCATGATGGTGTTTTAACGATCTAATTATAAACGACGGCATTATAATGAAAGACAATTTTTATTCAGGTCTTGTAATTAAAAAATCAAACATCAGAATTTGGATTCACCATCGCGATTTGGGACATTTGCAAAAAGTCGTGTGGGAAGGTCATGGATCTAAATTATTAGTCGAACACAGCACCAACTCAAAAGTTAAAAAATTCTTCGATGCTGTACCTCACATAATGGTAAGATTTTTAAATTTTTGTTTTAAAAATGACCGTGTAAGTTTTAGGGACTTATTAAAGATATTCACACGGATATTCAGAATGATGATTTAGATTCACTACAAACGCACACCAGTCCGCCAATTCTTCCGGTTGTCTTGTCCGCAAAAGATTCGAATGGACTTACGCCGTTACATAAGGTAAAATTGCAAGCTGTTAGTACTAAAATAACACTTTTAAAGGCCGCAGGTTTGGGTCGCTATGATATAGCAAAATACATAGTTGAAACTTATCCGGACAGTGTAAACTCACTGGATAATGACGGACGTTCTCCTTTACATTTTTCAACTTTAGCTAAAGACAACGGACAAATGTTTGATTTTCTAATTGAATCAGGCGCTAATGAATCGTTGTTAGATAATGTAAAAATGCAATATTGCGTAATCGCGTGTAATAATAAGATGTTCGTGTTTTAGAAACAGAAAACAGCGGCGTACTACAAAAACAGAAACTCAGAAATTGATGGTAAGTTACTTCTCGTAATACCAGAATGTCCTAGAACCGCAAAAGATGGATTTGCTTCTAATTTTGATTGGAGCATGTTGTCAAATTCGGAAATTATTGCGAAACCTGTTAAAAAGATTAAGGAATTGTTAGAAGAACCCGGCGAGATTAAAGTAGAAGAAGATTGTGAAGAAAAACAAAATACCGAAGTACCTGAAAATGAAACTAAAGAAGATGTTATTGAAAATACAGTAATAGATGATGCAGTTGAAGTTGTAGCTGTTGAAACACCGGTTGAAGTAGACGTTGAAATTGAAACTCAAGCTGATGCAGAAGCGCCGGTAGAAGAAGTAGTTCAAAATGGAGATGTCGAAAACGTTGATGAACCAGAAACGGAAATTCTTGAACTTGTTGAAGAAAATACTGTTGTCGCTAATAAAGATGAGGTGGAAGTTGTACCTGAGCTTGAAGATATTGCAGACGGTAATATTGTTGACGAGTTAGTTATAGAAGATCCAACTACGCCGACTAATGAGATTATGGATAATATAGTGGAAGATAGTGTTGACAATAAAGTTTTAGAAACTAATGAAAATGAAAACGTAGAAGAAAAAGTCGTGGAAAAGGAAGCGGAACTGCTTAAAAGCGTTGTTGAAGCTGAAGGTGTAATTGAAGGTGTTGTCAATGGCGAAAACGAAATTGAATCTGTGAATGAGCAAGGACAAGGAGTTGATGATAAAGAGGATGATCCGGAAGTAGTAGCTTTAATTGAAGAGGGTAATATGGAAGTATTAGCCGCGTTGGTTTTAAATGGCGATGGAGACAAATTAGTAGGGTATCGCTCAGAAAACCCAGAATTACAAGCTTTTCTTGATAACGTACCTACGTATATGGTAAGTTAGCGAAAACGTTTTTGTTGGAGTATAATTTTATTGGTTTAAGTCTAAAATAAATAAAATACACGCTGCTGCTCGGGATGGTAGTCTACGAGACTTGCAAGCTGCTTTGGACAGACGCAAATTTGCTATTGCAAAAGATCACATATCGCCAAATGGAACTTCGCCGTTACACGTTGCAACTATTTTTGGTAACACCAGTATAGTAAGATATTTAGCAGGTAGATTTCCGGAAACGGTTCTTGCTGTGGATGACAATGGTAGAACTCCATTGCATTACGCCGCTACTTTAGACGACAATGGTCACTATTACAACTTGTTGGTTCATCTTGGAGCAGACTCTAGAGCCGAAGATAAAGTACGAGATTATCAAAATGACTTTTTAAAATAAATTTAAATTATTTTAGTTTGGAAATACGGCTGATTACTATCGTTCAAACCAAGGGGAATTATCTCATAGATCATTGCTGCTTGAGTTTGGCGCGGAGGAAACAGTAGCTGATATAGTGAACGATAAAGGTATGCGATTTAGATAGACACTTTTTGTATACTAGTTGTGCTTCAACTCAATTTAGTAAAAAATTGATCTAGAAAAACTTTATTTTCTATATTTATTCAACCTTTCATGAAAACAAGAAAATTGCGTGCTACGTAAATTATTAAAATATGAAGAAAGTTCAAATTACTTTGTACCGTTAAAGAAGTCTTTTAATATTAATTGTTATCGATTTATCACTTTGGTATTGACTCAATTAATTTATTTTTAATCATAAAATTCCTAGTAGTTTTTTATAGACGATGTAAAGAATAAAATCACTATCAAAATTTAGATTATTTTTAGCTATAATGCTTTTAAGAATACAAAAATACCAGGAATAATTGGTTTGTTATTAGCTACTTACTAACAACTTCGTTTGAAAAATAACACGATAAGTAAAGTAAATAATGCTTATGAATCAATAAAAATGCATATCGTTGCATAATATAAATAAAACACGAAACTAAACGCTAAAAACAGGAGTTTCGTGATAAAATTATATGTGTCAATGCACACAATGATTTTTATATTAATATGCAAAAACGGATTAAATTTTTTTTTCTGAAATGAGGTGTTATCGTAATTCAGTTTTATGTTACCACAAAGACGAATAATAATAATATTAATTGTTTATAAACTTTTAAAATTTTTATGTACAAGATCCGTTTACCAAACGAACTCTTTTATTTTTAATGTCTAAGTAATTTGCTGATTAAAGGAATGTAGTTGCTTTGCTACATTCGTATAAAATTTATGGCAGTCTTGTATTTAATCTTATTTACTTATTATTGATCAAATAAATTGATCCATCGATCTTTCGTCTTTGTTTTTGATACAAATTTCAAAATTATTTTCTTTTTATTAATTTACTTTTTTTATTATCAAAAGTATTTTTTAAATATTCGTACACTATTGACAGTATCCACACAGACGATACCGCAGGGAGTCGGTAGGACGGGCACTCCCCAGACCTCCGCAATTCGAGTTCTGACTAAGAGTTTTGGTTTTTCTGATTTGGTCTTATAGTGTAGACAAATTAGGTACACTACTATAAGCAACTTTCGGCTTAGACCGCGTCGTAGTTAAACACCCAGACTTTTTAGTCTTGGTCCTAGTCTCTCCCTAAGAGCCAAAACAAGAAGTAGAACTTGAGCTTTGCCGGATTGTCGTTTGTAAACTCAGACAAACTGACGATTTGCAAAATAATCTAGCCTGCATATTCGAAGTGGCAAATGTCACTGAAGGAAAAAATCTAAGTGACGGTCATTAGCGATCAGGTAATTAACGGAGTCTCACTTTACGTTACCGCTTGACTGAGATTCTTATTACAAGGAGCAAAAGTTTGTGTTCTTTCCAAGAAGTTTGATCTTTGCCTTAGAGGGTGTAGTGCTGGTAGCCAAGTGCTGAGTTTTAAACCGTTTTCCCGGTTTATATTTTAATAATGTTTTTCTATTTCCACAGCTTTGCGAGTCTGGGAAAGTAAAAAAGAGATATAGCCAACACTTTAGTTTGGTCAAAGTTTAGCGTGAACTTTTGGTTCCAAACGTATTCTATCACTGCTGATTTTGTAACTCTGCAGTCAGCTATAATATGTTTTTTATTTTAACTTTAATAGAGCGCCTCATCTATTCTATATAATTTGATCCACAGGAACAAAGAATTTTTTAAATCCCAAGATATTTCAAAGTAACTTGTTTGTCTTTAGCAGATCGAAACCAATTGTTCAGGGTATCCTTAGTTCTAAAGAGGTTTGATATTATGTGTCTTTAGTACTTTGCTTATTTTTTTTTGTCGAACCTATACAGTATGGCAAATAAGCGGTACTAATAGGTGGCGGTATTTCTTTTTTGTCTTTGGATTGACAGCTCTTTCTCATGTTCTTTGGATTTTATTGATCCCGTATCCATTTTGATGTAAAGATTTCAACAGTGTTTCTCTCTCCTTTTGTAGATATTTATTTTTATACATACGTATAGCTCTTTTAGCTGAAGTATGCAAAACAGTGGTTTTTTGTACTGTATGCGTTTTTTTATAAACGGAATGTCCCAGCTTTTCCTTATTTTTCTTTATCATCAGTATACCAAGAAAAGCTAGACTGCTGTTATGTTCTAACTCCATAGTAAATTTAATGTTATTATGTGCAGAGTTTAGATGTTGAAAGAACTGATTTAGTTTATCCTTGTCATGACGCCATACAAAAAACGTGTCATTAACCAAGTTTTTGGTTTTAACTCAACATTCTACACTGGAGAGAGCGGTGAACCCATGGCCGCTCCTTCTACTTGCTTAAATAAGTTGTTATACCTAAAATAAGTGTTCTTAAGACAGAGTTCGATGAGCAAAAACAACATTTCGTCGACCGGGACTTTAGTAAAAAGAGATACCACGTGAAAGTCTCTACAAAGTCTGTAGAATCTTTAATGTGAGTTTCTGTATTTTCTGTTAAAGGCTAGATAACGTGCTAACGATTGAGTCGGTGAATTAATAGCGCTCACTATCTGTCAAACGGGAATTTCTTTGTGTATCTTGGGAAGACCGTAGAATGGTATAACTAGATTTTTGGTAATCAAAGCTTGCTCCTTATTAATATCTATAGTAGTCTACTACTTTTTGATGGCGCATTTTACTTTAGTGCATAAAAACTTTAAAAAGTTTCTTTGTAGACGTTTGTAGCAATCTTCCGAGAGTAAGTTTGCCATTTCCACCTTGTAATCTTGTATGTCTATAACGTTTGTAGCATTTACTGTACCTGCTCTCAGTAGTAAAAAGGCCTTGTTCTCACGTAACCGCTTATAGCTGCTTCTCCCTCCTGGATGTTAATATTTGAACGTGGCGGTTTTGCTTTTATTACAATGTTGCAAACATCTTGTCGGATAGTTAGAGATATCGGTGTTGTCTTAGGCGTAACAGCGTAGTTAAATCCTTTTTTAATAAGGATGTGGTTTCTTCACTCTAAACTGTATCTGCTGGCTTAAAAATTACTTTATGGTAGTCTAACCATTTTTTAGACTATAAAATTCTCTCAGTATGAGATTTTAGAAGATAGCAATACGTTGTGATCTCGTCAACGTTTTAGAAATGCTAAGTCTGTAGGTAGCCTTTCTTTCTTTTGGCACAAACAGTCTAAAGATTTAGTTTGTAAAAACACCTCCTCGCTGTACAGGTTTATAATATAGAATCTTAAGCTTTCGCGGTTTTCATGGTTACGGTTATAAGCGACTTAGACCGCGTCATTTTCATAGTTAAACATCCAGACTATTTAGACTTGATCTTAGTCTCTCCGTGAGAACCAAAACAATAAGTAGAACTTGACTTTTGCCGTATTGTCATTTGTGCACCCAAACAAACTGACTTTCTGCAAGACATTGCAACTTGCAAATGAAGAATGTTGAGTTAAAATTTAGTTCAAATATGTTGTGATAATACGTTTATTGTATGGTTTTATGACGAAGATAAACTTAATCAGTTCTATCAGCATCTAAAGGCTGCACATAATATAATTAAATTTACTACGGAGTTAGAACGTAACAGCAGTTTAGCCTTTCTTGGTGTACTGGCGATAAATAAAAAATAACGGAACATTGGACATTTCGTTTATTAAAAGAAAACGCATACTAACAGATACTTAAACGCCAAATCTCATCACAATCTAGTACAGAAAACAACTGTTTTGTATAATTAAACGTGTGTTAGATAATGAAATTTTACAAAAAGAAAAGGGAGTCTCTACAATAAAATAGATACCGATTTAAAGAAATTGAAAGGGCATAGAATACAGCAGCCAATCCAAAAGTCAAAAAAGACTAACTACTTCCTACTAACACCGCTTATTTACTATACTGTATGGGTTCGACAGACAGAATAAGCAGAATACTAAAGAAACATTATAATAAAACTGTCTTTACGATTAAGGATATCCTAAACAATTGTTTTCGATTTGCTAAATATAAATAAAGAACTATTAAACATGCCGGGATTTACAAAATTCCTTGTTGCTGTGGATCAAGTTATGTAGAATAGACAGAACGCTTTATTAAAATTAGAGTCAAAGAACATATGGTTGACCGCAAAATCAGCAGTGATAGAACACTGTGGACCAAAGACACACGTTGGCTAGAACACCTTACTACTTTCCCAGATTGATTTTTGAAGATGTAGAAATAGAAAAACATACATATAATATGAACCGCGAAGGCGGTTTAAAACTCCGCCCGTTAATTACGAGATCGCTAATCATTTAAATTTAAATTTTTTGCGTTAGTGACATTTGCCACTCGGAAGATGCAAGCTGCAATGTGTTGCGAAACGTCAGTTTGCAGGATTCACAAACGCCCAAACGGTAAAGGCCAAATTCTACTTTTTGTTTTGGCTCTCAAAGATAGACTAGGACTAAGTCTTAAAAGTAAACCAAGAAAACCGCGAAAACTTAAAGTTTGAATTTAGTTTCATTCTTTAACTATCTAATTAATTAACTTATTAATATTAAATAATATAATTCAAATTTCTGTAAAAGGGAAAGGTGGTCGACCAACAAAATATTGCAGATACAACTAAAATCTAAATGGCGTCGATGACACTGTTGCCACATTGCATAAAATTGTTATTTTAATACTATATTCTACATTTCCACGGGTCTAGATATTTCTAAATTTCTAAAATAATATTTTTGCACTCTATGCTTTTAACGTATTTAACCCCTCGTTGCTCGCGTGGCGTCTATGCGACGCCACTGAATTTGTTTCTTTGTGTAATTTATAAAATGAGGAATGTCAGGATTTTATCCGCTCATGTATTTTTTGCACATTAGCAAACAATTAGCCTGAAAAATAAAAATCTGCGTTGGTGCATGTTCACACGGCTAATAGTCAGAAGACAAGTGTTTTATTGAGTGTGTCTGACGCAACGCGAGTCGTGTTGCTTCGAAAGTGTACACAAATAATTTTGTAAAAACGTTTTATTTATATTGAGAGTGCGAACATACCAAAGATGCACCGCGGTTTAGGTCGTGGTTACGGTCGCTACATAGATGTCACGTCTATATAAAACAAACCTTTACTTTCTTTTATCTTTGCAGCACACTACGCAGTTTACAACGATTTTGATGTCGAGGTGCATGAACATACTGAAAATTCATGAATGAGTGCGTTTTAGTTCTCGGTCGCTACCTCGATGTAACATCTATGTAAATCAAACCTTTACTTTCTTATGAGTTCACGTATACTAAAAACGCTTTACTCGCCGTTTACCTTGCGATCTAGAGCGATATCGATAGGTTATTTTTTATCGCTATAGAACTGTTCATCTGCATCTAAGTAAGTTGCAAACTTATTGATTTACTTTAGACCACGTGGCATTTACTCACTTATTAAAAAAAGCAAATATTAAAACGAAGCAACTTGCGAAGTTTGATGCAATTTTTTGCATATAAACATAATCATAAACATTTGACAAACACGAACTTCTTGTTGGTTATCTAGAGTGATTGAGAGACAAACTTTACAAATAACAATTAACCTATCACAATAGGATGACTTTAGTATTTAAATAGAATGTATTGAATAATATTTGCAGCAATTAAATAATTGATTACTTTTTAAACGATCGTAGTATTTTGGTTAGTAATTAATTAAGTTAGGTGCTTTAAATAGCCTGTGTACATTTAATTATTGTTGCGAATTTATTTATTAAAACTAATTTATTAAAACGACTAAAAATACGTTTACTTATTCTAGAAATATGTACACTTTTAAATTAACCGAACTAATTAAATCTAATAATATTTAATGAAAACACTTACACTAATTTATAACCGTTGTATAACACTATCACTTACACGAAGATAAGATAACGTCCGCGGATAGCTTTACACTTGTTTACACTAAAACTCACGTACACGATTATTCTCGGTATATTTATCTAGACACACGCGTGCTAACGACTTATTTATTTCCACTTTAATAATCTTCTTAACACTGCTGTATTCGCATTCCAGTAATAACTGACCTACGATCTGTGTCGCCGTTATATATACACATAAGGAAATCCTTCTCGAGCGTTCCCTATTTTTCGGTATATCTTCTAGAAGATGGATAACAGCTTCTAGAAGGTTCTTGCATTTGCAAATAACTTCTCGAACGTTTTACTATTTTTGGAATAATGATATTATCAAAAGTTTGTTACTAAAAATTATTGTTCTAAACATTTTTTGTCTGCGCAACATGACCTAGAATTTTTGAATATTAGTTTGAATACATAAAAGTGCAATTTTACAATAAAACACCAAATTCTGAAACTGAATCACATCTCCATGCATGTCAATGTAAGCCGCGACCTAAACCGCGAATGCGAGGTAAACCGCGACCAAACTTATCAATGCATCTTCGGAATGTTTACACGCTTAAGGTCGATGGAAAATGAGTTTTATTTCTAATAAAACGCAGATTAACTGAAATGTATACTTATTCTGTAAGCCTAGATATATGTACAAAAGAAAGTATAATCGTTCTGAAAAAAAGATGCCGACATTTAGAGTAGATTAGCAATAGAATCTGATAATAAGGATATGTCCAAACCCTATGATGGTATTGAAAGTAAAGAAGACAACGTAGGGAAGCAGCAACAATCCTTTGAGACCAAACAGAAAATATCAAGTAACGATGAAGATAAAAATGATCGTGAAAAAAATGTGAAGGTTAAAAACACCTACTATAAATGTAAAAACCTATTCACCAACGTTTTAAGTCATTTACCAAATGTAAAAAGTGCAACTAAGCATGTAAAATCTGCTTTTACATTTTTTTGCGAAAATCTAAATGCTAAACGCCACGCGAGCATCTATGTTGCAAAAATTAACAAGGTTAGATATAGTCGATGAGGTTCGGACAACACTTTAAACTGAAATGAAAATAATAAGTTTCAAGTACAAATACAAAAAAAAATGACACAGGTTGACAAATATACTTAATACAACGTATATGCTACTTATTTCTGGTAAACATTAATCGTTGATAGAAAATTGACTTCTTAGTTGGGTTTTAATCAAAGCATCGGAATTATAACGTAACTGCAGAATTACACGTCCTCGTGTAGTATCAAAAAGACATTTAGAATTATCCATCTAATTAATATTGGTATTAATTAACATTGCCAGTATAAAATTTGATGTGTGGACACGTGTCTTGTAGGTATGCTACTAGTGAAAAAAAAAGATAAGTTTAAATCTCACAGACAAAAATTATTGTCACATTCAATTTTAATGGTAAAATTGTAGAATGATCATCGATAAATCAAAAATTTGACTTAAGATACTTCTATGAATACTGAAAAACTTCTTCTTAAGTCACTTCTATGGAGTTTCGAATCTAACTTGGTTAAAAAGTTGATTACCTAACTCTGTAGTGATTCTTTGTTAGATTATCGTTTATTTCTTTTGATTTTTGATTTTTTTTACGCCCTTATATTAATTTCGGTTACAACATCAACACGCTCGGAACCCGAAAAACGTTCTAATCTTAGCATCCGTACGCTTTTGCGATTAAATGCGACGTGATCACTATGCCGCCAACGTAATAAGTGTCAATCTAAACCAAAGCATTTAGATGAAATGTACAGTATGTTGAGAAATGACGGCAATTTGTAAAACAAAATCTTTTTTTATGAAATGTTGGCATTACTATAGCTCGTTGCGCGTCAGTGTTTTATGTCATAATAACAATAAACGCATTGTTTTAATTACTAATGTTCATAAGTTTATAGCTGTTTACAATATTTTCTTTGCTTTTTCGCTATTATGGTACTTTTCTTGTTCATTTTGTAACTGGGCAAACACACGATCAACTCTAACTCTAAAACTTGTTGGAAAATTTTGTTAACTGTGTTAACGGTTTAACAGCATTTTACCATTGATTGGCACTACTTTTTTTTCAAATTTTTCATAAGCGCAGATTTATTTTTTGGTTGAGTTGTTGCTCTTGAGTTTGAACATTGTAAAATCGAAGAGTAATCTGGCAAAAAAATCTTGGTTCCAGTCTAAACTTCATAATAATGACGAGGATCAATGCGCACTGAGAGACCATGTCGATTAGGTATATCCTCTAATGGTGTCTGAAAACAATGGCGACAATTTAACTTTAACTGCTTGACAATAATTGATTTAAAATAAAAAATAAAAATACAAAAAATGTTGAAAAATAAAAATATTAATAAAATTTAACAATAAAATAGGTAAAATTAGTAGTTGTTAAATTAAATAAATAAAAAAAAACTGTTTTTGCAACAAGAAAAAATAATAACAATTGCTATACCTATTAAGAAAAGACACATGTCTTAGTCCGTTGTTGTTGAACTATGTATATTTTACTGGTCACAATATAGATTTTGGTAACGCTTTGATCATCTTTCTTCATCTTTAATAAAAAAAAATTAAAGTAGCACTTGAATCATCAAGCATTTCAATAACTTGACCACGGTTTTAAACTATCCCACTTTAATTTTCAGTTGTTACCCTTTTATCAGACACGTCTCTTTTTAAGATCTTATTATAGTAGCATTTAAACAAACTCAAAAATTTTGTTTACATATATGGCAACTACTTTTGCTTAAGTCACTTCTGTATAGTTTAGAATCTGGCTTTGTTCACAAGTCAATTACATTTTAAACATTTTTGGTTCAATTGTTACCTAAATTTAACTGTAACTTAGTGCAGGGGCAGCTCAAAACACTTCGGAGAAGGGGTCGTAGATGTTACTTGGTGTGCTAATTATCACATAATTAAAAGAGCGCCGAAACGGTAGAAATACTCATTACAGATCTCGTGTACATCTGTCGAACACCGAAGAAAAACAAGTTGCAAAACACAAGTACAACAACGAATATATTTATTTTAACAAAGAGTAAAAACGATGTAGAACTGTAGCAAATAAATAACAATTAGGAGTTCGTCAACAAATATCACAGTTAATAATAATGATGCCGGCCCCTTAAATTAGGCAACACTTCGTACATATAAACAAATCCATTGGCTTAACATTACATTAAAAATAAATTTACGTTGGTAAATGCAACACAAATGTCAAATATCACAAGTTTTAGGTTATTACATGCAAAAAAGATTTATACTTAGTTTTGACAACAAGCCTAATATGTATATTCAGTAACGCGTGCATACGACTGACAAAGTAAAAAATAAATTTTTAATAAGAAACAAAGTACCTACAACTTTGGGTTCTAGAATATGCAATTAGCTAATGCCACATCCAGCAATTATTTAAAAATTGCTAAAAAGTTACATATACACACCATTACCACAAATAAATAACTCAGTTTTATACAATATATCTAAAAAACCCAAGCGTGCGAAGCTTCTCGAAGTTAGTGAAAATATTTCAGTAGGAGTGTACTCTAATTTGACCGTAATGCTGTTTGCAATCGTAGCAATCAAACCGGTTATTTAAATGTCCCCATCTAACATAGGTATTAATTGTTCAAAAGAATTTTCAAAGATGAAAGAACATGTGCGGTTAACCCAAGTTAAAAGAATTCGTGCAGATAACCAAATTTGCTAATGATAGAAATTAGAAAAGTCAAATTGCGCTGTGAAATGAAAATGCATCCTTACCCCAGCGCAATCCTCACAACGACCACATACTAAACCGCAATTTATTATTCAAAATCAGCGTGGATGATTTAAGATACTTAAAAATGTGGAAACTTACAGACTTGACACTAACACATACGTGTGATTTTTTTAACGTACAAAATAGAAGTGACCTTATTGGTTTCCGGTATGTATCTAAACGTATCATAGGGAAAAATTCCTACAGTACGAAAACCACATCAAAACATATTTAACCTTACACAGTTTTAGGTTGCTTGTTTAAATTTTTTTAACTTCTTTAACGCGTTGATGAAACGTTGAAAAACTTGGTTACAATAACGATAGGGTCTAAACTCGGAAGATGTTTTTATTTTATTAGAGATAACTTGTAGTCAGCATAAATTTACTGTAAAACTCTTCGTTTTTGTTGTACTACGTTTAAATCTTTAATGCAATTTTGTTAAAGAGCAATTCTGTTACGATTTAATTTGGGAGCAGAAAAATCGTTTTACACTGTTACGAGTAGAAATTTTTTGAAGCGGAAAATTTAAATTAATTTCAATACATCTTAAAAATAAATTGACATGTAATTGTGAAAGTCAAATTGACAAAGACTAGGTTTTATATTTATTTATAGTACAGTAAATAAATATTGAACACGAAGATACTTAAAACATTTCTAAAGCAGGGTTGCTAGTCTTGAGCATTGTTAAATTTGTCCATTATTAGCAGTCTTTTTTCACTTCTTTACTTATTTCTGTTTTGTACCATAAATTTAACTTGTTTCCATGACGCTTTTTGTGGTTTGAGGTTTTTCAGAAGAATTCTTTTTCATACTTTTTTCCGGGTTTTTTTTTGCGTTTTCTAATCTTGTTTTGTAATGCTGTTTAGTTACCTTACCGTATGGTCTATCTATTTCTATTGTCTTATTTAGATTGTTTACTCAAACTTTTTTTTCTTTTAAAATTGATTTGCTATTGTCTTCTAAGTCGTTTGCTTTTTCAAGTTATTGTTTTCTTTCTTACCGTTTCAGAGTTTAGGTTATGGCTTGTTTCACAAGTGGATAACCTAACTTTTGAGAAGTCCTTAGTTAGATTTCGATTGCTTGTTTGAGTTTTGCGATTTATCTCACGCCCTGATAAAGCCCCTTACTTACTACTTACAGCTTCGGTTGCAACAACTATGACACGGTCTAAACCCGGAAGACATTTAAATGTACCCCTATCAACGTTTATTATGTTGCCTAAGTAGTAATGTTTATTGAATTTTTTTAATCTACGAGTACTGAGCTTAATGCTTGATTCCTTTTGGCTTTAATGTGATTGCTTTTCTTCTATTAATTGTTAGTCCGACTTTCTCCGCTTCCATTTTTGGTCAAGTTTTTTTTGTATTGTTTTTTGCTTGTTGTGAACAGATAGATGTCGACAAATTCTAGGTTTCCTATGACAGTGAGCGTGTCTCAAGGTATTTCGTTTTTTTTGTTTTCACCTTAATTAGGAATAATGCTGTGGACACTATCCAGCTTTACCGAACTCCTGTCTTTATGTTGTTGTTCTTCAATAATATGTTATAGCGTTCGACTTATTTTGTGAATTTTAGGTGCAGTAGTTTAATTATTTTTTTGAATTTGTCGAATAATCCAACATACTATTACGTATCTTATTATTAAAACTATCTAACTGATTTATACTACAAATATATACACGTTTATAACTAACCGAATTCATTAATCTAGGGATATTTAATAAAAACACTTACACTAATTTATATCACTTATACGAAGATAAGATAAAGTACGCGGATAACTTCACACATTTGTTTAATTCTTATCGCTTACGTTAAAGTCACGTACTTCGTAGATTTATTTATAACACGCGTTAACAACTTATTTATTTAGACTTGAATAATCTTCGTATTACGGAAATAACTGATCTATGATTTGTTTGTTCCGTATTTCAACAAATTTTGGAAATCCTTCTCGAGTGTTCCATATCTTTCGGTATACGTTTTAGAAGATCGATAACAACATTGAGAAGGCTCTTGAATTTGAGAACGTTTCAATACCTACATCGCTTCTCTTGAGACCGAATAAACTGCCTCATTTAATCTTTTCATTCGATTTTTTCTTGCTGAATTTCTCTTCATTTATTTATAGCTGTTGAGTTATCATATCGTTTGTCACTTTCTGAGTAGTTTCTCTTGTATTATATAATGTATTTATTGTTTTTTAAACTTATTTTATTCTTTACTCTGACAAGGTAGTGGTCGAGCGCTTCTCTTCACTTTTATATCTCGTAGCGCGTTTTTCCATTTTCGATCAATGGCGGCTTGTGAGGTCCGGTTTGAGGAGGGCAATATTTTTTAAAAAGCTTGTAGGTAATGTGAACGTTTGAAACGAATGTAGGTAATTACCAAAATGTTTTGAAGTTTTATCGGCTTCATCGGAATGAAACAGTAAACATGGAAAACAAAACAAGGCATTTATCGTATCATATCTACATACCCTCTTATTTTCAACCGACTTTTAAAAAAGAAGGTGGTTTTTAATTCGTCGGAATATATTTTTTGAATGTATGCTTCGTTCAGTTATCATCCTTTACAACGCTGACTAATTTTCATTATTTTTTTATTAGAAAAAGAGTAACTTTGTAGTGGTCCCATTTTAATTTGGTCAAATTGTGGTGATGGGATCTATGAGAAAATGATCAAACTCTTAAATTTACATCGGCATGGAATTTTCTTAAACGATGTGCATTTTCAAGGTTATTGGTGACTAATATCACTATTGTTAACATCACTAAAAAGAACAAAAACGTTAGTTCATTTTTTGAAGTCGATTCTTTTTTTTTGTTAAATTAATTTTAATTATAAACTCTACTAGAAAAATGTCATGTAAAATTACGTTACGCAAGTTTATCTGCTTGATTTATTTTCAATTTTGAAGTAGACTTTCCGAGAAGTTTTATTTCAATCTTTTCTTCTAACGACAGTCATTTTAAAAATAGTTTTTACACCATTTCTTGCAACTTTAAAAAATTACGGACAAATATACCGTTACACTTAGAATACGTCGTACACGCTCTACTGTTAAATCACTACTGAACCACGGCTTATAAGAGAGCAAGCCTTGTCGCTCGTTAAATTTGCGTATGAAAATCTTGTAGTGGGAGCCGCGAAGTTATGTTACAATGCTCTGCTACATATAAGACATGGGCTCCAATAATTGTAGCCCGAAAATAAAGAAATACCTACGACTATATTGAATTAATCTTTTAGAGTAATTAAAAGTTGATGTTACTTATATCCTATAAATATGTTTAAATATTTTAATTTATAATAATTTGTGCGTTTTTTTGTTATAATAGACGTTTGAAGGGCTTGCGCCCTAGAGCCTTTAGGCACCAGCCGTCACTGATGAGTTCGATTATTATACAATCTATTTGGTTCTTAAATTTTTTATTTTCAGATTCTTGCCTTGTAGATATCTTTGTGCTTGAACAAAGTACCGTAGACCACCAGTTAGTATTGCAGAATTTAATAAGTTTCTAGCCATTTTCGTTTATAGTTCCGAATCCCTATATTTTTATGACGTTTTCATTCTAGTCATTGTTGCTATTAGCGTTTAGGTTTTTTATTAAGACTGCAAAATAATTTTGCTTACTAAAAATGACTATCAGTGTTTTAGAACAATTTAATTTGTAGAGCATATACACAAAGGTAAAAAAAAATTTTTTAAATATAAGTGTGACGAAACCATAACTTTGTTTAAAGATTTTGTTTTTAGTGCTTTCGTATTTGTCGTTTGTGACTTTACACATTCGTAACAACTAAATTTCTAATTTCATTTCGAAATATTTTTCACAATATTCTTTTTGATAATCTCTTACATCTATTAGTTTTTTTCGTTCTCTTAAATTCATGTAAGTTTAAGTATCTTGTTTAATACGTAAATAACGTTTAATTTTTTTGACAAATTCTTAAAGTTTATATAATAATTTTTTTACTCTATTTCGTATTATAAGATTTTCTAGAATAAACTTTGATCAATTTCATTTGCTAAATATAATCTTTATTTTGATTGTGATCAATTGTTTAAAACTATAAACAACTTTTAAAAATTGGTAGTTCAGATACAAATATCTCACACCATTTAATTTGTGATAGTCAAGCAATATCAGCATATATTTTTTTAGTTTTAATTTATATGTTTTAAGAGATATTTTAGCTGTCACTAAATCTAAATTATTGCACGTGTGTTATAAAATTATTTGAATTTAATGTTTTTTTTTTTTTTAACGACAAAGCACAGTTATTTTTTGTTTATTTCAATTTGTAAATAAAAGTATAGTAATGGTTTTAGGTATCTATAACCTGTTTCTAATAATTATACATTAATTAATTAATTTTATATAGTTTTCGTAAAAAAATAATTGAAATTTAAAATTCACTTATTAAATTATTTTTTTGTAAATAAACACTACAGTTCGTTTGAATTTTTTTATTTTAATTCGTTTTAATGTAATTTAGAAATAGAAAAATAACATTTGTGTTAATTGCTTATAGTTAAAAATTGCGTTTTTTATGGGTACACCTGCTTGATGTATGAGTTGGAAGCGGAAAATAATTAATTTGCATAATTTTTGTTTCCAGCTTGATAAGATTGAAACTGTTGCCAAGTACCAAGTTCCTAACACGTAACGTTTTATACTTTATATATTTCTCACGGAAAAAATGTGTGCATGTTAATTATAGTTTATCATATTATTTTTATCTACAAAGCAAAATTAAAAAATAATTCGCGTTCTCACCTATAGTTGGTGTTTTTCATTTTTTGTTTTATCTTATTTACAGGTTTAAGTCTAATTAAAGTTGATAGGTACAGTAATGATATACGATAAGATAGTCTTGAGTTTGGAAAAATTGAAAAGAGGAAGTAATAAGTTTGTGTATGCATTGACGAACTTTTCAAACGCTTTAAAAAGAAAAGAATTTTAAAAAATTGACGTCCATGATTAAACGCCAATGTAAAAAGTTGTTGATAAGAAGCATTATAACAAACATGATTATAATATAGTATAAATGTGTATTGAACGATCGTGACGTTTGCATTATTTTCGATAGTTCTTGAAGAAATATCTATATTAGTGAAGCAATAAATAACTAACTATTAAACAAATGCATGACCGAGTAGATGTTTTTAAAAATGTTCATGTTTTTTGCTTTAATATGCTAGAACGCGCTAATTTGGTCAAGCGGCGCCGCGTTGTGCAAAAACAAAGTGCATCTCTGCATTCTTATAAAAAAATAAATAAAATTTATTATAAAATAGAATTTTTTTGTTTAGCTTATCGGAATAATCAAAACTGTAATAGAAATTAATTATCATAGGATGTTAGATAATAGATAAAATCATTTTGAAAAGAATAAACAATAATTTGAAATTTCATAAATTTTATTCATGAATGCAAACATTTTTAAAAAAAAATTAGCAAAACCGGACGTTACGCGCTTTATTTTTTCAATACTGTTGTGTTAATGTTTCAATGTCCAACTCGGCAATTAAAGCCGATTCGATTAAAATGATAACAAGATTTTCTAATTGTTTTTGAACCATAGTAGAACGTAAATTTTTTTTAACAATTTTTAATTCGGAAAACGATCTTTCCGATGTGGCAATTGACGTCAGTAAAATTGGTAACGCCACAAAAGTTTTGGATAAGAAAAATGTACATTATTAGCTACAATGTAATTTAGAGCAGTAATTGGCAAATAAGGAAGATTTCTTAAGATTCTGCAAAAACTGCATAACTTTTTTTATTCTATCCCATTTATATCAAATTTGTTTTGGTTTGTCACTTTATGTACCCTTGACTCTTGTACAAAACTCTAACTCAGCGATTGCCAATTAATTTTATTTGGGATCCGTTTTGGTATAATATGAGCGTCGCGGTCCATTTCTACTTTTTTAACAGATGAGGTTCTAAACAACCTCCGTTCTCCTCGCTCTCACTAGTCATTACTTTGTCATGAGTATTTACATTTTTAAAATTCAAATGATACACAAGAAATAAAACAAAGAAAAACCCAATAATTATTTTATTAAATCATAAATGTAATGAACAAAAGTAACAAAGTTTTTTCATATCATCTTTTAAAAAACTTTCTCACCGATTTATGTTGACCCAAACATAATAAAAAGTTTTAAGGCTAATTAGGATGAAAAGAATAAATATTGCTGAAGACTTCGAAAACAAAAAAAAATGCGAAGAAAATATTGGAAATACACAATTTGGTTTTAGAAAAAGATATGTTATAAGAGAATCACTCTGTTGTGTTCAGTTATTGGGAAAAAGATGCCGTTATATAAATATGGAACTTTGCGCTTGTTTCATAGACTTTTAGAAAGCGTTCAAATTCTTAACAAAAACGGATTAGACACGCGTGATATAAGAATAATTGGTAATCTTTATTGGCACCAAAAGGCTGCAGTTGAAGTTGAAGGCAGATTGACAACGAATATAGACATACATCGCGGAGTCCGGCAAGGATACATACTCTTCCCTACACTGTTTAATATGTATTCGGAAGCCATATTCAGAGAAGCACTGGAAGAAGATGATGGAATAATTATAAACAGTTAAATAATTAACAACATTCGTTACGCTGACGATACTGTCATATTAGCTGACAGTATGAGTATTATGGGACCATTCACAAGAGACTAAAACCAGAATAGAGATAGCTAGTAATTGTTTCTTTAAAATGCGCGACCTTCTTTTTAATATGTTATTTAACTAAGAGTTAACAATACGTATCTTGCAATGTTATGTCTTATTAGTACTGCTATAAGAAGTGGAAACAGACTATCACTCAAACTACCACAAAAAAAATAGAAGTTTTTGAAATGTGGTGATATCGCCGAACGTTAAAGATCTCTTGGATAAATAAAGTAGCAAATGAGGAGGTACTGAACCGCACGAAAAAGTTGTATACTATTAAATAGATAAAATTATAACATTGTGGACATCTAATGCGTGGAGAAAAATACGAAATTATAGTGATCCTGCAAGAAAAGATACAAAGAAACGTAGTGTAGGCAGAAGAAGAATCTTCTGGTTGAAAAATTTAAAAGACTGGTTCCACTGTAGCACAAAATCTCTGTTTACAACAAGCGCCGACAATGTTAAGATAGCCATGTTAACCAACCTCCAACGAGGAGAGGAATTTTTTGCAAAAAGCTTTTTACTTCCGGCAAGACCTCCCGCACAAGCTTTGCATTGCCTTAAAGTTTAAAGTTCAGGTCATTGACATATTTAAGAATATCGCATAAGAAAGCGATGGTACCTTCATTTTCTATTATGCTTAGAAAGCATAAGTAAGCGTTTGCTGAAGAGAGATCAGTGTTAAAAAAAGGTCTTTAAATCTTCTAAAATGCTAAACTTAATCACATATTATGCAACAGTAGATTGTCATATCCACTTCGTCCAGAAATGATTTTAACTCACTATGTTTCAGTGATGTTTTTGTACGAAGAAAATTTACTATTTTGATGACTTCTTGCATAATGCTCTCGGGATTAGGATTAAGTTTGCAGCAAAGCACAGTTTGATGCATGATACAGTAAGAAGGAATCAAATTTTTATTACATTTTCATTGGGGTTCAATAAGTAAACCAGTCTTTTTTTGGTTTCAACTGTCGCTGGTTACTAATAAAAGCTTTCTGTCTAATTCATCTTTATCGAAATAATCACCAAAAAAAAATGTACAAAAATAACCAGTTGTGCTTTATCAGTAACGTCGCATAATTTATCCAAAGCAAAGGCGTAATAGTCTGCATTATTTAACTGTCGTTTCATGTCACAATAACTTTCTTTGGCTAAAACGGAGTATTTCTTGAGTTAGTAGACGCAGATAACAAAATCCGTCAAATAATTTCAACCACATCTTTTTTGATCGCAAACAAAACATTACTTGCCTTGTGCATTCATTGCTTAACTATGTCAGCGTCGGTGAATGCTCTTTAGCAAAAGTCCAAGAAATACGCAAAGAAACTTTACTAAGTTTTTCCTACTCCGTCATTGAACGATTTATGACTTGGGTCGAAGTTGACAATAAACTGGCAATTTTAGATGTAGGCAGGTTACTGTTACTACCAAGTGAAATTTATAGCAAATTGTGTTTGGTCTCATAATGTTTTATTCAAACTTTTATTTGACGCCAGTTTTTGTTGAAAAATCAAGCACATTGGTACTACTCCGGCATGATTTAGCACCGTAAAGCAATATAAATCGGTCCATTCTGGCAAAAACTATTTATTTTTGACATCTACTTTCCTTTTTTTAGTTCTATTACAAAAAAACTTAAAATATACCTAGGCACTTTAACTTGTAGCGTAAGCAAGCAAACGTATTAAACGCGCGTAGCGTTGATGCCCGTCACTCAAAAGTAAAACAAATAACCGCCCGCAAGCGTGTGACCTCGCGCTTGCCGACTGCGACGACTGGCGATCTTGCACTCCGTGCGGCGTTAAGTCTGACAATCCTGAAAGTCGTGAAACAGGTGTGTTATTTGCATTACTCTATTGTTAAACGTTTATTTAAATAATTAACATTATAGCATTGTGTACTGCATCGCCATCTTACTGATACCATATTCTATCATTTTGTCTCAAAGGTAAATCATCAAACCTACTCACGTTTAAAAACTAAAACCAGCGAATAGAAACAGTAGCGATTCTCGCTGCGGCTGTCAAGCTGTTCCATTCTTTTTCTACGTTGTATTAAGTTTGTTTTACATTGTGGGAAGGTTGTAATAGGTTTAATAAAATACACCGCAAAAGTATATCGTGGTTTTTATTTAAGTAAAACTAAATTTTAATCGAAATTTCCTGTTTGGTAGAGCTTGCAGTATGAAGTAAAGAACAGACAAAGAAACTCCTCCGGTTCTCTAACTAAATGTAAATGCAAGAGGATTACATAATTTAGATTTATCAAAGCTCAGTTTATAATCGATATCAATAAACATCGTGCCAAATTTAAGTCAATATACACAGATATGATAACAGGTTTAAACCCCAACATATATAAACACGTGCCCAAACAAGAGTTAGCTCACTAACGGTCTGACATTATGTACTGGGGTTCTAGTTACGGAAGCAACCAAGTTAAAGTTGAAATGTCGGCACTGTAATAGTAAATAAAGGCTTTTATTATTATCATTATTACAAACAAACGTGGGCCAAAATTACACATATATAATAAACACAATAATATACAGGGTTTTTCACGTAACCCGTTATTTAAAAGTTTTTATACTTCTAATCATAATTTTATTTTTTTTTCTATAATAGGTAAATGCTTATTGGTTTTATAAGTAAAATATATTCAAGAACGCGTCACTTCCCTTCATAAACTTTTTTATTTCAAATGCAATTCTATGCTTTTCATTAATTGTTTTAATTTTATTTGTAATTTTAAAGTTATTTTGTTTATAGCTCATTATATCAAAAGTCAATGGTTTTTGAAATATTTTTAGATGTTTCTGAGAATATTCACATTTGTAACATCAACTTAAAAAAATTATTTCTTATCAAATTATAGAGTTTAAGCATTTTGTAAAAGTCCAACACACATACAAAGTATTCAAAGTATAATGCCAAACTTTTACGTGTGTAAAAAAATTTTCAAATAGAATGGCTTGTATATATTGGGATGCTTGCGAAAACAATACAATTTTGCATCGATTGATATAATAAGTTATAAGAATTTGTTCGATATTGGTACAAATAATCCATACATTTGTCACTAATCTATCAATAGACATTATTGTTTGATACAATCTAATTCTAACAATTATGCAGAACGATTTAGAGTGATGGTTCCTTATATTCATTTTTAACCGTTAATGACTTATAATTAGTATAAATTATAATTAAAATGCATATGGTGACACATTAAGCGTGCGAGACTGTATCTCAGAAATCATTCATTGTAGATACTTAAATTAAAATTGTATAACTAAATTGGACAAGAGAAAATCCTAAAAATAATTTTTAAATTTGTAAAATGATCATCAAGAGGCGTAACCGCTATCTTGAATTAAAATAAGTGATGTTTCTCGAAATTTCGCCTTAAGGAAACAAAATATATGTTCTCTAAAGCTTAAATCAAATTAAAGTATTTCTCGTTAAATACTTTTTTCTCTAACTCTGAAAATAAAGTAGTGAGTAGTGTTAAAAACTTTTTCCAAACAAAAGTCTATAACTTCAAAACAACCTAACCGATTTCATTACCTTATAAACGAATTGTGGTGATTGCGATTTATGATATCGTTACTAGAGAGCGTTTTTTGATGATGCGCCAGAAATTGCTAGTTTACTTAAAAAAATTAAATGGGTCGATATGGATTTTTTTACACAAAAAATAGCAAAATGAAACCTAAATCGGCACAAGCAAATCGCACCTAATTATTGATCTTAATCTAAAATATCGATAAGAGAAAATTCAGCCACGAAAATCTACAGATATGTAACTCTGAAGACCGCCACCCTTCATTTTTACTTTCCTATAAACAAAAGTATAGTAATTGCAATTAAAAAAATTTTTTTTAATAATTTTACGTTTCAAAGTCTCCTTAATCAAAAAAATGTATTTTTGACAAAAAAAATTTGGGTGTCTGCGTGTGTGTGTGTAACGATATACCCTCGATGACTCTTGAACCAAAAATCCTAGTAATTTGAAATTAAGTATGGAGCTGGCTATTCATATTCTCTCGATTTTATCAAAAGATGAGTTTGATAGAAAGACCGAAAGTGTGTGTATCCGCCAATTTTAACAGTTTTTTTTTTAATATAATTTTGTACGTGTGCAAATTATTCGAATTATGTTTACAGTTTTTTATAGAGATCATTCTTCCTAACGATTTATTCAAATAAATTTTTTTCTAGATTCTAGATAGTTGATTTATAATTTACAGTGAACTCCATACATAATCTAGGTTCAAATCCTATCTGCGACAATTTTTTTAGAAAGAAATTTTAAATAAAGGAAAGCAAAATACGTTAAAAATAATTTGTTTCTATATTCTTTTGACTTGTTGATACACGGAGAGCTGCATCTTCTTTACATTATCTTTAGATGTACCTACGATAACTCTCGAACCAAAAGTCCTAATAACTTGAAATTAGGTATGGAGATGGCTTTTTATACTCTTTCGGTTTTATTTAAAGATGAGTCTGATAAAGAAACCGGAAATAAGAGTATCCGCTATTTTAACAGTTTTTCGTATGTAAATTACTTAAATTATTTTTACAGATTGTTATAGAAATAATTCTTCCTAACAATTTATTCAAATAAAATTTTTTTTAACATTCAATTTATTAGATATTTTATTTATAATTTAAAATGAATTCACAAATATAATCTAAATTCGAATCCTGCCTGCGACAATTTTTTTAGAAAAAAATTCGATATCTTGAAGGAAAAACAAGATACGTTAAAAATAATAATATTTCTTTTTATTTACTAAAGGAGAAAGCAATATTGAGACGCCAAACATAGGGGTTAGTCGAAATGACAAAATAAGCTCAATTTGCCATATTTGGGTTATATCTTAATGAAATCGAGGAAAAAAATTTCAAAAAAACTATAGCATGCTAGGAAGTCAATACAAAACGTGTACATATCACTTCAAAGTGATTATATGACAAGGTAATCTTAAAAAAAATATGTGGGCATTCTTTTATCATTCTTTATAGGAAAGTAGTTTGGTGACCACACCAGTTTTTTTTTAAATATTAATGACAAATGGGCACCTTAAATTTCCATGTCATGAAAATATAAACGCTCAAGTCAGAGATTTAGTTTCCATTTTGTAACAAAAATAACCATAAAGACTATATTCGTTCAATCAAAAGTTTGATGACATTCTCCATAAATGCTAAATAAATTCGAAAGTGCACTGTTTAAATAATTTTCTAAACCGTTCTGCATAACTGTTAGAATTAGATTGTGTTAAACAATAATGTCTATTAACCGATTAGAGACAAATGTCATATGTATTACTCAGCTTACTACCTGGAATACTGCATTTTAATTGAAATTTGTACTAATATCAAACAAATCCTTATAACCCATTAACGGACAAAGATGGGTATAAAGAACCATTATATCAATCAATCCAAAATTTTATTGTAATTTACGCATGTAAAAGTTGTTAACTTTGGTATTCTATTTTGAACACTTTGTATATGTGTTAGACTTTTACAAAAGGTTGTTTAAAATATGATAATTTTAATTATTAGATACAAATATCGCAGCTTAAATTTCATTATTTGTGAAGACATGAATTTTTAAAGTTGATGCAACAAATGTAAAAGTTCTCAAAAAATCTAAATATCTCAAAAACCGTTGACTTTTAAGATAATGACCTATAAACAAAATAACTTTAAAATTATACGTAAAATAAAAAAAATTAATAAAAGAATAACAAATAATAACAAAGTTGATGAAGAATGCGTTCTTTAATATATTTTAATTATAAAGGTTAATAACATTTTTAAAAAATTATGATTGGAAGTATAAAGGCTTTTAACAAACGGGTTACGTAAAAAACCCTGTAAAAAATAAATATAAAATATAAGGTCTATTATAATGAAAGCAACCTACCGCAACTTTAATACATAAAAATAGGCACTTGTTTATATAATATATAATGCCGACTACTGCGAGTCGGAATCCTTGTGCTTTCGACATTCAACATCCAGCGTGCGAAACCCCCTCTTAAAACGAATTATGCGCATTTTCGTAGTTATAGTTCTTTCCGCAAGATGACGATGCTTACATAATCTCGCGCGTTTTTAATTAGATTTAAATTTAAACTGGATCATCTCAGAGCAAGTGTTCTAGCGATGTTTGAAGCATTTGTTTTTGCGTCTTTTTGATTTGGTTTAAAACTAAATTAATTAATATTTTTAATAAATTTTAATTAAAACTTTAGTTGCAATACATCATTGAAAATGAAAAAAATTAACCATGTAAAAATCCATTATTGCGTCCAGTTAAAATGAGAAAGTTGCTATCAATATTTTGGAAACCGTCATCTTGAATTTTATTCTGACATACTAAAGTTTCCTTTATCAAATCATAACTTTTAAATGAAACATTTTTTTATATCTTTCATAATTATAAAGTAATTTGACTATTTTTAAAATCAGTTAATCTAAAAAAGCACAAAAAGCGCACAATATGGCCTACTTAACCGACCTTGTTGTTACTCTTATAGTTTATAAGATCACATTCAATTCGGGACACCCTGTATACTATGGTACTATATGCTCAATCAATGCCTGTTCGCTAATGTCTATCTTCTACACATGAATGCTAACGTGTAAAACATTTAAAAACCGTTATATTTGCTTTTGTGAAGCTTAACATTGACATTAGTAGTACATTCGATTTGTCATAAAATGGAAACACCGTTTACGATTTGTAAATATTACCGATGCGTTTATACATGTAATCTTTTTATTTAAATTAAAGCCTTGTCATCAAAGCACATATCAAAACAATCAGTTTAAAAAAATAAATAAAACAAAATGTCAGTAACAAATTCTAAACTTTTTTGCCTGTTTTCACTATGAAAACCAAAAAATGCAACAAATTTATCAATTACATAACTGACGAATCACAAAGTTTAAAAAAATATTTCAAATAAACCAAACCAGTTAGTTTACTATTACTAGCGTAAAAAACCAAAACTTAATAACCATACATTTCAAGTTAATTTAAATTTTAAATAACGCGTCTTGCGAATGTCGATAAAAAGTGCCAAATACAAAACTTCACAGTGTTGTGATAATATAACTTTCAATAATAAATTGTAATGTTATAGGAAGAGCAATGATAGAAATATTGTTTAGTCTTCAATTATTTATACGTAAGTCGATAAACTTTGCTCATTGTGTGATGTTTTTCTTGCTTAATTTTTTATGATTTGTATTTATGATTCTACAAACATCTACAAATGTGGGTACGTATAAAATTCTAATGAAACTGCGAATTTATAAGTGGTCTTCATACCAAAATGT
This sequence comes from Aquatica leii, assembly GCA_035610365.1. Taxonomy (NCBI): domain Eukaryota; kingdom Metazoa; phylum Arthropoda; class Insecta; order Coleoptera; family Lampyridae; genus Aquatica; species Aquatica leii. The sequence continues at coordinate 78,824,894 of CM069436.1, read as the reverse complement.
GTACTAGATCAATTTGAGAACATTTCACACTGTATCCATTTTACATACTTTAAAAATAATTTGCTAGCTTTTTTTATTTTTGAAGTGCATAGCTTGATAGAAAAGAACTAGACCAAAATGATTAGTTGTAGCAAATTAAAAGTAATCACCTTTCTTTATGCTATTTTTTACTTGCTATACAGTTCCCGACGATACCTGTTCGGCTAGAAAGGATTTGGACGATCCCGATATGCTAGCCGTGTTGGAACGTTGTTACAATCTACTCCACGGGCGAAGAAACTCAATTGCTATTTCAGCAGCATCGCATTTAACTAGCATATCTGATGTGTCAAACTCGTCCGTTTCTAGTAAACACCTGAAACGTTACGTTTTTGACAATGTTAAATTACGCATCACTAAACTAGACCACAACTTTTATGACATCATCTGGCCTAGCGTCAAGAAATTGCCACAAGAGCGAGAATTTCGAATGGCCGTAGAAAAAGATTTTCCTTTGGGGATAATTGTTCCAGATTTTTATTCGTATCAAGTTTTTCATGAGTATCTAGAACCAGTAATTAAAGACGCTAATTTGATTAGTTTAACTTCAGAATTGAGCGATCACCCAGCAACAAAATTTTTTGAAGATGAGTACAAACTTAAAGATTTTGACTTTGATTTAGATCCGTACGCCAAAAACGTTGTAACAGGGACTCTAGAATGCACTAGAAATTTAAATAATTTTAATTTACCGAAATCATTAAACGTCAGCGAATTAGAAGAAGTTGAACGTGTGTTAACGTCGGTGTTGTTAGATCCAGAAACGGCAAAAGCGTTATACCCAAACGCAAGTGCGCAAGATATTAAAGAAAGAGGCAGCGGTAACTATTACACAATGAATGAAGTTTTGGAAGATCCTTCCGAAGTTCGCGTGGTTTTAGCTGCCAATGGATTATTAATACCGTTGTGGGATATACCGGAATCCGATCGTCTACACGGAAAGCATTGGCCTTACGGCCGAGGTGTTTTTGTCAGTAGCAGTGGAAATCTAGCAGCTTGGATTAATGTCTTAGATCATTTACGTATCGTAACGTGCACGTCGGCACAAAAACCAGCAAATATAGGTCAAATCTATTTTCGAATTTATAGGCTATTAAGTGCTTTAGAAAAAACTGCCGAATTTAAAAAAGATAAAAAATTAGGTTATTTGACTGCTAGGCCAACGTCACTGGGAAACACACTGCATTTTAGTTTAACGGTACGATTTCCTTATTTAATTAAAGAACCAGACAATTTGCGTCATCTTTGCACTACTAGAAATTTGACGTATTACAAATGCGATAATTCGTCGGATGCGGTGCGCATTGGTAATAAACAAAGCGTCGGACTTACAGAGTTACAGACGTTTGAAGATTTTACTACTGCCGTTTCAAACATTTTGCAACTGGAGAAAGATTTAGCCATGTCAAATTCTTTGCACATTGCTGCTTTGTTCGTTAACATCTTTAGACGGAAAAAAGCCGGAATGCTAAATGCGTCGTAGTTATAAGACATTAGTTTTTTATTAAGACATTTTGTAAATACTTTTGTAAATAGTGCCAAAGTTTTTCACTTTTTCTTTCTATCTATTCACATATCGGATGGACTTAAAAATCGTAGGTCAGTAACTCACTGTTGCAACACGTATATATTACCTTCATGTTACGGTGGTGTGCAGTAAATACACTTACAGCACGTTTCGAATTTTTGTTATTTATGTAGTGAACGCGTGATTTTTTCTTAATTTGCAGTTGCTTACTACTATTATTTTTAGTGTGCGCAAGCCTTGTTTACACTGCTTTTTCAATTATTACTCACTTATTCTATTAATATTTGTATTATATTGCAATGTCCAAAAAGTTAATATTATATTTTTTGGTTGCAGATAAGTCCACAAGTAAGGTTCATGTAGATATGCCGTTCTTTTACACTGAAGAGGGAAGGTATTTAGCATCTTGTAAGTCTTTTTCTATTGTAAACAATGATAAATAAAATCTTAGTAATGTTTGTGTTAGTCAAATGAAAATTTAGATTTCTGCGCAATTTTTTTTAAAATACTTTTAGCAGTTACATGTAAACCTGATTTTTTTGTCTATAATTTTTTTTGGAAACAAATTATGATTGTTTCAGAAAAGTGTTTTTTTATAGTAAATTACTACAATAATGGCAAATGAAACGAGTCTTAATGTAAAGTTGTAAAAATTGTGATATAGAATTTGTCTATTTTTAAAATTTAATATTGAATTTTAAGATGTTGAATTTATCTTTTATTCTCGTAAGATTGTCGCTGCGCCTTAAGTTTAAATTTAAACATTGAAAATCCAAAAAAAATATTTGTTTTTCAACTTTTGTTAAGAATAGTTATTGCGCCATTACTTGCTAAGCAATGTGCACAAGATCATAAAACTTATCACCGCTTGAGCAGGTGAGCTTGGTATTTAAATTATCATTTTGAACCTGTTGGGATATTTTTGTTAAATCTTCAAACCAACGATTAAAAAGTTAAAAACAAGCTGATAATAAATGCTAGGCATGATAAAACCAGAAAAAAGAAACAGCTCATGGAAAGAGATCTGGAAGAAATACACTGGAAAAACGCTTACACAACTAATAAAACTCAATAAAAAATGCTAAGCAAGACATAAGACTACACAACACAACAAAAGCAACTATGAAGGTGGAGAACAAAACTACTAAAGAAACGACTATTGATCAATAAAATAAACAAAATAAAAAAATTAACAACAAAAACGGTTTAGTTACTTAGTAAGAAGTTTTAGGCATTACAGAAGTTTATAAGCGGCACAAGAACAAAAATCACGAACATATAATTTGACGACTTAAAGTTTGGAGGATATGAATAATAATAAATCCTTAAGGCCAATGGTATCAGTAACAAACATATTTTTTTAACGCTTGGTGACCTCAGAATTGGCTACTGCTAAATTAATATTGTCAAGTATGTGTATAACAACGCAAAATGGAGTACTACATGTTTAAAAGTGTTACAAATCGAAATTAAAATGTTTGAAGTTAACATCAACGGCAAAAAACGGAACCACTTTTGTTTGAATGACGAATTGCTGTGGCAACGCAAAAACGATGCATAAATAAAAACTAGCCTTTCGCAAAATTAAGTAAAAAAATAAAACACAAAAGTACTTTTACAAATACATATAACTACAAGACTCGTTTGAGAAGAGACAACCAAACATGTGATTATCTTTCTTAGAACTGAGCTGGCTTGAACAGCATTTGGAAAAATAAACAATGTCTTAAAATCCGACATTTCTATATACCTCAAAAAAGAAGTTTACAATAAGTACATTCTATCTGTATATACGGAGTCGAAATATTGACTCTTCCAAAACGGCTGGTAAATAGAATCCAAACCGCACAAAAAACTATGAAAAAATCAACGTTAGGCTTATCTCTAAGTTAAACAGTTTCCAAAGAGACTGTTAAGAGAAAGAATAGAGTAACAAACACCATCAAAAAAATCTAAACTTTAAAAGAATCTGGCGTTAAAATTAGAATAAAAAACAACACAGGAACAAAAAGAGTAACATAATCGAAATCACCACCTAAGGCACTATCTAATAAAGAAGCTCAATCGTATTCGTTTACAAACTTTTTTTGCTCTGCGCTTTAGTAACTGTTAGTTGTATTGTTTTCATTTTTTAACGGTTTATCAGTTAAATTATTCTTAGAGGATAAATGTTTTTTATCAATTCTAAGCTACTCATTAAATAATTAGAAACAAGGTTTGAAACATAATTTGTCAAAAAAACGTTAATTGAAAATGAGTCAATCAAACGAGAATAATGAAGCAATTTTACAATTGGTATTAGTAGCAGAGTCAAGTTTACTACTTAAAAAGTCCAAAGCAAAGTATGAGAGAACTTATCAACATTTTTGTGTCTGGAGAAATGAAGAAAGGTGCAAGGAGCAAACGAAAATTTTCTAATTGCATACTCTTGTTGTTAAAACGGTTTTTTTGATTTATAGGATCTATTCGCATTGATTTTTTAACATTCTTAGGTAAAAACTTTAAAAAGTTTAACACTGTAGTCAGTGTACTTAATGCTGAAGGGTACTTTACAAATAATTGAAAATGTGGATATTTCCGCATATATAAAATTTTTAGTTTACCTGAACCGTTATGCGTCATAAAAATCTCGGGTTTTATAGATGGATAATGTGAAGGAGTTTTCTTAATAATAGTTTTCTGTTTATGAAAGAAGTGTTGGTAATTGCGTTGCATCGAGAATGTCGGGCGGAAAAGTTACGTTTACCAAAAGTAGATGTAGAAGATTGCGGGCATATTTTGCTCTTAACATTACGTCACACAAAAACAAAAGAAAAAGCGAATTTTTACAGCTACTTTGGAAAATGGAGTAAGCGGAATTGAGTTTTACAAAAAGTATTTAAAGTTGAGACCAAAAAATCTAGACCATTGCAATCTATTTATATTTTATAGACAGGGTAAGTGCACAAAGCAACCAATAAGTATATACACATCTACAATTTACCAAAACCGAGGCCAAACAGCTTCACAGGCCATTGACATCAGCGACTTTTTGGTCGACAGTACAACTGACATTCAAATTTTGATGAGACACGGCAGTTGGCACAATAATGTTGTTGCAGAAGTTTATGTTGGGGATAGCATCAAAAATTAAAAAAAAAACAATACTAAGAAAACAAAATCTTTCGGGTTTAAACCGTGTCATTGTTATAACCAAAGTTGCCAACCTTTCGTAAGGAGCTGCATCAGGGCGTGAGAGAAATCGAAAAACTCAAACAAGCAACCAAAATCTAACTAAGGACCTCTTAAAAGTTAGGTAACCAATTTGTAAACCAATTCTAAACTTTAAGAAAGTAAGAAAAAAAACGATAAACTTAAAAAACCAAACGACAAGCTAACACAGAACCATTATAGAGCTAGGTAATTACCTTTTGAACCAAGCTAAATTCTAAACTCAATAGAAGTGACTTAAGAAGAAGTAGTCACCGTATATAAAGAAGAAGTATCGTCACAGCTGGTCAAGCTCGATTCTAATTAGGTTACGGTCAAAAAGAGGCGTAATTTTGATAAAGGAGAAATGACAGGGAACCAAAAAAAAGATAGCTCGAAACCATGATCACGATTAAAGTTGTTGGGATGTTTGATGATTTTTATGCTTTCTCGGATTTTCCGATTGAAAAAGAATGGAGATTTTGCAATCACCAAAACGTTATCAAAATCTCTATTGTGAACTGTAGTAAAATGATGTTCAGCAACCGCAGACTTAGAAATATGTTTTTTTCTTATACAACCATCATGTTCGTAAATGCGTGTAATGATTGAACGGCCGGCTTCACCAATGTACACTCAATCACATGAACAAAGAATCTGGTATACACATCGAAATGAAAGTGTAGAAAATTTGTCTTTGCGAGAAGGAAAAATCTGAGAAATTTTGCTTGTCGAGTTGAATATGGTTTCAATACCGTTCTTACAAAGAAGTTTCTTGATTGAATCTGTAACCTTTTGAATGTAGGATAAAACTGTCAATTTCGAATTGGATTCGGAAGTAGAAATATCTTTAGGTAATCGAGCACGTGAATGTAGACGACGATTAAAAACTATTTGAATATTTCGTTTCATATAGCCATTGCTTCATTGGTCCGTATGAGTGGATTTACGATAAACACAATGGCTTAGAAGTTCGTCGTGCTTACGAGTCACAAGGACGTCGAGAACTAGGAGAGAACCATTAGTTTTGATTTATATAGTAAATTTGATATCTAGGTGTTGATTATTTAGATGATCAAGAACCTAGACAATTCGAGATGACTATGAGACCAAACAATAAAAGTGTCATCAAATTACCTAAACTAAATTTTAGGCTTTAATATTAACGATTCCAAAGCAACCGTTCTAAAAAATTCCATAAAAATGTTAGCTACAAGTGATATAGAAGAATTCATAGCAGAAGTAAGTGTATGATATACACTTATCAATAAAAGGAACTGTAGAGGCTAATTATTTATTACAAATATAAATAAAACGCTCTGTCGAATTTAACGTATATTGTTGTATTTACTCGCTGGTTTCGAAGTTACTACATTTCTCTACGCTTATCTTAGGGTAACTAACTTTCAAGGGCTTGTCGAATAGTTCCGAACAACCCTTCGTACAAAAAAGGTAACTGCTGCTTAAAAGCGGCAAACATAAATTATTTATGCTTCTACATTCCTCCCCTCCTTTGACCAAAGTGTCAAATTTACATTAATAACATAATTATTTGAACATATGTATACAATACATTGTGACATATATGTAGTTACTACAGTTAAATACAATAAACTCAAAGTAATACATAGTAATAATAATATAAATGAGGAATACATGCTATTTAAATCAATTACAGTAATAAATCAAACTAAACAAACTAAAATCTTTTACTGCTCTTCTAACGGTAACAGAGCTAGTTTTCTGATAGACCTTGTATAGGTTCCATGTGACGTTTCCACCGTAGCTACACGGATTATACCATCTGGACCGTGTATAAGATCTTTAATGCGACCGGTTTTCCACACTAAAGGCGGAAGGTTTTCTTCTGCTAAAAGTACTAAGGCTCCAACTTTCAACGGTGAACAACCAGCTTTACTACGCCATTTTTGACGAGGTTGAAGTTGTAATAGAACTTCGGAGCTCCATCGTTTCCAGAACCCTTCTTTTAGTTCTTGCACTCGTCGCCAACGATTATTTTGAGTTAAGGGGGTATCTTCTAGACTCCTCTCAGGTGGATTGGTCAGCGATTCTCCAACAATGAAATGGGCAGGAGTTAAAATTTCAAAATCATTAGGAATATTTGAAAGAGGAGTAAGAGGACGTGAATTTAGGATAGCCTCTATTTGAGTAAAAAGTGTCAAAGCTTCCTCATTTGTTAAATTTGCATTGCCCGCGGTTTTCTTAATATGCTGTTTAGCGGATCGAACTAGCTCTTTCCCACAATCCACCAAAGTTAGTGACCTAGGCGGAGTAAATTTCCATGTAATGTGTTTCGTACTTAAAAAATTTTGAACGTCAACGTCTTTATTAAATTCTCGAAGACATTTATTAAAATCGTTGTTTATATTTCGTTTTGCGCCAACAAAAGTCGTGGCGTTATCGCAATAAATATGTGTTATTTTACCTCGCCTGGCAATTATTCGTTTTAAAGCGTTTATAAATGACTCTGACGTTAAGTCCATTACTATTTCTAAATGCACAGCTCGTGTTACCATGCAAACGAAAAGTGCCACCCACGATTTCAATTGTATTTTAGAGCGTCTACTAGGCTTTAACAATATGGGACCGAAATAATCTACACCTGTTTTTGTAAAAGGTTTACAAGGTTCGAGTCTATCCCTGGGCAAATCTCCCATTTTCTGAGTAAGTAACTTAGGCGCTACTTTAAAACATGGTAAGCAAGAGTGTATGACTTTTCTAACATCTTCTCTTCCTCGTATCGGCCAATATCTGGAACGTATTGCTGCCAACGTTTGAGTTGGTCCAGCATGAAAAAGTGTCACATGAGTTTCCCTTATTATTAATTTTGTAATATGGTGCCCTTTAGGCAATAAAATGGGATGTTTTGAATCATAAGGTAATGACGAATTACGTAAGCGACCTCCCGTGCGAATTATTTCGTTTTCATCCATGTATGCATCTAATGATAATAATGGACTGGTTTTATCAACTTCTCCGCGACCGCTTTTTAAAGTTTCGTATTCAGAAGGAAATTCTTGTGCTTGAACAATTTTAATTACTACGTTGTGAGCATGAGATAACTCATAACTTGACAAAATTCCGGTTTGTTTGTTATGTGTGGTTTTCAAATTGTTTATGAAACGAAGACAGAATGCAAAAATGCGTTGTAATTTATTAAATGAAGAAACATTTAATATGACTGGAAAAATATCTTTACGTATCGCAGTTAGTACTACTGTTTTGCGTTGTTCCGGAATTTCAAAACAATCGAATGTAACTTTGAAGCGCTTTTCGATCCAATTTTGACTTTCAGTTAAAAAGGGTGGCCCGTGCCAAAACAATTTGGATTTAATAAGACTTTCAGGACTGGTTCCACGTGATATCAAATCGGCTGGATTATCTTTACTTCCAACGTGATACCATTCATCTGCCTTGCTCAAACTCTGAATTTGAGAAATACGATTAGCCACATAGATTCGAAATCCCCTTGAATTTGAATTTATATAATGTAACGTGATAGTCGAGTCAGTGAAGTAAAACTTCCGTTTAATCGATATTCTTATAGTCCTTTCAACTTTATCTAAGAGGGTAGCAGCAAGCACCGCTGCGCACAGTTCTAATCTTGGTAACGTTACTGTTTTCAGTGGCGCCACCCTAGATTTACTACAAATTAGAACGCAATTGTATATTCCAAATTTGTCTCTTGATCTTAAATAAACGGATGCACCGAAAGCTTTAATTGACGCGTCACAAAACGCGATTAATTCTAAATCTTCACTCTCCGGTGGAACTACTTTTCGACAGAATTCGAGTTTATTTAAATCTTTTAATTCTTTTACGTAAGACAGCCACGATTTTCGTATATTATTTGGAACAGGATCGTCCCATCCACTTTTATGCACACACAATTGTTGCATGATCATTTTTGCTTTTATTATTACTGGAGAAATCATTCCAATCGGATCGAATAGTTTCGCAATTTGACTTAATAAAATTCGTTTGGTTAAAGTTTCCGGTACGATTAATTCCTCGGCATTAAAACCAAAAGAATCATTTTGGGGGTTCCATAATAATCCCAGTACTTTCGTCGATTTTTTATCTATTGCTACTTTTTCATCGTTTAACGTTTCGTCTGATGGAAATAGTAAGTCATTACTTCTCCATTTTGCTAATTTAAAACCTCCTCGGTTCAATACTTCTATTAAGTCGTCACGTAATGCTAAGCAGTCTTCTATAGTATCACTACCGCTAAGCATATCATCCATATAAACATCCTCATTTAATACGCGGTTTACTAAAGGATACTCGTTTTCCGATTCGATGGCTAATTGTCTAATGCATCTCATCGCGGTAAATGGCGAATTAGTTAGTCCGAATACTAAGCGAGTCAAACGATACGTTTGAACTGGATCATCTTGTGATTCGCGCCAAAATAATCTCAAATAGTCTTGGTCTGATTCGGCAATTTTAATTTGAAGAAACATCTTCTCCATATCACAACAAAACGCGATTTGATGTATTCTAAAACGTACGATTAATTCGAACAAATCGTTTTGCAAGTTTTGTCCTGTCATTAGATTATCGTTCAAACTTAATCCGTTACTTGATTTTGCCGATCCGTCATAAACCACACGGACCTTAGTTGTAGTCCTAGACGGTTTAACTACGCCTGCGTGTGGCAAGTAATACGAATTTTCGTTTTGTAATTTTTCAGTTGAAACTGGTTCCATAAACTTTAATTTTAATGATTCATTTATGGATTTAGTATATTCTTTGCGTAAAAATTCATTATCTTTTCTTTGACATTTTCTTTCGAATGACAAAAATCGCTTGAGAGCGTTGGAACTCGAATCACCCAAATTTACAACGTTATGTTTAAATGGTAATTTAATTATAAATCTTCCGTTTTCGTCGCGTCGGTGCGTATTAATGAATTGTTCTTCGCATGCTCGTTCTTCGATTGTACAAAGAGACTGTGGTCGTTCAATCTCTTCCTGTACCCAAAATTTTTCTATTAACGTTTTAATAGAATCGTGTTCGTTTTTCGCAATAGTATTACACAATATTGACGCGTGTTTAAGAAAGGTGCCTAAAATTACACCTCCTACTATGTATCCTAAAGGTGTTTTATACATGTATAAATCTTGTTCTTTTAATTTAAAAAATTTGATTTCTTTGGAATACATTAATTTCCACGATACTTCCGCTCCTAAGATTAAGTGTACCGGACTTGAACGATTGAATTCTGGATCCGCCATCTCGACATTTGGCAAATTCAGACCGTCTTTTTCAAATGAACTAACCGGCAAGTTTTCTGTAACGCGATCTACGATGTGACAATTAAGAGATACTTGATATTCGTTATACATAGATTTCAACTTTATTAATACTGATTTCTGGATTTTACTGTTTTGTTTATTCACTCCACAGATAGAGATTTCGTCGGTTTTGGTTTTTAAGTTAAGTCTCTGACATAAATCAACTGAAATTAAATTTAGTTGTGAACCGGGATCTAAGAGAACTCGGCCTTTATCAAAACTACCTTTTGAATTTTCAATTAGTACTTGCGCTGTTGACAGAATCACTTGTTTTAATCCGGAAGAGGATTTTGCACAATGTGCGACCGTGGATTCATCTCTCGAGTTATCGCAATTCGTTTCATTTTCATGAAGTAATGTATGATGCTTTTTTCCGCATGTTTTACATCCAGTGGATTTACAGTTTTCGGTAGTATGATTATCTCGAAAGCAATTTGAATTTGAATTTGAATTGACATTTGAATTGACATTGGCTTACAAAGTGCGAATTTTTGCAGTAATGGCATGACGTATTATACTTTTTTGTGACTGCATGTACAGATTTATTATAATTCACAGTTTTTGTGATGTTTGTTTTTTCTACGTTTCTTGTATTAATGGAACATAAAACCAAACATTTTTTATCTAAAAAGTCTATTAAATCAGATAATTTCGGTATTTCCGTATTTAAAGTAAGTTCGAATTCTTTTCTAGTGAAAAAGTCTAACTTTTTACAAATAAGTGGTACCAAGATAGCGTCCCATCCTTCTATTGGAATTTCAAGGTTTTTTAATGATTCTAAATTTGAATTTATATCATTTATTAATGATCTTAACGAAATTGTTGTACATTTTGTTATTTCCGGGGTGTTTAATAATGCGTTCACGTGATCTTGGACAATTAATCGCGTATTCTGATATCTTTTTTGCAAAATTTCGTACGCAATTTTATAATTCTTTTCGGACGTGGTAAGAGATTCTATTGCTTTTAACGCTTCTGACTTACAACACGATTTTAAATAATGCAGTTTCTGACAATTGTCTAAGGTTACGTTTTCATGAATTAAAGAATTAAAAGTATCGTAAAATGGCATCCACTCTGAATATTTTCCATGAAACTCCGGTAAATTAATAACTGGTAATTTTACGTTAAATTGGGTTTGATTTGTACGAGGTTTGTGATTAACTGTATCGAAATTCGATTTATCGACAAGAGATTGCATTTTGCTTAATACAGTGTACCACTTTGTATCAAATTCTTCCATTTCGCGAAACTCGTCGTGTGTAACGTCTTCGTTTGTGACTTTTTCGTCATCGTGATCGATTTCTAAAGTTATAATTTTGAAATTAACATCCCTAAATTCGTTTTTTAGTTCGGTCATTTCAAATATTCGATTTTTTAATTCGTTAACATCGTCGTTATCATGAAAATCCGCTACAAATTTTTCTAAACCCGCAAGTTTCGTTTTAAAATACATTCTCGTTTTTAAAGCAATTTTTAATTCGTTTAGAGACATAGCGTAAATATTAGGTAAGTATACGGGAAATGAATAAAGGAAAGAATCACTGACCTGTTGCCTTTCGTTTGTCGGCGGCGGTGTTTCCCATTCGATGTCCACGTGTTCGATCTTTTTTCGTTTTGTCGGTTTCGATTAATTTCGTATTTTTAATTCGGCTCTTAGGACCATTTGTAGAGGCTAATTATTTATTACAAATATAAATAAAACGCTCTGTCGAATTTAACGTATATTGTTGTATTTACTCGCTGGTTTCGAAGTTACTACATTTCTCTACGCTTATCTTAGGGTAACTAACTTTCAAGGGCTTGTCGAATAGTTCCGAACAACCCTTCGTACAAAAAAGGTAACTGCTGCTTAAAAGCGGCAAACATAAATTATTTATGCTTCTACAGGAACTAAACTCAAATCCTTGCCATGTTGAAACAGAATCTGTTCGATGCTAATGAGCGAATCTTTAACAGGAACTTTAGTAAAAAGTGAAGTGACATCAAAACTCGCTAGAAGATATTAACGTGTAAGTTTTATAGTTTCTAAATGTTGAATAATATGCTGAGAGTTAAAAATGTAAGAAATTTTACTTGTAAATTCGCAACAAATGTTGGACAAAAACTTGACTAGTTTGTAGGTAGGACATTGGATAGTACTGGCGATAGGTCAAAGGGGAGTGATTTGTTTGTGAATCTTGGGTAGTTCATATAAACAAGGTGGTGTGGAATCTAAAAGGGTAAGTCGATGTTTAATTTTTGGAAGTAGATTGGAAGGTTTGATGATTTGACTGAATTCACGTTCAATCCTCAAAGTGGGATTACGAGTTTGAAGAGCGTACGTTTCCTCAAAATATAATGAATTTTCGCAGTATAACCAATTTGGTTCAAAACGCTTTTATTAATAAGTATTTATCATTCACTTACTTCCAATTTGATAACAAGTTTCACGAACAGGTTTTTGGTGCATTTTTATGAAATCTTTTGGAATATTTAAACCTAAAGTTTAGCTTAGGTATGTTGACGACACGTTTATTGTTTGAACTCATGGTCTTCTCAAATTGTCTAAGTTTCTTGATTATATAAGCAATCAACACTTAGATATCAAATTCAATAACTCTAAGTACGCAGCAATTTTCTTTAGTAAATTGTAAATGATGTTTATACCAAATGGTATATACAGGGTTTTTCACGTAACCCGTTCGTTAAAAGTTTTTTTCCAATTTTTTTCGTCCAATAATAATTGAATCTTGATTTTTTCTAATATTAAATAAATAGTTATTAGCTTTATAATTAAAATATATTCAAGAACGTATCACTTCCGGTTATACCGGAAGTGACAACTTTTCTATTTCAAATGGAATGCCATATTTTTTATTAACTTTTTTAATTTTACGTGTAATTGTAAAACTATTTTGTTAATTGCTTATTATCTCAAACTTTAACGGTTTTTGAGATATTTAGATGTTTTTAAAAATTTTCACATTCGTTACATCAACTTTAAAATTTCATATATTGTCAAATTATGAAGTTTAAGCTGCGATATTTGTATACTATTAATTAAAATTATCATCTTTAAAACAACTTTTTGTAAAGGTCCAACACACATACATGGTGTTCAAAATATAATGCCAAAGTTAACAACTTTTACATGCGTAAAACTCAATTTTTCTTAATGGAACGGTTTATACATATTATGATGGTTAAAAACACAATAAAATTCTGCATCAATTAATATAATGGTTTCTTAAACCTATCTTTACCCCTTAATGAGTTATGAATATTTGTTTGATATTAGAACAAATTTCAATTCAAAAAAAAGAATCTAAATTTGTCAAAAACCATTGACTTTTGGAATGAGCTATGAACAAAATAGCTTTAAAATTACATGTAAAATTAATAAAATTAATAAAAAGTATAACATTTTATTTGAAATAAAAAAGTTGATGTCACTTCCGGTATAACCAAAAATGATACGTTCTGGAATATATTTTAATTATAAAGCCAATAACCATTTACCTAATATTAGAAAAAATCGAAAGCCGTTTTACTTTTTAACGCATCCAACTAATACACCAAATTAAAAACTATATAAATTAAGTTGTTATACATTTTCTTGTTACATCAAAAGTAATTTTTTTATTAGTTCTATCGTCTACATAACCTAAAAATGAATTTTAAATATGATGAAGCATACTTTAAATTAAATATTAAAATTAAATAAAAACAGTTTTTTTTTTGATACATTAAACGAATAATTTTGACTACATTAAAATGAATTTCAAATATGTCTTTAACATATTTTAAATTCGGAATTTATTTGTTTGTATATCGAAAAAATTCAATTTCAAATATGTTAAAGACATATTTTTAATTCCAATATAATTATATTCAAAGATCTTCACGTTTAGCTAATATTATGTTCAGAGAATTTTTTTGTCATACATTATATCGTTTCCCAAAATTTCGTATATTTTAGTCGTCTACCTAACGAAAAAATGAATTTCAAATATGTATTTGACATAATTTTAATTCCTAACGTTTTAAATCGGTTTTACATGTGGCAACGTAGCTTCACACGTGCGTACGCTAAACGGTTTCAAAGCGCACCAACAGCTGATACCAAAGATGCTGATACCGCTGATACCTATGGCTGATACCATTTGATCACAGCTGTGGCCTGATAACCAATACTTGCTATTAACTTTTTGAATCTGTTTAGTTCTTCAATTTTGATTACACGCACGCGCGAAGCTACGTTGCCACATGTAAAACAGATGAATTAAAACGTTAGGAATTAAAATGATGTCAAATACATATTTGAAATTCATTTTTTCGTTAGGTAGACGACTAAAATATACGAAACTTTGGGAAACGATATAATGTATGACAAAAAAAATTCTCTTAACATAATATTAGCTAAACGTGAATATCTTTGAATATAATTATATTTGAATTAAAAATATGTCTTTAACATATTTGAAATTGAATTTTTTCGATATACAAACATATAAATTCTGAATTAAAAATATGTTGAAGACATATTTGAATTTAATTTTATTGTTATGCATTCATTTTATTGTTGTCGAAATTATTTGTTTAATGTATCAAGAAAATTCCGTTTAAATTTTAACTTAACATTTAATTTAAAATATGTTACAACATATTTACAATTCATTTTTATGTTATTTAGACATTGTGGTTATGAAACAATCTTATAAAGTAATGTAAAATAAAATTACTGTATTAAATTAAAACAAGTTAAAATATTTTTATAAGTTTATATATACCTTCTGATACAGAAAATAATTTGAAATATATTTATTCGTAAAATAGAAACAAATAATTATTTTGTTATCACATTAAAAAAATATATATTTTTATATGTCGACTCATATTAGTATTATAGTTTTGGAAGTCAACACATATTTTTTAATGGAATAGTTTATGTTAAAACTTATGGCAAATAATTTAAAGATATGACAGCAATCTGTTTATTTATTTAAATATATGAAATACATATTTGAAATTAATTTTAAATATGTGTTGACTTATTTCTAAATCGTCATATTATTTTTTAATAACGAATTTTTCTATATGACATTAAAAAGTAAAACGGCTTTCCATAGTATAATATAAACAATGTGCGATGATCCACATTTTTTTATCAAATTTAATTACTTTTTGAAAAGCTTAATTCAGTTTTATCCGTGTAACTGTAAACACTCGTTTTTTTTTGTTTGTGTTTTTATTGACCAAAATATGCTCGCAATATTCTACATTATCTACTTTTACTAAACGTTATTCTTTCGTCCGACATGCTCTATGCAACACAATTAGTAACACTACCTTCATAATCGAAAAACTGGTATCAGAAACTTTTTCTAGAAATTTCTTCACATTATCCATCGATAGAATTCGGGATTTTTTTGCTACATAACAGTCATTTTGTATATGCGGAAATATCCACATTTTCATTTGTTTGTAAAGTACTTCTTAGTATCGAGTACACTAACCATAGTGTACTCGATTTCACCTAAAAATGTTTAAGAATCAGTGCTAATAAATCTTATAGTAAAACAAATCTTATCAACAAAGTGCCCAATTAGCATATCTTCATTTGAATATTGCAGATTTTTTTTATTTCTTTAACTACCGAACAGCTAGTAAGTTTTCTCGTATTTTGTTTTGAATATTTTAGGTAATATTAACTCATTTTCGATTAACGTGTTTTGACAAATTCTTTACTTGTTCATATGTTTTGTTACTGCGGCAATAAATGCTCGACATACATTGATAATATATTATTATTCTTTCACACACTCTCATGTTATTTTCGTTAAGTACACGAATAAACAGCATGATCTACACGTTAGAAAAGTGAATTCACATGTTCGTATAAATTTGATATATCCGGGAGCAATGCTCATTCGTGAATTCAAACCTTTACACACACTAGAAAACTGTCACTTTTCTAAACTTTTAGATTAATATACTATTAAAATATATAAGATTAACATTGAACGTTTTTGAATTTTACTTTTATGTACATTTAGTTCTAACTACATTTTTATAGTGTTAACAAATTTGTAGCACTGTTTTAATAGTTTATTATTTGACAATTACTTGGAAAGTAAAGATGCAAATAGCACTAAATAAAATATGTTTTCAAAGTTATTGATTTTGATAAACCTAAAGATTAATTTTTTAATATTATTTAAATCGACGATCTTTTATTTGGCGAACGTCAATATGACGATTGGTCAAATTGGCTATGGTCAATTCGGTGACGTCAAATCTGAAAATAGTCATTTTGACGGCAATAAATTGTAACAATTTTAGGTATTCACTTTTTATAAACTAATCATTTTTTTTGCTTTATCGAACTAATAATTGTACTGTATTTGTTGTAAAATAAAGATTAAATTTTAAAATATATGTGTGGAAAAATTAATTGTATGTATTTATAAAACGTCTATTTAATTATGACAGCAAGTAACTTGCCACTGAAATTTAATATGCAACAAAGCGCTTTAAAAATTCGTTATTACTGTTTTTTGGGTACATGTTGTCACTGGTGTGACTAGGATTATCGCGGAAGAACATTGTAGTTAATCTGGGTAAGCGTCGTCTTAGGCTAATTCTCTAGACACTATAACTCATCAATTTGACGCACGTTGTTTCGTGATCTTCATGGCCATCTAAAAAAATATCGGAAAATGATTTCAATTTTTTTAATACACGTAAATCATTTAGAAGTTCGTTTTTGACTTTTAGCTCAGTTTTGTACGTGTAAGTTTTTGATTTTCTCTCAACTCAATTGGTACTTTAATTACTTACCTAAAGTTCTTCAAAATGTTTGTTCAATTTTCTAAAGTCTTGAATCGAAGACAAAAACTATGGTTTCATTAATACTTTTTACATTATCGTAGACACGCGTCAATTCAGTAGTAACCATGTGATAGAAAATACTTCCAATTACTTTTGCTTTCGTATTTTCAATTTATTGATAACTTTTGAAATCGTATAAAATTGTCTACTGATCACTCTATGCATCTTGTTTTGCAGACGTTTTTTCTTGTTGTACTTGCTTCTTATTTAAAAAAACAGTACCGTATGCAACACGCGAGTATTTTATCAATTTTTTCTTATGTATTTTGAATGATACAGTTTTGTTTACATTGTTGGTTTTTTTACTGAGTGACTACCTTTATGCTTCTTTTTATTACATCAGTTTTTATCAATTCCGGCGTTATTAATAGCGTTTAATCTTCTTTTTGTTGTGTGCATTTGGCATTTTCTTGCCTCTCAATCCTAATCTTTTAATGCTGTAAAGAAACATTCCACATGTCTTATTGGTATTTCAGTTTGGTGTAGCATATATAGTCTTATTCATTTGGAAGCATTGCCCATCTTGCAACACAGACTAAAAATTTTTTTATACTCTAGCGAAGCGTGCGTCTTAGGCCCATTTTGCATTAAGTCAAGTTTTGTGCAGTCAAATCACGTCAATATTTCTTTTCGTACTGAACACGTCGCGTTAGTGTTGTAAAGAATTTATGTTAAGATGGACGTACTTCTCTAAGGCATAATTTTACGTCGGTTACACAGAAGAAGATAGATGGAGAAACGATTAAATCTAGTTTGTGTTCATTCTATACATACCAGGAGACCAGTGTTCGGTTCGCTACTTATTTCCTGACTTACTGAATGACTTCCTACTTTTGTTTGTTTCTTCAACTAAGACATATGATAGCTGAATGGGTTCGAAAAGAAAATACCAACTACAGATCTGCCATTCTACCAGAAGAAAGACTAGCTGTTTGCCTCAGGTAAGAAAACCATTTAAAATAAAACAACAAATTATTTTGAAAATGTGTAATATGCTTATACAAAAAACAAAATTCTTACAAATACAACAAAATTCTTAGAAATGAAACAAGTATCTCAAATAAGATTATTAAAGATAAAACAAAACTATTCACAAGTTCTGCAGTACGTACGACTGTAATGTCTTCAGCCAGTTCTAGCGAATTCCTATTACCGGAATAATAGGAAAAAGAAGAAGCGGTCACTAACCTTGGATTTGAATTAGAACGTAGATTTGTGTGTGATAAATTAATGACATCGTTTTTAAACTCTAAATTTTGGATAGGTCTAAGTTGTTTTATGAATGGAAGCAAACTTCGTAAAAACAATAAATCAGAGTATTTGTTATTTTTCGCGTTATCCGAAATTGCCTTTAGGTATTTAAGGCATTGCCTATCAATTTCATTTTTAGTATCAACTTCTTTCTTTTGTTTATTCTTTTGAAGTAGTGTGTCATCAGAACATAAAGAACAACTTGGCAAACAAATGTCTTGATACGTTTCTTAATCGTCCTTGTGAGACTGCGTGCAACTTGATGTTTGACCGTCGACGTCGTACGTTTGGTGTTGACAGCCCTTTTCAAAATTTCATGGCGATTCTTAGGGCGACCTTTGGGTTTCTTTTTGAAGCTCATATTGAGACTCAATGTGATCATCGAAAGTTTCATCTGTATTGGCAGTGACGGATTCTGAAACGTTTTCTAACATTGCTTTATGTTTTCATGTAGGATCTAGAAACCACAACATCTTAAAGTACGACATATTATTTTCGGGACACTATTTATATCGGCCTCAGAAAGGACACCTTTTAGTTTTTGTTTTTTTTTGCATGTAATTGTTTTGTAAATATTGCAATTTTGCCTTAACATTGTCATCTGAGGCAAAAAGCAGGAATACGATTATTTGGGCAAACAATTACTTTTGCGAACAGGATTGTACGTATCTAGCAACTGAAGAATCGTTTACATCTTATGGTTATACTTTTTGGACAGGAATCAGTACTAGTCATTATGTAGTGAAAGAACTTACTGAAATAATTTAGACTATTTTGCAACCATTCTATATGCCTGTGCTATAACAGAGAAATAAAGAGACATTGCTCAATCATTTTATAGAATTTGCAAAACGTCGAACTGCATCGGAAGCATGGACAATAAACACTGCCAAAAAAACATTTTGATTCTGTGGTTTTAATGGCTGTTGCCGATGCAAACAGCAATTTGTTTTTGATCGACGTCGGAGCGTATGGTAGAGAAAAGAGCATAGTTTTCGTAGAATTTACAATAAGAAGAGCATTTAAAACAAACTCACTAAATATCCCCATCTCATAAAAATTTATTAATAGCAAAATTAATATGCCTTCCTATTTAGTAGGCATTTTCTTTAAATGAAAACTTAATGCTACCTTATGCTTGTAAACAGTTAATTTTTTTCAACATAATATTTGATTATCGTTTGTTCAGAGCACGACGAACCGTAGAGTGTGCCTTTGGCATATTAACTTAGAAATTTGGTATATTTCAAAAAACTACAAAAACTGATATACAATTAACGGGAGACTCAATTAAAAGTGCTTGCGTATTCCACAATTTTGTACGACAAGCTCAAAACGAAAGTGACAAAATTCTGGAAACTGAGTTTTTGAAGCAAAATTTAATTAACCTTCAAGTTCACTCTTTGAGATCAACAAATATCTACAGAGCAATTACAAAAGCGATGCAGATCTGAAAAAAATTAATAAAGTATTCATGGCTCTAGAAGGTTCTGTACCATGGCAAAACGAAGAATGTTAGAATGTTCTGTACCTTTGTAGCAATGAAATCCCGATCTCTGTGCCTTGGATGTTGAGGAATTTATATTGCTTCTTTTGCTGGCACGAATACAATCAAGGTTTCCACATCTAAGTCGCAATCAGTATCAACAATTCTTTACGGACTGGACGTGTCGCGCTTAGTATGAAACCAGATTTATTTTAACGATAAGTTAATATTTCCAATCCAGTAGCGTCCGTCTTGACTGGACGCGACTGAAATGGACTAATTTGATGCGAAATAGGCTTTAACCATTAGACTACTCTCGTCTGTTTGTATAGGTCCTTACGGAAGGATTAAATAACTACTATCGTATAAGTGGCGCAAAACGTCGATCGTCTTGGTTTTAAATTTATTGACTGTGAGAACATTTTTTAGCAAACAAAAGTTTTAATTTTTTCTTCTGTAGTATTGGGCCCACAAATGTATTTTTTAAACAGTTACGTGTGCACGTGTTAGATACTATAAAACTAAAATTTTTTTAAATGTTTTCAAAATTTTTTACGGTAATCTTTTTAACTGCCGCCGAAATCACCATGTCGAGCTTTGGCGTTACCTAATTTGACTTTTTATTGTGTAATGTTTTTTATAATAATTGTATACGTTCCTCTATTTTTTTTTACTATTAGCAATTTACCACGGTAAGAAAAGATCGTTGTCGGAAGGGTCACAATCATATGATTGCAATCATGCGCTCTGCAAAAACTAAAATAAAGAAATTATTCCATTTCCACGATTGCAATTCTTATTTTAAAAGCGATCGATGACCGCGATCTTCATTTTATAGGCGATCGATGATGATCATTATTTTATATATGATCGATGATTGCGATTGGTTTTTTGAAGACGATTGGTCTTTTTTAAAATGATTGTTCTGACCACTGGAAAAAATGTAATGATGGTTTGATTATAATTTTTTTAAATACGGTTATAAAATAGTTTACCTGAATTTGTTAACAATTTGCGTTGAATTAGTTAAAAAAAATTTTTTTTAAAGGTCAAAAAATGAAGTTTTTTCAATAAATTATTATTCCATATTAAAAATTCACATAAATTTTAATTATTTAACAAAAAATAATTAGAGAAATATTTCAAATCATCAGTTTTACTGATTACTTTTATAAACGATAGTCAGTAAATCTCCATAGAAAAAAATATTTAGTGGCGTGAAGTTCAAACTGAATTGTTTGCACATATAATAAAAACAATTTAAAAAAAATTAAAAAAGGACATTTATCGAATCAGATTTTGTATTTTAAAACTGCATAAAAATTAAATTACACGTATCACGACTATTTTTAAAAGTTTATTGTTTAGAAATAAATAAAGTAGCACATAATAAGACACAAACTGAAACTTTTAAGCGCGGATTTTTGACTCGTACTTTTTAGCGCAAATCTAATGGCGCCTTCCTTTCGGCGTGGGATTATTTAAGCGCCGGTTCTTTTGGCACAGAAACTGTTTGGCGCTGAAATAGTACTAAGTGACAGTAGATCAAATAAATTTTTAATTTTAAAAGAAGAGCAAACATTGATATTTTACTGTTTTTTTACACGTCTTTTGTATCAAAGATACCAGTTTGCTAATAACTTCTGAAATTAAAGTCTCAGCATCAAAGAGACGGCCTGCACATAACTTCAGAGCTCAATCAGTGACAAAAGATTTATTTTTATTGTCGTCGGCAAAACAAAAACTGGAAACGTTGCACTTAAAAATAAAGTTAAAGCTAAATTTGTCACTTTTTGGTATTGTTTCATAAGTCCATGTCCAAATTGTACTTAATATATTATTTTATTTTTTTAATAGCTACTTGTTCTAGTTAGTTCACATTTGTTGTTTATGTTCAAAAAAGAAAGTTAAATAAAGTTGCCAGAATTAAGAACCTACGTTCTTACAATGCCATTTTCCTTTTTTTAATGTGAAAATTATTGTTTTTTTTAATTTTTAGATACTTTTTTTATAGGTTAATTAACCCTTAGATATATATCTGTATAAAGTTTTACAATGATACTGAGAGTGGTTAGCTTACAAAAAAAACTGTTAACATAGGAATATTTGACACACTTACTTTAGTTATATAATAACTACTGCAAATATCCTGTGTCCTTTTATAAATTGATAAAAGCATTTATTACAAAAATATTTAAATGAATATAAAAGTGACGACAATGAGGTAAATTGATTTTCAAAAAATTATACTTTTTATCGCAGCGCCTAACAGTCCCTATGCTGAAAAAACTGGCAACTAAATATTCATGTGCTTAAAAAGTTTGGCACCAAAACAGACAGAGCCGAAAGATCCCATTGAAAAATGAGCGCTTAAACTGTCTAAAGCGGTAGTTTCCAAACTCTTTTGGTCCATGGACAATTTTTTATTTTCAAAACTTACCCACGGTTCTCTAAGTAAAAAAACTACATAACCTAATAATAGAAAAATTACAAATTTAACTTCAATGGTAAATGGTGACGTAAAAATAAAACATAAATAGAACATTTTGTAGAAGAAGTATTTATTCAAATTAAAACTTTTCTTTTAAAATACAATAAAACATTTTTTAATGACTTGGATGAACCTGATAGGATGTTATGAGTGTATTTATGTTTGGCTCAATGTTTGTAAGTAGCAAGTGCAAATCTCCACTAGTACTAATTTCTAGTCAGTTTCTTTTTTGCGTGATGAGGCTAATAACGACACTAAATCCACGTTTTACCAAATAGAAAGACGGAAACGCAATCAACAGCTTCTGTACAATTAGATTTGGATTTGGATTAAGATTTACCAAGTTCCCAAGAATCAACGAGCGAATAGAAGCGATCCAAACATGCACTTCTAGATAACCAACGTACTTCTGTGTTAAGTAAAAACGATTATAGTCATCATCATTTTCCAAACAAAGTTGAGCAAACCTCTCATTCAATGCATTCTTTTTGATTTGATTAATTCCTTTAATGAAATAATGTAGTGATTCATGTAAACATTTACCAAGGTTTTTTGCGACCAAATGATGTCCATGAATGACACAATGTACCAATAATACTTTTGATATAGCTTTTTTAAAGTATTCCAGAAAGCCTCGGTGTCGTCTTACCATTGCCGGAGTACCGAAGTATAACTTTTACATCAAAAATCTTTAAAAACTTGGTCTCAGTTTCCAAACATTTAGCAAATAGTAATTTTTGAAAGAGAATTTTTTTTACAAATCTCACATAAACTAAAACTAAAGCTTCGTTTCCATGTAAGGTTGACTCGTCAAACTGTATAGAAAATTCAGATGTTTTTAAGTAGTACATAAAGAGTTTTCTACACACTGAGCCATTTCGTCGATCCTTCTTCGTACAGTATTATTACTCAGTGGAATTTCTTTTATATCACAAGCTGGTTTGTGCAACACGGTGCGTATTATCTCACTTACAGCTGGTGGAATAAGTTCTTCACCAAGAGTGTGCGACATTCCTGACTTTCTAATCAATAAAAAATATTATAAGAATCGCGCAGTTTGTCGTCATCCCTCTTAGATGTTGCCTCTATGAGTTCTTGTAATGTTGGTATTTTGAAATATTTTTTTCTTGATTGTTTGAAAAACGTTAAATCTTTATTTTTTCTGTTACTATGGGTTTTAATTAAATGTTTCTTAAGCTTAGAAGCTTTTATTGAATGGTTTGACATCGTTTTATTATATAGAAGACACATAAATAAAGTACTATTTCCTGATGACGGAATAAAGCCATATTTCATATATTCAACACTGTATTGTCTGTATTTTATGTTTGGCTCATCTATACTGTTATCTGAAAAATAAAATAAAATAAAATACAATAAACAAAAATATAAAAAAGAAACTTTTAGGGTGTATTATATTAAATTATAAAACCAAGTATGTCTAACTTTTTTTACAGAATTATTAATAATATATTCTTTAGAAACACATCTGTGTTAGAAAAATTTACAATCCCTTCTTGAGTATCTAATAAAAAAGAAATCCTTAATGAATGTTAAAGAATTACTGTACTGATAGTTGTAATGTATATATTTTTTAATAAACTTAAACAAGAGTATAACTTGGATTAAATAAATTTAAATTAACGATAGATATCAATATTAGTCAAATATACTTACGTAACAAAGGTACGCTATCTGTGTAACCATACAAATAAATATACTTGTTTTGTCCAAGACTAGGAAAATTTGTTTTATGCATTTCACATCACGCATAACTAACTAAATTATTGATTAGATGCACGACTCTTTTATAGTTCATATTATAGACTAATTAGTGCAGGTATCGGATCTATTGCGTTCTTGTATAAACCTGAATGAATAGTCTTGCTATTATGCTATATTTATATATTACTTAGAACGTAAAAATTGCTAATAATTTATTCATTATTATTTATTTTAATTTTCATATTAATAAAAATGAGTTACAATTTGTAATAATATTAATATTTTATATTAAACCTTGAGGTTGTTCAGGTACCCCAAATTAGTTTTAATTTTCTACGGACTCTCTGAATGATCCCTGGAATCTCTGGGGATTCGTAGGGACCACTGTGAGAAGCACTGATTTAGACCGACACAGAATTCTTTTTACAATTTCAGACTTCTGACTAGACTAAACTCCAACATTTTTCGAATACTTTTTATATTTTTACTTTATCTAGATCTAGAACATTTCACCTTTTTTGACAATTGTCTCTAAAATTCCAAATATTTGGTGAACGCTTTAATAGTTACTGTATTCTAATTTGTCAATAATTGACATTAATTAATTAATTAAGAATAGAAAAGTTTTCTCAATAATATGTTATCCAATATTAAAAATTAATAACAAATTCACATAAGTTTTAATTATTCAACAAAAAAAAACATTTATAAAAATATTTTTAAATGAATAATTTTACTGATTATTTCTATAGCGATAGTTTACATAGAAAAATATTTCTTGAAGTAATGTCTCAACCAGATGGTTCAATAGTTCTACATATAAAAACTTTTTTTAATGATGCATCAACGACGTTTTTTCTTACCAATTCAGATGTTATCTAATGATTCTATACTTAAAAAAATATATAAAAATTAAGCCATATATATCACAACTATTTTTATTGTTTAGAAATAAATAAACTAAGTCGCAAACTAACACGGTTAAGCGCGCATTTTTGACGCATACTCGTGAACGAAAAGGTTATGGCGCCATCCTTTTGGTGTTGTTTTGGCGGTGAAGTAGTATTCAGTGACACTTCACTTCATCAAATAATTTTTTTTTCTGAATTGACACAAATAGTTATTACAAAACTATTTAAAAGTGATGGAAGTTAGAGTTTCATCAAGCTAAGCTTGGATTGAAACGTAAAAGCTTGGCTTTGGTTTAAAAGTCAAGCTTTTTAAAAATAAAAGCTTGATTTGGCTTGATGTTTGCAAATACAAGCTTGGCTTGGTTTGGGTGTCAAGATTTCCGAAGCTTTATCAAGCGTTCAAGCGTTAATTAATGTTGTCATTAATTTTCCGTCATCTACAAAATGTTGTAAAATAATTACATCAGATACCAATTTGTATTTGTGTCAAAACCAACCAAACCAAACCAAAACAATACTTCAGTTAAATAAACAGAAAAAGTTGCAATGTAAGAAGTATAAATTTTAAATTCAGTTCGACCACTTGCTTAATTTCTGTTTTGATTTTTTTGTTGAAGTGATTTGTGTAAATTGTCTTCGGTAAACTTTATTTTGGGTATACATTTTACATTAGGATAATATTATTTTTAAGTGCTTGAAAGCTTGACAAAAGCTTGAAAGTTTAACTTATAAAAGCTTGACTTGGCTAATCTGGAACTTGGCTTGATTTTTTAAAAGCTTGGCTTGATGCTTCAACAGCTTAGGTTACTTTTTCGAAAGCTTGGTTTGATTTTAAACCAAGCTTTTGAAAACCAAACCAAGCCTGCGAGTCCCTAATGACAGTGAGTAACTTGATTTAAAACGCTAGCATATAACAAATGAAAACAATTATTTGAAGTATAAAAAATATAACTAAATTGATTTTTAAAAAATTGTAGTTATTGCACCGTTTATCTGTCGTATACCGTCGATTTTAAAGAATTGTCAATAAAAATGGATATTTTAAAAGTTTGATGTCAACCATAGCGTAGGGGAAGGAGGGGAACATTTGGCCCCTAAGCAAACTTTATCTGCTGAAACAAAAATTTCCAATTTATTTAGAACTGCATATGCTCAGTTGCATTGACCATAGTGTTGCCAACATATATAAAAATTGCAGGCATTCCAATGTATTTACTTTTTACAGAAATGAAGAAAACTTGAACCTTTAGTAAATGGCTGAATGTTCCCCAACACGGGGTACTTTTGGCCAGGTACTGGGGTACATTTGGCCAAGGTGTAAAATGGCATTATAATTATAGCAAAACAGCAAAATGACCTACATAAGATTTATTCATACAAAAAAAGAAAGCTACAGTAAAATAATAAGAAGAAAATGAACATCTGGTGAAAATTCAAATATGGAAACGTAAACATAACTATTATAATTTATAAAATCATTTGGATTAAATTTGTTAAACTAATTCACTACGAAACTGCCGAAGTTATAACAAAATTGAAAATAAGAAGAGGTTCTTGCTGTACCCGATCATAAGGTGTTGTCAATTTAGCTAAAATATCATCCAGAATCTACACTAGTAATGTCTTCTATGTTTGGAAAGTAAAATGTAGTGGATAATCCCTTTCTCCTTAAAAATTTGACCCTATAAGTGGCATCACTAACAGTACTTAAAGTTTGCCCTACAAAGTGTATCATGGTGTGTTTATCTAGGAATCTTACAAGTACAAAATCTTCGTTTTTTAGTTTATCACCATCAAAGTCTTTAATACTTTCCAATTCATCACTAATGTCGTCATCCAGTTATCATTCAGTGAAATGTCTGATTCACTCGATGTCAAATTTATTTCTTGAAGTCTAGGTTTCTTTGATGGGAGCTTTTTTGTATTTTTGGTGTACTAACTATTTCATTAGAGGTATATATTTTACATACAACTTTTTATTTTTAAAGATTTTTTGTTCTCTATTTCTTCGAGTCTTTGTTTTTCAGGAGTATCTGTATAAATGACTTTCCTGGTTCTCTTTTGGTTTTTGTTTCTTTTGGTTTGACTTTTGGATAGGGCCGTACCACTTCTGGAGTTATTTTAATCTTTACATGTTTCTTTAGACCACTGCAAGAAGTATTTAAAACATTTACATTTTCTTTTAAAACATTGGGTTGTTCAGCATTCATTTCCCCAGTTGACATATTCATATCTGTTTCTTTTACTTTAAAACTTCTGTAACTTCTTCAGTTGTGATTTCTTGCTTTCCTTCTATTGTGTTTTTCTTCCCACTTGCCTTACTCTCCGTCTGAATTTCTTCCGTAGCACTTGTATCATTATTTGGGAGAGGTCTATCGGTGACATAACTTGAAACAAAGTCATCATCGGAAAATGCCAAATGATTTAGTGGCCAAATGCCAGGTTTTTGAAAACTGGTAACTATATTTCTTGCACAAAAAGCTGTTAAGTAGGAACATTAGTCAAATTAGGTATATTTTTTGATTGAAATAGGTTTGCCAGGGTTTGAAGTCAGCCAGTCATTGACTGCAACGCTACAGTAGGATTTGAATGGCCTATAAATTCCAATATCGAGTGGCTGAAACCGGTGGGTGGTGTGAGGGGAAAACTTAGGAGACATATTCCATTTTCTTTGCAATATTTAACACAATTGAAGGATACGTGGGATTCGTGATTATCAAGCAAAATCAGAATCAGGTTATCCACACTACAATTTGTTTGTGTCACTATATTTTTAGAACAGACGGAAATATTTCAGCTGTCATCCATCCAGACTTACTGCCTAATGCTAAACTTGAAACAGGAGCACCTAACATAAAATCATCTAAATTCCTGCGTCTGGGAAAGACGTACACAGGGGGCAATGATTGCCCGGCAGCATTTATGATGCCTACAAACGTTACTAATTCGCCTCTCTCAGCAGAAGTAACTTGTGCAACTTGCTTTTTCCCACATGTTGTAACTACTTTTACTGGTTTGATGACAGTTGTCACGCCAGTCTCTCATCTAAGTTGAAAATTTTTTCAGGTGGGAATTTATATCGGTCCCAAAACAGATTTTAAATTGTCCAAAAATTGTCCACTTTATGTCTATTGAAAGCAATGCTTCTGCGTAAACTAGTGCTTTCTGGTTTTCGCAATGACAAAGATTGATACCTACACATAAATCCCCTCTTCCACCCATCTTCTGCTGATTTTGTAGCATGCCATTCCGCCGGTATTTTACAGTGCGGTAAAATATTGGCATATTCATATGCTAGCTTTTGGACATCAGTAAAAGTAAGGCCATAGTTTATATCAGAGCATCTTTTGATATATTTCACTAATTCTAACTCCTGGTCATTTGTAAAAACTTGCCTGACTGTGTACTTACTAGAGTACTTTGGAGAATCTTCATCGATACTATCATTTCCCGAATCGTCTGCTCTTTCTCCATTGTGTGTTAAATAACTTTCTTTGGTGTACTTGTTCAAAATTCGTTTTATCCTACATTGTAAAGTAGTTCTTCGTATTTCATAAATTATTGCTGCTCGTCGTTCTGAATATGTACCATTAAAGACCTTAATAATCGCCTGTTTCATATTCGCCTCATCAATAAGCACTCTATTGGTGCTTTAAAACACGTTTTCGTGGCATGTGAAAATAAAATTCGATAAATATAGAATTTGTTTTGTTTAGGGCTACATTCGGCCATCTGCCGAAAGTTCCCCGGTTTTAGTGGCCGATTGTTCACCATGTGGTCATCTGTCAATATAATATATGCAAACTAAACAACATGTTTTGTAGGTTAAAAATGAACGTGAAAAACTTTGTTATGATTATCTAATCAGTGCGCATTGATATCAGATCCACGAAATTTCAGTTAATTAATAGTTTAATGGGAATAAGCAAATATAAGAAATACTTACCATAAACTGTAGTTTTTCAATTTAGTATTTATTTCTTAAGAAACGTTGAATAAACACATCTCAAACTTTACACAAGATGTAGAAAAGTATGTTGGCAGTACGAATTAATAAGAATTGGAGGGGTTTTCAAAAAAATAAAGCAGCGAATTCCAATGGCTGAATGTTCCCCAGGGCCGAATGTTCCCCTCCTTCCCCTACAGTGTATAGTTCCATTTCAAACTTTTGTTATTTCTCTGTGAATAAAACATCGGATACGGAAGACTTTATATTGCGCTGTTTATGGTCATCAGTTTGTGGCAGTTGCGGTTCATAAGTTTTTTCGATAAATAAATAAAAAAAAAAAAAAATAAAGTTATCATATTTTCTGGTTTTGATGGTTTCTCTATATAATATAGGCAGAAATTATAAGATTTACTTAATTAGAATTGTAATCTGCTCAAATTTTATAATAACCGGTGCCTGAGAAATGCTCTGACGTTAAGTCTCTTCATGTTGCGTCTTGTTTGTCCCACATATGCTAACCCGCACGTGCAAGAGATGTAGTAAACTCCTGGCTCTTTGAGTGCTGCAATTGTTTTTTCAAATTTGAATTTTTTTTTGCTTAGTAAATCTTTATATTGTCTGTTGGTTGCTTTATCTGTGTCTGCTTTTCTATGCCCGTTTTTTCTTAAGGGGGTTTTTACGTTAATCTCCAACTTCCAAGTGTGATTTTTAGTAGGTGTGTCATAAAAAAATGCACGCTAGTTTATGACTTCCAGCGTGCACGCAATTGGTCATGGTTCAAGTTGGCATGTGTCAATCTACTCAACGTGAACCGTCATCGAGGCCACGCTACAAAATATCAAATGTCTACAGTTGCAGCAAAAATTGCAAACCTGTATATTTCGAGTCATATTTATTTTGCTCACTTCAGGCTATGAAAGCTTTTCCTTCAGAAATTTGTTTCCTAAGTTCCTCTAAGTGTAGTGTAAGAAAAAATAATTTGTTTTAAAAATAATTTCAAAAAAATAAATTTATTTGATAAGAAAAAAAAAGAAATATGATTTAAAATCTTTATTTTTCTATGCATTAAATTATGAGTCAAATTGCGCTTCATACACAGAAAATAAATCTAAAAAATTAAAAATTTAAAAACGAAAATAAATAATAATAAGTATTAAAAATAATACATCTATGTACTCCTACTACCTTATAATGGATAAATTGTGCGGCGAAGGTGTAGGTTTTCATATGGATATAAAAACTGTGAAAAATCGATAATTCAAATCGAGTTATTGTGTGAATCGATTAGTCGATTCGAAGAAAAAATCGAGCATCGAAAATCGGGTTCGATTTAAAATCGATTCGGATCCTACTTTGTGAAGCAAAACTAAAATAAATCGTAAGAAAACAATGTTATTTTTTTAACATCACCTAATCTCGGCCGGCACCTGTTTTTTTTATAAACGGCGGTTCCCGGAAATTCAATCCAACTCGGATGCACGTGCACTTAACAGTAGGTGGAGTTAGGAACTTACCATATAGATGCCTTCGATGACAAAATTTAAGACTTTTGTCTGAAAAATACTCGGTTGTTTCCCAAAATTTCGAAAAAGTTGTTTCTTTGCTTTTGCTTCAACAAGTAACTTTGAAGATAATGGTTGTTTTAAATTTTCGATTTAGTAAATTTAGTTTTTTTTTATTCGTTTTGCAATAAACTTTTAAAAAAAACCTGAAACAACCAATCGACAGAGGTAACACTAAAACGTATGTTCCAAATTTCAAATCAATTCGTTACGAACTAAGCTCAGGAAATTTATCCCAACTTTTCAAGCACTTTAAAACGTGAAAGTCCCCTTAAAGCATGGCCGAGTTCCGTTTTTAGGCACTTGGGTTTGCTAATAGTATTGACCCTATGGACTAAAATTATAACGCTGCCAACTTTTGAGCAGAGCAATGGTAGACATTGACATTGAGATATCTGTGGGTGGGTAGTGGTTTTCTGTATACCTGGTGTTCTAAGGTATTGTTTATCTCTTCCGAGTGAGTAGTATCTTCAAGAACGAGATGCTTCTGTTTGTCTGCATAATAAATTTAATGTGTGGTTCTAAATGATTGATGTGTACGAGAAAATTGTTAAGAGTGTCTGCTTCATGAAGTCATGTTATAATCATCTACGTATCGTAGCCAACACTTTGGTTTAAGAGCGGCAATTTCCAAATGCTGTTTCTTTAAAGTGATTAATAAATGAACGGAGAAAATAATGATGGCAGTTCCTTCAATTTGTTTGTATATACCGTTGCCATATATTGCGCAAAAACCTTAAAAATAAAATACTAAATATTTTTAATTTTGAAAAAATTGACATCTTGGCTTTATACCTTTCTAGCTGATATATGGTTTATATTTGTTATGAATTTTTTTAAAACGTAGAACTTTTTATCTTATGATAAACAGCAGTGATCGTGTACGGACAAATAAAAAAAAATTACCAAAATATTTACTAACAACTTAGTAAAAAAATATTGTGATAAATTTATTCCAATGAAGGCCTAATTACAGCTAAACAAAAACTCAATAGTAGCATTGTAAGAGACCGAAGATTTTTATTTCAATAGCAAAAACCGAATTTAATCTCTTCATCGATTCTTTATTTTCATCTTTGAATTTACCGAAAAATGTAAACACCTTGATCGCATCATGACGACCGGTGGACATTTTAGAACTTAACTCAAACGTACTGAATCCGGTGTCTACGAGCAAGACTGCCAAATGTTCAATAAGCTTTGTCGCCACTAGAAGCGCTAGAAGTTGACACTTTTAAAGTTAATTCATAACTTAGAATATTGAACATAGTTTGTATAATTATTTACCAAAAGATTACTTTAACTTAGGTTATATAGGCTACAAAGAAAAAAAATTCTAGATCAAATAGGCAAAGACGAATCGAACACTATAAACGTTGATTATGTAATTTTTCTACGATCTAAATATTTTTTGTCTGTCCTTTGATATCTTTCCTCCGCCATAATTTGGATATTTGGGTAAATGCCTTCTCAAAAAAAAGAGTCGATCATTTCTTAAATTCTCAAATAGTTAATATTATGTTGAGAACTAAGTACTCTTGTATCCCCAGAAAATCCGTCTAAAAAGTGAGTTCTCTTAAGTAAAACGGATGGAAAACAGTACTCATTCGTGTAGACGGAAAGTACACAATTTATTCTCTTTTTATAAGCTTGCCGTTCTCACATCTTTTCTAAGAACTTTTTATCCAGTCTTCGTATGGACTGCCTGAAGCCGAAAAATCGTCATCCAAACGTTGGTATTCCATATCATTTACATTGCATCAAAAACTTTTTCGATAATGTTTCCTCATAAAGCAATACCATTTTCATATTATGGTCTTAATAAATCTCGGTTTTGTTAAAGTAATTGAATGTCTGACTTGCCTAGCAAAGGAACAGTAAATGGAATCTCATCTTCAGCAAGGTAAAGATGCATCGCTATCGTTTTACTGGTAGACGTGCCTGAAAAGGTTTTGAGTTGATCAGCTATTGACTTACGACTGTAACAAAATTAAAAAAGATTTTGTCGCGCACTTTTCTCCGGGAACTGACATTAAATTTAGTAAAAAAAAACGACAATCAACATTGACGTACAACAACAAATGTAAAATATTTCAAGGGCGTATAGAAGGATCCAAACAAAGTCTTATCAATTTGGGTTCAAACATCTTACTTCAGGTTTTTTTTATGATTCAAGAGCATATAAAGGGACTCCAAAAAAAAGTCTTATTAACATGCGTCCAAACATCTTCTTTCGGTTTTTTTAATAATTACATAAATAGCTTGGTCTATGCGACACCCATTAATAAAGACAATGCGGAAGAGGAACATTTTATTTGATGTAACGCAATACAATAAAAGAGTTTTTCCACTACTAGTTGTATACGCTTGCATTATTACGTATAATAGAAGGCCGTGAAGTTGTACTTTTTTAAGCGCAGGTAAATAATATTTCATTATTAACTAGTAGTTAATAATGAACATATTTACATTTTCTGATAATACTACAACAGTTTCAAAAAAAAAAAGTTTACCAAACTGCGTACCAAGAGCAAGAGATTTTATTTAATGCTAATTTAAGTTTTCAAATCGCTCAATTAATAAATGAATTTGATTTGAAAAAGTAAGTTATTTGAAGTTCGCGCTTAATTAAATGTGAATATTATTGTGTTAAATATGTTTTATATATAATCAATGCTTAAAATAATAATGTTTTTAAACAATTTAAACAACTTTAGATATAAAAACTTACGTTATCTGTTTATTTTTGTGTTTTAAATCACAATTAAGAATTACGTCAAAATTAATTCTATTAAACTAATGACAACTGTCAGAATTACTGACTTGATTTTTAATTTAAAATTAAAATCTTAAATTTTAAATTTGATTTAGTAACAGGTAGAAAGGTATTAATAATTCTAGTAGTGGAAAAAATTGTATATATAACACGGTTGAGAAGTTCATTATAACCTGCGCGATTTATATCCCTCGACGCTTCGCGTCTCGCGATATAATCTATCGCTTAGGTTATAATGATGCACTTCTCAACCTTGATATATAATATACTATTATGAGTTTTTGTGAACTACAAATCATGAACTAACAATTATTTATCAACACAAAGTCGTGTTATCTCAGTAACGGTAGATTTTTGAACTCATGTGAAATAAGATTTTTTAAGCTGTTTTTTGGTCCGTATATACGCCCTTGAATTATTTTACGTTTGTTTTTGTTTGTGAATACTTGAACACATATTTTATTTTGAGTGAAGCGTTTGTGATTACGCAATGTTTATTTCACTCTGGCGTATTAGGAGAAAATTTTCGAAGGAGCTGTTAAGATATTGATAGTCTAGGGACTTACTCTGGCACTGCAACTATGTATAATTACTAATACGAAAAAAATTGGACACGAGCATAATAGGCAGTGGCATAGTTGGTAGTTATATCAAAAACGTAAACCTTTAAGGAATCTTTTTTATATGAAAATGTCATTCTTAAGAGTTGCACCATAGTATATTATTAGAAAGGTATTTTGTGGCGGTGCTTTTGATTTCTTATATGTAATTTTTTTATGTTAAAAATTAGAGACGAATTAAAATAAATTTCTTTTCTAGCACAATATTTTTCTAAATACAAATGTACCCAAAACACCATAACATAGACAAAAATGCCACAAAACATAATATTTAAGTTATAATCAAGTTGAATCACAAAAACCAAATGTAACCTGAATATACTCACAGAATAGCAAATTACATTGCGCAAATAAAATCGATGGAAAGAGGTACACTTTTAATTCTTTCTCTTGTACTGTTGTTTCGTACATGGACACTTATGTACCTTTATGCACCATGAAGAAAAACATTTTTTATGTAAACCGTCTTATAGCTAACAGCATACATATGTTTCATAAAAATTTAGATGTTGCAGTTGAAAATCTGTAATCGCTATTTAAAAGAAAAAACTGAAGATATAAATTTTTCCAAAGTAAATTTTTCAGTTACCTATTGGGAATTTTTTTAAAATAACTTTTATTATTTTTTAAGTAGCTAATCTATTTCATAATATTTTTTAAACAAAAATTGTGTTAGTGACATTTTAGACTATTTTAAGTTACTTACGGTAAGTACCTTACTAAAAACTAAGATGTGGTGTTCAATATACTAAATACATGTAAAAACTAATTGCAAATAAATTATAAACCAACATCGTTGTTTATTATTGTTGTATTCGTATTTTTTACGAGTATTTATTAGTAATTAGAAAATTTTGTTCTAGCATTGGGCGATCCACTAATTAAAGGTTTAACAGAAGTTGCCAATAAGCGTCCAGACGATCCAATTGCGTATTTAGCCACGTACTTGTATAATTTCGCAAACAACGACAGATCGCGTGTCAAAACACAAGTAAGAAAGACATATTACAATAAATTAAAATATAAAAATTTATGTTTAGGAAATTGAAGAAGTCATTACGGGCCCACCGGAAGACATCGACAATAATAATGCTGTACCAACAACCATTGAAGTAGTTACAGTTGAACCTGACAGTGATAACTCCAACGAAGAAGAGTCTGCTTTTAATAAAACAAGTCGAGTATGTATTTGAATTTTTTTTTCACGCTGTTGATGTTTTTAAATTAGGACGAACATGGCCAAAGCATGTTGCATTTTGCGGCGGCACGTTCTCACGGAAGAAACGCGTTGTTCCAATTGCTTCTTGAAACTGAAATGAACATCAGTTACAGAGACGAATTGTACAGAACTGCTAGAGATATTAGTATTCAGGCTAATATCCCAGAAAACACTAATGAGATTGACAGGTACATTTTACATATCGCTTGTAACGGCGAAACGGACAAGTTAGTGGAATTATTAATGAACGGGTATGACCACATTACTGATGTAGTTGACGAAGACGATATACCAATCGTAGAAGCTGTTTCATCTAAAGGCCAGGCCGATACTGTCACATTCTTGCAGTCAATTCTAACTTTTGAGGTAACTGTGGTTAATGCTTTTAGTAGTTAATTAATTTTTGGTTTTAGGAAAAACGTGAACGTGTGCACCATGCTATAAGACAAGGTGCGAGTGGAGAAGTATTTTCATTATTAGCTGATGAAAAAGACACTGGTAGTGGAAAACTTTTAGCCATTGGTAAAAATAGTTACGGAAGGTGTGCTTTACACATTGCTGTTTTATGCCAACAAGAAGAAATTGTTGATTATTTGGTAAACACATTTCCGGAAACGCTTCACATTGGCGATAACGTAAGTGTACGCTTAGCTTGAAACTTGTAAAACAAATTAAGCAATTTTAGTTAGAGCGCACTGCTTTACATTATTCGATGGGTGTAGAAAAAATGGAAACGATCAATAAATTGTTGATTCACGGTGGTGCTAAACGTGTGGCTAAGGATCTTAAAGGAAGGCAACCAACTTATTATTTTATGAATAAATCTGATATACTGCGATTACAAGAAGAAGAAGAAACATTTTAATGTGTTTCTGATAGAACATTAACAAACACTTATGTGTTTAGTGTTGTCGCACTTAGCTCTAGTTTCTTTATTTGAACCAGTTAAAGTGGATCGTTTAATGCATGGCACTTAATCCATTCAAATAAATGTTCTATTAATAATTTCTAACAATTAAAAAATTACGTAATAGTTTGTTGATAGAGTTTAATAAAGTTCAATAATTTTTCGCATCAATTGTTTTAAAAGTACCTAAGCTCGATTATAATATTCTTAGTGGTTTCTTAATGTTAAATGAAGAAACTAAAATTATAATTAAGTCAAGAATTAATTTAGTGTTTATTTACATCAAGTTTAAAACTATACATAAAACATGATAAGGTAAACTAAAAACAAAATTACCGTTAACAAATCGTTTTGTACTGAACAAGAAAATTTATAGTTTTTGGATCAGTGAGGAAAGGTAGGTTCCTAAGTGCACTCTTCTAAACTTGTTTTTAACAACATTTTAATACAACGTGAGTCTTCTAACTAGCGTTCTTATTTACTGTGACATTTTTGTAAATTAAGTTTTGTGTTAGTTTTTATTAATTAATTTACAAATCACATTATACGATTAAATACGGATGTTTTTCTATTAATTTGCTAGATTTTTATTTTTATGTTAAGTTTTACAGACATGTAACATAATCGGCGCCCAACGTGGGGCCCTAACAATTATTATATGTTCGATGGAAAAAGATGTGAACAAATGTAACATAAAGTTTGTACGGCTAATTAATGAACGGGTAAAATCTTCTGTAAACTGAAAATAAACTACCGAACGCGTTATGCGTTGCAGTAAAGTTTTTAAAAAATACTTAATTTTAAGAGCCATTTTCGTTTCAACACAACATAAAATAATCAAACAATCTACGAAAACGACAGCAAAAAAAATATTGCTTAAAACATGTTAATAATTGGCGATATTATAAATAACTTCTTGCAATAATAAACTTGTTAATACAATATTATATTTAACTACTTGCAATTATTTATATAAATTACCTTTTAAAGTAGCTATGGTAATAATTAATTCCAGATGTTATATTTTCAATTAACTATTCTTTACATGCTACCATAATATTGTATTAACAAGTTTATTATTGCAAGAAGTTATTTATGATATCGCCAATTATTAACAGGTTATGAGCTCAGAATTGTTGTAACTATAACCGTAAAATATTAACTTTATAATACAATATGGAAAGCGAGTTGTTAAACGTGACAAGACTGGAAGATAACGACAGCTGGACTCAATGGAAGTTTCAAATTCAAATAATTCTTAATGCTTATAAATTCTTTGAAGTAATTAATTGCGAAGATACAAAACCGACATTAATCAATAATCACAATGTAGAAGCAATTGAAAACTATAACAAGCTACTTAAAGTTTGGAAGAAAAATGATGAGAAAAAATTTCTAATTCCATGCTTATGACTAAAATATTAATAACTTTATCATCTTTATACAATCATTTCTTTAGCGCTTGGGAATCTACACCAGAAAAGAAACGAACTGTGGAAAATTTAACATCTACGTTGATTATGGAAGAATCCAGATTGAAATTGCAATGTAAAGTTGAAGATGTCACTGCGTTAGTTTCGAAAAATATTGCATTACAAAAAGGTTCAGATAATAGAAATCGACAAAATAATAATCGCAAACAAAATGTATGTTACTATTGTAAGAAACCTGGTTATTGGATAAAAGATTGTAGAATTAGGTTGAAGAAAGAGAAAGAAATAAATGAACGAAAACAGAATTCATCTAAGGATGCATTTATTGGAGAAAATTTTAAAATACAAAATGATGATGCAAAGGCTGGGTATGCTGATTCGGATCATATGTCAAATCAACTACAATAGTTTCGTGAGAATTCCCAGAACCTGTGCCAATTCGCATTGGAAATGGAAGTAACATTAATGTATATGGCTCTGGGATTATTGATATTCTGTCTTATACAGAAGGAAGATGGCTGAATAAATACTTGGCTGACGTTCTTTATGTACCGGAAATAAGATTAAATTTTTTTTCAACGGGTGCAGCAATGGATAAAGGATTAAAAATAGTATCAAATAAAGATGGGTGTCAGTTTATACAAAATGGAAGTATTGTTGCAGTGGAAGTACGCCAGAATAAACTTATTCAGCTTGTATTTAAAGTTGTGAAACCGGAAATAAGTCACGAAGCTCAAATAATAAAGAAAAGCACATTGCGATTGTGGCATGAGCGTTTGGCGCACCAAAATGTAACTATAGTGTCTGAAAAACATTAAGAGCTGTCAACATACAATTTATAGATGGTAGCAATTTCTTCTGTGAAGCGTGCATGAGGAGGAAACAACATAGTTTACCATTTCTGTTAAGTGAACATACAGTATCTAAGCCAGAAGAACTTGTTCATATAGATGTATGTGTACCAATGAAAGTGACATCATATGGTGAATCCAGATATTTTATTTTATTCAAAGATAATTATTCTTATTACAGGAGAGTGTACTTTATAGGAAACAAATCTGAGGCTAAACTAAAATTAAAAGAATATATATGAGATTAAAAGAGATACTGGATATGATGTAAAGGTAATTTGCAGTGATAACGGAGCAGAAATCGTAAATCACGATGTAGCAAAGATCGTTCATAAACACCATATTTTACATCAAAAAACGATACCGTACACTCCGCAACAGAATGGTTCGGCTGAGCGTGAAATGAGAACAATTATGGAAGCATCTTAAACATTATTACATGCTAAACAAATAAATAAGAAATTTTGAGTAGAATCAGTATATGGCTGTCTATACAATTAATCTAAGCGGAACGAGGTCGATTAAAGATAAATCGCCTTATGAATTATGGTATGGGAAACCAACAAAGATTAATCATTTAAAAACCTTTGGAACATAAGTTTTTGTTCATATCATAAAGTAAGAAAGGATTTTTTGATAGATACAGCAATGAGACAAAAGGTTATCGGATATGGATTCCAGATGAAAGAAAAATTGGATTGGTTAGAGATGTCATGTTTATGGAAGAATTAACGTTTGATAACAAGGACCCGAATGAAAAGGATTCTAAAATTTTAAATCAGACTAACAACAAAGAAACAGAGAATGAATGCGTTGTGGTTCTTGATACTGAAAGAAATAAAGATTCTTTTAGCGAAGATGATCTAGTTATTGAAGAAGCTTTGAAAAAACCTCAAAGAACATTAAGACCGCGATAAAATGTAAAAGTACCCTTGCGTTATTTAGGTTATGCAGAAGCTTATATGGCAGATACTGATGAACCTGTTTCATAT
Source organism: Aquatica leii (assembly GCA_035610365.1). NCBI lineage: Eukaryota > Metazoa > Arthropoda > Insecta > Coleoptera > Lampyridae > Aquatica > Aquatica leii. The sequence goes on along the minus strand of CM069436.1, from coordinate 78,785,771 downwards.
AATGATGCGATAACTTCGGATAAAGTTGTGGAATGGAAGAAAGCAATGATAGAAAAAATAGAATCACTATTACAAAATAACACCAGGACATTAATAGACGCACCTTTAGATAGACAAATTATAGACAATAAATGGGTTTTTAAAATAAACAGAAAAAGCTGATAATACAATTGATCGATATAAAGCAAGCTTTGTAGTGCGAGGTTTCACTCGGGTGTATGATATAGATTATAAAGAAACTTTTAGTCCAGTTGTTAGATTTAGTTCAATTAGAATGATTTTTGCAATAATTGCTCATGAACAGATGAAAGTAGCACAGTTCGACATAAAAACAGCATTTTTGTATAGCAATATTAATGAGGAAATTTATATGGATTCGAAGATGGAACACTTAAAGTCTGTAAATTACAACAAAGTTTATATGGTTTAAAACAGGCTCTTGGTTGCTGGAATAAAAGATTTACAGACTTTTTACAGAAATTTAATCTAAAAATGAGCCAAGCAGATCTTTGTATTTTTATAAGCAAAAGAAGAAACTATAAATAAATCCTAGCGATATATGTGGACGATAGAATTGTTGCAAGCACAGATGAGAAATGTATTGAAAAACTGTTAAGTTACATGAAATGAGAGTTTTCAGTACGTCATACTGAATTAGATTATTTTTTGGGTTTGCAAATACATTTCACAAATGGAAGTATTTTTGTTCATCAAGAAAATTATGTTAATCGGTCGTTAAAAAGATTCAACATGACTGATCCAAAATGTGCTCTGGTTCCTATAAATCAATTACTTTTAAAAACGACTGTAGATGAAAGAAATTTAAATGCACCTTACCGAGAAGCAGTTAGCTGTTTAATGTATCTAGTAATGGCTACTAGACCAGATATCATGTTTTCAGTCAGTAGTGTTAGTCAGTTTCTTGAAAAACCATCGACAGTTCATTGGAATGCAGTAAAGAAAATTTATATATATATTTGCGAGTTATTTACATTTTTATAACAACAATAAATAATTTATGTATGTATATATATATATATATATACGTATGTACTACGGCTGCCGCCGCTTTTCGCCTCTTCGGTCATTCCAATCTCCGACGTTTAAGTCCCTTTGGGCCATGGCTTCTTCCACCTCGTCTCTCCAACTTCTTCTTGGGCGTCCTCATCTTCTTCTCTGTGGAGGTGTCCATTCCCAAATTCGTTTGGGTCACCGCTCTATCGTCATCTTTTCGAGATGTCCGTACCATCTGAGGCGCTTCGCCTCAATAGTTTCTATTAGGTCAATGTCTATACCCATCTCGTTTCGAATATCTGTATTATGTACCCGGTCCAATCTGGTGTAGCCACAGCACCGCCGCCAGTAATTCATTTCGGTAGCTAAAATTTTTGATTTGTATGATTTATTAATTTCCCATAGCTTCGCCCCATAAGTAGCTATGCTCTCAACGACCGCTTTATATAATTTTATTTTTGTAGTTTTCGTTATCGTTTGGTCCCAGAGCACGCTATTCAGATGCCTAGTAGCGGCCCTGGCCTGTTCCAACCTAGCTTTAACTTCGTCGTTGCTACTTGCGGTGTTGGAGATCGTCACTCCCAGATATTTATATTTGTCAGTGTTAGGAATAACACTGTCGCCCAAATGTAATTCTCCAGGATCTCCTCCGACTCCCAGATATTCGGTTTTTTCTGTATTGACGGATAGTCCCCACTCGGTGTATGAATCGTGCACTTTCCTCAACATGTAGTCTATGTCGTCTCTGTCCTCCGCTAAAATCACCTAGTCGTCTGCAAAAAGCATGGTGTAAATTTTGTCATCATCAATGGATATTCCCAACGGCGCACATTTCCGTTTCCAGCTTTCTAGTACTCCATTTAAGTAGATTTTAAATAGGGTAGGCGCTATACAACACCCTTGTCTAAGACCCTTTGTAACTCTGAATTCCTTTGTCACTTGTCCTCTGATCTTTATGGCACTCGTCATATTATCGTAGAGTTGACGTACTGTTCGAATATAGGTCTTACTAATGCCTTGTGATTCCATAGTGCTCCATAGTCTACTTAGTGGTATGCTGTCATATGCTTTTGCTAGGTCGATGAACACCAAATGAGTTTCTTGATTATGTGAAAGACGTTTAGTGATCAATTGTCTTATACAAAATACACCATCTGTACAAGAACGTCCGGGTCGAAATCCAATTTGTTCCTCCATGTCAACTACTTCTTGTTCGATTTTAAACTTCAATATCTTGCCGTAAATTCTACTTAACGAGTTGATAACGCTTAGGCCTCTGTAATTTGTGCACTTTTTGCAGTCGCCCTTTTTGTACAAGTTGCTGATGTGGGCTGTCTTCCATTTCTCTGGCGTGTCTTCACCTCGTAAGTATTGGTTGAAAATATAAGTCATCATCTCAAACAGTATCTCTGGGGCGCTTTTAATCAACTCTATTTGTATGCCGCCCGGTCCAGCAGCTTTCCCATTTTTCATTTCATGAACAGCTCGCTTAACTTCGTCTAGTGCAATTTCTTCTTCCTCTTTAATCGAAAGGTCGTCGTCGCATTTGCAAATTCAGGTCTGTTTTCAGTCAGCAACTTTTCATAATGGTTGATCCATTCTTGTGCGGGTATCATTTGCAGTGAAGTACGTTCCTTACTTTCAGTCCTTAGTGACTTTATTACTCCCCACGCCTCTTTAGACCGAGTAGAACCCAAAAACATATCTACACGATCGCACTTCCTTTGCCAAGTCAGATTTTTTACTTTAGCGACTTCCCTTTTCACTTCTTTATTTTTCAGCGCATACGCATCCCAATCGATAATGTTGCGGGTTGATAGCCAACGCTGGTATAACTGTTTCTTCTCATTGACAATCCGTTGTATATCGTCATTCCACCATGGTTGCTTAGTACTCATCTATTTGTAAGGCGTTTCTCCGAGCGCTTCGTTTGCTGCTTCGCGGATTTTCGCGATAATCTCTTCGTACATTAAACCTGCTGAAGAAAACGATACTTTGCTTAACTTCTTTGCTAACCGGACTTTATACAAAAACATTGTATTTCTTAGTCTCAATTCTTGTTGTCTCGCCATTTTCTATTACTGCAGTAGCGTATTTCTTGTAGATTGGAAGCATAATCTTGGCTTTCAGCAAATAATGGTCTGTACCACATTCTGCTCCTCTGAAAGCTCTCACGTCCTCCACTCGTAGAACGCTACGTTGTTTACAAATGACATAATCAATGATGGATTTCAGTTTTCGGATATTTTGAGTCCCAAGTATACTTGTGAATGTTTTTGTGTTTGTAAAAACCATTCAAGATCTTCAAGTCGTACACTCTACAGGTCTCTAGCAGCAACTCTTCATTTCCATTTACTCGATCGTCGCCATATCTTCCAATTACATTACTTTCTACTTCCCTTCCTGTCCAAACATTGAAATCTCTTATAAGAAAATTTATAAATATATTAAAGGAACTTCTAATCATGGTATTTTATTTGATAACAAGTACAGAACTTTAGAATTATCTGGATATAGTGATGCTGATTACGCTGGAGATATAAATACAAGAAGATCTACTACAAGATGTGTTTTAAAGCTTGGATCAATGCCTATTTCATGAGCATCACAAAAGCAAAGAAGTGTGGCTCTATCAACCACTGAAGTAGAATACGTAACAGCGAGTGAATCAGTAAAAGCGTTGATCTGGTCAGATTTATTAAGAAATGAGTTATTAGTACTCGACAATGATGATAGTCCGCCAATATTATTCATCGATAATCAGCGTGCTATAAGACTTATAAAGAATCCAAAATACCATAGACGTAGTAAACATATAGATGTCAAACATCACTTCATTAGAGAGAAACTTGCAGAAAACAAGATTCAACTGGAATATATACCTACTCAAGATCAAATCGCTGATATCTTAGATAGTTATTGGGTGTTCAGTAATTTTTCCTTTTTATTTTTAATTAAAGTGGGAGTGTAAAGAATAGTTAATTGAAAATATAACATCTGGAATTAATTATTACCATAGTTACTTTAAAAGGTAGTTTATATAAATATTCTATGTTTTGTTTTGTCATTGTGAGTTTTGTCATTAATATTGGAACATTCGCGAATAACGTCAAATCTACGATTCGATAAAGCCAAATTCCTGATAGCGAACGTTATTTGCAGAAAGGTTGCGAATGTTCTAGAACGAGATAACTTGAATGTATAAGAAGTTTTCAAGCATGCGGAAGGTCAGTTCTGTAGCAGCAATTACTGAATGAAGTGTTGTTACGGTGAAAATAAATAAGTGATTAGCACGTGCGAAGTTTTAAATAAACAGAGTGTACATCGAGGAAAGTGAACGTGACTTTTAAAGTAAACAACTGTGGACCTATTAGTGATAGCGTATTATTGTTTTATATAAATTACCGTATGTTTTTATTCTTAGATAGTTTGATTTAATTAGTTCAGTTAGTTTAAACGTGTATATATTTGTAGTATAAATAAAATCAAATTAGTTTTAATAATAAAATTCGTTACAATATAATTGCAAGTAGTTAAATATATTATTGTATTAACAAGTTTATTATTGCAAGAAGTTAATTATAATATCGCCAATTATTAACAAAACATAAATTTAACAAAACCGTACATTAGGAAATTGAGTACATTGACTTTCTTAAGGTTTTATGTTAGGTAATACAGATTTACTTCTGTCTGTTACTTCTGTCTTAAAAATACTTATAAAATAAACTGCATAATTTTTGAAGCTCATATACTAGTAAATCTATCTATAGATGAACAATTTCTAGAAAAGGCAAATTTAAAACATTATACAAAAACTTGAATTTTTTTTTACAAAGTTTAAAATGTACTATAAATTTATCATTTACTATAAAGCAACTAGTCACGTTTAAGAAAATTTGATTACAATGTAATAAAATCGTAGTAAATCTAAATTTGTTAACGATTTTGAAAATCTCAATATAAAATAATAGAATAATTTTGTGTGTAAGCCTGTTAGTTAAGACTATTTTAGAACGTGTGTGGTGTTATTTTATAGTTTAAATAAAATTTTAATACAGGATTAAATGTTTTAAAAAAAATAATTTAATTGGCATGATTATGATTTTAATAAAAATTGAAACGTTCGCCTTTTATATAGTAAATAAAAATTTGAAACTGTAATTAAGAATCAAAAAATTATCCCTAAATCTTGAAGAATTTTAACTCAAAATTATAATTAAATACAACATAACGGTAATTTAAAATAATTCTTAATTAAAACAAGTGAGATCACCGGAACTTTCGCAAAAATAAACCGACAAATTTAACACAATGGTGACACTCTCTTTACTAGAAGAGTGATTTCTCAAATTACTCTCATAAGAGTAAAACTCAAAAATGTAAACCAAAACAAGAATGCAGCTCAAAATCAAATTAACACTAATAAAACAAAACGTCAACTAAAACTACAGATCTTGCACGAGGGCGCTCTGCATTTTAAGAGATGCATGTATTGCGTTGCTCCCACAACAGCCAATACCGATAAACGGTTCTTAATATCCACGTAAAATTGTCGAAAATGGTTGAATTGGCAGTATTGCAATGACGTGAGCAGTCCAGACAGATTTCACGTATAAAATTTGCAAAAAATAGCGTTAAGTCGGTAATGTCATCAACGGCGGCACGAATAGCACAAGCTACTTTAGCAAGGTACTTATCTCAATGACGTTGATTGTCTTCAATGTACGATAACATTGTTTTGAAGACTGGGTTAATTCTTTCGGTAACATTTGCTTGTGGATGGTAATTGGCGTTAAAAATATTTTTATATTTAAAATACGAGATTATTTTTCTAAATTCAGAACTTCGGAACTGTGTGTCGTTATCACACAAAAGATACTGAGAGACGCTAAACATTAAGAAAACATCTTCTTCAAGAGGTTTAGTGACTGCAGTTGCACTAGCGAACCGCAACGGGAAAAACAAAACAAATTTTGAAAAATAATTGGCAGCCACAAAAATGTTAGAATATCTACTTTTCGAACGCTATAAGGTTCAATGAGATCAGTAGAAATCAGCTGCCAAGGTTTGTCTACCACTGGATGAGGAGCATAAGACATGCAGGACGTTTCTGTTCTGGCTTATGCGTAATACAAAATTTACACGCATTGATATAACGAATAACATTTGCTTTCATTTTAGGCCAATAATAGAGCGGTAAAATGTTTTCAAAAGTTTTAAATATACCAAGATGGTCAGCGGTAGGTTCGTCATGAAACTTCGATAGTATTTCAAGTTGTTTAGATTTTGGTACAACTTTTCTCCAATTGTCAGTCTCAGAACAAAAATCGGGATAGTCAAGAGTGAAGTGCTTAAATAGCTTCCCATCGATAATTTTCCAAAAAGCGAGCTATGACTTTCATAACTATTTGTTTGGTAATGTTACCTTCTGTAGTAATTTTGGCATTAACTGGAACAGAACAAGGGAGTGCATCAGGTACGATATGATTTTTCCCTGACTTTAAAATCAAACTGCCAAAGCCTAACAGCTTATCGTGGTAAACGACCGCTAGCTCTCTAAAAATTTTGCAACGAGATTAATGATGCGGTATCAGCAATTACAGTAAATTAAGCTCCTTAAGATAAAAACGTAACTTTTCAATTGACCAAATTACAGCTAAACATTTTTTCGGTAGGTTTAGGGAAATTTCTCTAGATCTAGGTAATTTCACACCTAGCCAGGAAAAAAAAAAATTTTAACAGTTTCGATCAAAATCTAGGGAAATTGATAGGTTTTTTTTACTTAAAAAAAACCCAGCTGGTATAATTGCACTACTTCACCTGAGACTTTATCTTTAAAATTTTTCAGGCCTACAATTGACTAGCGACATCTGTCCAGTTAGTTCTCAAGTCAATGTGGGTAAATAATACGGTAAACTATATTTCTAGCCTTATTCTTATTTTTTTTAAATTACTATTTTGGTAAAGTGTATTTTCTTGAAAAATTTGTTTGAGGCGATTTTATGAATACACTCCAAATTGTATTTGTCATTCTTCATTAGCATTTCAGTGGGTAAAAACATGTACTAGTCAAGTGTTGTATTTAAAGTAAAGTAATATTTTCACTTCTTAATTTTCTTCTTATCGCAACTTGCGTCTGAAAATCTCCAGTTTGACAATAGACATGTGCATAATTAAAGAATGGTCATGGTAAACCCAAATTATTATAAAATATTTGACAGTTCTATTTGTCTATAAGCACATATCAAGTTCTTTCAAAGTTGGAAAACTTTATCGCAAGAGCAGGAAGTGTTTTGATAAAACGAAATATCCTAAATAAGTAAATTGAATATCAGGATACATTTTTTGGTTGTTACTATTTATGTATTTAGTTTAGAACTGGAACCTATAATCGATTGGTAATACAGATTTCTAAAATGTATGTTTCTATGATTACATTATGTTTTTAGTTTGGTCCTTAAAATCCAAAATTTTATATTTACCGCACGTTAAATAAAATACCAATACTTGGACATCTAGTATAATGTTTTGTTGTTTAATGTTCTTTTTTGTGTATTTTTTTAAAATAAATACCTCTTATAATTATGTGTGTTTTTTAATTCAACTACCTAGAAGCGGCATTCATTTCAGTATCTAAATTTAATCATTTCAGATTGCAATTGAATGGATAAAATTCAATCAAGCGCATGCTTGTCTAGAGAAATCTAGAGAATTTTTGGTTTACAATCTGGAAAAAATCTAAAACTATCTGGCAACGCTGTATTTGCGTTCACATTTAGTAAGTAATCTACTATTATAACAAACGACGCGTTCTTAACCATTAATAAACTGAGTAAAAACAGAACCAACATCAAAATCGGAAGTATCAATTTGAACTGAAAACAGAACATTAAAATCAGGACACAACAAAATAGATGCGGAAACATTTGATGCACTGGTGAATACGATAGCTTTAAAACGTAGTTTCACTTAGTAGGTTACGCAAAACAAAGTTTTCAAAAACGTCTTTGGCGAATTCCGGCCTTAATCACTTTAATTTTCAATTTAGAGAAAAGCAAGCAAATGTTTAAAATTCTTCAAATATTCTGAAGAAACTGAAGTGAGCTTTGACAATAAACCTTATGATTTTAACAAAATGGTGCTATAGCGATCGTAATATGTTGGTAGTTGGATTTACTAACCGCGAAAATTTTAAAAATGTATCGAATAATACACGATTGCGATCTACCAACGAATATAGTAATAAGTAACTAAATCAGTACGATTGCAAAAAAATACCACCAAAGAGAACCAGTGTACGACCGTTTCACCCTTTTGGGGATCATCAGCACTGGGAAATACTATTTGATGTATTTCCAAAATTATACTGATATATTTCTACAGCTAATATTCTTGTTTTGTTGAAACTATATATAAGCCCACGTGGGTTTGTTAACCACGAGATGGCGTCGACTACAACACTTTTATATGTAATTTATGGCTTTATTTTGTGTCGGTCGGCATTTTCATCACGTACGTACACCGTTTGACATGAACGACAGAATTGAATTTGGTGTTCTAGACATTTTTTGTTAGGACAAGTTTAGCTGCTTCTAAGATTGCTGATTTTTTTTGTCGTTTTAATAAAGTTTCTTACAAAATTGAATAAAACATGAGCACTATAATGACAGTAATATTATTGGTATTTTAATCTTGACAAATAAAATGTTGCTTTATGGCAGTGACATAAACAGAGCTTTATAAATCCCAAGATATCAACTAAAAATGAAAATAGTGAAGATAGAAAAATAAACAGAAATTGTAGAAAAAAGAATAGATGTGACACTAGATGAAAACGAAAATGCTTTCCAAAAACCTTTGTAAAGAACCATAACAGATTCTTACAGTTTAGATGATGAGACCAAAGTGATCTTTATGAAACATAAAGTTTATCGAGTTCAATATGATCTAGACTAGAGACTAGACATCATTTTGCATTGTTTCTTGTTGGAAAACCTTTATGTTATTTAAAACTTTAAAATATTTGAAACTTAAACAGTATTTTTTTAAATTTATATTTAGAACGTTTTTATTTTTCAACGAGTTTTCTTTCATGTTTAACATATGTTTTTATTATTTTAATAAATTTTTACTGTAAAATATTTACATTTTTTTTTATTTGGAATTAAAAAAACCATCCATCCATTTTGTGTTCAAAATATGTTTCATGACAAGTAGAATTTGAACTAAGTTTTAAACGAATGTACCCAGAATACAGAATACTTCGGTGTAATACGGGCGCAAGTTGAAATAAAATGGCTGCACCCGATATAAAGATGCAATAACAAATGCATCTGGTGCATATGCCATCACTAAAGTAAATAAAAACAAAAATAAATTTATTAACTAAATGCAAATTTATTTTTTACTAACAACTGTTTTTGTAAAAATAATTTTAATGAAAACCGTAAAGCTAAAGCAAAATTATTTATTCTTCTTTACAAAATCTTGATGACTTAAACATTTTGTCCATAACATTTTAAACAGTATTGCAATGCTCAACACAGCACATATTACTATTAAAATAAATAACCCTATAACATCAAGAAGAAAATATTGATACCAAGTCAAATTTGCTGCTGCCGTTCTTAGATGAGGCGCGCCACCATGCCTTATCACGTGTTCAATCCAAAACATAGCTCGTTCTAAAGGCTTCATTGGTTGATCGTGATAAACCTGCGATCGCTTTTTTACGTTGTTGCGGTACCTAAAACAAACCTGTAAAAAATACTTTAAAAATAATAAAACTTACTTTGAATTCTTCAACATCTCATTAACTGCAGTTTCAAATTTTTCTTGAGTAAAGTCTTCTAAAGAAACGGTTAATGCGTAACCAGAATTTACAATGCTGGCAATGTTAATGTATTGATCTAAAAACATTGGTATACCAAGTACGGGAACGCCATGATAAACTGCTTCTGTTGTGCTCAACTGTCCACCATGCGATATGAAAAGCTTAACGTTGGGATGAGCTTAAACCATAAAATTAGGTTTCATATAAACTATAAAAAATAATTCTACCTAAAACATCGCTTTGAGGAAACCATTTCTTCATTTTAATGTTGCTTGAAATATTCGTTATCTTTTCGTCCCATTTACATAGAACGGTTTGGTTTAGTTTTGCAAACGTATTCAATATAGCAGTTTTTACTTTATTTGGAAAAAATTCTGGTTTAATGTTGGTTCCCAAACAGAAAAATATGGCGCCTTGTTTGGCATTATCTAAGAGAAGTTGAAGATCTTTCGGTAAAGCTTTGGGCGGTTCAACATGTAAACCACCAACTTCGATCATGTTTGGATTATAAGGTACTGCAGAGTGTATACTATAATGCGAGTTGATCAACATTAAAGACGTATTATACATTACGTCGTATAAACTTGTACCGTTTGGAAACATTTTTTTAAACAGCGCTTCTTGTTTTGAATATGCGTATATATGCGAATGCAGTCTAAGAACAAAATATAAAAGCGAATTATAAAAACGTTCATAAAAGTTCATATTGCTGTGGAAGTGCGAAAATAATTCAGGAACGAAAGACGGCGGTCCTGAGTTTGACATATACGGATTTGACCAACGACTTGCAGCAAACGGAGTTACTGATATACAAGGTGCGCCAAAATGATGACAAAATCCTTTCATTGCATGATTTTGGTTTTCTAACATTATGACTACGTCGAACTTTTCATTTGATTTTACCAAATCTAATACTTCTGGGTGATTAAATAGCCTTTCCATGTGGATTAATGATAAATCTTCGTGAACTCTATTTTGGGCAAACACATTTTGTTTGATAGAATCCGACAACATCTTTTTGAATGCTAAAACAAATACAATAGTTTATTTCACACATAGTAATAGTTGTGCTTTAGACTAGAAAATTTAAAAGAAATTATCAAAACAAAGGAAAATCAAATCAAATGCGCTATAGTGTTCGACTTGCTTTTGCTAACATAAGAAAACAAACTCTGGCAAGTTTCTAGCGGCTCTGCTTGCTGCACAGCAATTGTTTTTTATATAATTTTTTTGTCGTTTGTAGTGGACACTTGCGTTATGAAAACGAAGATGTCCAAATTGATGGTCCAGTCGTCAAGAATACAATATTTGGATTTGCCCTCATGGTTTCCGTGGTTGGTAATGCTGTTACACAACCACATTTGTTTTTTTGTTTTATCAGAGCTTAGTCTTCATGACACGTTGAAATCGTTTTTTGACACGTCAAAGACGTTTCCAGAAAAAAATTCAACAGCAGGTAGAAAATTCGTTTGTTAGTACACATACTAAAGATCATTCAGGTCGTTTTGTAGTTTTATTGCCGTTTAAGAACATAGAATCAATGTCTTTATTTGAAGCCTTGCAAAAAGTTGCTTATTGTCGTCTTTTATCACTTGAACGTTGCTTATCGATGAACCCTCTCATACAGAAAAAATATAATGAGTTTATAAAGGATTATCTTGACTCAAAACACATGTCGTTAATCCTATCGCAGTCCAATACGCCCGGTGTCTATGTAAGTGCTCTTGCGTCTTAGACCCATAGAACGGACAGCAATCTACCCAATTCCCCAGTATACTGGTGCATTTATGTGAAAACGGCAAAGGCTGTTCGAACATTGTATGATTGCAGAGGAATCCATTTTGTAGGATGGAAGAGACTACGACGCTGACTCGTCTAACGTGGCCCTACAGTAACACGAGTATCCGAAGGTGATAGAAAGCTCCACAAGGGACCCGTTGTCCGGTGCTTTATCAACTGGTGTCGGCCTCTCAGGGGCGTAGGAACTAGCTTAGGTACAGGTTGGTCGTCGACTTATTTCGTCGTTCGACATTAGTCTTTTTAGGAAGAGGGGGTGCTTAAGCAGTCTATCGCCGCTTCGGTACACACTGCTACCCCCCATAACCGAGGGAGCAAGAGCTGGTATCGAGGTGCTGAACTGGCCAGCGAAGATCGAGCAGAAATAAAGAGTTGCAGTGCAGTAATCCTGTCTAGTAGTCATTTATTTTTTAAGCCAATAAGTACCGCAATAGTAAAAGTGCTTGACTTTAGCAATGATAAACAGTTACTTATTTTGTCTTTTTATTTGAAACTTTACACTTAGCAGTCTCTCGCCATAAGATTTTTATAGTCAAACCATTGACACCAAAAAGTTTTTGTTTACTTAGAACAGATTGATTTTTATACATAGACGAATCAATATACTCATTGTTATAATCTTAATAAAAATAAAATAAAGGAAAAGTTGTAAATGACAACAGTATAAAAAACAGAAATTGTTTTATTTTTTTTTTGTTCCATATGTTTAATTTGTAGTTATTCGTTTTCAAGTTTCAAATCAAAAAATATATTGACTTTCGCTGTGATTAAACCTAATGACAACTTTTCTACCTTCCGTACTAATTTATAGTTTTCTATATTATCATACGTGGTATTTTTACTACAGGATGGCGTTCCCAAAACATTTTAAATATGTTGGTAATGTCTACACGACATAAAAGAGTACTGTTGTCTGTCAGTATGGTTGTGGAAACACATCGGTGTATCCTAGCGCTGAAGAGTTCCTAAAGAACGAAACAGCTGTCCGCTAGTGCTGATTTTGTTTATCACAATTATACTGACATTGTTTCTAAACTATTTTATAGTTGGGATTTTGACAGCGTTACTTGTCAATAGATCATTGACTTTCGCTGTCAATAAATCCAATCACAACTTTTCTACCTTCCGGACTAATTTATAATTTTCTAATAAAATAGTTCGAATATTTTTTATTGGATTTGTTTCTTTAAAGTCACATTGTGCCCTCTTCTAGATAACTTTTTAAATAATGAATTATGCACTTTGTAGTAACTAAGTGTCCACCCGACGTGTGTTTTAATCGTTACTAATCAGCATGATAATTCTAAACGACCTCCTGTATATAAAGCCACGTCTATTCCTAGTAAAAACTCGATCGGCCAAGTTGTTGAGCATCTCATATTTTTAAATTTAAGATCCGCATCTTCTCGATCATGGTTTTTAAGAGCTGGAGTTACCTCTTCAGAAATGGTCAGCTGATCTAACGCTTCGAATGTGAAAAAAACGTCCAATTGCACATAGTGTATGTGTAGCAATCTACTTTAAAATGTAAGACCTTTGCGATCCACTATCGATCAGTGATCAAATCACTTTACAACCATTTGCTCCCTTCGAGGTCACTCGAAGAGTTTGTAGAAACAACTGCGTGCTGGTCCGGTTGTTTTTGCGGTATCAATCGAAAACACGCTGCCATTGTGAACATACGACTTTCTGTATTTCTGTGAGGCGGCAGTTTAGCACACATTAAAGCTACATGTGCACGAGCGCACAAAACACACCTTAAGCGTCCCTTACATCTTTTAGATTGATGACTAATTTTTAACAACGCAAACGGACGTTCTTTTCTAAAAATGCATGCCTTTTCTGAAAGTAAGTCATTTTCTGAGCCTTAAAACACGCTTCACTATCGTGACACTTTGCGCAAAATACACAACCTGCAACTTTACAATTTATAAGTCCCGTAGCTTACGGACCTTCAAAAAATGGATTATTTCTAGTATGTCCTTTGCTATTACCCATTTTAGTAGACAACGTTCTTTCTGACAAACCAAACACGTCAGCTGCTAAGGCTATCCGCTGCTCGTTCTCTAGCTCCTGTCTGAGAAAAACCATCAATCTTTTTAATGGAGTTTCTAGAGGAGATGAAGTTTTTTAAGAATCGGTAGAATCGTTAAACATTGAAAAACGTTGTCAAACCCTTAGTAACTCATTCGGTAAACACGATTTTACTAATGGAAATAGCTTGGCCGAACATTTGTCAGAGTTTATGCCTAAGATTTCGAGTGCTCGTAACTGGGTCTCAATTTGATCGTGAAGAGAGGCAACATCCATTTTTTGTTTTAAAGTAGATCTAGTTAAAATAAGCTTTAACAGCTCTTTTACATATACTTCGATCTGAAGATCTTCCTTACCAAATCTACTATACATGCTCTCAACTATTTTTTCCTAATTTTCACTCATAGCTGGGTTGTTCTCGACTAATTGCTTTGCTAGTACTGTGGCTTGTACTAAATACTCTATTTTGTGATGATTATCAATAGTATCATCTTTATGTACCTTTCTGAACTGGGCCTAAAAAGCCAAACAGTCTTTGATGCTACCGTCATACTGTTTCTATTTTATTTGAGGTAATTTAAATTTGCGCCTACTTGTCGTTTTCTGAACATTTCAACTGTATGTAGCTGTGCAATGCATACCGGTGCCTACTGTTGCTAAATCTTTAGACAACATGTTGTACTTCACCTTTAACCCAGTGAATTTCTTAAAATACATATCACGGTCTTCCACATCAGTCTCAAGTTCGGCCTCGGTAATACCTTCCAATAAAAGTTCATAAATCTCATTGTCCACTATCTTATAGTCGTCATATTTTGATAGTAAAAGTTCTCACGCAACAATAGATTTACGATAAAGCTTATCGACACTCAAAAGCGTTTCAGGTTTATTTGCCGTTTTTGTAAACGAGGTCCGCAGAACTTTCCTACTTTGCTTTTTAATTTGGATTTTGTTAGCCATTTCAGACTTGGTTCCAAACCACCGAACGCTTTAAAATGCAAAAACAACGCAAAACGCGGTAAAAGTTTGCCAGTAGGAAATTGAAATCCACACGCACTTTTGTTCCCCTTTCTTGCTAAATCACTTTGTCCTGTCACGGTCTCCAGCTTTTCAGTCGCGTCAACAAAGAGTTACCAGTTCAATGCTTAGTACGTGAACAACACATACAATTATTTATTTACTATTTTATTAGATGTTTCGGCACACATTAACTGCAATTCAACAAATCAAAATGTGTACAAAACTATAACACACACCCAGACACGTCTAGAAACGCGGTAAATCACATTCCGCCAAATATTTACAAACATTGACCTTACAACTAAAAATAAAAACAAAAGAAAAAAATCATTAAAAAATGAGAATATATTGTTTTTTTACATTTTTCGGGCAAACGATGTTTATTTGACTAATTTGAACTTCTTGAATAACATCGCAAAGATCCACATAAAATTGCCAATCGCATTCGCTAATAAGTCTAGTTTACACCACTAACTATTTAATTTGAACTAACTAAAGTGTCCCGTTTTTTGTTTAGTAGAGTGTACTTTATTTATTCATATGGAATATTAAAATGTTTATTGCACGCTCATAAATTAGATTTTTTTCCTAGACTGTGGCAACGTTCTTTAATTTTTACATGTACATGTGTATATTTTTACTGTCCACGACTGTACGATTTGAAGCATCTAGGTACAAGAATCGCAGTAATAAGTTGAAAAAGTTGGCAAGTAGAATGGCATATGCAAGATTAAGTTCTGTTTGTGTTTTAGCTGAATCGGAAAATCATCGCCGACCAAACTTTATCATATCTAATTTTCTTGATGGAAGACGTCGATTAGTTTTGAGAAGTAATTCAATAGTGATAATTGAATTAAGTTGTTCATGAAATAAACAATGTTTTTTTTGCAGTGTAGCGTATTTTTCTTCCAAAGTAAAAGCACATACGTTTAGGTCATTAAATCAAAAATTTCTATTCCTTAAGCATGCCGTTAAGTAGTCTTGTTCAGTAGCCATTTATTTTTTAAGTCAATAAGTGCCGGAGTAATGTATGTGCTTTTTTTATGTCATTTTGTTCAATTATATGTGCTTGACTTTATCAATAATACGAGTACATAGTTCTTCTTTATATGCAGGCAAAACAATATACATATATTTTTGTGCTGCCAACATTGCAAACGTTAATATTCGTTCGTTAGTGTAGTTACGTAATGAACGAAAAAAGCTCTAGGGTGGCAAAATGAAAACTAGGAATCCACATAAAAGTAAGTGTTCAAAGTCAATTAATATATTAGAATGAGTATGCGACAGGTGGAGAAATCATTTTAAAAATCTTGAAATTCAGTTAAAATTGAAGAAAAACGATGTTAAAGTTAATGTCAAATCTGACAGATTTAGTAATAAATGTAGTACCAACATATTATATTTCTGTTGATTTTTTTTTTTTCAAAAAAGAATGTAATTTTATGAAAGGCAACACAAAAAATAATGTACATTACTCTCGTCGAAAGAATCATAGCATAACTCACTCACATGCAACGCTCAGCCGTGCGGCCTCGTGTCGCATTAACGTTCGTTATGCTATTTCTTACTTTCGACTCTTGTTACGTAAACTACTATTAATGTATATTATATAGTCCATTGAAATGTTACATTTCTTTGGCCTTACCTCTAAAACTAATAAAACAAAAAAATTTTTGTTTTATATTTAAGACGAGTTCTATGAAAGTTTAAATCTGAGTTTTCGAGATCCCACTCCCTAAGCATCAGTCGCCATGTTGAAAAGGGGATGGAAATAGTTCTTTCGCGGTGGTGGCCAATATATGAGTCTCAGAAAAAATTTATTAAAACATTATTTTGTAGGAACTTAAATTCTCTACAATTTTGGTTCTATAACATTTTATCACAAATTTATAAAAGTTATAAACCCCTATCAAAATAGGAAACCTTTTTTTGTCTTATATTTTTTTATTTATTCATTTTAGAGAAAAATATCATCAGACTTTTTTTATAGGAGGTTGTATGACAAATATTTTTCACAATTTTTTTTTCAAATTTTGTTAATATTTAAGGGTGCTAGAGCACACCAAAAACATAAAAATTAGAAATTAATGGAAAACAAGTAATTTAATGAAATCACTTAGCACTTTTATTTAAAATTATAGTTTATTATACACCATCAGGTCCAATCGTGGCTTAGATGATATAATGACACTGAAGGATAAGGTTAGATGAAAAAAAAAACCTCCAGCACCTCCTGACCTATTAAAATTGATATTTTGCCCGTGTAAAGGCAACTGTGGTACTGTTTGTGGATGTCGAAAGGCAGGCCTCAAATGTTCCGCGGTATGTCAACATTGTTCAAGACAAACTTGCAGTAATATTGTGGAAATTAATGAATAAGTTGTAAAGAAAGATTTTGATGATGAATTTCCAACTCTGACGCCACTTTCAACGCCGTTCAGAGACTGCTCCTGAGTCGGATCCGGAATTGTAACTTCCTGGTACGTCAAAGCGACAAAGAATAGATTAAAAAAACATTGAAACAAAAAAATTGACGAAAAGATGTGATTTGGATAAACATCAATTGTACTTTGTGAATTAGGCCTATTGAGGATACCACGTTAAAAAAAAACGCACCTTTAAACTCCACCTCATTAGTGGTGTAAAAAAAAGTTTATAAATAATAGTATAAATCAGTCTATCAATCATAAATTAAAAAATATTTTGTGTATAATAAAGTATAATCTTAAATAAAAGTGCTATGTGATTTCATTAGAATGCTTGTTTTTTATTATTTTCCAATTTTTGCCTTTGTAGCACTCTTAAAAATTAACAATTTTTTTTTAAAATTCAAGAAAATTATTCATTATAAAACCTCCCATAAAAAAGATCTAATGATGTTTTTCTCTAAAATGAATAAATAAAAAGATATAAGGCAAAAAACAAATTTTTCAATTTTTAATCAGGGGTTTTTGCTTATAACTTTTATAATTTTGGTTTTATGATAAAAAGTTATAAAATTAAAATTGTATAGAATTCAAACAAAAAAATGTATCAACAATTTTTTTGTGAGACTCATATTTTGGCCGCCACAGCAAAAAAACCATTTCCACCTCTTTTTTAACATGTAGGCTGATGCTTACGTAGTGGGATCTCAAAAACTCAGAGATAAACTTCTTTAAATTCGCCTTCATTGTAAAACAAAAAAACGTCTATCTTATAATTTTCAGAGGTTAATGTAGTATTTCAATGGATATATTTAATCTTAATCAAAAACATAAAATAAAAACTGTAAATGACGACAGTAACAAAAAATTCACAGATACTGCAAATCTTGCAATTATACACAATATTACCTACGTAATATAATGAACAATGTTTATTGCGATTTTCAAAAATAAGAATGCATACATAAATAATAAAAGGATTAAAAAACAGAAATAACTAGTATTCTAGGTGCATATTAAACGAGAATGTGGTCGTATGATAATTCACGAATTGTTTGTATTTAACATTTTATTCATGAAATACCTGAGAAATGTTTCCCATAACCTCTTGTTCGCTGGAAGATGATTAATTAGCAACACCAATGACTTATAGAGAATTTTTTGTCACAACAAATTATGAGCAAGACCGTTCATTATCAAGAATTGCTGCGCGCTGATAAATCATAGCTTCCAGTGACATATCTAAAGAGAAACCTAATCGCGTTATCTTAAATCCATGCATTCAAAAAAAAAAACATCATGGCATATAAATAGACCGGCGCCGGCGTCACTATTTTTTTCTATTTTTGTAGTTCAATTTGTTTGCCCTTTATCTCTCCAAGAGAAACGGAAATTTCGGCATTAAATTAGTATTAAAAACTCTAAATCCAAACAGTTTCGGCTGTTGTTTCCCGATTATAGCTTTAGTAGTATGTAATAGTTTAGTGCAAAATGATTGCAAACTGGAGGGTACGCCTTTTATAGAAAATTTTTCTAGAGAAGCACAAAAATGTTTATTTGGGCTGTGTTGGTAACGCTTAGCTTTTCTTTTCCAAGTGATGTACGGTAAGAAACACAAAGCAAGCAACAAAATCTCAAAACATCAAACTTTATTTGACAAAATATTTGCAAAGGAAAAATTATGTTCGCAAAGCTCAAATAATAATATTGCGCTCACAAGCATGTTATGCGAGGAAAGGTAGAAAAATTGTGATTCACGTCCACTGATTTATTTTCTGCTGACTTAGATACGTTTGAAAGCATTCGGATAAATGTAAAATTTTCTCTAGACACAATCAATTTTAGAGCCAAAATGGAACTTTCAGAAATTTAACCAGACTTTGATTGAATACGTTTGGATTAAGTAAATCATTTAATTATTAAATAAACAATTAATATGGCGTGATTCCTGACAATTGCTTCACCACACTCTAACTAGTTGATTCGCATTTAAAAAAAAACAAAACTAAATGATTACTGGATTTTACCCGAGTTTTATAGCGGTTCACAGTTCTTCAGCTTCTAAGATTATGACACGATTCGAGCTACGTTGCCACATCGTTTCAGATGTAAAAGTTGCAAAGTGGAGATTTCATCTTTGGAAATGTGCATCCACAGTTTAAATTCATATGTCATATCTAAAGAAAACTTACAGCAGATTGGACTCGCAATAAAAACATTTCGCGACGCAAAATAATCGACATGTCTTTTTATCAAATTCTCTTTTTTTACCGATTTTATAAATTTTTCTCCTATTAATATTAAACAAATGCGCTACTGACTATATCATTAAAGAGATGAACTTTACTTTAACATGAATCATCTCTCTAGTTTTAACAGATTTATAACGCTAATAATATTTATAATTGTTTGACTGTTGATACAATTTCGACGTTCAAAATTTACTCAAATTTTATTTTACCTACTTTCGTCCTATGTTGATAACTTTACAGTGGAACCGTTTATGATTTAAACTAGTAATTACTGATAATTTTTATTATAAAACTTTATAAATCAGGTTTATTAAATTATTTCGTTTACGCATTTTAAAATTTGAACATAAATTATCGGTTTAGTAGAACCTGTGTGTTTTGGTCGAGTTGCTTTTGGTGACCACCGCGGCTTTTTTTGCGACTAAGGGTAGCTTTGTCGATGTCGTAATATACCAGCATCGAAACCGCCACAATTTTTGTATTGAAATGATTTGCTTAATAATTTAAAATAACCGATAAACTATTACCCTAGAACGGTTTTCAACACTAAAAAATGAAAGGTTTTTTATTTTTTTGTTCCATATGCTTAATTTGTAGTTATTTGCTTTAAAATTTTAAATCATAAAACATAAAAAAGATTTAGATCAAAAACAGGATAAAATTAACAACGCACTACTGATTGTTTATAGTGTAGATTTAATTGCTCCAAAAATTTTTTTTTTAATCTGTTCCATGAAACTGTGAACGCAGAATTTAAAACTTTGCAAATTTTTGAAACAGTGAAAACTACTTGTGGCGTCCAAAAATTGCAACAGAGACAGATAAAAATCTATTTTTCAATGTTTTGCTGATAGTTTTTAGTGCGGTTTAAGAATGTGCATTAAAAAAAATAAAAGTACAACGTACCATCAATCTCAGGTTCATCAAATTCTAATAAAATAGTTCGAATATTTTTTATTGGATTTGTTTCTTTAAACCCCGTAATTAATGTCACATTGTGCCCTCTTCTAGATAACTCTTTATATAATGTATGATGCACTTTGTAGTGACTATACGTAGACGCGTACATTAATCCCAAAATGTTAGCACTTTCTGCAACATAAAGTATAACGCAGCAATACGATAGCGTACACCACATGATTGCGTTTATACGATGGATAAAACAAAACCAATGTATAAACGAAAAATAATCCAAATAAATAGTGTAAATTTACATGAAAAAAAAACGTTATTGAAAACGGACGTTGCTACTGATATTTGTACCTAAAAATGCTCATTAATATTATTAATGCTTGAAACATTTTTTTTAAATTATTTTATATCCTTTTTATCAGATGAGAAAATATTACAATGCTTATGTATGGATCATTAAAAACACAATGTAAAATACATTTCAAAAAAATTAAATTTAAACTATAACTTTTTAGGAAGCAGCAGATTTATTTATATAATGCAATCAATGACACAAAAAATGGACAGTGGTCTTATTTAAATTTTTTTCTTATAAAAAACAAATTATGTAATTTTTGCATATAAATAGTAATGCGTCACACTTAAAAAAAACTATTTAAATTTAAACTTAACTAACGCTTCCTTAGAAACAAAAGTGTGGTAATCTTTAGATTGAATAACATATTCAAATTTCTTTGAAGCGTAACGAATGCTTATTTATAAGAAAAAACGTCAAATTGTGCTTTATACATATATATGATACGTATAAATTTAAATAAAGGTACTATTTGAATAAGCAATTGTCATTAAACCATGATTCTTTAATAATACACCAAGAATTTATTCTTGGAATATTTTTTAGAAATGAACAGAATTATTTTATAAACAATTAATTACAACTGTTAAAAAAAAAAGAATTTATATACAAGTAACAATTACCGTTTTTTGAAAAAAATTGAATTACGACTAAAATTAATTTTCAAATATAAAAAATTGTAAGAAATAAATTGTTTTGTATTTGTTTTTTGTATTTTTCACTGCTGTAGAAATAATGAAACGTCCAACGAAATGAGTTTTTTTACAAAATCTACAAAGCAATACAGTGTATCCGGTGGGTTTACAATACAACTGCTGTAAACCGTAAAAAGTTAAAATTGAAATATAAAGAAAACATGTTTAGGCATTAAAAAAACTTTAAGTAGCTGTGATTAGTGTGACGCGCACTAGCCGCAGCCGAACACATCACACACGCCGAAAAGAAAATATTGTTATATAGTTATGTTATAGTTGTGTGGAGCACTTGTTTTAGCCAAACTCTCAGATCAAGTTCTAAAGGCCTTGGATGCTCTAATATCCAAATGTTTTCTGTGGTCTGATTCCAACATCGTTTTGAGGTGGTTGAAAACCAGTCCCAACTTACTCAAGACCTTCGTCTGCAATAGAGTCGCAAACATTCAAAGACTGACTTCCGATGCGGTGTAGAGTTTGCTGCACGCGGGCTCTCAGTTGTTGCTATCTTCATCACGCGATAGATTTTGGATCACTTCTGGTCAAACTCTCATCAAGCAAGTCGTACACCGCTGTGTTAGATGCTTTCGATTTGCACCAAAGTTGACCCAACCGATCATGGGCAATTTGCCATCTTTACGAGTTTAATCATCTCATCTTTTTCATGTTGTGGGTGTTGACTTCGCCGGCCCGCTGATGGTCAAAGATCGCAAAGGTCGCGGTGCTAAAGTTTCAATGGCATATATTTGTTTATATGTTTGCTTCTCAACCAAACCTTTTCACCTCGAATTGGTGACAGATTTATCAACAGAGTCTTTTTTATTGAGTTTTTGTAGATTTTTAGCGCGCCGTGGCAAACCCCTACATGTATACTCTGACAACCGAACAAATTTCGTTGGTGCAAGTTTCGAAATACGCGAACTAAGTTTTTACGGATAAGATAATTCCCGAGGCCGTCGCGTGCGAAGAAATTAATTGGAATTTTGCACCGGGACACAGTTCTCACTTTGGAGGATTGTGGGAGGCAGGCATCAAGTCCTGCAAGCAACACCTCAAGCGTGTAATAGGAAGCAGTGTTCTGACATTTGAAGAGCTAAGTGCTTTGCGTTCACAGATAGAAGCTACCCTTAACTCCCGTTTTTTGTGTCTTCTCTCATCTGACCCAAATGACCTTCAACCACTTACACCTTACTTAGACAAAAATAGAAGTCCCATCAATCTGATCTTAAACTGGGAAGTTAGGAAGAATCACGCAAATCCATTCTGGCAGTGACGGTGTGAATCGTGTTGTTTCTGTGCATACTAACAGTGGAACACTTCGACGCTTCTTTCCTAAATTATTACATAGTTGTTAATTAAGTTTTATATATGCTTTGTTATTCTACGCTTCAATTGAAAATATTGTTAAAATTTTCAATTGCCGGGGGGCATGTTTGATATTCACTGTATATTTTGTTTAAGACCATTTGAGACTTTCTTTTTCAACCCCTCTACCTATGTGGTTTTGGAGGTTCATTCGTGAGTTAGCGTTAAGCCATTTGTAAAATAAGATGTTAGATTAAAATTGTCAATTCTTTTATATCATCATGTTGTAATAAATACCCTTAGCAAAGTGCTCAAGTTTTAATTGCAACAAACAAAGAAAATACAGTCCACAATTCAATACCTTGCTACAATCGAATCTAATACACGGTTCGACGAGCAGTTACGCTACAGTTTCTATTAATTAAAATAAGGACCCGCACACTATTTCAAAACCACACGAATCACAGCTGTACAAAATTTTTACGATTTCCTTGTTATTGCTTGGTCCAAGCGCTCGGTTTTGGACGCTTGAGACATTTGGTACCGATACACTTGCGTCATTGTTTTTCTAACGAGTATGTATTATTGAATTATTGTAATGTTATTGTTGGCGATTGCCATTGAACTTTTCGGTTTTACTTTTACTGTAAGAGCATTCTTACATAAAAATTAGTTGCGTGTATACGTTTAACTTATTAATCTTTTCATTTTTATTTCTAACAAATCAGAAGTAGGATTTCAGATCTTCACAATTGTTCACTTGCAGACTTAAATGTTGTTGAACGTTTGTAGTGTGTAAGTGTAATCTGTGTTTGTTTTTTATTAATTGTGTCATTATGGATTGTCAGTCTTTTACGCCTCCGTTTCCCATGACCGACAGCGTGAGTGATAGTGATGTAAGTATGATCCGCAAAACGCTGATTTAGCGTTTGATGTGGGGATTCGTTGTGCTGACGAGTTAACGAACAATTATTATTAGGGGTAATTTGACCATCGTTAGACTTATGTCTAACCGTCTACTAGGTATGACTCAACGCTGGTATGACACACAAGAACAGTTAACTACGAGTTGAAACAGGTTACCGTTTGAAAAACTTCTGCGAGAAGCTGTCTTGTATGAAACATACGGTGGGCAAGATTTTAACGAATACTGCTCTACTAAACTAGATAAATTCAGAGCGCTCAAACTAGTAACGTTAATTGAAAGTTCAATCAACGCTAGTAATCTTTGAGTTGCACCTAGTAGATGCTGTAATAAATGGAATCACTGATAAAAGCATTCCCACATCTGCGCCAGCCTCGTGTTTTCAAATTACGAGCGAATTATACGCTTATTTAAGCACGTTGGGAAATACGCCCAAAAGGTTACCTTAAGTAGAGGTCACGTGTCATAAAAGACGATTTCAACAACATCATGCGCCATTCCCAAGTTAATCACAAGAAAAGGTACCACAAACATAGTTGCAATATTTAACTTTAAGAACCCATATCGCGTCCGAGACTGTAAAAGAAAAAAATAGACACTTGGCCAACAAATGCCCTAAGAAGACAGATTAATTTTCGAAGGCTACGAAAGCATGACACCAAGTTAAACCAGCGGCCAATAACGTTAATGCAGTAAGAAAACAAACAAGTTTTGACAGGAAGTATGTCGTGAGTGTGGGTGACATAGAACTGAACCTACAGGTAGGTCAACCGAACGCGGTGATACAAGTAACTGTGGTTAATGACGACAATTTACTGGTTACTCGCGGTTTTTTAAACTTGCCAAACGTTATGCTCTCTAAAGTAGCCACGCAAGTGCACATATTACATTGGGTAAAGTAAAGCTATGTGCGAACTTAAAGTCTGTAGTAAAGACGAAGAGTGCAAAATAGTGTTTGGAGACGACATCACAGACGACGATAAAGTAAAGTGTAAACAACTATTACATGAATTTAACGATCAAATTTCGACCTCTGTAGCTACAATGGGAAAGAAATTCTAAAAGGTATTGTTAGTGAATTTTTGTCGAATGGAATTATTAGAGGGTCCAACTCGAAGTACACCAGCTCAGTCTTACTCGTGCAGATGAAGACCGGTGACTACAAAATGTCCATGAACTACAAACGATTGAATGCTATTACTGTTAAAGATAAGTGTCCACTCCCCCTTGTCAGGGAGATCAGCTCGACCATCTTGGTGATGACCGGAAAGGTAGTAAGTTTAAGTACTTCACAGCGCTTGACATGTTTGTGGGGTTTTATCAAGTGTCGGTCAGTAAAGACTCAATTAATAAAACTGCATTCATTACACTTGATGCACATTATGAGTTTTTACGCATGCTGCTCGGACTTTGTAATTCACCGGCAGTTTTCCACAGACTAATGAACAAACGGTTTGGGTCGTTACAAAATACAATAGCGTTTCTTTAAATAGACGATTTAATTATTCTATCGACAACTGTGGAGGACGGTGTCCATTGCTTACGGTTAGTTCTTGAAGTCCTACGTAAACATAATATTACATTACAACTTAGTAATATTTTTTTTGTACTAAAATAGGTTATTTAGGTCGTGAAGTTAGTAGTGAAGGAATTAAACCGGGACGCGCTAAGGTTGCGGCTATTGTAAACATCATACCGCCGAGAAACATCAAACAGGTGCGTCAATTTGTTGGTCTAGTGGACTACTTTAGGAAATTTGTGCAAAACTTCTCAAAGATTGTTAAGCCTCTAACACGATTAACAAGTAAAGACGTTAAGTGGTGTGGGAAGCCTGAACAGCAAAGTGCTTTTAAACAAACTAAAATGCTCTTAGAATCATCGTTACCGACTGTACTGCATACAGACGCGAGGTGGGTGCAGTGTTATTCGAAACACATCACGGAGGAATCCAACGAATCGTGGCGTCATTGGTCGAAGCTACGTTACTAAATTCCTTACATGATACATGATACGATTGATAGAGTAGATCTTAAAGCATTAAGGAATATAGAGTAGACCATCAGCGAAAGCAAAAAGAACGTTACGATAAGGCTGGACGTGAAACGGAACGATATCAAGTCGGCGATGTGGTATTGTTACTCATAACAAGTGAACCGTGTACAGGACTGAGTAAAAAGCTGAGTCCAAAGTTTAAAGGTCCGTTCTGAGATACCAAAATACTCGCCAACGATAGGTACAAAGTTGAAGATTTAAGAGAGGTACAGTACAACCAGAAGCGTACGGTACGACAAATTGGAATCGCTGAATAGCTGTTGTGTAAGTAAAAAAAAACGTTCTGTGATTGAGAATGTTGCTTGGTTTTGATGTTTACATGGTTAGTAGACTCATACACGATGAAACAATGTTTGGTACCTCTACTGTTCGCACATTGTAAGAGTTGAAGTGTGCTAACGTGTTGGTTTTCAAAAGACATACGCCGTCGCCTTAGATTGTCAGAATCTAAAGTGTCTTATCTTTGTGAATCTAAGAGAAATGTAAAAAAACATATATGGGGAGTTTTATAAAATTTCTTTCCAAAAAATTGTTTGCTTCGCTAGCGATCTACTGTATACCCATTAACAATAGACAACACAACAGACACGCTGGGAGAGCAGAATTGCTGCAATACGCCCCTTAAAATTGCAACTCAAACAAGTATTAGCTTAGAACATTTACTGAATAATGAATCTCGGGATGCCAAAACGAAACATATGGCTAATGCATTATTAGATAGAATTAATGATTACAAACTTATTTTTCCCTAATAACATGACATGATCTTTTATCTAACATTTATCATTTATCTAATAAGCAAAATGCTAATAAATGAAGACATTTGCATTGTAGAATCAGTAAAGGCGTTAAATGATTTAAAAACATTTTTAGACGAGTGCAGAAGCGACAGCCAGTTTCAAAAATTCTTGAAAGAAACAACAGAATCCATCCAATATTCAAATCAAATACACAACATTATAAGAGTCAATTATTCCATTACGAAGGCAAAGATGAGCCTATAATAGATCCTGTTATGAAGTACAAAGTTAAATTTTACTATTCAATTATTGATACAGCAACAGAATCCGTCGCTGAAAGATTTAATTAAATAATCGATTGTAATACTACTGTTTCTTTTTTAAATGAGATATTTATCATATCAAATGACTTATTGAAGAAACGTTGTATGGATTTGGTCTTACAGTTACAGGACAATACAGGTGCTACTTTAAATAAAGACATAGATTGATTAGAATTTGTAACCGTCATTTGATTTTGTGCGATATATTTTGTGAAAGACCTGGTATTTGAGTTGGTTTTATTTGTTTTGTGTACTTTGGGATTTTTTTGAGTAATTTCACATTAATTTGTTGAAGTTAGTTCACGTTTTTAAATTCATCTTTGTCAATCAAATTTGTAAGTAAGTATTGTATTCAATTAATTCGAAATTATTACGTATTCTGTATTTACGTTGATTTTGCATTTTTTTTGTACTGGTAAAATTCCAGATGTATCTAATTGATGTTTCCTTTTTGAGATACTATTGTAGTTAAATATATATTTGAAGTTTGGTTATCTTAAGTTTGTTTAAAAAATCATTGTATCAAGTACGTTCTTAATGTATTTGCACTTGTGTCTTGTCTTGATAGACAGTTTTATTATTCGGTTTCAACAAGTTAATCTTTATGAGTGTAATTAGATCTTTTGATTTTGATATTTTTGTATTGTTAACGTTGCATCTTACCAGGAGAAAGGCTGTCTTCGAAAACTACTTTACTTTACTCACGTGCTTTCGAGTTTTACTTTTACGTAGTTTAGACTCGTGTTAATTGTCTTTTGTGTATTTATAAACACTATATGTAACGAATTTTTAAATTATGTTTGTTTAACGTTAAACCATAGTTTATTATTAAGATTTTTAATCTTGTTTTAAAAAGGGTTATGAATTCATTTTATTTTGTTTTGTATTTATTTAATTTCTACTGATGCGAACACGGTGGTGCGATTTCTAATGTATTTAAGTTATTTTTTTTCTTTAAATTTTGTTTTGTTTGCGTTTATTTAATTAACTTTGATTTAACTTGATTTTTTTATTTGTTTTGAGTGTTGTTTAGTAAAATAAATGTTAAATAGCAAAATTGTAACTCAGCTTTTATTACGTCGGCTTTCGCGTTATGTGAATTGTATATAATTTTAGATTTTAGTGGAAGACGCTCTGTTTAAGGTAAATTCCGCTCAGCGTGTGTTCATCAGGAGCGGGATTTTTGGTTGGCAAGGTCCAAACGCCTATTTTAAGCTATACACCCTTTTGGCGCCCTTTTGATTTTGATTTTTATTTTTGTTTTATTTTGAATTTTTCCAAACAGTCACGGAGTTTGAGTATGATCCACACCTATCTTCACGGAGCACCGGCATAACCTCGTTTATGTTACTTTCATTCAGGCAACTTTCATTTTTCTAGCTTTGGCACGTAACAAATTGTATAAAGAAATTTTAATGTTTAAAAACAATTTTTGACTCTACGATTGCGTTTATGTGTAAGTTTAGACACAACATTAAGCGTCGTAAATTTGATTGTAATAATTAACCGTTTATTCTTACGTTTAAACATTATGAAAGTAAAAGAGGGGGGAAGCTAAAAGGACGCTTAAA
Source organism: Aquatica leii (assembly GCA_035610365.1). NCBI lineage: Eukaryota > Metazoa > Arthropoda > Insecta > Coleoptera > Lampyridae > Aquatica > Aquatica leii. The sequence goes on along the minus strand of CM069436.1, from coordinate 78,757,514 downwards.
ATGCTATCTTTGTTTGTAGCGTTTTCTTGGTGTTGCAATTTCAATAACTTCCTTTAGCATAAGCAATTTTGTATAAAACATTTACGATTAAATATGTAACCGAAATAATTAATCCTTTATGTATACTTAAATTTGAAAATTATTAAAATTAAAAGTGGTTTTATGTAGATGATTTTCTCTGTTTGTAAAAAGAAGCTACTTAAACCTTGTTTTTGTTATTTTTATATATTTGACGTGTTTTAGAATCAATCTGTGTTAATCTATTAGATCATTTTTTCTGCAAGTTATTTATGCTAATCTCTGGCTTTAATTCTAAATTATGAATAATGATTTAATTGATTTGTTTTTCGAACATTTATAATTTGATGATACAAAAGTCGCTCAAAGTTTGGACATACTTTTCAGCTGTAACATTTAGCTATTGATGGTGATTATAATACGTTTGATAACAGATATAAAAAACCATTGTGTGTATTGCATTGTAGAATGTAAATCTAATATTTTTCTACCGTGATTGGACAACAACGAACGGTTGCAGGTTGCTCTCATGTTATGTGTAATGTGTAATGGTGCAAATTGCTTTCGTGCTATGGGACCGTGCACATTTGTGTGTTTTCTAGTCGCGGTAAGTTGCTTCCATGTTATGGGGCCCTACATTTTTGTTTACTTGTTTAATGTATAGCTTTTATTGTTTGTATTACTGATTTTATATATACATATGTTTTTGACTTTACTTGTTCCAAAGTTTCAACTTTAGATGGGTTGATTCGTAACCAGGACCCCAGTACCCATTGGCGGGAGCGCCGATTATATAACACGTCTTCAGTTTAAAATGATGATGTTTGTGCACGTATTTATATGTGTTGGTATTTAAATCTGCTATTAGGTCTGTTTATTTGTCTAATTTACTGTAATTTAAGATGTCCTGGCTTTACGACGTGTGTTAACAGTTTTGATTACAAGCCGGTTGCATTATCAACCTAAATTGTGTAACGACCTTACATTTACATTCAGTTAGAGGACCGGAGGGGTTTTTTTGCTCTGTTCTTCCCTTTCTACTGCGGTTTCCACCGAACAGGCAAAATTTCGGTGAAAACTTGTCTCGAATAAATATCACAATTATTTTTTTTATTGTGTGTTTTATTTAACCTACTACAGCTTTCCCGCATATCGAGAGTAAGCAGTGTATAACAAATTTAATACAACGTAGGTAGGGAGGAGGAGGTAGTTTTACAATCACAGCCACAGCGAGATGTCACTGTTTTTGTTTGTTCGCGGGTTTTAATTTTCAAACGCGAGTGGGTTACATCACATCTTCTACCGTTATTGATGAGTTTGCGTCAAAGAAAGCCTGAAAAGTTTGTCTTTAAGGTACATTATATTGTATATATGTTTAATTAGTATTTTCTTGAAAGATATTTTGTTAATTCTTTTTTGTTTACATTATTTGAATGTGAATTTATTTGTGTTTAGTTTTTTAACAGAATTAAAGTGCACTTTAGATTAAAATTTTATTTAAATGTTTCTTTCCTATGCGTATTATATGTAGGTAACATTAATTAAAAAACATTATTATTGTTGAAATAAAATAAATGTTTGTTCAATTGATAAACTTTGTATATTTTACTTCGTCAAAATGAATTAAATAATTTTAAAGAACAAAGGTTAAACCTTGAGCAAAAATGGTCCTGTAGGGCAAGCAACACTCCACACATACAGTTATCGTAGTACATTATAACAAAATCACGTAATATAACATCTCGAAGTTAAACGTCGATTTAATGCGAAACTAGTAAATTTGTAACCAGCAGCAAATTGCATTTAGCGTAAATTGAAACCGTACAAACAAAAATCTGCGTGTGTTCATTGTAATAATATCTATATCTAAGTCACACGTATTTTACCTTTGACAAATACACAAATTAATGGCAAGAGATACACGACTATCCAAGACATGCAAATAGCTATCTGCATCCTTCAATCCGCCCTTAAAGTCGCTAAGCAAAATAAAGTAAACATTAGATATAGGATTGTATCACAACTAAATTGCTTGTCGAGAAACAATGAATCGTAATCAAATGAGTCAAGCATCCGAGTGGTTTTCAATAATCCTATCACAAGTGTGTCTCCAAGGTTATTCAAACATCACATAAAATATCACAACGACTTAACCCCAGATTATGTTTCGGAAGTGGTCTAATTACCTAATAGCCCCTTTAATACGTCTGCTTAGTTATAGTTTCCAGCGGAAGCTAATGGATGAACCATACAAAGTCTGAGCAGTGCCAGCATGGTCAAAACCAATCAACAAACATCAAGTTTCAGTTTTTTTGAGTCTCGATTTGCCAAACCTTTGACAAAATTTATCGAAGAAAGAACAGAATTTAGATGGAATGAAAACTGCGAAAACATTATCCAAAAACAGATAAAAATTTTGTTTTGAATAAGGATGCAAGCAATCTGGTCATAGATGCAGTTTTACACAAGTGCAAGTCATTGCGTATTTTAGCATAATTTTGTCAAGACCAGAAAAAAATTACTGCGTGACCAGAAAAACCTGTTAGAAAGAAGTCCATAGAACACTGCAACAAATATTTGTATACACTAAAATTTCTACGCCGCATTGAAATGGCTATTGCAGTTTCGTAACTCAAAAGGTCAAGTGGCAAGATGGATTGAAAGCTTGCAAGAATATGAGTACGGCACAGAACACCGTGGCAAAAGCGCCGAAGACCATGTTTGGCAGTTTACAAACATTGTTTGCGACTTGAAAAAATGATCAAATGTCTTTAAAAAAAACTGCTATGGTTGATGACGATCCTGAAATAAGAGTACTTTTAAACTAAAAATCAAACGCCCGAAGACCAACCTAAAAAGAAGTGAATGCTTCGAGAAAAAACATTAAAGCATACTAGGCGTAATGGGACTTTTTGAGAATGGAATACGGTAAATTGATAATAGTCATTGACATCGCAGGATCGTTTTCAGAATGTGATTTGGAAAACAAATACATCCTGGTGGGGATAAATTATTTTACGAACTAAACGTAGGCTTACACCATACCCAATCAAGTCGCAGACGTTTTAGTGAAGGTGTTTTTTATCGGTTTGGGGTTCCAATTGAATTACATTCCGACCAAGGCCGCAACTTTAAGTTTGCACTATTTCAAGTGGTTTGCCGACTGTTAGAAATTAAAAAGCTAGGACGGCGCTTCTCTATCCTTAATCCGATAGCATAGTTAAACAGATGGGAAAGTAATGTAATAGCGAAGGCTTCCACGGTCGGAGTCTATACTAAGATAAGAATGTCTTCCGGGTTTGGACCGTGTCATTGTTGTAACCGCCCACTGGGCGAAACGTTGGCAATTTCGGTTGCAACAGTGACACCGTCCAAACCCGGAAGACATTTTTATTTTAGCATGGAAAAGTACTTAGCCAAAGTAGAGTCCAAACACCAAAGACATTGCGATCAGTACTTGCGCTTCTTTCTAATGACATACCAATCATCACAAGCCAAACACCATCTGCGTCATGCTTGGTCGCAAAATACAACTGCCATGCGATTTTCAATTTGAACGAAGACTGGAAGACGAAATTGCTGGAGAACACTACGTTTTTTTACGTCGTAAAAACAAGCAAATTGCCAACGAAAACAAAGCCAGAATTGACGTCAAGGCACAAAACAGTGACTTTTAACCAGGCGACATGGTATGGTTGTATAATACCCAAAGAAGACGTGTTTGTCGCCAAAACTGCAGAGGCTTTTATGAAGTTCTGCAACATATTAATGACATCATATATCGTATCCAAAAAGTAAAAGTGGTTCACGTTGATCGTCTAGCCCCGTTTGCTGGCGATAACATCGTTACCCAAGACCAGGTCCAAACAGAGTAACAAGCAGCTCCAGGAATCAAGTCAATAAAAGGCTGTATTTGGAGTTACAATCAAGAAGACAAGATCTGTTTCAAACACGAAGAGATTACGCTATTGCACATTGCGTGGGTGAAGATCGTGAGATGTCCAGAAGAGTTGCAGTAGTACTTAAGACGAATCTGTTCACCAAGAAATACTCACGTGCAAAATCGTTATAGAAAAATCTGTGGCAAGCATGATGGAATCTCAAAAGAAAAACGGAGTTTCACAACATTAAGAAATTGTTAGTACCCCAGCTTTGTTGCGGCTTAGATCAACTGGATTGGAAGACATTTTAAAATAAGTAGGAGATTGTCTTCCAAGGAACAGACGTTCAAGTGTTGGTCTGCAGTTACCATACAAGTAGAATATCCCGCAGGAAACGTCCATTAACTGCTGCTCTTTATGCACAAAGAAGTTGCCGAAATGCAGAGAACTGCCACTATCGCCACGACTCTTTCTACGTGTGCCAAATCCAGTTTCTTGTTCTGGGAAGGAAACAGTAAAGTGTTCTCAAACTATTTGGAAACTTTGAGACGATAGTCGGAAAAGATAAAATGTTCTAGATTAAGGTAATGTAAGAATATAAAAATTATTCAAAAGAATCACTTTGATTTGTTCCTATATTCTTGTCTGTAACTATAAATCAAATTTTAACAATGATTATTTCATAAACAAAACAAAATGCTGATAAATATATATTACAGTAGGTACTCTTTTGTTATCTAAAGAGGATTATGAGTTATGACATTGGAAATTTAAATGTAGCTGCAGGCAAATGCAATTTGGGTTGCCTATATTCAGCAAATTTTGTCTATCACGCAGCGACTTTTTAAGATTATACACATATAAAATTACAAAAAAATTAAGATCCTGAAAAAAATTTGCATATACATATATTATTTAATACAACTTTCTGATGTGAGACGCACGGATTTACTTTTTTGTTTTTGGCTGTATAAAACGCTGTATCTTAATTAATTGCAATACAAACATTTGCTTGATTAAACAATTTAAATTAATTTAAAAAAGAAATAAATGCGTACGAATTTGACTATACTGCAGCCCATTATTTTAAGATAGCAAAAACCGTTTTAAGTTTATTTTTACGCCCATGAATTTATTAAATAGAAATAAGTTTTTCAATTTTTACGTAGCAATGTGTGTTGCCTACCTCTTATTCTTAGCCCCCTTCACGTGTGTTAAGATAAATAAAAATGCAAATAGTGTGATAGTCATAAATAACGTTAGAGCTTATTAGTGTTAATTAGTTTAAAAAATAAGTTTAATAAAAATCAGTTTACAATAATCCTATCAATAATCGTGGTAATAATTATTGTAAATAAATTAGATTTAAAATTCGTTACAATGAATTAATTTAGAGAGTTATTGTTTTATTAGTTAATTAACTACAATTTTTTTAAGTTGTATTGTTTCAGTTACAGTAAATTTATTCGCATAAATAAAAGTTTAATAACTAAATTAATTAAATTTAAGTTAACACACTATGTTATTATCTATTTTGAGCATTTACATCAATGTCGATATTACAAACTACCCAAAGCTACTTTTATTTTTTATAAGAAATTTGAACTATTAGACTAAAAACTTAAAAACAAGCACTTAGAAGATAGCCCTAAGAAACTTTTGTACTTGACTATTTACTTACATATTTTTTTTAAACAGATCATTTTCATTTTTGCTCTTTATCCATATCGTTTTAAAAATAACTCTAATACTATAAATAATAAGTATTGCTGTTATAATCAATGCAGCTATAACATCAAGAAGAAAATATTGGTACCAAGTTAAATTTGCTGCGGCAGTTTTTAAATGAGCCGCACCACCATGTCTTATCACGTGTTCAATCCAAAAAACCGCTCTATCCAAAGGCTTCATTGTTTGATCGTGATAAATCTGTGATCGTTTCTTAACGTTATCGTAGTATCTAAAACAAAAATTGGTTAAAACGAATTTTAAAAGAAAAATGCTTACTTCGAATTATTTATTAACTCATTAACCGCATTTTCAAATTTTTCTGGAGTAAAATCTTCCAAAAAAACCGATAAAGCATATCCAGAATTTACGCTGTTTGCTATATTTATGTGCTGATCTAGAAATATTGGTATTCCTAAAACTGGAACACCGTGGTAAACTGCTTCTGTTGTGCTTAATTGTCCTCCATGTGATATGAAAAGCTTAATATTTGAGTGCGCTTAAAACATAAGATTAATTTTTGTTTAACGTATAAAACATTCATACCTAAAATATCGTTTTGAGGAAACCATTTCTTCATTTTAATGTTACTTGAAATATTCGTTAACTCTTCATCCCACTTACATAGAACTGTTTGTTTTAGTTTTGAAAAAGTAGAAAGTATTCCAGCCTGTACATCATTTGGTAAAAACGATAATTTAACATTAGTGCCTAAACTAAAATATATTGCTCCATTACTGGCATTATCTAAAATGTTCTGAAGATCTTTTGATAAAGGTTTAGGAGTTGCTATATGCATCCCACCGACTTCTATCATGTTTGGATTATAAGGCACTGCTGTGTGTATACTATAATGCGAATTGATCAACATTAAAGACGTGTTGTACATTATGTCGTACAAACTTGGAGCATTCGGAAAATATTTTTTTAAAAGTGCATTTTGTTTTGGATAGGCATATATGTGCGTGTGCGCATTTAGAACAAAGTATAAAATCGAATTGCACAATCGTTCGTAAAAATTCATGTCGCTGTGAAAGTTTGATAATAATTCGGGAACAAAGGACGGCGGTCCTGGATTAGACATGTATGGATTTGACCATCGACTCGAAGCGAAAGGAATTATTGATATGCATGGTACGTTAAAATGACGGCAAAAACCCTTCATTGCTTCATTTTCATTTTGTTGCATGATGATCACATCAAATTTTTCATCTGATTGTAATAGACTTTGTACCTCGGTGTTATTTAAAAATTGTTCTGTTAGGTACAGTAAGAATTCTTCTAAAATTGTATTCTTTACCAACACATTTCTCTTCAGAGAATCAGAAAACTTGTTCTTGTATTCTAAAAAAAATCATTATTGTGATTTTTTTTGTTTAAAGAAAAAACATCAATCAATAAAAAATGTAAGTTTATACATTGTAACGTTCTCGAGCCTTGAGATCATATTCCAGTCCCAGATAAGACTAATATAAAAAGTACCTGTTAATCTTTTGTTAAGTATAAACTTTTTATATATAGTAGTAAAATGTATACAAATTAACTCTTATTTACTTCGTGTCACATCGTGAGAAATTTGGTAAAATAAGATGCAAAAAAGACACTTGCAATACAATAGGTAATATGTATAGCCACATGTAAAGTTACTCAATAAAAAGTTTATAAGTTACAAAAAAAATATTTAATTAATGGTGCATAATCTTGTAAAATCGTTATTTAATCTATCTGTATTACAAAAAGAATCTCATATTCTATTATTTCAATTACTGGATAGCATATCTAAAAATTTAAAATCATTAAAAGCGTTAGGGCAACCCGTTGAATACTGGGACACATTATTTATATTAGTAAATAAGTTATAAACGGCAACAAAACGCGAATGGGAGCCGCTAAAGTTTAAAGAAAATTTTCCTACCATTGAGGACTTAAAGATTTTTTAAAATTTGGATACAAGTTTTTAGAACCTTTGAATTTTTTATTTTCAAGTTCCAATAACACACTGAACGCAAAAAATACTCAAAAAACTTCTAAAGTTTATTCTTCTGGCAGCTATCCATCCTCAGTTTCAAATACAGCAAATTGTTTCTATTGTAAAAAAATGCATACTATTTTTCAATGTCAAGACTTTAAAAAACTTTTAGTACAATCAAGGGAAGTACAAATTAGTAATAGAAAATTGTGTATTAATTGTTTAAGAAATTCACATTACAAACGACAATACGGCAAAGGCCAAGTTCTACTTCTTGTTTTGGCTCTTAAGAAGAAGACTAGAACCAAGTCTAAAAAATCTGGGTGTTTAACTACGACGCGGTCTAAGCCGAAAGTCGCTTATGATCATAAACCAAACAACCGCGAAAGTTTAAGATTTTATATAACATACTTTAATTAGTATGTACATATTAACTCTAACTTAGTGAAAAATAATGTTTAATTTTAATTGTCTTTTGAGTGCTTTGGGTCGGAATACTATAACGCCATTATTTGTTTGTGCATAAATGTGGACATTGGGTGTGAGTTGGGCGATGTTTCTGAAAGATCAGCGGACTGTCGAGAATTTAACTATTTAATTCTGCCCGTACGAAAAAAGATTAAATCCAAAAGACAGAACTGCTAACTAAACCGAAGCAATAACTATACGATCGAGCGGTACGAACCAATGGTTATGTATCTAAAGTAGTCCGGTCAATAACGGTCGTTAATGTTTAAAAATTTCAAATTTTAATTTGTAGTAACAATTTTAACCCAAAGGTCAAAATGTTAATTGCTTTTTATTAATTACTTTAACTCACAACAGGATACAGAAAAATGAAGATAGACGAAGACATATACATATGGAACGACAGGGATAAGGGCCTGAGCAGAAAAAGGGGAGAGAAAATAGGTAACCAAAAGGCAAAAAACTAAAGGGCGAAGGGGGGTCAATAAAGGAAAGAAAGTTGACGAAATGGCAAAGAAAAGGAATAATGAGTAATGGAAAAGGAAAAGAAAAAGGAGGAAAAAAAGCAAATAAGAAAGAAGTACAGGAAGAGGTGAGTGAGCTGAGAGTATTGTTTTGGAACGTAGCGGGAATAAAAAACAAGGAACAGAATTTTTGGAAATACATCAAGGAACAGGATGTAGTGGGATTACAGGAAACATGGATAGAAGAAAAAGAATGGGAGTAGTGGAAAAAAGAGTTGTCGGAGGAATTTGAGTGAGTGGTGCAACATGCGGAAAGAGAGAAGAATAAAGGAGGAGCAAAGGGGGGTATAATAACGAGAATAAAAAAAAATGGTTGAGTCAGGAAAAGAAAGAGAAAGTGCAACAGAGAAGAGGAATTGTAGAAAGGAACATACAGTGGCGAAAAACAAAAATAAAAGTAGTGACAGTTTATAGCAGTAGAACGAAAAAGACAAGAAAAAACATAGAAGAGAGGGAGGAGGGATTGATAATAGTAGGAGAGGACTTCAACGCAAAAATAGGGGAATAGGGGGGAATACAAGAAAGAAAAGTGACAGGAAAAAGACAAACAAAGGACAAAGTGATAAATAAAGAGGAAGAAGAACTGCTGGAAACGTGCAACGAAAAAGGGTGGTAAATAATGAATGAGAACAGAAAAGAAGAAGAAATGGGGGAATATACGTACATAGAAGGAAGAATCAATAATAGATTTTGTAATGACAAATGAAGAGGCTGGAGAAAAGGTGAAGACATTTAAAGTGGGAAAAAAGGGTAGAGTCAGACCACCAACCATTGGAATTAACAATGAAAAGAAGAAAAAGAGAAGAGAAAAAAGAAGAAGAGTACATAACAACAAAAATGGACAGAAAAGGGTATAAAAAGATATATAGAGAGAATAGGGAAAACGGTATGGGTCGGGAAGGGATTACAAGAGAGTGTGGAGGAAATGAGAGACATGATGGGGAAGGCAACAAACAGAGTCAGATTTAGAAAGGGGAAGGAGGAGAAAACAGGATGGAAGAAATAGTGGGATAGAGAATGCAAGGAAGCAAAGAAAAATGCAAGGAGAGCATTTAGACAGTGGAAAAAAGGAAAGAATACAAAGAAGCAGTAAAAATATACAAGAAAACACGATGAAGCAGGATAATAAAGATAATAAAGAGGAAGAACACATAAAGGAAAGAGTGAGAAAAAGAAACAAATTAATAGAACAAGTGTGGGGTGTGGAGGAAAGAGTATTCGAGATGGATATAGAAAAAAAAAGTTGTTGTTTGAAAAGTTAATAAAGGGAGTGATGATGTATGGGGCGGAAATATGGGGGTGGAAAGAGTGGGTTTTAGGACTGGACAGAGATACACCGGGGTATATTGTGAGAGAAAAGGTAGCAAAAATAAGAGTAGAGACAGAAAAAAGGGCCATAAACTAGGAGGTAGAACTGAGGGAAAGAATAGAATGCTAAATACTGCAAGAATGTTGAAAAAGATAGAGGGAAAAAAGTGACGTACGGGCAGGAGGCCAGAGAAGAGTATTACAAAAGAAACGGGTACGCGTAAGAAGAAGTGAAGAGATTAAGAAAAGAGGGAGTAGGGGTAAAGGAAGAAATAATGAGAGATAGGGACATCGAAAAACAAGAAATATGGACAAGGATAAAAGAGGGCAGATATAATAGGAATTCTAAGGATATCAAGGGTGAAGAAGTGCCAGAATATTTAAAGGATATAGGGAATAAAACAAACAAAAAGAAAAAACTATAGCACTGTTCAGATGTGGGAACGAAGAGTTGGGTAACAAATACTGGAAAAAAGAAGAAAAAAAGATGTGCAGACTATGTGGTAGAGAGACGGTGGACCTTAATCACATGAGAGATAAATGCAGAGAATTAAGAGAATAGGTTATGAAAATAAAAGAAATCTTAGACGAAAACAAAAATGAAGAGGAGTGGATGGAACAAGTATGAAGAAGGAAGAAAAAGTTAAGATGAGGGGAGGGATAATAAAATGTATTTAAAAAAAATGTAAAAAATGTAAATAGAATGTTATTTAGTAATTGTAAATAGGGGAAGCACGAACCAATTTGTAAGCTTAAGCATCAAATAAAGCTAAACTTATTTATACAAGAATTTAGTTGTTTAAATGGGGTTTAACCCTATCAATTACAGAGCCCAAATAGTTTCAAGTAAACTACCTACCATACATATCACACTTAGTTGTTTATCTTAATAATCAAGTTTAAACTACTAACCAATTTTATTATGCATTTCCAAATTAAAATTTCTTTAAAAATGTAACCGCCAAAAGCAGTGCATTGCAAGCGTAAACAATAAAATCATTTTGCTTTATTCTTTAGTAAAAACAATTAGCAATTTGCAAAGTATGGTATAATGGACAGTAGATAGTTTACCTGAAATTATTTCGGGTTTGTAATTAATAGGGTTAAACTCTACAACTAAATTATTGTATTCGAGCGCACCACGGAGCTTACGACCCAATCTCCGAATCCAACTGAGTAAGTCGTTGCCTTTTTACGTTACAAGATAAGTATCGTAACAACTGCTCTTGTACTAACGTGGGGATTCAATTCCACGTATGCTAAGACATTAACATATTGTCTTCCGTTATTCTAACCGAGTGTCTTTACAACTTAGGTCGAAAACTGCCAGTATTACGCAAATTTCGCACTAAATGTGGAAAAATTCTCGCATCGCTTAAACCCCGATTTGAATATCAGCTCTGTATACTCTTTGAGCCAATGTCGCAGTTTGAAGGCATTCAAAATATACCGCAATAATATCAACCGCTTTATCATTTATAAAATGCATTTTAATAGTTTTAAGGTCTTACTTGTGTGTGCAACAAACACTAATTAAACTGCCTCTATAATTTTAATATTGGTTTACAAGTTGATTTTAGGTATTTGTTTTTCCTCCATGGTCTACTCTTCATATTCATATTATCTTAAATTTTTTTAATAAGAATAATACTATTTAAAAATATGAAAATATGTAATTTTAGCATTAATTCTTGAAAAAAAAACATATTAAATAAGAATAAATACCGTTGTATTTTTAAAATATTATGGTAACTAAATTTTCTTTCTTTGTTATTTTAGATAGGAATAAGAGATCGAGATATGGTTTTCACTAGCCTATGAAGGTATTATTTAACTACATTTTTATGGAAATAAGTTATATTATGGCATTTAATTTTTCAGATAATTTTGCAATTTTCGGTTATTATATCAAAAAATGCTCTCCATCACTAAAAATATATCGCGGGTAAGATGGGTTTGATGATGCAATAAAAGCATTTTCCAACGTGCCCGAATTTATTAAAATCTACCTCTAATCTGGATTATTATTTTGTTCTAGAAACTACTGAAAGGAAAATATCAAAATGTTGAGATTCTGTCACTACATAAAAAATCTCAGTGAAAGTAGAATAAGTGTAATTGACAATTTTTTATGTGAAATAAGCAAAGATTCATAGACAATAATATTCAAATATCTTGCATCTCAAGCTGTGAGTCGAAATCCGAGAACTTGTTAAATTCGGAGATTTTACCTAATTATGCTAACTTACGTGTTAAAAACAATACCTTTAAATCTACGCTAAAAAAACAAAACAATAAAAAAAACTTGAATTAAAGATACCAAAACACTTCGTGGGTAATAAAAAAAATTCTAGACGCTTAAAAAATACAATTACAGACAAAAAAACAAAAACAAATTTTGTTTATTCACGTTGTAAGATTCTTAAAAAAACATTCATTTAATTTTTGTTTGTTAAGCTTGTGGAAACCTATAATGAAACAATAACACAATTTGGTGAGTTCGTGAGAAAAAAACATTCTTCTACGCTGTCTACGCTGTCTATGCTAGTATAAACCGCATCCATTTTGTTCGTACTGAAATTTTACGATACACAGCGGTCACTGAAATGAAATATATTGCACGAAGTTCAAATGTCCTAATAATGCACCACTCATAGAAAATTTTGTAAAAAAATGTTACGTCAGCAACCAATTACAAAACGCAAACAATAGTCAATCAATAATTGCACATAACAGCCTCAAAATCCCGTGACAGAAATTAGGTGTTGATCTGTATGAATTATATGAAGAAGAATTTTTAATACTAGTCAGTCGCACGTCAACAAAGTGCTGTACTTGTTATATCTTAAAACTACAAAATTATTGTAAAACAATGCAAAATGCCAACTATGAAATAACGTTTAAAATTTAGAAACAATTAATAAGCAAGTATTAAAATTTAAATAAAACTGCATTTAATTAAATAAAAATGTAACAACTAACAACATACCGTCAATCATGTCCGCATTGTAATTAATCAAAATAGATGTAAAATTTTGGTTTGGCGTCGTTTCTTTAAACGGCGTAATTAGTGTAACATTATGTCCTCGACCAATTAGTTCTTTATATAATGTATGATGTACTTTATAATGACTATACATTGGCATATGCATTAACCCCAAAATTTTAGCACTTTCCGCAACATAAATCAGAATCAAGCCAAACGATAATTTGAACCACATGATTACACGTATAATGCTCTTAAAAAAATAAAATATTTGACTTGACTTGACTTTCTTTAAAAGTGTGTTAAAGCAAGCAACCATAACATTTTCTCACAATTATACAAAGAAAATAAAATTTGAATTTTAGTTCAAGAAGGGCAATCTTCTTTTCTATGCTAAGAAAACATAAAATTTAATATTAATTATACCTACTAACTATTATAGTTATTTGTACCCTTATACAAAAAATGCTATTTTGCGAGTATGAGCATATTTGTGAGTACTTGCAAAATACTTTTAGGACGTGTGATACACAACATTTTTTGTGCTGACCTTTATAGTATAATTATTAAAAGCAGTTATTTAAGTATGGATATTCAATTGTTTTTGAAATTAATTTGAGAATTACTTATTACAATTTAACTTAAATGAAAATAAAAACTATTGTTGTATTTAGCAATTGTAAGATATAAGCAAATTTGTTATGCGAAGTAATAACATTCTGCTGAACTTTCATTGTTTATTATTTTGAAATGAATATACACAACGTTTCGATTGCTGTGGTATCTGCAATCGTCATCAGGTGAATACTAACAAACTTAGAAACTACTGGAGCTTATATACTAAAGACATGTTCGATCAAGCGTTCAAGCGTACAAAATCAATTTAGCGTAACAGATTAATTAACAAAATTACTTAGTAAAGTTTAAGTTGTTCTAGAGGTTCGATAAGTGGTTTCCATATGTTGCTTATCGCGACACTTGGCTGGCTGAAAATTTCTTGGTTGTTGTTGATGAATGCCGCTTCTTTAAATTTCCGTTTGTACCAATGTTCCTCCCTGTGTATGATTTTTGCTTCCGACCATTTCATTCGATGTTGGTTATCCCACGAATGTTGCGCGATGCCGGACTTAGAAGTCTCTCCTCTCTGTGTGTGCGTCCTGATGTTCTTTCAGTCTGATGTCAAGTGGTCTTTTGGTTTCCCCCACGTATGATTTGCCACATTCACATGGAACTTGGTAAATACAGTTTTGGAAATCTCGACTTGTTTGTGGCTTTGTGTTGGAAATTATACTCCTAATGGTCGATGATTTGAACACTATATTTAAGTTGTAGCTTTTCCCTATACGTTTTAATGATTCTGATAAACCTTTGACATATGGGATGCTCAGCAGTGAATTGGGCAGTTCTTCTGTTTTAGGTTGTCCGATGGTGTTTAATTGCTTTTTCCGTAAAAGCTCTCCTACAATCTTTTCTAGATAACCATTCTGCCTTAGATCGTTTCTAATGTTTTTGATTTCTTCTCGTAGCCCTTTCTCTGTGTTGCACAACCTGTACGCTCTGTCGATTAGAGATTTTACTACTCCTCTCTTCGTAGATGTGGAATGGTTGGATTCAAAGTTGAGATATCGACCGGTGTGTGTCGGTTTCCTGTAGACAGTCGTTTCCATAATTTTCTTGTTCTTTGTTACTTGAACGTCTAAAAAAGGAAGTGAGTTCTCCTTTTCCTTTTCCATAGTGAATTTAATGGATGGTTTGATGTTGTTCAGATGTTGTAGAAAAAGGTCTAGTTGCCGATTACTGTGGTTCCAAATTATGAAGGTATCGTCAACATATCTAAGCCATGTTTTGGGTTTGAATTTTGATTTCTCTATGACCTGGGATTCAAACCAGTTCATGTATATGTTGGCGACTATTGGTGATAGAGATGAACCCATTGGCAATCCTTCGTCTTGAGTGAAGAATCTGTCTTTCTCCTGAAAGTACGAGTTCTTGAGGCAACATTCTAGGAGCTTCATTATTCCTTCTACCGGCAGCGTGGTTCTTTCCTGGAGTTTGTCATCTTCTCGGAGCTTCGTTTGGATGATTTTCAATGCTTCTTTAACTGGCACATTAGTATAAAGACTTTCTACGTCGAAGCTGGCTAATTGATCCCGTGGTTGTAGCTGTATTGTTTTCAGAATCTCAACGAAATGTTTGGAGTCTTTGACAAAAGATGAGCTGTTTTTCTGTAGTGGTTGCACAATTGGTAGTAGAAATCTGGATAGCTGGTATGTGGGTCCATTACGAGAGCTGGTTATCGGTCCAAGCGGCATGTTGTTTTTATGTATCTTCGGTAGTCCATATAGATGCGGTGGTTTGCTGTAGTGTGGTGTTAGCATTGTTCTCATTCTTGGTGCTAGATGTCTTTGGTAGAGTTTTAGGACTTGATAGATCTTCCTCTCCAAGCTTGCTGTCGGATCTTTCTTCAGTCTGCGGTAATTCCCTTGATTTAAGACGTCTTCAATTTTTTGGTCGTAGGTGGTGGCATTCATGATGACAGTTCCGGCCCTTTTGTCGGCTGAAAGTATTTTAATGCATTTGTTCTTCCGTAAATTTGTGAGAGCTTTTTCCTCGTGTTTAGTGATGTTGGTGTGTTGTTTTCTTTTCTTCTCTAGAGCACTTCTGATTTTCCACTTAAATTCTTCTGCTTGTGTTGGATTCAAACGTGTTGTCTCGATGGCACCAATGATGTCTAGTACAGGCACGTGCTTTGGTGTTATCGAAAAATTGAACCCTTTCTCTAATAGAGTCGTTTCTGTAGCAGACAGTGGATGTGTCGATATGTTGACTATGGTTCTCCTTGCGTTCTTTTGGTTGTCGGCTGTTTTCTGTTGGTTTCGTGTGACTTTAGCCCATTTTCTGTCGTGTGTTTCTTGGTGTAGTTGTCGTACCTTCTCGCAATTAGCGTCTATTTTGCGGAATATTGGTGTGTAATCTTCTTCCAATGTGAACTCTTTTATCTCCTCGAATCTTTGTGTAGCGTCTTGGAGTAATAAAGTTTTCTTCCATCGATGGTGGTTGATTTGTGTCCGGATAAGCGCAAAACTTGCCACACACCAACATCACTAAACACGAGGAAAAAGCTCTTACAAATTTACGGAAGAACAAATGCATTAAAATACTTCCAGCCGACAAAGGGGCCGCAACTGTCATCATGGATGCCACCACCTACGACCAAAAAAAAAATTGAAGACGTTTTAAATCAAGGGAATTACCGCAGACTGAAGAAAGATCCGACAGCAAACTTGGAGAGAAAGATCTATGAAGTCCTAAAACTCTACGAAAGACATTTAACACCAAGGATGAGAACGATGCTAACACCACACTACAGCAAACCACCGCATCTATATGGACTACCGAAGATACATAAAAACAACATGCCGCTTCGACCGATAACCAGCTCTCATAATGGACCCACATACCAGCTATCCAGATTTCTACTACCAATTGTGCAACCACTACAGAAGAACAGCTCATCTTTTGTCAAAGACTCCAAACATTTCGTTGAGATTCTGAAAACAATACAGCTACAACCACGGGATCAATTAGTCAGCTTCGACGTAGAAAGTCTTTATACTAATGTGCCAGTTGAAGAAGCATTGAAAATCATCCAAACGAAGCTCCGAGAAGATGACAAACTCCAGGAAAGAACCACGCTGCCGGTAGAAGGAATAATGAAGCTCCTAGAATGTTGCCTCAAGAACTCGTACTTTCAGGAGAAAGACAGATTCTTCACTCAAGACGAAGGACTGCCAATGGGTTCATCTCTATCACCAGTAGTCGCCAACATATACATGAACTGGTTTGAATCCCAGGTCATAGAGAAATCAAAATTCAAACCCAAAACATGGCTTAGATATGATGACGATACCTTCATAATTTGGAACCACAGTAATCGGCAACTAGACCTTTTTCTACAACATCTGAACAACATCAAACCATCCATCAAATTCACTATGGAAAAGGAAAAGGAGAACTCACTTCCTTTTTTAGACGTTCAAGTAACAAAGAACAAGAAAATTATGGAAACGACTTTCTACAGGAAACCGACACACACCGGTCGATATCTCAACTTTGAATCCAACCATTCCACATCTACGAAGAGGGGAGTAGTAAAATCTCTAATCGACAGAGCGTACAGGTTGTGCAACACAGAGAAAGGGCTACGAAAAGAAATCAAAAACATTAGAAACGATCTAAGGCAGAATGGTTATCTAGAAAAGATTGTAGGAGAGCTTTTACGGAAAAAGCAATTGAACACCATCGGACAACCTAAAACAGAAGAACTGCCCAATTCACTGCTGAGCATCCCATATGTCAAAGGTTTATCAGAATCAATAAAACGTATAGGGAAAAGCTACAACTTAAATACAGTGTTCAAATCATCGACCATTAGGAGTATAATTTCCAACACAAAGCCACAAACAAGTCGAGATTCCCAAAACTGTATTTACCAAGTTCCATGTGAATGTGGCAAATCATACGTGGGGGAAACCAAAAGACCACTTGACATCAGACTGAAAGAACATCAGACGCACACACAGAGAGGAGAGACTTCTAAGTCCGGCATCGCGCAACATTCGTGGTATAACCAACATCGAATGAAATGGTCGGAAGCAAAAATCATACACAGGGAGGAACATTGGTACAAACGGAAATTTAAAGAAGCGGCATTCATCAACAACAACCAAGAAATTTTCAGCCAGCCAAGTGTCGAGATAAGCAACATATGGAAACCACTTATCGAACCTCTAGAACAACTTAAACTTTACTAAGTAATTTTGTTAATTAATCTGTTACGCTAAATTGATTTTGTACGCTTGAACGCTTGATCGAACATGTCTTTAGTATATAAGCTCCAGTAGTTTCTAAGTTTGTTAGTATTCACCTGATGACGATTGCAGATACCACAGCAATCGAAACGTTGTGTATATTCATTTCAAAATAATAAACAATGAAAGTTCAGCAGAATGTTATTACTTCGCATCAAGCAACATTGTTTAATACATTCAAACAAATTTGTTATATGTATTTGTTTAAAAAAGTTTTATTAGTGTTATTCTAAACAATAACCAGATAATCGTGTATGTTTATAAACCTGACCGATTGACAGATGACGTTTAATTAATTAATGATAATTAGTGCTAACTTTTAGTTATAAAATTTTAACACTTTACCGGCCTAGGCCGGAGAAGTTACATTTCCGGTCGATTATTATGCCTGTAAAATTCATCAAAACGGACGTAAGCACAGACAATTATTTTTAATTAAACACTAACCGTATTGCAGAAAAAAGAAATAAGGCAACATAAGCTCGTACTCGAAACAATTGACTATAAAATATAGTGTGAATCTTCTACATTAAAATACGATATTAGTTATTACATTTTTAATGTTAATTAAGTATTAACGAATCGTTTTTTTGCAATTGCGATGGAGCAAATTTGTTTCTTCATCCTAGGAAAATAGTGAATCTGTTGAAGTTAATACCTACCAAGTGCTGCTAAATGAAATCAACAATAGAAATCTTTTTATCTCGATGTACAACAATAGCAATTTTGTTGTATGAGAAATATTTCCAATCAAAAGTCCAATTGGAAAGTTGGCAAGCACTAACATACACAATTGGTTTTTATAACAAATTATAACACAACTAATAACACGTTAAAGAATCTTAGTGGGGAAAAATAGAGCACATGCAACCATAGGGCACTTTCAACCACCCTGTACTAATCCCAAGTTCGTTTCAATCTAGCGCCAACGAAATTCGTAAACAATCTACAGTCTTCCTAGCTACTATTAGTAAAGTTTGGTTGTGATAGAGCTATTGTAGTGCAAAAGATCTAGAAGAAAGTTGTTATATTCAATTCATGGTAGCTTATTGCATGACAGAAATGTTGCGACATGTCTGAGCATTTGAGGTATTGTGAGATTAGTACATAAACATTGTTTTTAGCATATATTTGTGCGGTGTATGATTACAGAGATTCTAACCTAAAAATGAAAGTTGAAAAAAAAACTCATAATAATGATACGTCATGTTAGGGCAGATTTAACCACCTATGGGTGAGGCACATTTAACCTGGTTGAAACTGCCTCGTCTATTTTTAAATGTTAAGAATGATTGGACACTTCCTCTAAAATTCTAAAAACGACTTCTTACAAGTTCGTTTACTTTGAAATGGTTCGCAACTTTAAAAGGAAAACGTCCAGAACTGATATAAATGAGAATGACATAAAAATGCAATAAAAAATGTTTTGAATAAAATAATGAGTGAAATCTGCTAGAACATGTCAAACGAGACTCGGTGTATTCGAGAATAGGAAAAAAGGCATGCGATAGAAGAATTATCTCGCAGGTGTAATGACGACTCAGGAAATGAAAACAGTTGCGATTAAGCAGTTGAAAACAAGAATGTTTATTCTAGCAAATCTATAACATGTTAAGTTTTCATCAACAATCGGGAAAACGAGTTGGTGAAATACATTCAGAAATCGTCTAGTATGAACTATGGGCTTGTATTCTAAACAGGTGTAAAGTTCCTAACCAATGGAAAGTTAACAATATATTTGGCATGGATTGGCTTAAAAGATTCGTAAAGAAACAAGAGCACAGTTTAGTACTAACAAAACCTGAACACAGCAACTGGCTTTAATAAGAGAAGTGTATCCGAATTTTTTGACAACTACGCTTTGGTTCTACAGCAATATAAATTTAAACCCAAACAGATATAAAACTTAGACGAGACAAGAGTTACTATAGTTTTGAAACCTGTGAAAGTTGTGGCAACGAAAGGGAAAAAAGGAGTCACCCAGACGACGTCTGCGGAGAGAAGTAAATTAACCACTTTTGTAGGCATTATAAGCGCTGTAGATACTGCATTATCTCCAGTATTTGCCTTCTCTAAAACACGTAACTCGGATGAATATTTAATTGACGTCTCTACTTTAAGTTTGGCTTGGAAAACCAATCTGGGTGGATGACTGGTGATTTATTCGTGTCTATTATTGTATCAAGAATCAAACAAATTACTCAGTTGTAAATAAAATACTACTGATACTTGATAACCATGAGTCTTCTAACACTGTGAAAACAATAAACTGTAGCCGTGGCGATTAAATAGTTATGCTCTCTTTTTTGCCACACACCTTCCATAAACTCCATCCTTTATCTTCTGGTGCCAAAGCTACACGCCAATTGTTAAATACTGCTTCTGCTAATCACAAATTGAACAAATCCAAAAAAAGTAATCTACAACTTAACTTGAGAACTCTAGTCTTTAACGTAGTGTGTTTCAGAACTGGATTCAACTTCTTTTTCAAAACTTATTCTTAAAATTGTCAGGCCGTTTCCAATAGCAATAATACAGAAAACGAACAAAATAAACATCAGAAAAAGAAAGTAAACGATTTTCACCGAAACTCCAGAAAAAAGATCGTCTGGGGGAAAATCGAAGCTGAAAGAGCAAGATGTAGAACACAAAGAAAACCAAAACTAAAAGCGAGTTTTAAAACAAGTATTTTCCGAGAAAAAATTGCTGAAAAAAAGAAGAAGAACTGAGCACAAGCAGCTCACTGATGAGTCTGTCAATTTTTTGACAGACAGTGACATATTACAGCAAAATGATTTTGTTCTCGTAAAATCTAATCTGGAAAAGTACAGAGTATAAGTTCTATTATCTAGATGGTGATGATTTATCAACGGTGGACGTGGACCGTTTCGACCTGATTCTGAAATTATCACTAAACTCAACCAAAACAACTAGGACATTGTCTGTACTCACATTTAACATAAACTTGTCTTTATATAACATCAGCTGATTGAAACTGCCCTAGGATAGTCAAAACTACCTCATCGTAGAGGCACATTCAACCAATTGTACTATTTTTTCAAAAATTCATATTATATTAAAGACTTTGATATGTTAATAAAGAAATTATTATTATGTAAAGACTCTATCTACGGAACAAAAAATGATAGAATTGGAAGAAAAACTAAGACGCGTAAAGTGGGGCATTGTGAAATTTAGAAAAGTAAGAAAAAAATCAAAATATCAAATTAAGTTGAAGTAATATATCTACTACAAAAACAAAGAAGAAAATACAGTAGAAGAAATAGAGTTACTCATTTACAAAAGGCAACTCAACAGCATTTAAAGTGTTATCACACCAAAGGTAATGCGAGCAACTTGAGATAATTCAAGTATACGCTCTATCAAGTGACCATAATGACGAAGAAATTTAAACTTTTATGAAGTTATAGAAAAACAAAGAAAGAAGAACTAGCGCACTACAACTTATTAATCAAAGATTTCAATGCCAAGCTTGAAAAAAAAATAAACACAATTTAATAATTGTTATATTATGGGGTTATTTAAAATCTTTTGTTAAGGAGGAATGCACAAACATTCAAGGTATTATGTGAAGCCAACGTTTTATGCGACGATGTGGGCACTTAATCAGGCCTGTGGAATCGTGTGCCATTGTTCACAGAATACCTTGAGTATGTGTGCATCTCTTCTAAACAATGAACCTGAAATAACCCAATAATATAACAGAGATAGGAGCAAAGAAAAAAATGAAACCAATATATATATTAATGATTGTTAATTTCGAAACTGGTAAACGAAACGAAAAGAGCAAAATTTTGATAAACTTTATGCTACGACACAAAATGTATGCAATGAACTCATTTTTTAAGAAAAAGGTACACAAAAACTGATCTTGAGCAAGCCCTGATGCAGTAACTAAATATGAGATAGATTTTGTCATTTCAGTAAAAAAAAACAGATAATTGAGGACGTAAGTAAATGTTCTATAATAGTAATTTGCGCAGTGTTGTGACAGGTACTCATTTTTTGGTATCTAGGTACAGGTACAGGTACATTTATTTAAAAGTACCTAAGTACAGGTGCAAGTACAGATTTGGCAAACGTACCTAGGTACAGGTACAGGTACAATTAAAATGTACCTTAGAATTTTAGGTACTTCTTAGGTACTTATTTATGATCATAGAAAATACAAATTTAGTATGCCAACTCTTATTTGTGCGATCTCATTGAAAAACGATAGAAATAATTACAGCTATAAAATGCATGAAATGATTGAAATCAATCAACGACGCTACTATATTAATCACTGTTGATGACACACACAGTAGCTGGTGTGAATCTCAGTAAAAGATATTAAAACTTATACAACTTTTGTAATTGCAGTTTATTGAGCAATGTTATTGTTGTTTATTGTATAAAGTGCATTATTTAATAATAAAAATAGGATTACTTCTTCTTAAATGTTTTTCGATCATTTGTACTTATCCGAGAAGACTTACTATTCGATGTACAGGACTCCTTAATTTTCGTTGAGGTCGTGCTTACAGCATTTATGTTATACCGTTGGTTATACCCGTTATACTTATGTTCTCGGCTATGTTTATGTAATTTAGTATAATACAAACTCAAATATGTCATTTTTAGAATAAGTCATTAAGCACATATTGTTTATATAAGCAGAAATAAGATTCGTAATAAATTTTATTATAATGTCATTGTGTTATATAATCAGTTATAATTGTTTGCTTTTTCCTAGAACTCCACAACTCTTTTCTCTAAAAATCATCTTCTATTTTATACAAATTATTACGTTTCAAAATTTATCGCACTCGGTTTGATACCCTGGCTACTCATGTTAACAGTCCGATTGCATTGTTGTAAATGATTCATCCGAGGGCTGTCTTTAAGTGTGCTGTCACTGCCTACATTTGCACTTTTAACAAGGAAGTTTTATACACATTAGCGGTACCCTTCGGGTATCATTAAGGAAAAATTGCGTAGGTCATGTACTATTTTTGGAAGATTTTAGTAATTTCAAATGTGATTAAATCCGAAACAAATATATAAAGTGTACAATACATGTACGCTTAAAAGTACCTATTTTATTAGGTACTTAGGTACAAAGGTACTTTCTAAAAAGTACCTAGGTACAGGTAAAGGTACATAAATTAAAAAGTACCTTTCTAGGTACTTAGGTACACAAAAACTACCTAGGTACTTGTACCTAGGTACATTTACCTAGGTACATCCCAACACTGAATTTGCGTAACAAGCGTCGCCGCACGGGCTCGCGTTGCATGTGAGTGAGTTATGCTATGAAATTTTTGACGAGAGTAACGTACATTATTTTTTGTGTTGCCTTTATCAAAATTATATTCTTTTTTGAAAAAATAAACAAAAAACCACCTGAAATATAATGTTGGTACTACATTTATTACTAAATCTGTCAAATTTGACATTAACTTTAATATCGTTTTTTTTTTCAATTTTAACTGAATTTCAAGAGTTTTCAAATGACTTTTCAACCTGTCGCATACTCGTTCTAATATAATAATTGACTTTTAACACTTAGCTTTATGTGGATTTGTAATTTTTATTTTGTAACGCTAGAGATTTTGTCGCCCGTTACGTAACTACACTAACGAACAAATATTGGGGTTTGCGATGTTGTTAAGATGATCAAAAAAAGAGCAACCCACTGCCTGAAATCTACTAGAGCAACTTGAAGCATACGCCGATAACATCAAAAATTCTAATAACGAAAGCTTCCACGGCCAGAGTCTATACTAAGATAAGAACGTTTCCGGGTTTGGACGGTGTCATTGTTGTAACCAAAGTTGCCAAGATATTGTTCATTTTCAAAAAAAAAAACTCAAACGAACATCCGAAATCTAAATAAGAACTTCTCAAAAGTTGTGAAATCAACTTGTGAACCAATCCACATTTTAAACTCCACAGAAGTGACTAAAGTGTATAAAGAAAAAGTATCGTCGCTGCTGGTTAAACGCGACATTGTTTAGTTTAAGGTCGAAAAAGAACGGATATTTCAAAACCATGATCACGATTAAAATTATCGAATTCTTTGAAGATTTCTATGCTTTCTCGGATTTTTCTATTGAAAAAGAATGGAGATTTTGCAAGCAACAAAACGTTATCATAATATATATTGTGACCTGTAGTAAGATAATGTTTAGCAACCGCAGATTTTTTTTTCTTATACAACGATCATGTTCAATCAATGTAAACTAAACCACATGAACAAAAAATTTGGTATACACCTTGAAATAAAAGTGTAGGAAGTTTGTTCTTGGAGAAAGGATCAATCTAAGAGATTTTGCCGAGGTGAATATGGGTTTAATACCATTCTTATAAGAAGTTTCTCTATTTGATCTGTCACCTTTTGAATGTAGGGCAAAAATGCCAATTTCAGATTAGATTCGGAAATAGAAATGTCCTTTCTTAGGTACTCGAGCACGTGGAAAGAAACGACGAATAATGACTGTTTGAATATCTCGCTTCATATAACTATTGTTCACCAAGGTTCTAGTAAGATGACGGAGTTCTGAGTCTAGATTCTCAGGTGGGTAAATAGAAAAAACGCGATGGACCAAAGATTCAATAACAGAACGTTTCTGTGCGGAATGATGGTGAGACGAAACATGAAGGTTTGTCGGGCTTCGAGTCACAAGAACGTCGAGAAATGGGAGAGAACCATTAGTTTCGATTTTTAATTTTGATATTTGAATGTTGTTGTTTAGATGATCAAGAAACTTAAACCATTTGAGATCACCACAAAACCAAACAATAAACGAATCGTCAACATACCTAAACCAGACTTTTAGTTTTAATTTTGATGATTCCAAACAGTTTCAAAAGATTCCATAAAATTGTTAGCTACAGGAACACGATAGAGGAGAATCTTTAGCAGCACCAATAACCTCTTTGTAAAACTTATTCCTAAATTGAGAGTAAGTGAATGATAAACATTTATCAATAAGAGCAACCAAACTCAAGTTCTTGTTATAGTGAGACAGAATAGGTTTGATAATAATAAGCAAATCTTGTGTTTCAACTTTTATAGATTCAAAACGTTGAATAAAATGCTGAGAGTTGAAGATATGAGTAGAAGTTTTACCTGCAAACTCACAAAGAATGTTAAACAAGAACTTGGCCAACTTGTAGGTAGAAGATTGGATAATACTGACGATAAATCGAAAAGGAATACCTTGTTCGTAAGCTTTGGGAAATCCGTATAGACAAGGTGGTTTTAAATCTAAATAAAGTCAACGTTTAGTTTCTGAAGATAAATTGGAAGTTTTGATAATTTGACTGACCTCACGTTCAATCCTCGAAGTGGGATTATGAGTTAGAAGAGCATACGTTTCCTCTGACAGAGTAGAATGATTTTTTGCAGCATAACCAATTTGGTTCAAAACAATAGTAGCATTGTTTTTGTCGACTGCAAGAACAATAATATTGGGGAAGAGGGGGCTAGGCTAACTCTTCCGACTTAAAAATGTTGGATTTAGAAACTTTAGATGATTCATGAATTTTGCCAGTGTCATTTCGAATGGGATCTGAGATGTGGCGAGAAGACTCAACAGCACATAAAATATCTTCTTTAGTAATACAGTTGTGAGGAACAGCAAAATTCAAACCCTTAGATAGCACCGATTCCTCTTCTGAAGTGAGAGTAAAAATAGATAAATTGACTACCGTTTTCAAGGAGTCAATAGTGGATGAAACTTTGTGATTCTTAGATTCCAATAATTGAAACTTTTTAAGATGAACTTCAATGGTTAGTCGTAGAGTGTATCAGACTGCTGGTAAGTAATATCAAAAAGATTCTAATTATTCAAAGATAAGGTGTTAGCTAACTGAAGGTGATGATAAAAAAGTTGTTTCGAAATGACGTCTCACTCTCGTTTGGTTTGCGTAATACGTAATTTTTTTTCACGCCCTATGAAACCCTTTACGAAAGTGGACGAAACGTTGGCAACTTTGGTTACAAGACTGACACAATCAATACCCAGAAGACGTTCTTATCTTAGTATAGACTCTGGCCGTGGAACCTATCGCTATTACAGTAACAATCTCTGCGGGGAGAATATCTATTCTAAATACTAAAATCACTGACAAAATTTTTGAGTCATCTAAAATTTCTAAATCTAACATTTTTAAGTCGGAAGGGTTAGTCCTCAAAAATGTTCACAGATGCTTCTTCTTCTCCCCTCCCCTTCCACCGCTATCATTGTTTTTGCAGTCGACAAAAGCAAGTTACTGTCGTTTTGAACCAAATTGATTATGCTGCGAAAATCTATTAAATTTTGTTAGAGAAAGCGTACGCTCTTCTAACTCGTAAACTCACTTTGAGGATTGAACGTGAGGTCAGTCAAATCTACTTCCAAAAACTCAACGTCGTTTTACCCTTTCAGATACAAAATCACCTCGTCTATACGAACTTTCCAAAGTTTACAAACAAGGTCATAACTATCCAATCTCCTACCTACAAGCTAGTCAAGTTCTTATCCGACTCACATATTATCTCATCTCACATTCTTACCTTTTAACATTTTATTCAACGTTTAGAAACTTGGTAACTTCAACCCCAAGATCTTCTTGTAAGTTTTGATGCCACTTCACTTTTTACCTTAGTTCTTATTAAGGATTCACTTATTATCATTGAACAGATTCTGTCTCACCATGACAAGAACTTTAGTTTGGTTCCTCTTATATTGATAAATGTTTATCATCCACTTACTTCCAATTTGTTAACAGGTTTCTGGTGCTTCAATGGGTTCTTCTCTATCGCGTGTTGTAACTGACGTTTTTATGGAATCTTTTAAAACTGTTACTTTGGAATCATCAATTTTAAAACCTAAAATCGGGTTCAGGTATGTTAACGATACGTTCATTGTTTGGTTTCACGGTCATCTAGAATTGTTTAAGTTTCTTGATCATCTGAACAATCAACACCCGGATATCAAACTTACTATAAAAATTAAAACTAATGGTTTTCTCCCATTTCTCTACATTCTTGTGACTCGTAAGCCCGACGGATTTCTGGACAATTCTGTTTATCGCAAACTCACCCATACGGACAGATACCTCCATGTTTTGTCTCACCATCATGCTGCACAGAAAGGTTCTGTTATTGAATCTTTTGTTCATCGCGTATTTTCTATTTGCCAATGTGAATGTAGAATAGGAACTCCGTCATCTTACTAGGACCTTGGTGAACAATGGTTATATAAAGCAGATATTCAAGCAGTCATTATTCATCGTGTCTCTCCACGTGCTCGAGTACCTAAGGAAGGACATTTTTACTTCCGAATCTAATCCGAAATTGGCATTTTTGCCCTACATTCATAAGGTTACATTATAGCATTAAACCCATATTCAACAGGCAAAATCTCTCAGATTCTTCTTTTCCAAGAACAAATTTCCTACACTTTCATTTCAAGGTCTATACCAAATTCCTTGTTTATGTGGCTTAGTTTACATTGGTGAAACTAGTCGTTCCGTTATTATACGCATTTCAGAACATGGTCGTTGTATAAGGTAAAAGCATGTTTCTAAATCTTATTTTAGTACACACTACAAAATAGATTTTGATACCGTTTTTGAACCCGGAAGACATTCTCATCTTAGTACATTAAAAATTTCTCTTTAAATTTGAAACATAAATGAGGATAACAAAAAGATAGTAAAAACAATTAAAATAAACAAAACCAAAGTATTATTAAAAATGAACCAATTAACAAGAATAAAAAAGTCCTAGTGAAAGAACGAAAAAACTTAAAGCAAAATGTTAAGGGGAACAAAATAGAGTACAGAGGACTAAATAAGCGAATCTCAAAAGAAATTAGGGAAGATCTAAGAAGGCACAATACTAGTGACGGAAACAATAGAAGAAAACAAAAGTTTGAAAGTAATGAGAAATAAACTTGCAGGAGACAACACCGTACTAAGCCTAAAAAGAAGACAAAAAAGGCGTCTGGAACTCTAAAATAACTTGACCAAAAGAGACAAACATTATTTCAACAAGTCATGCTTACGAAATCACTATTTGCATTGCGTTGCCTACAGAGCACTTGAATAGCATTTATCTTGATGGGAAAATTAATAGACAAAGTGCTCAGTCACTGGTCGTCACGGGACTGAAAAAAAACCATCATTCGCTCTGACATGTCACTAGAAAATTAAAAGACATCACTGGTAACAATACGACTTTAAACGGCGACTGGTGCAAAAATTCCTACACACGGGCAAGTTACAGTAATTATTTGTTTGAGAAATTAAGGTCTCAACCACCAAGTATTGGTAGCCGACATCACAAAAAAATATATTCTGAGCATCGACGTTATAAAAAAGTATGGGTTTCTATTGGTTGGCAGAACCATTGGTACGAGTGCAAAAACACTATGCTAGTAACGATCCGTAATGTTATTTCAGACTCAGACACAACAACTATTAAACATAGTCACTTCTCTAAGTGCCAAAACCTCAACCATGATCAGATGATCAAAGTTAAAACGTTGATCTAGCAGTATCAAGATGTGTCAGTGCTAGAGAATGAATCCAATGAAAGAACTGACGTGATGAAGCACAAAATCAATACCAGAGACCGGGGACAATACTCAAAACAATTTACAAAACAGACAGAATATTCTAATCTAAGAAAAGACAAAAAATCAAAGTCAGTCTACAAAGAAACAAGTGCTTATTTAGTGTTTTTACAGATCTGCCAGTGTAAAGTAATAAACATCATTTACAGTTTAGATAATAATGATTATTATCTTTTACATATTAACAAAAAACAAAAAAATTTTTTTTTATTCTGTAACTAATGAAATCGTTTCAACTTTTCTTTGCTATGTTTTTACAATTGACGCAAACACTTGTGTTTATTTATTAAATAATTTGAGTCAACAAAGATATTAAAAAATCTGTTTTTGTGTATTTTACGACCTTGTTTTTCAGAAAGTTACGACCTTCATTACGTACCTAGTTTGTTTCCATTATTTGCACAAACAGCAAACAATTCCTTTTATTTTTTTCGTTTCAGATAACAACTGCTACGTAATATAAATCAAAAAACAAAATTTAGAAATGCAGTTCACTATTAATTTAAAATATAATAATATAAATGTTTATATAATACACAACACCATATAAATCGTAATTCACTTTTCATTATTCGTATTAAAATATAGCATTAAAAACCTTAAGTTTATATAAAATGACAATTTTTAAATGACACAAACAATACATATATAATATTTTTTAAAAACAGTACGATAAAAACATTATTTTAAAATAGATCAGATTATCTTCACATGCTTCTGTTGAACGACATATTAAAAATAGTTGGTTGGGAAGTAGAACCTAAAAACATTGTTAAATAAACGTAGAACAATTACTACTTTCTTACCATGGTATAATTGTTGAGATTGGTTCATCTCGGCATTGAACATGGACGTATCCTGTCGAGAAACGTTAAATCCAGAATAACCAGAATCATCTAAAACAACGTAAACGAAAATGAGTTTGCACAAAGTAAGTAATGGTTACCATGGAATAGATAATTTTCAGAAAATGTCATTGACGTATTCTGCGGAATAAAAACAAAATCGTTTGTTGGATTTTCAAAACTACGATCAGCATCTTTCGCGGGCAAAGAAAGTTGTAGATTTAAATGCAAATCTGCAGTTTCTTTGTTAAAGTTCCACGCATCGCTCCAACATCCCTAAAATAGCTAATTAATTTAAAATTATTAAATATAAATGAAATTACAGATAAAGATGGAGTATCTGGTTTTGGTGGAGTAAATAAATGCGATCTTCTAACTAAAAGATGAAGTGGAGGTGGAGGCCAAGTAAAACACTCC
Source organism: Aquatica leii (assembly GCA_035610365.1). Taxonomy (NCBI): domain Eukaryota; kingdom Metazoa; phylum Arthropoda; class Insecta; order Coleoptera; family Lampyridae; genus Aquatica; species Aquatica leii. The sequence goes on along the minus strand of CM069436.1, from coordinate 78,727,871 downwards.
GGTTCTGAATGTTTTGGGATCAAACCGTAATCTAAAAAACTTAAAACTTAAAATCAAAGTAATATTATTTTAACAGTCGTTTACCAGATAGTTCGGGTTTCAATGTCACGTATAAGTTCTTGTCTTTTCCACTAATAGTAACCAAAAAACTCATTCGATAGAGTAAGTCTTTTAAGGATTTGGCACCATAATCTCTTGAATGCAAATGTGTGCCGTATTTTTGTAGATACAGATCAGGCAACTCACCTAGTTGCGTGCGGTTTTTGCGTTTTACCAGTAAATGATAAATTCTTGCTGCTAGTATATACAATTGAGTTAAACGTATTTGAGTGGTATCCACGTTTGTAGACACCTGGAAGTAGTAACATCAACACGGTTGTCATTGCTTTCATACACCATTATACATACAAAGTAATCGTTATTTTCACGAACAAAATGAAGAAACAAAGATAGAATAAATGTTTGGAAATAGCTAACTAGAAAAACTTAATCAATTTCTTAAAATTGTAAAAGTTGCTGGTGTGTAATATAATTGAAGGACAAGCATGTACCTTCAATTAAAACAAAAAATGGGACACCTTGGTTAGTTCGAACAAAATAATAAGCGGTGTAAACTAGGCTGGTTTTAATTACATTTTAAATAGTTATTTTTTAATTATTAAATTTAAATTTAAATAATCGTTTAATAATAAAGAATCGTCCGTTATTAAAATTGTGTGTCTTATTAAACTTTTTATTCGTGTTTTAATTCATGCCGGTGACGTGTTTGCAAGCAGTTAAAATGGTTTCAAAGTTATTTGCATTTTTTGAATCAATAAAAAATGATCAACAATCGATGAATAAATTTATGGAAAAAATTGCTAAAAAAATGGAAGAAAAACATTTCCAGGAAATGGAAGAAAATTCTAGAAGTCTAAAAGAAGAAATACGAACGAGCATAAAAATCAAACCAATTTTGTTTAAGAGGAAACTCAAGCAGATATGTTATATTTAAGAGAAGAATTATGCGAAGTCTTAAAAAACGGAAATGAGAGAATAGAAGCAATAGAGGACAAATATAAAGACCAAATGAAACTGCTTGAAGAAAGAATAAATCGAATAAATTGTCATGGCGAAGAAAGCGTCACGAGCGAAGATTTAGTAATGGATCATCGAAAAAAACTACTTGCAAGTTTAAGATTGTACCTTCAAATTGAGATGAATAAACCCCTTGGTCAAACAGTTTGAAACCGCAGCTACAGTTAATATAATAACAAACACACAAGGCCTTTAATAGTGGCTTTACTTACAGAAGCGCTTGAAATTTGGTAGACTGTTTCTGACCACCTCCAACAAAACTACGAATTTTGTTACAAGCTTTTTTTGCTATTTTACGAACCTGCACGGCCAACTCACAATAGTCGGTGAGAGGGGAGGGTTCCTAGATAATAACGAACAGATACTTAAGGGCGCCAGAGCTTATCCAAAGTCACTTCTGTCCCGCTCAAGACAGGTGGTAATAAACTTGTAACAAGATGTTAGGTTCGTAATGCTGAAAGAAACGGAAAAAAAAAGAAACTAAATCGTCAATAACAATTTCACATTTAGAAATGAGATATAGAGATGCCCATATTCAACAGGTGTACCATGCCCAAATAAAAAGTTGAGTTCAGAGAGCTGCGAAAAGTCTTCAAGAGTTTAAGGCTGATATCGCTAGACTAACAAGACTTGCGTATCCTACAGCACCATATACCTTCCTGGAGCAATTGGCTATTCAAAACTTTGTAAACGGCCTCCGAAACAACTACAGACTCTACGATTAACTCGACCCAAGGTTGGATGTCCCTTTAACCCATGTATTGAAGTTTAAGGCGGGAAAACAAACATCGCACCAAAACAGCCATAAACTCCGCTGTGCTGCAGAAATACCAGCGCTGACACAAAAAAGCACTCAATGCGACGTGTATTTCGGGAACAAGTAGCTCGAGGAAGAGAAGTGACGAGCTGTAACTGCGGGGAAGTGAGCCACATACGACAGCGCTGTCCAAAAGAAAACCAGAAGAGCATCCAAAAAACTAAAACAGGTTGACCGAATGGAACGCAAGTCGACCTCAACGTGCCATGCTTCGAAGATTACCATTCAAATGGCATCGCCCAGAGAGCAATTGCATAGCATTTATTTCGTTGGCAAGATAAATAGACGCAGTGTTCAGTTACTGGTTGACACGGGAGCGACAAACCATCATTTTCCTGACATGTTATTGAAAAATAAAAACAGTACGATTTCGAACGAACCAGTAACAGTACAACTTTAAACGGCGACGGGCGAAATAATACCTACTCGCGAACAAACCAAAGTAAAGTAAAGTAAAGTTTGGGAAATGGAGTACCCGAGTGCCAATTACTGGTAACTAACATCACGAATTAAGTTATTTTGGGAATGGACGTTATAAAGAAGTATCAGTTCCATTTGGATATGAAGAACGATGTTCTGAAGATCGACGGTGAAGAAATGTTTTTTGATTCATGAGTGAAGAAGTGGGTTTGACTGGAAAGACTGGAAGCGTAGTGATGGCACGCCTGGATGGAAATCTCCGGAAAGGCTACATTCGCGCTATTGAACCAATAGTTGAAAAAGGACTACTAGTTAGCAGAACATTAGTACGAGTGAAAAACACGATGCCAGTAAGAATATTAAATGTCAATTCAAATTCAGTGACGTCAAAAAAGAAGATCGTGGTAGACTAATGCACGCCAGTATCTCAAATTGTGAGATGCGTAAATTCTAATGAAGATACGTCGCCGAAGAAGTGCTAACAACATTTATTGGACATTCTTACCTCCAAGCGCCAAAACCTCAGCAAAGACTAGATGTGTTCGCACTGGAAAGTAGTTCCAAAGAAAGAACTAACGTGTTGAACCATAAAATTAATACCGGAGTTGCTCGGCCGATACAACAACATACACGCCGACTTCATTTGGCAAAACGAGAAGAAGCCCAACAAATAATTACGGATATGGAAAGAGTTGGTGTGATTGAATCTTCAAATAGTCCATGGGCGTCTTCAGTAATACTAGTAAACAAGAAAAATGAATCAGCGAGGATTTGCGTAAACTACAGCCAGCTTAACGACGTGGCCAAAAAAGACAGCTACCTTTTTCCGAGAATTGACAATACGTTAGATACCCTGTCCGGATCTTAGTGGTTTTAAAATTGGAACTGACTAATGGCCGTTTACTGTGATGCCCTTTGGTCTATGTAACGCTCCTGCGACGTTCGAGCGTTTGATAGAGACCATTTTGCAAGGACTGTTTTGGAAAACGTGCCTAGTTTATCTAGACGACGTGATCGTGGTTGGAAGGTCGTTTGAAGAACATTTGAACAACCCGAATGAAGTGTTCTAACGACTACTTGGGGAAAATCTAAAACTGAACCCGAAAAAATTTCCAAGTATTTAAGAAGGAAGTGCAGTACTTTGGCCACGTTGTATCTAGAGATAGATTAAAGGCTGGCTCAGACAAAATCCGAGCAGTGCAGGCATGGCCAAAACCAATCGACAAACTTCAGGTCCGAAGTTTCCTTAGGTTGTGCGCTTATTGTAAACGATTTGTCCCGGATTTAGCAATACTGCCAAACCTCTGACAAAACTGACCAAAGAAAGTGCAAAATTTAGATGAAATAATAGCTGCAAAAACGCTTTTTATTGACTAAAACATGTCCTAGTCGCGTCACTGATTTTAAGCTATCTAAGAAAAGATGGATGGTTTGTTTTGGATACCGATGCAAGTAATCTGACTATATTGCAATCCGTTCACAAGTGCAGGATGGACAAGAAAAAGTCATCGTCGGTTTTCTTAAGCGATCTTTAGAGACTGTCACAGGCCCAGAAAACAGACTGCAGCTAGTAGTGCCAAAGAGCCGAGTGGCGTAAAGAAGACATTGGTGAAAGTTCAAGATTCTACTGAGTGAAATTCAAAAAAACGTTATAGAATGGTGCCGTACGTGCACGATCAGCGCATTAAAAAATGGTCCAGCAAAAAAGCGCAAAGCACTGATGAAACAGTATAACGTGGAAAGCCCTTTACATTCCGACCAAAGTTGCAACTTTGAGTCTGGGTTGTTTAAAAAAGTTTGCCAACGGTTGGAAATTAAGAAAACTAAGACGACGCCTCTCCATTCTCAATCTGATGGCATGGTTGAACGATCAATCGAAGAATGTACTTAGTCAAAGTATTGTCTAAACACCAAAGAGACTGGGATCACTAATGCACTTTTTCCTAATGGCATACCGATTATTTGTTTACGAAAGCACAAGGCAAACAACATCCTGTGTTATGCTAAGACGTAAAATACGATTGCCATGCGACCTCCAGTTTGGACAAAAAGCGGAAGAAGAAGCTGCTGGAGAAGACTACGTCAGCAAGTTGATGAAGAGGTTAGACTAAGCACATGAGGCGGCCCGTAAAAATACACAAATTTCCAGCGACATAATAAAGACCAGATATGACGTTATAGCACAAAACGGTGAGTTTTAACCTGGCGACATGGTGTGGTTGTATAATCTCCAAAGAAGACATGATTTTCGCTGAAACTACAGATGCAATAGGAGGACTCTAATGAAGCCGTGCGGCGTATTAATTAAGTCATATATAGCATCCAAAAAGCACCCAAAGGCAAGCCAACAGTGATCCACATCGATCGTCTAGCTATGAGCATATACAAAGGCTCAGGAAAGGCTAGGTTTGGAGTTACAAGCCAGGAACAACAAGACCTGTTCCAAACACGAAAAGATTACGGCACATTGTGCGAGCAAGAATTTTGACTTGTCCAGAGGAGTTGCAGTCATATTTAAAAAGAAGTTGTTTCTACCATCCGGAAACAACAAAAAGCCAATTCCATTGTTAGAGGCCGCAAACAATTAATTGTCGCCATTAAAACTGCTTGGGAGGCGATTAGTAATGATTACCTACGTGTTTTTGTAGCATGAATGCCTAGACGACTGCAAAAATGCATTATGAAGGAGGTCTTACTCATTATTAAAATCGTATGTTTTTTTTGCTAGAATAAAACTTTAATTTCAATTTAGATAGCAACGCTAGGAAATATAGTCTTGGACCTAGTGTAAAACAGTTACAAGTTCTTTTGTTTAATTTTTTTTTAAATAAATAATTTATATTTCATTAATACGATAAACTCTGAATGACTGATTACTGTATTGCAGTGCAATGAGGTGTATGGAGTGCAATAAAAAAGTATAAAATTACACTATTTTTTCCACGGTGACTGTATGTTGTCAGTTTGTTTTTAGACTATAACAGCGACTTAAACACTAAAATACTTTATTGTTCTTAATTGACATTTTTAAAAATACAATAAGAACGATTATTTTATTGTATTACAGTAAAACAGAATATTGGTGACAGAGGAAATACAATTTTTTTGTTTATCATACTAGTGATGTGCTTCCCCCGCCCCTAAAGAAACATAACGTGAAAAGCGTTGCAATCAATATGAGGATTTTTAGAATGTTACATTTGTGTAATATAAAATGTGTTCAAAAAAAAGTCTTAATAAAGTTTATAATGCATTGTTTTAATATGGATCTTTTATTTACATATGAAAGTATTTCGTATAAAAATAAAATGTAGTTTACCGTTCCAAATCATTCAAAAATAAGAATAAATTGATTTTTTAGTTGTTTTTAGATAAACAATTTGATTTTCTGGTATTGTCAATGTTTATTATTTGTCTAATTTTAATTTCTTGAATAGCATCGCGAACCGCCACGAAGGATTGCCGATCCCATTCGCTAATAAGCCTAGTTTACACCACTAACTATTTCAATCGAACTAACCAAAGCGTCCCGTTTTTTATTTACTTGAGTGTACATATACATATAATTATGGAAAAATTCCGCATTTACGTTACAAAAAAATCTTTTGAGCGTCAAAAATATTGGCAAAAGGATCTGTGCCAATATTACAAACCAGAATGTGACGACAAACAGTTTTTTTCACTTTCTTGCCAATTTTCTCAGAAAGAAAAGGTTTAGACTAATAAGGAAAATTGGAAAAAATAAACCGCACATACCACACAACCACACAAAATAAACTCGGCTCTTTTCAGTTTCTTATAGAAATTTGTTGTTCAAATTGACATTATTACCAAAACAAGGATATTTTATCAGATGAATCAAATGTTTTTGGGCACTATTAGACAAAACCTAAAACTTTTCGTAATGATGTTGCTTAAAAATGCACATAATTTACATTGAATGTAATTCAATGGTCAATGATAAAATAGATTGTCAAAAATAATTGTAGAAAATATTTTGTTCAAAAATTGCTGAATTTAAAAATTTCGTAAGCATATATTTTTCAGAAATTTTTAAACCAGTTGATTTTTGTTTTTGTTTTTTTAGGTAACACGAATTTTATGTTAAATTTACCTCGATAGATTTAACCTGTTGTAATTTATTTGTTGACAAATTACTTTCAAACCGTAGTCGATAGTAGTATTTTAACTTTTTCAATTCCATTTTATGAGGAGGATGTAGTAACATAACCCATAACCGAATTTCAAAAACTTGCACTTCAACACTCACTGCAGAAAGTGTAGGTCCAATTTTAGTATAACAAACCTATAAAAAATTACTATCAAAACTCAAAAGCTTTTTTTTCTAATTACCTGAACAAAGTCGCTTAGTTTGATGAATAGTTCTAAAATAGTTGCGCAATCGTACATTTCGGGTTTTAAAGTATACCCAAATGTTTGTCGAAAGACGGTTATCACTTCTTCGAATGGTAGCTCTGGCAAATTTGATCTTCTGATAAGCTCGACAAGTTGTGTACCTGTAACTTCTAGAAGTGGTTCTAACGTTAGCATTATCATACGATCCGTGTCGAAGAAGCCATCAATCTATATATGAATCAAAAAATGTATAAATAAAACCTCTTTTGTAATATATTACCTCGACGGTTTCCGGAATTGCTTCAAAAAGTTCTATCAACTTGGTAAAACCATAATCAGTTACTTTGAATTCGCGTTCAAAATAATGATGGTACGACGGTAAAAACTTGTTAAGAGGCATTTTACAATACGGAAAATGTCGAAGTATTTCCTTTACCTAAAAGTTTGTGTATTAAATCACATTTAAAAGTAGTTTTACACTAACCTCTGCAATGAATTTTTTCGTTCGTTTTATCTCTTCGACAGTTTGTTCTTTTTTAGGAATAGAAACAACGTCGATGTTATCAACTTTGCTAAAAACTACTGTACCTTCTTGCAGGCTACATAATAAATCTTCTAAAGTACACAAACCATATTCGACAGGATTAAATGGTCTAAAAAACGTTTGTTCGTAAGCATGAGGAAAAAGAACAATACTTATTTTTTTAGATTTTTGTGATTTGATCACACGTAGTAAATCGATAGTAAAACGTCGCATCTGTACAGAATGTGTTAGAGTAATCATTTGCTTAGATCCGTATCCTAAAATCTTACTTCGGTGTAATTTTCAAAAGTAAATGTTTTTTTTTTGAAACTTACTTGTACAACATGCGAAATGGCTTCAAATAAATCCGAGAGTCGATTGAAACCATAATCTGCTACACGACATTGTCGTCCAAAATGACGATAATAAGTAGGTATGTAACAACTTACGAGTAATTGACAGTTTTCAACGTTTTTTAATAAGTCGACCATTTCTCGACAAAAGATTGCTACATTTTTAAAAAACGCCGGAGATATGGTGTTAGACAAAACATCTAAAAATTATTGCTTTAATATTAAAAAAAAATATGAGAAAATACAGAGATTAGGCGTTAGTCAACATATTCTTTGTGTATGCATAAATCAATTTGACTGAGAAAACTAACAGTAGAAGAAACTTAAGTGTTCAAGAATAATTTAAAAAGGCACAATAATTGATCAAAATCCTAAAAAATTAATTTTGACATGTTTATGGTCTACTAATTCCCTATCTTTTTTTTCTGTCTTTACATTTTTTTTACTTTTTTTAGGAGTTTTAGGTGTAAAAGAATCAGAAACAAAACATCAACCTATAGAAATACATTGCCAAAATTTCAAAACTAAGCGACTAAGACAGAAGAGAGAGAGCATATTTCAATAGACTTAAAATTACGCCAAAAACTTAATAACACAATCAACTATCATGTAACCAATTTTTTGCACGATAAGTAACTAGTCATCTTCTTAAATTTATTTATATCATCAGCAAATTGCCGTGGTTTGACTTTGGAACATTTTAGGATTAGTTCACTAAAATAGTTAGTTTTTCTACAGCAAACTAAAAAGTTTTATTGTTGACAACTTGTCGCATGTAAATATTGACGTCATTCAGATTTGTTCACAACGTAATGAAAGATGAAGTGAGTGCTTTGGGCAGAAACATTAAAGCGTACTGGGCGCAGTGGGACTCCTTGATAGTAGAAGACGGTCTTCTTAAACGATCCCTAGAAAGTGCCGAGGGCACGGGAAACAGACTACAGTTGGTAATGCTAAAAAGCAGGGTGTCAGAAGTGTTGAAGCATCTTCACGATGCGACATCAGAAGAACACTTTGGCATTAAGAAGACGTTGGGTAAAGTGCGAGAGCGATTCTACTAGATGAACTGCAAAGAGGACGTCATGAAATGGTGCCGTAAATGCTCGGTCTACTGAATTGGAGGACAGTTCGAAACATGTTGGAGGTCGTCTTCCGAGCAACAGGCGTTCAAGTGTTGGTCTGTAGTTACCAACTAAAAAGGTCAGGAAAAGTCCATTGACTTTTATTTTTATGGTCAAGGTAGTTGCCGAAATGGAGGAAGCTGCCGCTATCGCCACGATCCTTTCTACCGGTGTCGCATTTAGTCTTCTGTTCTGGGACAGAACAGTCCTAAGGAGGGGGCAGTGAAACATTCTCAAATTCAAGAGTCTTCTCGAAGTTGTTATCCATCTTCTAGAACGTATACCGAAAGATATGGAACACTGGAGAAGGATTTCTAAAATGTGTATATATACGGAACAAACAAATCGTAGGTCAGTTATTCCCATAATCTGAAGACGGCATTGTTAAGAAGATTATTCAAGTTGAAATAAATAAGTGATTATCGCGTGTGTGCAGATAAATACACGGAGTATAATCTTGTACGTGGCTTTAGTGTAAACAAGTGCGTGAAGCGGACTTTATCTTATCTTCGTCTAAGTGATATAAATTAGTGTAAGTGTTTTTATTAAATATTATTAGATTTAATTAGTTCGGTTAATTTAAAAGTGTACATATTTTTAGTATAAGTAAAAATATTTTTAGTAGTTTAAATAAATTAGTTTTAATAATAAAATTCGTTACAGTAATATTTGGTTTGCGCTATACCTACCTAACTCAATGCAGCCTATGCAGTCACAACAGTTTTTTTTTATTAATGAAACAAGCATAGAGCAATATCCTGATAAAAATATACAAAATGGATTTTGGGCAACAGTAATTTATCTATTTGAACCTCACGAGGTGTTTTAGAAAATTTGATTAATACCTAAGTTTAAAACTATAGCACACGAAATTGTCAGAACTTGGCTAAGACAAAAAAGTAAAATCTTAAAAAAGCATTAAAAAAAACCTGAACATTGAAGTTTAAGAATCAGTGTAGTATAAATATTTAGTTGCAAAACTGTTAGCAAAAAAAGACGGTTTGAAAATTAAAGAACAGCTAGCGAAAAAGAACACTGTTGGTGTGAGTTTTTAAAGGCTAACACGGATGATGCATATTATGAACAGTTAAAAATGTATAAAGTTCATAACAGCTATTTAACAACCCAATTAGCAAAAACGACAAAACCAACCAAACAAAAAACCAACAGAAAAAATTAAAACAATTCTAAAATTTCTTTAGAATGAGTTGTTGAGATGGCAACTTTTGCTAGAAAATTTGGTTTATTTATGTTATAGGACAGTGATTCCCAGTGTGATCCCTACAGACCCCCAAAGGTTCCTGGAATCATTTAGAAAGTCGTAAAAAATTAAAATTGATTTGGGGGTCCCTGAACGTCAGGGGGTTCGAGCAAGTTTTAATATAAAATAAAAAAATTGTGACACATTTTTATTAATACCCAAGTTAAAATAAATAACAATAAATAAATCATTAGCAATTTTTACATCTTAAGTAAAATATAAATATAGACAAGTGCATAAAATACACGTCATAACAGGCATCGTGGTGATTCGACTCTACCTTTACAGATTTATACGGGCACGCAATAGAATAGATATCTGCACCAATTAGTCCACAACTATAAAACAATCGTGCATCTAATCAGCAATTTAGTTCTGTGTTATGCGTGATGTGAAGTGCATACAACAAATTGTCTTAGTCTTTGACAATAAAAAGTATAATTTTTGGTATTGTTACGTAGATAACGTACTTTCGTTACGCAAGTATATTTAAATAAAATTTTTAATCTAAATTTACTTAAGCAAAGTTATACTCTTGTTTAAGTTGATTAAAAAAAGACCGTTAGACATATTGGATTTTAAAATTTAATGTAATGCACCCTAAAAGTAATAGCTTATTATTTTGTACTTGTTTATATTGTTTAATTTTGCAAATAACCAAACTCGCCAATGTTTAGAATTATTGTATATTACTGTATTATTATATTGTTATTAATTAATTTTTTAATTATTTATTTTTCTTGAAAAATTAATTGGTACACAATGAAGACCTACACAATATGTGACATTTACATGAAATTTTATTCTTACATCTCAAATAATGAATTCAAGAGAACGTTACATTGCAGCATTACTTTTAAAAAAGTATTATAATTAACAGTGATGGCGAAAAGCGGTCTTAGTCTTGCAGTCTTGTCTTGGTTTCGCAAGATTTGCAAGACCAAGAGCAAGATAATAACGCCATTAGCAAGACCGAGACTCAAGATTGCAAGACTGGATGGAAGACTAGCTCTGCAAGATATCGGCAAAAACATCACTATTTTGCAGGTTTTTTTATTACTAACGATTATTTATCTTTTTTTTATTTATCCTACATACAAACAAACCCAAAAAAATTATTGTATGTATACGTGAAAGTAAAAAGCTTTTTGAAAAAAGGTTGAGTAAAATGATGTTTGTATAAAAAATAAAACTATAACTAATAAGTAACCACTATAATCATCTTAAATAAAATATTTACTTAAACCAAAGAAAACTATTTGAAAATAGGTTAAAAGTTCTCAGTTTCCAAATTTTTTTAAATTGCAAAATAGAGATAAAAATTTGATTACTTATTTTCAATATATAACGGCGCTTCATTCGGTTCCCCATACGAACTATCCCTCGGATAAATATCCTTTTTGTTTTGATAATGAGCAGGGCCACGTTCTACTAATTCTTGAATATTACTAAGACGTAATTTTTTTGGCCATAGTGCAGCATCTTTCGAAAGTTGACTTATATTTTCCGTTCTGGTAATTTTTGAAGGTGTTGATTTTTCATTATCAGCGGAACTTGAAGATGTTGATGAATTGCTTTCTAGAAAATCAGTTTCTTGTATGCTGCTGATACTTGTTTCAAGTACAGGTTCAGAATATTAGGATTCAGCTGTATTATTATTGTTATTAATATTTGGCAAACTAGACTTGGGTTTTGAAACAAAATGCGTAATTTTGACATGGTTTTCCAGTTCTTTTTCTCTTTTTCTTTTATTCAGCAAATTTTAGTATTCAGACGATTTCTTCTTTTTTTCTGGCATCCTGTATACTGTAAAGAAATTAATACGTAAGTAAACAAATTGACAAATTATTCATGAAAACTTGAAATGTTTCGACGTCTTAAACTCAAACTGTAAAGTATTTTTTCAACATTACTTATTTCAAGTTATTTCAAAATTTATAAATTTTTATTTAGTGCTTATCAATTATTCTGTTTGAATTTACTGCAATTAACAATGATGTTTATATAATCAAATATAAAAGGATTTTTGAGATGCAAGTTTTTGGCTTTTAATGTTTTAATAAATCTAAAATAAAAAATAAATTTTAGATGAACTCACCTTAATTCACAACACAAAACACATCACTATAAACTGTAAAACTACAAAAAACTAAAGTTTCAAAAACAGATATCTTTTACCCCATGCACCTTTTCACTTCGTTAAGATAATTATGCAAGCCAAATTTTAAGCTCAAACGTGAATAAAATCATATTTCTTTGAGTTCACACAATTCACGTTATCATGTTACGTGTTACGTCTTCGATCAATTAAATGCTATTATTGCATACTCTCGAGAGGTAATTCGGTTTCCTCGTCTAAAAGAGTCAAAATAAAAAAAAACAAATAAAAAACACTGTAATAGCTAGCAATTCCTTACTGTTTTTTTATCATTATAAATTTTGTTTTGACAATGTTGTTTGTTGCTTTATCTTTTTTTTACTTTTCAGTTTTTTTATGCTCGTCGGCGTTGTGCACCACACGACTTTGCCTTTGCGTGGGACTGGTTACTATCGCATCGATAGAAAAATGAGACTCTGGTTACATAAATGGGTACCTACTGATAAAAATGAAATCAGAAAAGTCTTTGGTTTGCATCGTAAAAATGCCCAATATTTAAGACTATTAGAGTCAAGAAAATATGTATAAAAACTCCTAAAATTATACCACGCAACAGATTTGAGCTAATACTGCGCGTGTTGCATTTTGCTGAGAATAAAGATAATCCAGATAACGATAACCTTCATAAAATTCAGTTCTTGATTGATTAACATAATTTTCAAGTATCATATAAACCTTCTGAAACGTGTTGCATTGATGAGTCGCTTATTCTATTTATAGGTAGATAGATGATGCGACAATACATTAAAAAACCAGCGACACAAATATGGAATACAAATTTTTAAATTGTGTAGCAAAAGATGTTATATCTACTACTTTCAGATTTAGATCATGGTTGTACTTCTATGTCTGTGACAGATAATTGGTACACGAGTGTAGAGTTAGCAAACAAATTGATAAATAGACAAACACATTTAATAGGAACATTGCGAAAAAACTGACAGGGTCTTTCCAAAAGAACTTGTCATCAAAAAGCATAAATCAAATGAAATAACTAAAAGCGGAAATGATGTCATGGTAATTTTCTAGAAAAATAAACGCAATGTTCTAGTGCTTTTTACAAAACAGGCAAATACAACAACAGCTATAACAAATCGCAAACAAAACATTAGAATAAAATCGCAGAAAAGTCATTTGTCGATCTCTCTGATCAGATGACCGTTTATAAGACACCGCTGCGTAGAACCTAGTCAAAGATTCTGGAATTTGTTTTTGTAAATTTGTAGATGAAATACTTAAATAGACTAAAACATTTTTTTAGTTCGCCATACTGATTTTGTATGAGAGGGCACTAATTTTCAAATTTTTCAAATTGCTTAAACTCTTTTTTTTTTAATTGCACCCTTGACTTCTTTTAACTATTTCTAATGTTTTTAATTCTCTATCAATTTGCACTAAAACTTTCTTCTCCTAACATCTACAAGAAATTATCCAGAATGATAAAATTGTATTACAAATTCAACCCGTGGAAACCTAAACTCTACTATACTATATTTTGCTTTCGTATTTTATTGCTTAAACTTGACTAAAAAATTAGTTCTTATAAAAAGACCTCCAACGCGTATGATTTGTAAATTAGGATATAAAACGTACTTTTAGTAGTTTTAATTCAGTGAAGATATAAAAAGATTTCCGCTCTTTGTAAATAAAAAATAAAGTATAGTAACTCTTTAAAGATAACAAGCGACAATACTAAGTAATTTGTATAAAATACACATAACAAAAAAATTAAAATTTAAAAAATCATCTCTTACCTTCTAAATTTATTGTTTTAATATCTTTGGGATCTTTTAACTTAAGGTACTTAATGTTCTTATTTTGATCGTTACTAATTAAATCGACAGAAGAAAAACAAGTCACTAAGTGTTCTAACGGCACTCCAGCTTCGTTGTCCAATAAAGTTTGTTTAAACTGAAGAGCATAACATACAGGAAAACTAAAAAAAAAATTAATCACTTTTTGACAATGTTAAAATAAAGACAACACCTTAATAAAGGCATACAACCCATGTGCTGAATCAACAACTGATGAACCTGATTTTGAAAATAGCGCAAAGAAATTCGTATATTTGGGAGAAGGAAATCGTAAGATTCTCCCCAACCTGGATTTGTTAAACCGTTTGGACAATGAATTGTACAATAATAATTAAGAGTCTGGAACTTATCGAATTCTATTTTTAGGTGTTGTTGTAGATATTTACTTACATTTGCTAATGGTAAAGGTAAAGTAAAGTTAACTTTTTGGTTTAATACAATCATACGTCCATTTAAGCCATCGGTAATTTTGCAAACATCTTCTAAATTATTTATGTCCGACAGGGATATATTAGTCAAGTAACGACAACGAACGATTTCAAAAAATTTAAACAGAGGCATACATTGTCCGGGTACGTTCTAGAACAAAGCACATAGATGACAATACAAATAAACTTTTTTTTGTTTATCAAAATTTGTTCATTTTGAATTTTTATTGCAAAGTTTAAATAACAAAAATCTATTTATTTTTGACAATTATAAAATTTTTAATTTTTAATTAAAATAAACTTAATTTAATTCGTTTTTCTTGGTCAAAAAATCTGGCAAAAAGTGAGCTTTTTTAGACGTTTCTGTTATATTTAATTAAATTAACAAAAATAGACTTACTTTAAGTAAAGTAATAACAACCATACGCAATTGATCAATATTTGTGTGTAGATATGAAACATTGATTCGTTTGCATCCTAACCATCGAGAATCTAACTGAGAAATTGCTACTTGTGCTTCTTGATAATTTGCCACTTTTACATTTGCTACGAGTATATTGGCTTGTAGATTGAATGTGAGATTTAATATCTAAAACAACTCTGTAGTAAACTTGAAACGTTGAAAGCAAAGTCAGTACTGTGCAATATTGCTGAAACATGTTTAAGAGCATGTTTAATATTTCTTTAGTATCAATTGAAATGTCCAGATTAGAAACGATTAAATCAACAGGAGTCATATTTTCAAAATATTCATTAGGCATTCGTACCTAAAAACACTTTAGATAATTAAAGTAAACTTTGGTGAAAAATTTACTTGGGGATAATAAGGCGACCATGGAGGATTTTGTTGTTGATTATAATATAGGTTTCCTTGTGAAAGGTATTGAAAACTTGAACGGGCTGTTGCTTCATTTGGTATACTTCCACCTAAAATTTTTAATTAATTAAAAATAAGCATTGTCAAACTTTATAATGTTAGATGCCGTTTAAAGTAATAACATATTCATTATTTTAGTTAGTCTAGTGAACACAGTGGAATTCTTTGCAGTACAATCCTAAAGACATGAAGTGAAGTTATTGTTCAACATTAGCTACCTTGAACAAACGTTTACAGAAAACACTAAACATGCACAAAAAAGAGAAAACAAAATAGAACAGATACTGGAACACAAAACCAAACTGGTTGGTTTTACGAAGATGGCCAACAACAACAAAAGATTTGTAACAGTTTTCAGATTATAAAAAAAAGAACATTTAACATATTCATATTTTAAAAACAAAACCAATTTATTTTTGATTTTTATCTCCAGTCTTTGAAGTTTTTTTGAACACGTTTAACACAAAATATAGCTTCCTTAAGAGTTAATCAAAGACAAAATTAAAAGTAAGTAGTCATAAACATACAATCATTATACAATTGATTAATACAACATGAAATCTTCAAGCGAAATGTTAAAAACGGTAAACACCTTACCTCATTTTCAAACGATGTTTGAATTTAACTGAAACCAGACACTCAACATTTTAAACAAAAACTGTTAATAATTTGAAAAGAAAGTTAAGTAACCACAAATCGTTATCAGATTGTTCCACCAACATTAAAACATTTGTCATAATAATGGCATTTTAAAAGCAAATTGAAGAGCGAAATTAGCTAATTATATTTTAATGTTGAGTTACGACTCTTACTTACTATTATTGAATTGTTCTAGTAAATTCTGCCTGACAGCTTGAGGACTACGTTCATTAGAATCTCTTTGGTTTCTAAAATTATTTAATTAACATACTGCTAACGGGTCTACCGTATAGCTTACGGATTTTTTGGACTTGGTTTATAAAGCGACATTATAGCACAAAAGCAGCAATTTTTTTTAAAAATTAGTTATACATTGTTTGCACAATTCAATAAATGAAAGAACTGTACGAAATACTTTAAGTATAGGTTCTTTATCAAACTTTTATCGAATATTAAAGTCGCAGGTGTACTTTTAAAATTTATGTTTACGGACATGCATTTTAAAAATCATGTTTACATTATTTGTAATTAACTACTAATTATTATAACATTATTTGTTTTATTTAGAACTAACTTAAATCTATTTCAAAACTTTCAACATCTATTTTTTAAACATTTGTAACGAAAATTTCTGATTCGAACAAATACAAACCTTGTATTAATTGCTAAATTGAAATCAACAAATTACAGTAAATTAAATTATTGTTTTTAATTTTTTGATAAATACTTCGTCATCAAATTAATTTTTTTAAATAGTGCTAGACGAAATCATTTTAATAAATATAAACAAAGTGCTAATATTAAATGAATAAGATGTTCATTTTTTTAAGTTTTAAATTAATTTAGTTTGACTGCTTTCTTTATTTAAGTCCGTTTTTCCAACCTTTTTGGTTTTGGTTTCAAAAACAGTGAGTTTTTTTATGAAATGAAATAAAATACTGTTAGTACTAAAAATAATTATTGCTGGAAGATGAAATGTTCTGAATCCAGATAACATAAGGATATAAAAAGTATTTGAAGGAAGTTGGTGTCAGTTTTTTTCGAATCAAGATAAAAACAAAAGTGCAACTTATTAGACAGTTTTTATAAATATCAAGCAAGTTGTAAGTTGTTTTTCTTAAATATCGTTAGATTTTATTAGTTAGTTTAATAAAAATTAGTTACGTTCATAAAAATTAGTTCTAAATTTCATGTAAATAGTAAGTTTTTAAACTTAGTTCATTAAACCTTTTTTAACAGTGGGTATAAAATAGTCATTTAATAATAAAGAATCGTTCTTTTTATTCTTGTTACTATTTATGCCGGTAACTCGTTTGCATGAGGTGATGATGCAAAACTATTTGAAATTCTCGAATGAATAAAAAAATGAGCAAAAATTCTCAGAAAAGAAAACTCTAGAAAAAGAAAAGTTTTGCAAAAATTCTCAAAAAATTTGAAAAAAAATATTAGAAAGTACGCAAAAAATTGAGGAAAAATTGTTGAAGTTTAAAAGAAGAAACACGAACGAATATAAAATAAACTACATTAAAATTATCTAAGAAGAAACTCAAGCAGATATGTTAAATTTAAAAGCAGAAATATGCGAATCTATGAATAACAAAATAAAAGCAGTAGGAGACAGAATAAAACTGCTAGAAGAAAGAATAAATCAAATGATTTGTCACGATAAAGAAAGCGTTGCGAGCGAAGATTTAATAATGTACCATCTGGAAGAAACTAACAAGTTTGAAGTTGTACCTCCAAATTTTGATGGGAAAGTTTTATACTCAATCTACCACAAACAGTTTGAATTCGCAGCTATAGCTAACGGTTTGAGCAACAAACAAAAACCGACGTTTTTAATTGTAGTCTTACTTGAAGAAGTGCTTGTATTTTGCATGTTGTTCATAACCACCTCTAAAAAAATTACGAATTCTTAATTTCAAGTTTATAAATGAGATATGGAAATGCTCATCTTCAATAAGTGAACCAAGCTCAAATAAAGAGTCGGGTTGAAAAAACTGCGAAGAGTTTTTAACAGTTTGAAGCTGACATCGCCAAATTGACACGACTTGCGTATTCTACAGCATCAGATACCTTCCAGGATGAATTGGCTACTCAACTCTACGGTTAGCTCGACCTAAAACGTTTAATAACGTTTTAGTGCATGTCTTCGAGTTTGAAGCAGCAAAACACACATTGCACCGAGACGGTGATAAACTCCGTTGTGCTGCAGAAATACCAGAGCAGACAGTAAAAAGCATCGAGAAAATAGCGCGGCAAATACTTTGGAAAAGAGCAGCGACGACATTGAAGTGCGGTAAAATAAGCCACGTACTACGCCTAAGAAGAAGACAAAAAGCTCGAATGTCTAGAACGAATTGACTAAAAGAGACAAAAGCTAATCTCATCTAGTCATGTACTGGAGATTACCATTTGTATTGCATCCCTTATTGAACAATTACTGGTTGACACGGGAGCGACCAAAAACCATCATTCGTTTTCACATGTTATTGGAAAATGGGAAAACATCAGCAGTAACAGTACGACTTTGAGCGGCGACGTGCGAATAAATAGCTACTCATAGACAAGTAATAGTGACCATTGCTTTGGTAAATGGAATACTCAACTGTTAAGTACTAGTAGCCGACATCACGGAAGAAGTTATCTTGAAAATAGACGTTATAAAGAAGTATGGCTTCTATTGGGATATCAAGAAAGCTGTTCTTAAAATTGACGGTTAAAGAAATTACTTTTCATTTCTCAGAAAAAGCAGCCGTGTGAGTCTTATTGAGTGAATACGTAATTCTGCCTGAAAAAACTGAAAGTGTGGTGATGGCACGCTTACAAGGAAATTTTCATGAAAGCTACATTTGCGCCATTGAACTAATAAAAGGCAACTTGGTTAAAAAAGGACTTGTAACCGGCGTTGAAACTTAGTCGTGAATCTTTTATGTAAGACCCCGTAATCAGATTCATCTGGCTGAATTTTCTGTTTTTTATTACGATTGATTAGTTCGACGTTAGCGTCGAAAGCGTTTTACTCGTTATTTTACTACGTTTGATTTAAGTTTATTTGTATTTAATTGTTATTTCACAATTATTACTGGTATTTTTTTTAAATGCATAAAGTTCCGTGGTTTTGATTTTGATTTAGTGTTTTTACTTCTGGTTATCTCATTAGAATAACAACTCTATCTAATTTACGATTTCCTTTTTGGAATGTAATTTGATCAATTTTCTCAGTATCTATGCTTTTGTTTATGTTGAGTTCATTTGCGAGCTATTTGATAATTTAACGGAGTAAGCGTTTTCTGTGAGAAGATTTTCTTTCTTTCGCGTACCTACGTGACAGGACGCACGTGGTAAAAATATTTTTCATCTTTGTTAATTTACTTGGTTTGGTGTTCCATCTTTTACAAAGATTTTACGGCGCAAGTTTGTTGAATTAAGTGGGATTACGAGGTGATATAAGGAGTAAAATTTTGATTTTGAGAGGATCTTTTTGTCGCAATTAAGAATACCGGGTACCGGAATGTAGTCAAGTGTTCGGGGTGTTTTTACCCTACCGTTAGGCAATACCGCGGAAGTTAAACAAATGGTGCCGTGAAAATTGAGTGGTGTGATGGGAAATATTGGTTTTCCAAATTCGTAATTTTACGGTTTAAGGAACTTCATGGTATCCATAATAAAACTCACGTTCGAGTTGGATTTATTTTCGATGTTTTGTGTTAAAAAAAAATCTTGTCTTCGCTTTTGTGCGGATTTCAATTAAGTAGTGAAATAAATCTTCCGCCGTAATTCCATGGTTTGGGGGTCCCACCGAGCTTGTATTCGACTACTGTACACCTAGACCGTCCCGGGCTCGATCTAAACTCGAAAGCTTCTGGAACCGCTGTGGCCAGCAGTTCATCTGGAGTATACAATTGAGTAAAGGTGTTTATCGAATTTGTTATTACCGTGAAGTGAACCGCGATCGATATGATTTAAAAGCTTTGAATTGAGCCGACTGAATTACGGCTAACTTTAAATATTTCAAGAAACACTTGAAGGTGTTTGCGTGAAGTTCGCTTTAATTAATTAATTTTGTTTTGTGTATGTAAAAGTAAGTCTTATTCATGCATGAAAGATAATGTAACGAAATGTAACATATAATTTGTTTGAACGTTTAGTTCGAAGCAAAGTTTCGGACGTATATTTTATGACTTTCGTATTTTTTTTTTATTGTTAAATTTACGGATTAAGTATGCGGACAAGGCCTTGAATTTTATTTTTGTGTATTATTGAAAAATAAGTTAACGCTTTATTTTTTTTATATATATATTAATTTTGTATTCAGTTTGTGAATTTTTGTCTTGCTTATTATTATTTCATTTATTATTTTTATTCAAGTTTGTTTGATATTTATTTTTTTTTATTTGTAATATTATTCAGTCAATAAATGTTAAATTGTTAAACTGTAAAGAGCTTTTATTCATTCAGCTGCCGCGTACGTAAATTTTTAAGTGCATTTCAGAATTTAGCAAGTTACAACTCAAGGTAAGTCCAGGGGTTGTAACCAACCAGATGAGCTTTTGGTTTATCAGGGGTCCGGAAGCTATAATCATCGTGTCCTTGATTGGCGCCCTAACCGATTTTGAGTTTTTTACCTTTTTATTTCGATTTTATGTCAATCTCGTTTCCAAGTTATCACGGAATTTTAAAATATAACCCACCCCGTCTCCACTGAGCAGCGGCACAACATCGTTTATGTTACCTCATTTCAGGCAGTGACTTTGTTTTAACTTTGGCATGTAACAGACTACTGAGTGGCAGCATATTAGTACGAGTGAAAAACACGGTACCAGTAAGAATCTTGGATGTCAACTCAAAACTAGTAACGTTTAGAAAAAAGACCGTAGAATGCCAATGTACGTCAGTATCTCAAATTGTACAATACGTGAATTCTAGTGAAGCTACGTCGCCGAAGAAGTACCTGCAACATCTTTTAGACATTCTTACTTGCCAAAACTTCAGAGCCAACTGTTAGTACATATACAACACAGCGTAAATTAACTTACGTTGTATAGTTACCTATACAGTATATATATGTAATGTGTAGACATAGTAATATTATATATAACAAAAAAAAATAAAAGTTATTGTTCGATACGTCATGTGTTTTTAACTAAAAAATATGAACCAAGAAAAATATATTTTGAGCAAACTACACGAATTTAACTTGAAGGATGCAGAAGATTCGTCTATACCAATTAATCTGGGGTATTTGTGTCAAACAATGAATCAAGAACCATTTGAATCGCAAGAAATTATCGTAGTGCTATTGGATCGCTACTTTATTTGTCTAATAATACTAGACCTGATATTGCCATTGCAACTTCGATATTAGCTAGGTGTGTAAATGAACCAAAGGTGTGTGATTGCAACGAAGTCAAGCGAGTATTCAAATACCTGAAAGCTACGAAGTCTCTGAAGCTAAGACTGGGAAATGAAGAAGATGACAGAAGCCTTAAATGATATGTAAATGCTGATTGGGCTAGCGACCGAATTGATCGGAAGTCGAACACAGGTTATTGTTTTATTTTTAATGGCGCATTAATTGCATGATCAAGTCGAAAACAGATATCAGTTTCTTTATCATCGACCGAGGCTGAA
The DNA here is from genome assembly GCA_035610365.1 of Aquatica leii. Taxonomy (NCBI): domain Eukaryota; kingdom Metazoa; phylum Arthropoda; class Insecta; order Coleoptera; family Lampyridae; genus Aquatica; species Aquatica leii. The sequence goes on along the minus strand of CM069436.1, from coordinate 78,706,393 downwards.
TTTGTTGCATTTGCCGAAGCATTACGTGAACTTATATGGATTAAGCGCTTGTTGAGTGACTTTGACCAGGCTACAGAAGATCCCATCAAAATGTTTGAAGACAATCAGGGATGTATAAAGCTACTCAACGATAAAAAATGCCACCAACGTGTTAAACATATTGACATTAAATATAAATTTGTGCATGAAGACATCAGTACTGTACTGGCGGTATATTGTCCCACCAATGAAATGATCGCAGACATGTTAACAAAACCACTGGAAAATTTTAAGTTAAACGGACATGTTAAAGCAGTAGGTTTGGTAAAGTGTGATTTTTCGCTATGTTGAGAAGGGGTGTTAGTATATATACAACACAGCGTAAATTAACTTACGTTATATAGTTACCTATATAGTATATATGTAATGTGTAGACATAAAACAAAAAAAAATAAAAGTTATTGTTCGATACGTCATGTGTTTTTAACTAAAAAAGGGTTTTTAAGTATTTTTAGGCTAAGTATCAACAATATCTTTAATAGCAACACCAGTTGGCTAAAGTTAAAACGAGGTTTTGCATAGAATACAGACAGTGTTTGAACGTAAATAATTGTTACCCTTTTTTACTTAGAAAGAACACCCAACATTTCAGTTACAACGATAACTTTTTAATAATTCGATATAAAAAAATGGTTACATACCTTCTTGCGATTCTGTTCTGCGCGAGTTAGCATGCGCGCATTACCACGCAGTGGCTTACAGAATTAACTTAAAAAATATAAGTAAGCGGCCTAAACATGGCGACCACCTTAAAACACTGTTTTAAAAATCTCTAATGCTAAACAAGTAACATAGTAGGTAATATTATATAAAAAAAATCAAACACAAAATCGACTAAAAAATTTAAAAATATCAAGTTTGAACAATTAGTCAATAGGCAAAGGACAAATTTTAGCAAACGATCTTAACACTATACCGTTCGCGGTCTTGATCTTAGCAACTCGCACAATCCCATCTTTACCAGGATACACTTCACTAACCCGCCCGAGTTTCCATTTAAAGGGGGGAACATTGTCTTCCTTTATAACCACGAGCATGTCCTTTTTTAATTCTCCAAGGTTAAGTTTCCATTTCGTTTTTTGTTGTAATTCGGACACGAACTCCTTGCTCCACCGCTTCCAAATATGTTGTAACAATTGCTGAAGACGTTGGTATGAAGACAAACGATTTATGGGATGCTCCGACACATCTGGATCTGGCATAGCGGTCGATATTCTTCCGATCAAAAAGTGCGAAGGGGTTAAGGGTTGTAAATCGTGCGGATCAGAGGATAAAGGTGCCAAAGGGCGAGAGTTTAAAATAGACTCTATTTGGGCGAGTAACGTATACAGTTCCTCAAAAGTCAACAAAGCATTACCTAACACCCTTCTTAGATGACACTTAACGCTTTTAACCCCTGCTTCCCACAGTCCCCCAAAGTGGGGTGAATATGGTGGTATAAAATGCCAATCTACTCCGTATTTATTTGAAGCAAGTGTTATGTCTTTATGGTTATGTTTTAAAAATTTGTAAAGTTCGGCCATTTTAGAATTGGCACCCACGAAAGTTGTGCCGTTATCAGAATAAACTTTCGAGGGCATGCCCCGGCGCGCACTAAATCTTTTTAAAGCAAGAATGAAAGCATCACTGGTTAAATCGGTTACCAGTTCCAAATGCATGGCCTTAGTTACTAGACAAACAAACAGGCAAATATAACATTTTGAAACTTTGCTTCCTCGGCCTTTTCGATCCTTAAGCATTAAAGGGCCTGCATAATCAGTGCCTACAGTTGCAAAAGGAAAGTTAGGCTTTAATCTATCTTTTGGTAAGTTACCCATTATAGGACCTATTAGTTTAGGAGCAGCTCTAAAACACTGCAGACACGAATGCACTACTTTTCTGCATAAATCTCTTCCCGAAGTAGGCCAAAAATGTTCACGTATACTAGCAAGCAGAAGCTGCGGGCCGGCATGCAACAATCTTTTGTGTTCGCGCTCCAGCAATAATTTGGAAAACAAATGTCTGCCTGTAATTAGCAACGGGTGCTTCTTATCAAAGTTAAAGTTAGAATTAAATAATCGACCCCCTACACGTATTAAGCCATTGCAATCCAAAAAAGGCGAAAGACTTGCAACCTTATTGTTCTTGGGTAAAGGTTTTCCTTGACTAAGCATTTTTAATTCAAATACAAAAGAATGCGACTGTGCTACTCTAGTCAAACAAACAAGAGAACTGCTAATTTCACTGCGAGTTAAAGCACCAATTACTTTAGACTGCGAATTTAAACAGTTGTGCTTAAATCTCAAACAATACGCGATTATTCTTTCCAATTTACTCAAACTGGAATATTTATTGAATGGGAAATTTTCGGCTTGTAAGGTACTCAAACTAACAATCATCTTTTTCTCGGGAAGTTCGAAAGTAGTTTCTTTAGGAACAGGCCAAGAAGACTCAGAATCGTTTAGAAATTCTGGCCCTCTCCACCACAAATTACTATTTCGTAGATCGGAAGGCATGACTCCTCTAGATAGTAAGTCAGCTGGGTTGTGTACAGTGGGAACGTGTCTCCAAACGTAATTATTTGTAAGAGTCTGGATTTCAGCAACGCGGTGAGAAACAAAAGTTTTTAACTGGTTTGGTAGGGTTTTAATCCATCCCAAAACAATCATTGAATCAGTCCATAGGTAGCAATTGGCTACCTGACAATCAAAAAATCTATAGACATGATTTATTAAACGACTCAGCACCAGCGCACCACAAAGCTCAAGTCTTGGAACAGTTATTGTTTTCAATGGGGCTACCTTGCTCTTTGAACATAGAAGTTTACAATAAACCTTGCCTTCAGTTGACACAGAGCGAATATAAATGCAGGAACCGTAGGCCATAGTACTAGCGTTTGAGAAGCCATGTATTTCAATAGATAAAGGATTTGCGCAAACTGCGTGCCTAGGGATTTTTAACTGGTTGAGAGTCACCAATTCTAAACGAAAATTGATCCATTTTATGCGGATATCATCAGGAATGCTCTCGTCCCACTCTAATTTATGCAACCAAAGTTGCTGCAAAATAAGTTTGGCGACCACCGTGCAAGGGCTGAGTAGGCCAAGCGGGTCAAATATTTGCGAAGCCTCAGAAAGAATAATTCGTTTTGTGATTTTTGGTTGATTAGATTGTAAAATAGAATACACTAAGTTATCATTTTTAAAATTCCATGACAATCCAAACGTTTTTGTGCATGCATTGGAGCCAAGATCCAAAGAATGCGGATGAATGTAATCAGGATTTATATGTTCAAGAACGCGAGCATCATTTGCCATCCACTTCCTCAAAGGAAAACATCCAGAGTCTAAAACATTTAGCAATCCTACGCATAATTCTTGAGCTTCTTCAAGGGAATTAACACCGGCTAATAAATCGTCAACGTAAAAGTTCTCACGTATGATTTTCGAAACTTTTGGAGAGTTATGCTCACAATCACTAGCGAGTTGATGTAAACTACGAATAGCAAGAAACGAGGCTGAAGACGTGCCATAAGTTACCGTATTAAGTTCAAACGCTTGAGCTGGTTTAGAAGAGTCTTCTCTCCACAAGATACATTGCAAATGCCGCTGCGACGGACAAACAAGCACCTGCCTATACATTTTTTGTATGTCAGCAGAAAACACATATAAATATGACCGGAAGTTGAGCAATATAGAGAAAAGGTCCCTTTGAATAACAGGTCCAATCATCTGCAAATCATTAATGGAGTATCCCGAGGCGGACGGAGAAGAACCGTTGAACACTACGCGCAGTTTTGTACTAACGCTTTCCTCTTTGAGTACTCCGTGGTGAGGCAAAAAGAAACATTTATCAATTGGGCACTGAGAAGGACTCATGTGACCCAGGTGAACATACTCACGCATAAATTCCGCGTATCTAACACGAAGAGATTCATTGCACTGAAATCTTTTCTCAAGCGAGCGCAACGACCTTTCAGCTTTAAAATAAGAATTTCCTAACATTTCTTCATTCTTCTTGAAAGGAATTTTGACAATAAATCGACCGTCCTGATCTCGGGTAGTATTAGCAACAAAATGAGTTTCACATTCGACCTCTTCTCGTGACATAGATGGAGAAGTAGGCACTTCTTCAAGTTCCCAAAATCGAGAAAGCTGATCTTGAACATTGCAATCATTAGAAAAATTGCAAATAACGTTATTCGGCCGCGCTTCACTATTCAATGATCCACCAACAACCCAGCCCAAAAGAGTATTCTGTAATCTGAGTTGATTTGCACCAAGAGAAATTTGGCCTGCAGACAATAGTTTGTAGAAACAGGTAACGCCTAAAAGAATGTCAACTTCTCCTGCAATATTAAAATCAGGATCTGCTAGTCGAACCTTATTGGGAATAATTAGATGAGAAACATCTATCGAAGAACTAGGAACAATACCAGTTATGCGCGGTATGATCAAACAGGACACGCTGAGCGTGAAGGCGGTGTGCATTGCCATCATATGAATGTTGCATTCCCCATCAATGTGAGAAAGGGTATTAGCTATGCCTGTGACCTGCATGTTTACAATAATTTTATTCAATCCCAATTTTTTAAACAATCCCTCAGTTATGAAGTTGCTCTGACTTCCAGAATCTAAAAGTACTCTGGCAGGATAGTATTTTCCATTCGAATCGGAAACGTTCACCATTGCAGTGGATAAAAGAACTCTTGAGCTACTCGACACAAAAGAAGAAATAGTAGCGTCAGTACTTGGAGATGAGATAGTTGAAATTGGTTTCTCCTGATCTGAAGATTCCTTATGCAAGTGCAGAAGTGTGTTATGCTTTGCCTTACAAATGCGGCAACGGTAAATAGATTTGCAATATTTTAAGGTGTGACCCTTGCTTAATCAGTTTATGCATATACCTAGACCACGAACCTTGTTGAGACGCTCCAATGTATCGATCTCTTTGAACTTATCACAATTATAAATCAGATGAGAAGATTTGCAAAAATGACAAATAGGCTCAGTCGCAATTAATGATTTAGAGCGACTTTCACGCGTGTCTGGCGAATGAATAGGTCTTTTATTTTAATCGAGAGTGGTCAAAAGCGAGGCTTTTTTCTCCAAAAACTTTATGAGATCATTGAAATAAACAATATTATCGTCAATTCTAGAATTCTCGAACTCCTTCGTAGTGTAAGGATCTAACTTAGAATACAATAAATGAACTAAGAAAATGTTTCTTTGTTCTTCGGGATTTACTAATGAATCTACGGATCTTAAATTTCTTTGGAATGTGTCTATTAAATTTCGTAGCTTTGACGACGATTCTACGGTTATCTTTTCTAAATTAAATAGTGATTTTACATGATGGTAAATCAATGCTCGCGAATTATTGTGCCTATCATTTAAACTGTCCCAAACGATTTTATAATTTAAGGAAGTTGTAGGAATATTTTTCAATGATTCTGCAGCCTTAGCTGTCAAGGATGCCCTCAAATAGTGTAATTTATGCACATCAGGAAGTTCGTTATTTTCATGTATTAAACTAGTAAACATGTCGCGAAAATGCAACCATGTTTCGGGATTTCCATTAAACGTCGGTAATTCTATTGAAGGCAACTTGATATGCTGTTTTTTAACACCGCTATCAGGAGAGTTGGCACGTGAACTTTCAGCTGTAAATGTAACTGATCTTAAATCTGATTGAATACCTAATACATTGGGAGAACGCGATTTTACAGCAGTGCTATCATAATTAGCTAAATAAACTTTAGCAACAGAAATTAATTTGAAATATTTATCTTCAAACGCGGAGGTTTCGGCGTATTCAATTTCCAAATTATCGCTCGTGGTCTCGATGTCATCTTGCACTTGAGAAAACAAATCATAAAGCGGTTCAATGTTCGCCAATTGCAAACTCAAACGCGCAACTTCAGCTTGCGATAACAAATTATCATCTGCATTTATTGAATTTAAATATGTCTCAAAACGTGTTAATTTAGCTTTGATCTGACCTCGTTTCCTGATTGGGTCCATAATAGACAAGTTACGTATATGCACGTGTCAAAAATAAGTAAATAAGTAATAATAATGCAAAACAAATATGATTGCAAAAGAAACAATGAACAAACAAGTACCAATTCTAAAATGTTCAGCTATTTTACTTTGAATCGCAATAGTAACAAATATAAGTATTAAGCATCACCCGAAAGTGTCGTATTTTAGTATAAACATGTATACATTACCATTGCGTCGATAAAAGGAATAGAATAATGGAGGCACTTTCTTTGTAACAAAACGACTTTAAAACACTAAGGGGAACAATCCATTCAACGAAGTATATATTTTCTTATCCGTCTCGTTAGGACCATGTTTGAACGTAAATAATTGTTACCCTTTTTTACTTAGAAAGAACACCCAACATCTCAGTTACAACGATAACTTTTTAATAATTCGATATAAAAAAATGGTTACATACCTTCTTGCAATTCTGTTCTGCGCGAGTTAGCATGCGCGCATTACCACGCAGTGGCTTACAGAATTAACTTAAATAATATAAGTAAGCGGCCTAAACAGACAGCTTAACAATTTGACCAAAAAGGACAGTTACCCTTTTCCTAGAATTGATGATAATTTAGACACTTTGTCAGGATTCTAGTAATTTTCTACGCTGGATTTAAAGGATGGTTACTGACAGGTAGAATTGGAGCCCAAAGGCCGCGAAAAAACAGCGTTCACGATTAAAAAGTTGTATCTAGAGATTAAGTAAAGACTGACTCAAGATCAGGTTCGAAACAGAGTAATAACAAGCAGAACCAAGAATCAAGTCAATAAAATGTACTTCAATAAGTCTATGAACATGTACAGTGGTTCTAGAAAAGCTAGGTTTGGAGTTACAACCGAGCAGCGACAAGACATGTTCCAAACACGAAAAATTACACTATCGGCACATTGCGTGAGCAAAGATCTAGAGCGGTTAAAGTGGCATTTAAGTTTACATGGCAGATAAACTACGAAAATAGCAACCGGCGCAAAATCTTAAAACTGCATGATGACCGACTCTTCGTTTTCAATCTGGTCACCAAGAACTATTTACATGCAAAGCCGTCATACGAAACTCTGTGGCGAGCATTATGGAATCTGAAGAGAGAAATGGAGTTTTGCAAAATTAAGAAATTGGCAGTTTCTAAAGTTGGTTGCGGCTTAGATCAACTGTATTGGAGAACGTTTCGAAATATGTTGAAAGTCGTCTTTCGAGAAACAAAAATTTTAGTGTTGGTTTGCAGTTATCATCCAAGTAGAACATCGGGTCAGAAATAATCTATTAACTGCTACTTTTATGCCAAACGAAATCGCCGAAATGAAAAGAGCTGTTGCTATCGCCACAATCCTTTCTATCGGTGCTACCTCTAGCTTTCTGTTCTAGAAAAATTTTAAGGTGGGTGCAGTAAAACGCATAGAAGCTTTGAGATCATTAAAAATAATTCGAGGTAATACTCTCACAGCGGATAAAACTTTTATATAAAAGTTTGATTAATCTACTAAGAAGTTGGAAGTGTGGAAAATCTTATTTTTCCTTCTTTATTGTAAGCAACTGCCTGTTTATTCTTTATAACCTACCTAGTTTTGATTGGCGGTGAGATTATTGTTCCATCTTTTTCGTGATCTTCCTGTACTTCTTTTACCTATAGGTAATTCGTCACGTGCTATTCTTACTATTCTTTGTTGGTCCATTCGATTTATATATTCGTTTCATTCCTCTTTTTTACGCAACATCCAATCGTTAATATTGTCCATTCTACACGTTTGACTTATGTTGTCACTTTGTTCTCTGTCTAGTGAAATTTTTCCAGCAGTTTTTCGTAGGACTTACATTTCGCGAACTACTAATAACTTTTTGGTTTTTGCTGTATCTTGCCGGGTTTCTGCTGACTATATGATTATAGGTCTTATAACAGTTTTATACATTTGTGCCTTAGTCTCAGTATGTAGGTATTTTTTCCATATTGTGTCATTCAAACACCCAGTCACCTTCAGTACTTTGTTTGTTTGTTGTCTTACTTCCGATTCTACATTACCATATCCGGATATGTTTAGGTATTTAAATTTTATTTCTTGCTGTATAATTTGATCATCGACAACAAGTTTGCATCTGAGAGGTATTTTAGATGTTGTCAAGCTTTTTGTTTTGGAGGCAGAAATAACTATGTTTAAGGACTTGGGTACACAGTTAAAGCGATACAACAATCTTTGGAGATCGTTTTTGTTTTCCGTAACAACCACATTATCGTAATATAACATTGTTACCCATTTTGTATTTCTTTAAACGGCGTATTTGCGTTATAATCTCGTTTATAATTATATTAAAAAGTAGTGCATTCAAGAAGTCGCCTTGTCGCATTCGTTTTTCTACGGGGATTGACTCAGAATTTTTGTTGACGAACGTTGAGTTGTTATTTTTTTACCGATGCGTAGTAAAAATTTAAACCGGATTTAAGTTGATAAGAAAATTACACAGGAGAATTAGTAAGTTTAAAGCTAAACTGGATGATATGAACAATACAACGAGTGATGCCTGTAGTGTAACCAACATCAGTGTTGCCAGGAGTTACGATTTATCGCTAATCTAGCGATTTTTATTTTACTTTCTCGGCAGTTTTTTTGTTAATTGGCGATTGGCGACAAAACTGGCGACTTTTCATAATTATGGACAAATTTTGGTAATTTACAATATTTTGGGGCATTATCGACGATGTAGATAATGCAAACATAAAAGAATTATCCCATATAACTATTGATTGAATGATAATGATTTTTGATTAAAAATAATTACATATCTAGTTTTATAAGATTGAAGCAATATTGATAACGTTTTACATTTTTTTGAATTTTTGTTGTTTAAGGAATTTGAGTTTTGTTACTTATATATTTATTTTGTGCAATAAATTTGTTATGTCTTATTGAATTTTGCTATATATAAAAAATAAATGTAAAATTTGATACAAATCTAAGAATATTTAAAAACGTATCCACAAAAATTACTTGGTGTTAAACTTACTTATTTACAAATAAAATACAAAAAACACAATAAAAAGACATTTATGTAGTATTTTAATAATTAAGTGTTGCCAGGTGTGGTAATTTATCACCAATCTGACGATTTTTTTACTTTAGCGCCAATTTTTTTGAATTGGCGCTGGTATTTGCCGATTTATGGCGACTTTTCCTCTAATATGCTAAAAATCTTAGGATACATTGTTGCCGATAGAACGTGACGTAGCCCTGTGCATTCATAATGTGAGCAAACAATAGATGTGCTATTAGATTCAAAAAATGAAGAGACGCTAATCGAAAAGAGTAAAATAAATTACATTTAGATAAAAAATTTCTATGCTTTCGTTCCATGGAAGCTTAAGTTCCAAAAAGTAGCCAAATTGGAAAAGTCAAAAGAGGAATAAATTAAATAGATAAATGACATGAAAGATATAACTAATAAAAATTATAAACTGTGGGAAGACTATAAAAAAATAAGAAGAAAGAAGGTGTAGAGAAAATTCATCTAATGGAGCGCATTGATTTAATTTAAGTTAAAACAGAAGATGTAAGAAATTTAGTAAAAAGCTAGTCCAAGCAAAAAAAAAATATAATTAAAGACACATTACAAGTATAGGGAAAAAATGTAATATACAAAGCTCTGATTCTTCGTAGGTATTTGCAACGATTTAAAATGGATTTTGGTACATTTCTAACTGACGGATAGGCAAAATTTCCACTGACAGTCGCGTAATGGTAGAACGCCATTCTTACGGTTGATTTTGTGCATTACGGAGGCTTCAGAGCAGCGCTTAGGAAAATTTCTCTCGATGCAGAACGTATAAATCTCTACGAAACCTGCTTGATGTTAATTTTTGTGTTCTACCTAATTGAAACAAAGATCTACTAAAGCTCGTTGTATGTTACCCTTATGCTTACTTGCTATTAGAATTATATAAAAGGTTACAAATAGACTTTTTTGTCGTGAGCGAGAATAGGAGATCTATCTCAAGTATACTATCCTTTTTTAAACTGCAATTTATTGTATTTGTACTGTATTATTTAAACATCAATCTAGGCGGAATCCAGCAACAAAATAAAACGGCCAATGCATGAACGGAAACTACTAGTACGTCAGAGTTTTGCTTATAAATAGTTTCCGGACTATTCGGCACATTTAACTGTTAATCGTTTGCTACGAATTTAGTTAGCGGATAACGCGATTTCGATAAATATTAATGTCTATTGTGTAACTTAATATATACTTGCTATTTTAGATTCATTTTCTGTATGGTTATTACACCAAATTTTATACCACTTGAGTGGATGACGTCACTCTCCCCGATGGGATTAATACAATAAAACAAACAAAAAAAAAACAGAACGTAAACTCGTTTAAACAACTTAAGTTTTTAGTTTTTTAAAAATGATACTGTGATTTTTCGTTTTTTCTATCTCCGTGATGCAATACTAGTCAAAATAAATCGTAGTAATAATTTTGTTATAACGTCCTGTTGATTTATTCTTAACGTACGGTTGTGTTGCGGGTTTGGAGACTTTTCTCTACCCCAGACTTCTTTTTTCCTCTACTTGCAAGGAAAAGTGGCACAGGGCACGAATTCACTAGTTTACTTAGATACTATTATTTCAACCTATGACTATCGTCGATTTAAAACTATCCAAAACAGGCGAGTCGACAAACTAATTTCTTTAACCTTCGCAATTGGCGTGTTATATATTGCTGATACCGACAGTATCTGTCGCTAATTAAACAAAAAAACTGCTAAGAAGAATCTACCGATTCCTAGACTGGAAGATTGTTTGGAACAACTTGCAGAGTGTACCTTGTTTTTCAGTTTTGATTTAATGAATGGTTATTTGCAAATGCCACCAAAAGGAGACAAAAAAGCTTAATAGGCTATGTTTTGGTTTGGTGAATGCGACAAGATAACAAATGATGCAAAAAGCAAATAATACCGCTAGTACAAGCTCAAATTAATTCCTTAAATATTTTCAACTGAGAGACCAACGAACCTGTTGCTTAGAATATTTTTATTGTAGTCAGTGATTGTCAAGCTTTAATACACTTAAATGCACAAAAAACCCAAAATTGACAAAATGTCTAATATAGCATAATGTTAGTAGAATATAATATAGAAATACAATACCCTCCAGGTCACAAAACTTATCATATAGGTTGTTTAGGTAAAACAATCGTAGAAAAAGTAAATAAAAAAGGTATAACACTTGTGTGGAAGGTTGAGTGGGCCGGGCACTCTCTAGACCTTTCCTAGCTCCCAAAAAAATTTAACTGACACATAAAAATATCTTTTTATAAACAATAGAACCTAGGCTACCCTAGCGCGGATGTCTAGTTACTCGCATGGTGTGAGATAGAAGAAATTGTTGAAAGAAGAATCCATTTCTAATCTCAGAAGAAGAAATAATGATAATCTAGCAAAGTAATTTGAGATTGGGAGAAATCATAAACATTCTAAAAAAAGAACATGATCAAAGCAAGTTAAACCGTACATCTTAGAAAATGGAAAACTTTTTACAAAAGTAAAAGTAAATTCCGAAGAAAGATGGTTATACGTCTTACCAGAAAGAACAATAACATGCATGTTTTGTAATAGTTGATGCCTTCAGTCGATTGCTAGCCACAAATAGTACTACATCTGCGGAAACAGCGAGCAATTTAAAGACATTGATAAATTGTGATGAAGAAACTTGGGATAAGACATTATCTAAAGTCCAAAAAATTTAAACGAAGCTTTCAATAAAAGTACAAAAAATCACCGTTTGAAATCGTATATGACTATCAGTCAATCAAAGGAAAAAGTTTTGAAGAATTAAAAAGTGAAGCGATGGATAGAGTTAAAAAAATTTAAAGAAAATACAAAACATATTATAAGAACCGGTATATATATACTTTGAGGTAAGAGGCTTAGTGATGGTAATAAAAAATCTTATCCTCACGGGACAACTGACTAAAACTCACTTAAAGCATCGTGGTTCGTATATTATCTTAAAAATCTTAACCTACCGTCTTAAATCTGAAAAAACAAGAAATTAGTAACGTCAAATTTCTTGATAAAAAGATTGCAGAAAGTAAAATGTTAGAAAGTACAAATAATAGTGAGACAATAGCTGCGAGCTATCCAGTTACCTGTTATTTCCTCATCTTTAATTTTTCTATCAACACAATTTATGGTAGTTTTTCTATAGACTTCTAAACAAATGTATGTAAAGATTTATGAAGTTCGCCGAGCATTTGTATTTTCCAGTTATTTTAGTTTTATAATTGTCATTATTAATTGTCAGCTGATGAAGAACGTAGACCACGGTCAATGACTAGTTTTTTACTAAATATCTACACCGTTTACCCTAAAACAATTTTTAATCGTGTTTTATGGTAAAAACTGTATGTCTAAAGTAAGAAATTCATTCAAATAAAAAACAAGCAACATAACTAAAAGCATTAACAACAACTTTTGAGTGAGTAAAAAAAATCACTATCAGTAAGTCAGAGGAAGTGAAGCTTACGATGAGTTACTAAGAAAAGCAAAGTATGAGTACAAACAATACAGCAACCTTAAAGTAAAGTGTTTTAAAGTAAATCCACATTCACAGAAAAAACACCCAAAAAATGCAAAACAAAAAATATGTAAAGGAAACGCCAAAGAAAGTCAAAGAACAAGCAAACCCCACGTTGGGCGCCAATTTGTTACGGGCTGTTTTTAATAAAACACGGTTACAACTAAGTTAGTAGTTTTTAAAAAATAGTCGTTGATAAATTAATAAAAGTATAAATAAAGCGCCAATTCTCAAGTCAAAAATATTCTTACCTGTTCGAATACTTCAGATATCGATGTATCCCGTTTACAGTAGTCTCTAAAAACACAACACTATCTAAATATATAAAAATAAATTGCTGTTCGTTAGTCTCACTAAAACTCGAGAACGGCTGGGCCAATTTAGATAATTTTGGTTTTGAAATGTTTGTTGTATTCCAGGGAAGGTTTAAACGATAAAAAAATGTGGGAAAATTGCGAGGAAGGTAGTAAAAAAAACAATTTAATTTTCCATACAAAGCTTGGTTGCCAAGGTTACGAAAAGTTGTTTATGTTGTCAATTATGAACTGACTGTTTAGGCGTTACGAAGTTCGCCGAGACAGCTATATATGTCAATCCATCCTCTATATCGATCCATACCTCAGACAAGGAGTGCATCCTTCTATCTTTGTGAGTGACGATTAATGCTACGTGCGCGAGAACTTTCTTTACTTAGGTGATAATTTGTGATAGTGACATTTCCAGTTATGCGCTCTTTTTTTGTTGATCTTTTGTGATAGTGACACTTTACTGCTAGTGCGCGACAACTTTTCTCACTTTGATTAATTACAATTTACGATGCTGAGGAGAAGACAACCTGACTTAGGTCGTCGCAGTCAATCAAATGTGCGAAGAGCTACCTCACGTGTTAACCGCACTGATGACCAGAGAGAGACAGATAAAGAAAATAGTCGTATTGCTATGTCAAAATTGCGTTCTTTAGTGAGTGACAATGAAGTAGATAGGCTTAGAATGCAACGAGTTCGTGCACATCAAACACAACAACAGCGAGCACAACATAATGAAATTGAGCGATTCCGCAGACGCAGTGCTCCTGTGATTCTGGAACGAGCTGCATTCCACTATGATCCGGCAATAGATTATTGTGCCGACAAATCGGTAACAATTGGGGAAATGACAATAATTTGTAAATATTGTAAGGCGTTAAAATACAGTGGTGAATCTACTGGATTATGTTGTGCTAGAAGCAAAGTAAAATTGCCACAATTGATCCTACCACCAGATCCTTTACGCTCTTTAGTTTCTGGGATTGAAAATGATTCTAAGCACTTCTTGGCCAACATTCAGAAATATAACAGCTGTTTCCAGATGATATCGTTTGGCGGTACACTTATTATACAGGAAAATTTCATGCCCACTTTCAAGGTATTATACCATAATATTTTTTTATAATATTTTTGTATTAAAATATATATCGGAAATTGGACAAATCTTTAAAAATTACAGATACAAGAACAAATTTATCACTTTACTGGGGGCGCTGTTACCACTACCAGATGCAGATCATCAATTTTTACAAATTTATTTTATGGGCAATTCAGAAGTTGATAAGCGTTGTGCTCACAATACAACTGTAAAGAGAACCATTGTCCAAGAATTACAAATGTTTCTTCATCAGAACAACAATTTAGTAAACATGTTCAAAATAGCATTGGATCGGATTCCATCTGATAGTCATAATATTGTCATTCAAGCTAACAAAACACCTGCCGGTGAACACACAAGGAGGTTTAATTTACCCATCATTGATGAAGTGGCTGTTGTCAGTGTGGGAAAAAATTTACAATCTAGAGATATTATGCTTCATCGTCGGAATAATTATTTAAAACGTGTATCTGAAACACACAGGACTTATGATGCGTTACAATATCCTTTGATCTTCTGGCAGGGGGAAGATGAATACCATTTTAATATCAAAATGCTAAATCAAGAACAGGTAACTAGATTGAACAAGATTAAATAATATTTTTAAATTCAATTCATCTAAGTAACAAATTAAAAATTTATCATTTTTGATTGCAGGTGCTGAAACCAACAAAAAAGTTAGTGCTATGAATTTCTATTCATACAGATTCATGATCCGTAAAGGTGAAGTAAATCATATTTTGATGTGTCGAAAACTTTTTCATCAGCTTGCAGTTGACATATATGTCAAAATTAAGACTGAGCGATTGACATACATCCGTTTGAACCAACGACAGCTTCGATCAGAGGAATAAATTCATCTCCACAATACTATAAATGCCGTTGGCAATGTGAATAATGTGGGAAGAATGACAATTTTGCCAGCCACTTACATAGGAAGCCCGCGCGACATGCACGAATATGCTCAGGATGCTATGTCATATGTTAGGCATTATGGCGGCCCAGACTTATTGGTTACATTCACCTGTAACCCACAATGGTCCGAAATCAAGAGGAAATTGCTACATAGCCAAACACCAGTTGATAGACATGACATCACTGCCAGAGTTTTTCAACAAAAATTAAAATCTCTCATAAATTTCTTTATAAAGCATCGAATGTATGGCCAAGTCCGTTGTTGAAAGTACTCTGTAGAATAGCAAAAGCGTGGTCTGCCACATGCGCACATTTTAGTCTGGTTAGTGGACAAAATAAGGCCAGATGAGATTGATTCCATAATTTCTGCTTAAATTCTTGATGAAACAGTTGACGCAAAATTGCATGCAGTAGTTACCAAAAACATGATACATGGACCTTGCGGAGTTTTCAACAAAAATTCACCCTGTATAGTCGACGGCAAGTGTTCCAAGCGATACCCAAGAGACCTGATTGCTGACACCATAACGAGAAATAATGGATACCCATTGTATCGTCGGCGATCAGTTGCGGACAATGGGCGATCGGTAGTTGTGAAGGTAAGAGAATAAAATGTTGATGTAGACAATCGTTGGATTGTGCCATACTCGTCAAATTGTCCAAAGCTTTTGAGACTCACATCAATGTGAAACATTGTAACTCTGTGCAGTCGATAAAGTACATATGTAAATATATTAACAAAGGTAGCGATATGGCCGTCTTCGCTGTAACCAATGCAAATGACGAAGTATCACAGTACCAGATAGGTCGCTATGTAAGTAGCAACGAAGCAATTTGGCGTATCTTTTCATTTGCGATCCATGAAAGACGCCCTACAGTAGTCTATTTGGCAGTCCATTTAGAAAATGGTCAACGAGTTTATTTTAATGAATCGAACGCGGCAGACAGATCGGCACAACAAGTTTTTTCACAGTCTGTCATACTGATGATTTTGCTCGCACTTTGCTGTATGCTGACATGCCACGCTATTACACATGGAATGCATCATTGAAATCGTTTCAGCGTCGAAAACAAGGAACACCAGTTAAAGGACATCCAAATGTATTTGCTTCAGACGCTCTGGGTCGCATCTACACAGTACATCCAAATAACGATGAATGTTATTATTTTAGGTTGTTGTTGAATGTTCGTGGTCCGGCATCGTTTAAACAACTGAGAACAGTTAATGAACAGCTGTGTGCGACTTACCGTGAGGCATGTCAACTATTACATTTACTCGAGAACGATTCGCACTAAGATGATACGCTCAAGAATTCCGTAATATCTTCATCGCCGTATCAAATTCGTGCATTGTTTGCGATTATCATATCGACATGTTTCTCTTCGAATCCAAAAGATTTGTGGGTTGAGTATAGAGATGACATGTTTGAGGATGTTTTGCATCGTGTGCGTCGTCAAACTTTGAATCCTACACTACAAAAGACTGCAGAAATTTACAATGAGACATTGGTCAATATAGAAGATATGTGTTTATTGATGGAAAATAAAGTATTGTCGTGTTTGAGAATGACAGCACCTAATCGTCATATGCACGATGCATTAAACCAAGAGTTGCAAAGAGAACAACAGTATGACATTGAAGCATTGGCCGAAACAGTTTGTACAAATGTTCCACAATTAAATCAGCAACAAAGAATTGCGTACGACACTTTGATAGAAGCTGTGAACAGTGGATCTGGTGGAATTTATTTCCTTGATGCTCCCGGAAAAACGTTCTTAATTTCATTGCTTTTGGCGAGGATCAGATCGCAAAATGATGTAGCTCTAGCGTTGGCTTCATCTGGAATAGCTGCGACTCTGCTAGAAGGCGGGCGAACTGCACAATCTGCTTTAAAATTACCATTAAACATGCAAATCAACGAAACACCAATTTGCAATATTGCCAAAAATAGCGCAATGGCCAAGATTCTACAGGTATGCAAATTGATTGTTTGGGATAAATGTACAATGGCCCATAAGAGGTCACTGAACGCACTGGACAGAACGTTAAAACATCTTCGTGACAACCAAAATATTTTTGGTTGGTCCATGATTCTGTTGTCAGGTGATTTTCGTCAGACTCTTCCAGTTATTCCTCGATCAACTGTTGCTGATGAACTAAACGCATGCTTAAAATCATCGAATTTGTGGCGGTACGTAAAGACACTCCAATTAACAACTAACATGCGAGTATTTTTGCAACAAGATGAAACTGCAAATGTGTTTGCGAAGCAGTTGTTAGACATTGGAAATAACAAAGTCGCAGTGGACACCTCGACCGGATTCATCACATTACCCACAGATTTCCGTCACATCACAGACTCAAAAGAGAAGCTTACTCAGCCGGTTTTTCCAGATATAGCGCAACACTTCAATAACCATAATTGGCTAAGTGAACGAGCAATATTGGCGGCGAAAAATAAAGATGTCGAGGATTTCAATCAGTTGACACCGTTATGAACCAGGATGACGTAGTCAACTATCCCACGAAATCCCATGGACAATTATACGTCGCGTGTTCGCGCGTCGGAAAACCGTCATCTTTGTTTATTTACGCACCACAAAACAAAACAAAAAAAAATACGGATTCCTTTTGTTTGTTTTAAGTTTATTTATACAAAAGTTTAGGTCTTTTATTTATCGATTGCGGCAGTACGAAGTTTGCCGGGTCAGCTAGTAAGTAAATAAAACAAAAATATTTGATAAATAGAAGAAAATACATTATTAAAAATAGCAATCAACACAAGCACTAACAACTTAACTCTAAATATTAAATAAAGATACTTATCTGACAGAACCTCTACATAATGCTATAGGTGTGAGACAAACATTTCTTGTGGCTACCACATCTGTAGACTCTAGATTAATTGCATCTACGGATACTGATGTTGTTTTCTAAATTTTACACGTTTCAGATAGTTTTCCAAAACAGCAGTGAATGCTACTGCCATAATCATGATAAACTCATATTTTTAAATCAAATTATGCACTGTTTACACAATAACAAATGAAGACAAGACCAAAACAGGTTTGACTATAATAACAAATCAAAATAATGTATACTGATGTATTTAAACAAATATAATACAATAATCACTATAACAACTTATCTAACAAAATGTTCTATACTACCAAACACTGAATAATGTATTGGCTATAAATTTCTTCTTCTGTTTTTTTTTCTTTATTAATGAGTGTCTAGAACTTTTAACTGCTCTCTGAAAACGTAAACTGATTGATATTTTAATGCAACTTATGTACTAACCCGTAATAGCGCACAGCTTTCATTTTAAAAGCTGTCGAATTCTCTTTACATTTATAAGCCAACACTTGTTTAATCCTACTTATTTCTACCATTGGAAATCTTGTGGCAACATAAGCTAAAGAGGCCTTGATCAATGTTTACTCGATAAAAATTAATTAACTTACATATAATCGCTTGAACCTTTGCTCGATCTAATGCTGGTTTAACAGGCCTTTCTCCAGTTCCCGCTCGACTCCATCGTTGTCCGGTTACAGAACACGTTGCTAACTCTGCTGGACTAAATAATATTGTTGCTAAACCACGTGTTAATTTTCGATAGTCGCTCCATTTTACAGATCGCAATTGATCTTCATAAATTTCTATGCCTTCGCCAAGTTTTATCTGTGGTAACAAAACAATTTACTAACAATATCGTGAATTGTAGATCTTTAGATACCAATCGTTTTCTTCGTTCTCCTTCTTTGAACGTTTCTTTGCGAAACCTGAGGTCGCTGAATATGGCTTCCGAAGAGTTTTCGCAGTTTGCAGTTGACGCCAAAAATTGTTCTGACGACAACCGTCGCTTGAATCTTTCATAATCTACAAACATTCAACAATGTTTGAATTATGTTTTCTTAATTCAGACATTGCTTAAGAATTAGACACATTAACCACCAACATTGAAAGAAATAATTTTTTTTAATTTACCAAGCAGATGAGAAGAAAACAAATATATACATATTATATACATCAAACGTGCCAAAATATCAAGAACGATAAAAAAACCTGTCGTGCAACAACATTTCAACAGCCTCAAAACGTGGCATAATGATCGAGTTTAAGGCTGAAGAAAAACAAATTATTTTGTTATATACGCGAAGGTCTATGAAAAATAAGAAATAATATTTAACTAATAGAAAACAAAATAAAAATATGAACCCCCAAAAAGGATTAAATAGATACGACTAACAAAATGGAACAAAAAACAAAGTTTTTTTTTAAATTGAAAACACACATCGCTTTTTAGAGGTATCACATATTTGCATTAGTTAGTGTTTGGCTGTTAGTAAATTTATAATAAAAGAATAACAGTAGTTGAAATTTTATTTAGTTTTAATAATGCAGTGGTGTAAACATTGAGTGCACAATTGTTTCATAAAAGTATTTAACAAAAACAAAGCTGGTACCATCTACACATTAATTTGTTTAGTGTTTGAGCTTAACCCTTAGGGCAAAGCACTTTTGCCGTACTTTAATTTTAACTCGTCATGATAAGGGTATTCATTAGTCGTATACCATTTATCGTCTACATTATCATTTCTTATAAAACATTTATTATGATGGCAACTAATCATGTGGCGTTTAAGATACAAATCAGTTTTAAAAGGCTTTTTGCAAATGTGGCATTCGACATAAGTAGGATTGTGTATTAATTTCATGTGTTGTCGTAGATTGGATAAATTGCTGTATACCCGACCGCATTCTTGGCATGGTCTCGGATCCAGCGAGTGGAGTTTACGACTGTCATTGCCTGCAACAAATCGTAAAATTATTCTAGATCGTTGCAAACGCCACTACTATTGGATCCGAGACAAAACAGTATTTTTACAAAACTCACTTGCATATCCTTCTGTTGGATTTTCTCGTATGTTGAAGTTTGACGTTGTTGGTATAATCTCCATTCCTCCTAAAAATATCAATAAGTTTTTTTGTTAAACTGCAAAAATTTAAATACCTGTGAGCTCAGTAACGTCACTGATGCTATTAAACGTTAAAGAACCATCTTCTTTTCCTTCATCGTCACTAAAGCAATCTAGCACTTCAGTTTTTGGTTCAATTGTTGTTTCTTCTACATTTGCTTGAGTTTGTATTTCTAATTCTGTAGAATTGTTTATTGTAGCATTTTGCACTAAAGTAATTTGTTGACTGTTACTAAATTCGAAAGTTTTTCTTAATTTACATGCTCGTTTTGGCGGCGGTGGACTGCTAGGGCTCTGTGGAAAATTTATATCTTGACTAGAAGTAACTGTACTACTACATGATGATATCTTTGTTTTTGTCAGTCTTGGTTTGCCGTTTACAGTTGATGATGAACATAAATGCGATTTGGAAGATGATGGTTGAGGATTTAAGAAAACCAGATTCTGTGAAGCATAAATTTACATTAAAAAACTATCTAAGATAAAGTAAAATAAAGAAAGTGCAGTTACTGGTATAATTCAGATTTAAGTGCGGAGTTTGCTTATGTTTCAGATCCTTTAATAGTCGCACAACATTTTTTGGTGAGTATATAGGTTTAGTTTGCCCTTTTGAATTTAGATAGTTTCTGTTCGGATATCGCCAAAAGCGAAAATATTGGTCAAAGAGTAGGTACTGTTTTCAAAAACTATTTGACAAAAAGTTTTGATAAACGGTTACCCAAAAACTGACCATTTTTAGTAACTCATGTCACAACGAAAGTTATTAAAACTACTATAGAAATTTACATAACTATTTTGAAACTTCCCCTAAATAGTAGCCACTCTAAGCCTCAAACTAGTCGTTAAGTAGCTACGAAAAACCTGAGTATGAATATTTCAAAGGGTGTATTCTCAATGTTGGCTTACACTAAACCAGAAATAATAATAAATTACTTTTTAAAATTGAATTTATCTAATTAATAGAAATGTCGTACTCATAAAATTATTCGATCCAACTAGTAAATGTAATGATGGAATTTTTTTCAAACCCAAAAAATTGATTATAAAAGTTTACGATTCAACGTACAAGATCTTGATAGGATGCCGACATCAACATCTAGAGTGCATAAGATTAAAAATCTAAATCACCAAGATCCAAAAAGCTTATGGCAAATGCTCAGTTTTTGTTATTTTTAACTTTTTTTTATATTTTACATTCATTTACTGCTATTTATATTTCCCGATAAATTTTGCCATAGTGTTTGTTATTAAAATGTGATTTTGTGCAATTGCTGCAGATCGACTTTTTAAATGATTTTTTTCATTAATGTGAACCGAAATCATGTGGATTGCAAGATCGAGTCATTAGCTAAAGCATTAGCGATGAGTAAAATTAAAATAAAAAACTACTCGATATCTAATTAGTAAGTTTTAGCTTAAAGGTTATGTTTACAATTTAAACAGCCAACAAACACGTAAACTGATTTAAATATTGTGGAAGACATACTACTTAGTTTGTGATATGTAAGATACTGTTACGTATCTTATTTATTAAAAACTAATTTATTTAAACGATTAAAAACTACGTTTACTTATTCTAGAAATATATACACTTTTAAATTAACCGAGCTAATTAAATCTAATAATAATATTTAATAAAAACACTTACACTATAATTTATATCACTTAAGATAAGATAACGTTCTCGGATTTCACACTTGTTTACACTAATTATCACATACACGATTATTCTCGATTTATTTATGTAGACAAACACGTGCTAACGATACGTATTTATTTCAACTCGATAATCTTCTTAATACAGCTGCATTCGCGTTTCGACAATAACTGACCTACGATTTCCATCTTCGGCTTTTATAGACATCAGCGAATTCTTCTCGATCGTTCCTCACTTTTCGCTATATTTTCTAGAAACTAGATAACAGTTCTAGAAGGCTCTTGCATTTGCAAGTAATTTCTCGGACGTTTCACTGCCCCCTTCTTAGGACTGTTCTGTCCCAGAACAGGAGACTGGATGCGACACCGGTAAAAGGGATCGTGGCGATAGCGGCATTTTCCTCCATTTCGGCAACTTCCTTGACCATAAAAGTAACAGTCAATGGACTTTTCCTGACCCAATACTCTCCTCGGTTGGTAACTACAGACCAACACTTGAACGCCTGTTCCTCGGAAGACGACCTCCAACATGTTTCGAACTGTCCTCCAATTCAATTGGTCTAAGCCACAACCAAGCTTGGGTACTGCCAATTTCTTAACATGATGGAACTCCATTTGTCTCTGGAGACTCCATAATGTTCGCCACAGATCTTTGTATAACGGCTTGACACGTGAGTATTTCTTGGTGACCAGATAGAAAACGAAGCGTCCGTCACCACGTAGTCCTAAAACCTTTCCGACTGCCGGTTGCTGTCTTCGTAATTCATCTAGCTGTCCAAACTTCTTTTTAAACACGACTGCAACCTCTTTGGACATGTCAAGCTCCTCGCTCACGCAATGTGCGATGGCGTAATCTTTTTGTGTCTGGAACAGGTCTTGTTGTTCCTCGGTGGTAACTCCGAACCTAGCTTTTCCAGAACCTCCGTATAAGTTCATAAACTTTTCGAACTCCATTTCTTCGATTGGATTCCTGGTTCTGCTACTTATTACTCTGGTTTGGACCTGAACTTGCGGATTGTGGTTATCGCCAACAAACGGGGCTAGACGATCGACGTGGACCACTTTTGGCTTGCCTCTGGGCGGTTTTCGGATGCGGTATATAACGTCGTTAATACGCTGCACGACTTCATAGGGGCCCTCCCATTGCCTTTGCAGCTTCAGCGACAAACCACGTCTCCTTTGAGGGTTATACAACCAGACCATATCGCCAGGTTGAAACCCACCATTTTGCGCCTTGACGTCATATCTTGTTTTCATCCTGTCATGTATTTCGTCCAACCTCTTGGCCAGCTTGCTGACGTAATCTTCTCCAGCAACTTCTTCTTCCGGTCTTCGCCCAAATTGAAGATCGCATGGTAATCTTATCTCACGACCGAGCATGACACAGGATGGTGTTTGGCCTGTGCTTTCGTGAACGGATGATCGGTATGCCATTAAGAAAAGGTGCAAGTACTGATCCAGTCCCTTTGGTGTTCGGACACTACCTTGGCTAAGTACTTGCCCATTGTTCGATTCATCCGTTCAACCATGCCATCAGACTGAGGATGAAGAGGCGTTGTCCTAGTCTTTTTAATTCCTAACAGTCGGCAAACTTCTTGAAACAGCCCAGACTCAAAATTGCGGCCTTGATCGGAGTGTAATTCCAACGGAACTCCAAACCGGCAGAAAAACTCCTTTACTAATACGTCTGCGACTGTAGCTGCTTCCTGATTGGGTATGGCGTAAGCCTCCGTCCATTTCGTGAAATAATCCATCGCCACCAGAATGTATTTATTTCCCGAATCGGATTCTGGGAACGGCCCTGCGATGTCAATCGCTACTCTTTCCAAAGGGCTTCCTACGTTGTATTGTTTCATGGGTGCTTTGCGCTTTCTCGCTGGACCATTTCCTGAAGCGCAGACTATGCATTTACGGCACCATTTCATGACGTCCTCTTTGCAGTTCATCCAGTAGAATCGTTCTCGCACTTTACCCAACGTCTTCTTAATGCCAAAGTGTCCTCCTGATGTCCCATCGTGGAGATGCTTCAACACTTCGGTCACCCTGCTTTTCGGCACTACCAGCTGTAGTTTGTTTCCCGTGCCCTCGGCACTTTCTAGGGATCGCTTAAGAAGACCGTCTTCTACTATCAAGGAGTCCTACTGCGCCCAGTACGCTTTGATATTTTTGCCCAAAGCACTCACTTCTTCCCAGGTTGGTCGTCGGCCGCTTTCTTTCCAGTCGAGGAGTAGTCTTATTTCAGGATCGTCTTCTTGTTCGCGACGTAACTGCTCAGGTTCCCACTCATCATCAACCATAGCAGTTCTCCGGAGGCATTCGACTTTTTCTTCCAGTCGCGAACAATGGCTGCAGTCCGCCGGACATGGTCTTCTGGATAAGGCATCAGCGTTCCGATGACTGCTTCCGGCACGGTGTTCTGTGTCGTAGTCATACTCTTGCAGTCTCTCGATCCATCTTGCTACTTGTCCTTCTGGGTTACGGAACTGCAGTAGCCATTTTAAAGCGGCGTGGTCTGTTCTCAGTAAAAATCTTCGTCCATACAAATACTTGTAGAAATGTTCGATGGACTTAACGACTGCTAACAGCTCCCTCCTAGTCACACAATAATTCCTTTCTGGCCTAGACAAAACCTTGCTAAAGTACGCGATCACCTTTTTTTGTCCATCTTGAACCTGCGAAAGGACCGCGCCTATAGCCATATTGCTTGCGTCGGTATCCAAAACAAACTTTCCATCTTCTCGTGGATAACTCAAAATCGGCGAAGTGACTAGGGCCTGTTTTAGTTGATTAAAAGAATTTTCGCAGTCTTCATTTCATCTAAATTCTGCTTTTTCTTCGGTTAGTTTTGTCAATGGTTTGGCAATATTGGCAAATCCGGGGACAAATCTTCTATAATAAGTGCACAACCCAAGGAAACTTCGGACCTGATGTTTGTCGATCGGTCTTGGCCATGCTTGCACTGCTCGGATTTTGTCTGGGTCAGCCCTTACTCCGTCTCTAGATACGACGTGGCCAAGGTATTGGACTTCCTTCTTAAATACGTGGCACTTTTTTGGGCTCAGTTTGAGGTTAGCCCCACGTAATCTCTGGAACACTTCCTTCAAGTTGTTTAAGTGCTCTTCAAACGACCTTCCAACCACGATCACGTCGTCCAGGTAGACCAAGCACGTCTTCCAAGACAATCCGCGCAAGATGGTCTCCATCAAACGCTCGAACGTTGCAGGAGCGTTACACAGGCCGAAGGGCATTACAGTGAACTGCCACAAACCAGTTCCGATCGTAAAAGCTGTTTTTCACGATCCTTGGGTTCTAATTCTACCTGCCAGTATCCACTCTTTAAATCTAACGTAGAAAACCACTGGGATCCTGACAGGGTGTCTAGCGTATCGTCAATTCTGGGTAAAGGGTAGCTGTCCTTTTTGGTCACGTCGTTTAGCTGCCTGTAGTCTACGCAAAACCTCGTTGATCCATCCTTCTTCTTCACGAGTACCACTGGGGATGCCCATGGACTACTTGAAGGTTCAATCACGCCTTCTCTCTCCATATCCGTAATTATTTGTTCGGCTTCTTCTCTTTTCGCCAAAGGAAGTCTGCGTGGATGTTGTCGTATCGGCCGAGCGTCTCCGGTATTAATTTTATGTTTCACCACGTTAGTTCTTCCTTTGGAGCCACTCTCCAGCGCGAACACATCTTGGTACTCTTGGATCAACACTTTAACTTTAGCCAGCTGGTCTTGGCTGAGGTTTTCGCATTTGGTGGTAAGAATGTCCAATAGATGTTGTGGACACTTCTTCGGCGACGTATCTTCGTTCGACTTCACGCATCTCACAATTTGTGATACTGGCGTGCATTGGCCTACCACGGTCTTCTTTTTCAACGTTACAGGATCTGAGTTGATGTTTAAGATCCTTACTTGCATCGTCTTCTTTACTCGTACTAAGGTTCTGGCAACGAGTAGTCCCTTTTCAACTAAACCGCCTTCCATTGGTTCAATCGCGCGTATGTAGCCTTCCCGGAGATTTCCATCCAGGCGTGCCATCACCACACTTTCCGTCCTTGCAGGCAGAATCACGTCTTCACCCAACAAGACTCGCACGGCTGCCTTCTCTGACGAATGAAAAGGAATTTCTTCATTGTCGATCTTCAAGACATCGTTCTTCATATCCAAATGGAACCCATACTTCTTTATCACGTCCATTCCCAGGATAACTTCTTCCGTGATGTCGGCTACCAGTACTTGATGGTCGAGTACTCCATTTCCCAAACCAATGGTTACTTTGACTTGTCCGTGAGTAGGTATTTCGTCGCCCGTCGCCGTTCGAAGTCGTACTGTTACTGGTGATGTCTTCTCGTTTTCCAATAACATGTCAGGACGAATGATGGTCTTCGTCGCTCCCGTGTCAACCAGTAACTGGACGCTTCTCCCATTGATCTTGCCATCGAGATAAATGCTATGCAATTGCTCTCTAGGCGATGCCATTTGGATTGTAACCTCCGGAGTTTGACTAGATGAGATTACTTTTTGTTTCTTTCGCTCGCCTCGTTCCAAATTTTCGAAGGCTCTTCTAGTCCTCTTCTTAGGTTTGGTACGATGCCGTCGTACATGGCCAATTTCATCGCAGTTCAAAGCTGTCACTCCTCTTTCCCGAAGTATTCGTCGCGCTATCTCCTCGATGCTTTCCAGTGTCTGCGCGGGTACTTCTGTAGCACAGCAGAGTCTATGACCATCTCGTTGCGATGCTTGTTTTGCTGCTTCAAACTCCAAAGCATGCACCAAAGCGTCATCCAATGTCTTCGGTCGAGCTAACCGGAGAGTCTGCTGTGTTTCGCTGTCTCGGAGGCCATCTACGAAAGTTTGAATAGCTAACTGCTCCAGGAAGGTATCCGGTGCTGTAGGATACGCAAGCCGTGTTAGTCTGGCGATGTCAGCCTCAAACTCTTGAAGACTTTCGGCAGCTTTTTGAACCCGACTTTTAATTTGAGCCTGATATACTTGTTGAAGATGAGCATCCCCATATCTCATTTCTAATCGTGATATTAAGAGTTCGTAATTTTCTTGCAGGTGGTCCGGAATAGTTTGTAAAATTCCAAGCGCTTCTCCACGTAAGGACACTATTAAAGACGTCGCTTTCTGCTTGTTGCTCCAACCATTAGCAGTAGCTCCGGCTTCAAACTGCTTGTAGTAGGTTGACCATGGAACTTTACCATCAAAATTCGGTGGTACAACTTTGAACTTGTGAGTGTTTTCTTCACGATGGTCCATTATTAAATCCTCACTCGTGACGCTTCCTTCGCCGTGACAATTCATCTGCTTCATTCTTTCTTCAATCAGTTTTATTCTGTCTTCTAAGTTGTCCTCTATTGCTTCTATTTTCTCATTCACAGAATCGCAAATTTCTTCTTTTAAGTTTAACATGTCTGCTTGGGTTTCCTCTTGAACAATTTTAATTTGATTTTCTATGCTCGTTCGTATTTCTTCTTTTAAACTTCTAGAACTTTCCTCCATTTTTTGAGAATGTTCGGAGAGTTTTTCTTCCATTTTTCTTGAATTTTCCGACAGTTTTTTTTCAATTTTCTGTGAATTTTGGTAAAACTTTTCTTCTATTTTCTGCGAATTTTCTTCCATTTTTCTAGAATTTTCTTCCATCTTCTGAGAATTTTCTTCCATTTTCCTATTCATCGATTCCTGACCATTTTTGATTGATTCAAGAAATTCAAATAGCTTTGCATCCATTTTAACTGCTTGCGAACGCGTCACCGGCATAAATTTAAATATAACACGAATATAAAGTTTTTTAAATACAATACTTTTTAAAATGCAGTTTTTGTATAACACAAAATTTAATAACTATCCACTTATTAATATTAAACCACTAGTGTCCGGAAACGAATTTAATCGCGATCACGCACTTGTTAAAAGAAAAAGTTTAATAAACACTATTTTATACTTTAAAAATAAACACGCGTATCGCGCAAACTTAAAAGTTATTTATGCAATGTTTTTATTACGGGTGCGATATCAAATAACTTAATGGTATTCACACTAAAAATCGCGAACGGTTTGATACCTCAACACCTGACGCCACTGTTACGTATCTTATTTATTAAAAACTAATTTATTTAAACGATTAAAAACTACGTTTACTTATTCTAGAAATATATACACTTTTAAATTAACCGAGCTAATTAAATCTAATAATAATATTTAATAAAAACACTTACACTATAATTTATATCACTTAAGATAAGATAACGTTCTCGGATTTCACACTTGTTTACACTAATTATCACATACACGATTATTCTCGATTTATTTATGTAGACAAACACGTGCTAACGATACGTATTTATTTCAACTTGATAATCTTCTTAATACAGCTGCATTCGCGTTTCGACAATAACTGACCTACGATTTCCATCTTCGGCTTTTATAGACATCAGCGAATTCTTCTCGATCGTTCCTCACTTTTCGCTATATTTTCTAGAAACTAGATAACAGTTCTAGAAGGCTCTTGCATTTGCAAGTAATTTCTCGGACGTTTCAATACATTTAATATAAAAATCTTTTGAAGCAATAGTAATGGTTATTACTACGAAAAGTAATTATCTAAAATCAGAAGCAAATCAACAAAGGAGACAACAAAAAAATATGTGCAGAATTCTAACTTTAACTTTTTTATTAACATTTAGGAGTTTTTCGTTATAAAGCATCGTCGAAAAAAGCAACCAAATCAGATATAAAGTACTATGTTAAAAATTATTTAATTCAAATTAAGTTTAAAAAACTAAAAGAAAAAAATGTATAATAATATTAACTATAATTTGAAATACGTATCAATCAAGTGTAATCAAGCATAAATTCATCATATCGATCATATTTACAATATTTATTTATTAAAAATTTGAATATATACATGAATACATTATATACACTGAATGTCATTGGTATATTCACAGAACATTAATTTCGAATATTTAATGAATATGCACTAATAAGACATTTAATGTTTACAGAATATTCATATATTATTTGTAGAAACTTGTATGTTTTATAAACATTTAATATTTTTTGTTAAATATTTAGTGAATATTCATTGAATGTGTTTCTTTTGTGTGGAAAGTGGTATGGTCATATCGTCTCCGCCCAAACACAAATAACACAAAAGAACCAGTAACGAGTAAATACAGAGCGACAATATTATCATTGAAGTGCAGTTAAGTTTGTTACGCATTCCCACCGCTTCTCATCACACGAACGGTTTGTAGTTTTATAAACTTTAAACAAAACCAATACATTAAGTGGATGCGTCGCTAAGTCGTGATAAAAAAATAAACATGAATCAATCAAAGAAAAAGTGTATAAAAACCGTTTTTAACACACTAAACATTGGCTCAAGCAGATCTGCTACCAAAGTTTTCAAAACCAATTTCAAACAAAAAAGTTTCTCATAAGATCCTGCACTGAACCGTTTACAAAAATATGATTGAAATTAAAAAATAAAAAACGCTAACTAGACACAACATTTTTTAAAACACCACTTATTACCAATGTTATTACTAAGTGCAAAAAATCTAAACAAAGATATATATCAAGAAACATAAACAATTGAAGATGACCATAGAATCAAACAATAAATGTATCGTTAGCATCCCTAAACCAGACTTTAGATTTTAATATCGATTATTCCAATGCAACCGTTTCAAAGGATTACTTAAAAATGGAGATAACAGAACTCATGGCGCACTTCCAAACTTGTTTATAAAACTTGTTATCAAATTCATAGTAAGTGGTTAATAAGCACTTTTTAATAAGAGGAACAAACTCAAATCTTTGCCATGGTGAGACACAATCTGTTGGATAATAATAAGCGAATCACTAATAAAAATCTTGGTAAAAAATAAAGTGACTTCAAAACTCACAAAAAGATCTTAGAGTTCAAGCTTTATTGTTTCCAAACGTTGAATAAAATTGTAAGAGTTGAGAATGTGAAAACGTGTTTGGATGTGAAACTTGATTTTAAGGAATGATGTAGTCACTCAGAAAAATTTTGTGGCGAAGTGAGTCACGGTCAACTAACCGTTACAGCATTTCTTTTTTATTTATGGAGACTACTTCTTCTTAAGTCACTTCTATAGAATTTAGAATAGAGTTTGGTTCAGAAGCTCATTATATAACTCTGTAGTGGTATAATCGTACGTTACTGTATTCTAATCGCGGCACAAGAGACGGGATTTTACATAAATGCGTTCTTGCGTCGATTCTCTTTTTATTTGATTATTATTATAGTGTTGCGTATCTATTTATTATTAAAAACTAATTTATTTAAACGATTAAAAATACGTTTACTTATTCTAGAAATATGTACACTTTTAAATTAACCGAACTAATTAAATCTAATAATAAAAACACTTACACTATAATTTATATCACTTACAAGAAGATAAGATAACGTCCTCGGATATCACACTTGTTTACACTAATTATCTATTATCTATACGTTCACGATTATTCTCGATTTATTTATGTAGACACACGCGTGCTAACGATTTATTTCCACTTGATAATCTTCTTAACACATTCGCATTCCAGCAATAACTGACCTACGATTTCCATGTTCGGCATTTATAGACATCGGCGAATGCTTCTCGAACGTTCCCTACTTTTCGCTATATCTTCTAGACAGCTTCTAGAAAGCTCTTGTATTTGTAAATAATTTCTCGAACGTTTCAATAGTAACAATATTCACAAAAGATATTTTTCTATGGATATCTAAAGGTCATTCTGTGTAAATGTCCATAAACCATCTTTGTGTAGATGTCGTATACACATTCAAAGTTGTCGTCTTATGGATGTACACTGTAAGTCCATATATAGATATCTTATAGATACTAAAATGTCTACAGCAAGATATTCACTGGATGTTTTTGTACTATATGGAAGATGAGACGTTGCCTGCAACCTTTAAGTTTTCTTGCATTTTGCGACCATATTTAATCAAAACGTCTGTATGTTACAAAGAGTGCCGTTAAGTTTAGTACAATTATCATAAAAGCGAGCTATTTACAAACAACAGCTTTTAAAGTATAGGTAGTGATATCCTTATGACGACTTTAAAATTTTAAAGTTGATCAAAGTACAGTGATTCGGTTGTCAGTCAGAAGAGAGGCAATTACCCCCATTGCCTCCTCCTTGTCTTCGCACCTCTTATCAACGTAAACTACTTTTTAAACCCGATCATGAACAACTATTGGTAGAATATCGTATAACATGTAGTACAATAGCTTACAGATTAACCGTCATAAAAAAAGAAAAATTGTTTACACACCTGCAAAAAAAAATAATTTCAACTATCTTGTGTAGTAAGATAAAAATCAATGGAATACGGAAGAATGGTGCAAATAATTTATTGGGAGAACAAGGCATTATGAATCAGAAAGCCAGAGGTTTGCAATCTTTTTCAATTAACCTCGTTTAATAAAACCAACGTCGACCTATTTTTTAACAACCTAAGAACAGTTAGCGGACAGATCTCGGCTCTATAATTTAGACGAAACGAGAATGTAGAATGTGCAGGTTTGTAAGAAGGTTTTAGCTTCAAACGGAGTTAAACACGTATATAAATGCAATAGTAGTAAACAAAGCAAAATTATTAGAACATATGCCATTGTTTTAGCAATTGCAATTTTGTCATTTCCCGTTCTAGTCTTTCCAAAAAAACATTTCAGAAATTATATAATAAAAAATTCCATTTGAGCAAAAGGGTTTACTAACTTGAATAGCTGGATGACTTCTGAGTTCTTTGTAAATGTTTTTGAAAACTTACTCGAGCACATTCCTAGTTCAAAAGTAACTTTAATCTTCTTATTGATGGCAATCATAAGAGTTTCTTTGCAGATCGTCTACAAAGCAAGAGATTCAATTGTTCATATTTTAATTATTCCAGCACGATGTAGTAACAAACTGCAGTTTTTAGATATTACCATTTATGGACCTTTTACATCGTATTTTAATGACACTTGTGATAAATAGATGCTTCAACACCTTAAAGTACCTCTAACAATTTACGATAAAATCGGCAAAATTACTGAAAGCTCTTTACACCAAGAAACATAATAGCAAAGTTCCGAAAATCAGAAATATATCTATTTAACCTTAAGGTGTTCACAAAAAATAATTTCTTTATTTCATCAGTGGTAGCCCGCTCGTTACCAAAAACTGACATTGAACCAAATTCGTCGGGGTTTTAAGCATAAACAGCGTTTGAAGAATGTAGCATGCCCATAAACATTAAAGGGAGTCGTGTAGCAAACGTGGTGTATGAAAGACGTGCAAATAAAAGTGATTCTCTTAAATGATGTGTAGTTATCAATTACCCACGAATACGGTATTGAAAAGTGGTGTGGTTGACCTATAATTAAATTCATAGTGTATAAGAACAACCATTTAATTAAGTGACAAACAAAAGTATAAATAAATAAAAATCTGTGCAACGTATGCAACTACAAGGCGAGGCCTCACGTGCAATGTCAACGGTAGCACCAAAGTTACTTAATCTAGTCCCGATTCCATAAAAGTTTACGTTTTATAAAAAAGATTGGCAAACGGGGATTACACATTTTGAAAACTACAGAATTGTTGCTAATTTAATAAAAACCGTCCAGATAACCCAAGTAAACTCTGATTTTATACTCGCGTAATCCAAGTAAGTTTTAAATAAGCCGCGGGTTAAAACCACAACCTATAAACATTGTAAAGTAAACAATGTCAATGCAAATGTGAAAATGCCACAGGACGACCGGTTCGCCCTTTTGGGGTTCTTTAGCAGTAGGATAACCCTCTACTATACTTCCACAAATGCATTGACAGTCTATAGCTTTATATTAAGAAAGCATGTTAGTAACATAAGTGAAATTCGATGGCAGAGTCATTTCATAGTATAAATTTACTATGCTACTATTATTTATACACAGTAAATTTATACTATGAGATGGCTCTGCCATCGTATTTTACTCATGTTACTAAACTAATTATGTTAACGTATAGGCCCCAAGGTCACAAAATGTTATTATGTTGTTATCGCATAAACGAATAGATGTTTTTAAAACTACGAAGAATTAAGACAATTCTTTTACGAAAATTTTGAAAAAACTACTAATTTAATTTACGCAAAGGCGAAATTTAATATGCTGAAAGCGAGGATGAATACATGTATAGAAGACAAATTAATACGAACACAATTGGAACGTATTAAAAACGAAAATAAGAAACTAAGAGCTGAATGCGCATAGTTAAATGGTGTGGATCGTGTCAAAAAATACAAATCTAGTCACAATAAAGAAAAAGAAAACTACAAAAATAAAAATTAATTAATTACAAAAACATGTAGGAGATGCGGCGCAAAAGACGACCACGAATTATCCAAATGTTTAGTTAAAAAAATGAAAAATGCAGAAAATGTAAAATTGCGGGTCATTTTGCGGCATATAAAACAAAAGCATTGAGGGAAATCAAAAAAAGTTAGGATTGCAAAAATGGCGAAAAATATGACCTCCTACGTATTAGAAATATAGCAAATGTAAAGAAAAAATTACTTTTGGAAGTGGAATTGAAACATTTAAAATTAATACGAGTGAAATAGAACGAAAGCACAGAAATAATAAAATGCTTTATGGTAGAAACTGTAAGACTCTTGAGAAACTAAAAATAGTTAGATGGGACGAGAAAAACTTGGAAATTAAGAATATCAATAGCTTGTCGTACGCAAATAAGAATTATAAGAAAAAAATAATAAGTGAATATCCAAAACTTTTTAAAGGGCTAGGAAAATGAAGCAATTTTGAATATAAAAATACAACTCAGAAAACTCAATACCTTATGCAATATCTACGCCGCGTAGAATACCAAATCCACTGGTTCGAAAAGTCGGAAAGGAATTGAAAAAAATGGAAAATGACGGCGTAATCGAAATAATAGAAAAGCCGACGGAATGGTGCGCACCGATGGTGGTGACACAAAATCAAACTGGGAAAGTGCGTGTGTGTTTCGAGTTGACTGAAATAAATAGTAAAGTATTCCAATTACTTCGGTGGATGAAACCTTGGTAAACTTAAGCGAATCAAAAGTATTTTCGTTAGATTTTTCACGTAAGTTGTGGCAATTAAAGCTATATAAGAAGTCTAGAAAATACACCATTTTTCTAACATCTTTTGGAAGGTTTATGTACAAAAGGATACCGTTTGATATAATTTTAGAACCGGAAAGATTCCAACGAACAATAAGCAAAGTTGTAAACGAAGTTCAATCAAGCAGAGTCGTGGTGCATGCAAACGATATTTTGATTTAATTTATAATGTTAATAAACATGTGGCGGTTTCGCGTAAAAGGCTTAAAGTGCTATCGCGATATGGATTGGCCTTAAATAAGGACAAATGAGAGTTTAGAAACAACAAAACATCATATTTAGGACTTGTAACAAACGCAACGGGTATAAAAGCCGAACCAAAAAATGGCGAGGCAATAAAAGAGTATCCAGTGCCAAAGAACGTTACCGGTGTAAGACAGTTTTTAGGCATGGTTAATTACGCGCGGTTCATACCGAGCGTTGCGTCAAAAACTCAACCGATACGCAAACTTTTAAGGAAAGATAAAGTGTTTATGTGTTCAGATGCTTATCAAAAAGACTCTTAAGTGTTAACAAAGTTTAATACAAACAGAAAAACATGAATTTCGGCAGATGCATCATCCTATCAGGTAGGAACAGTGTAATAACAAGAGCAAGAAGGAGGGCTTTGCAAACTAGTGCATTTTCCATCGAAAGTCTTCAGTGACAGCCAAAGATGTTATAATCAAATTGAAAAGGAGGCGCTAGCAGTGACTTGGGCATGCGAAGCATTGAAACAATTGGGCTCAAAATTTGAACTTTTAACTGACCATAAACCTTTGACTTCTATTTTGGTTACAAAAGAAATGAATAAATTATCAAATCGACTTCAACGCTTTAGAATAATAGCAAAATGAGATTAGACATGTGCCAGAGAAAAATATTTACGCACTAGACGCATTGTCAAAAGGTCCACTTAAAAATAAAGGAGAAGATGAAGATATAAATGAAAAATTGGATATTTATATCAATGCAATATTAAACGAAGTTACAACTGAAATGTTATCCGAAGAAGCAATAAAGAAAAAACAAGCCGAGGATCCAGTCATCCAAAAGATCATTCGATCCTGGCTTGAAAAACGGGAAGCAAATGACCAGACCGACCAGACGAGTGAATATTACAGATACAAGAATGACTTGAAAATTAATAATAAAATTGTAACATATAAAGATCACATTCTGATATCAAAGAAATTAAGGGGAAGTGTACTAAAACAATTCATGAAGGGCATTTTGAATAAACTACCAGTATAGCCCGTGCAAAGAAAACGGTGGTGGCTTTCGATGAAACATCAAATTATGAACGTAATTCAAGCCTGCAAAATATGTCTGAAAAACAATCTACCTTCAGTGGAACCGATGATTCTCTCAAAATTACCAACGAAAGCTTAGAAAGTAATAGATGCAGATATTGCTTCGTATCAAGGCAAAATTTAGTTGGTAATTCAAGACTCTTATTCTAAATATCCTGAAATTAAAAAAAATATTGTATCTTACTAGCAAAACCATAATTGAGTATTTCAAAGACATAATGGCTTTATCACGAAATCCTTTTTGAAATACGAACTGACAACAGAAAACAATTCGACAGTTACGAATTTTAAAAAAAGAACACCAACAGT
This sequence comes from Aquatica leii, assembly GCA_035610365.1. Taxonomy (NCBI): domain Eukaryota; kingdom Metazoa; phylum Arthropoda; class Insecta; order Coleoptera; family Lampyridae; genus Aquatica; species Aquatica leii. The sequence goes on along the minus strand of CM069436.1, from coordinate 78,671,017 downwards.
CAAACGAACAAGCCGAAACTGCATAAAACTGTTAAAAAAAGTTGAATACAAATGAAGATCCTTACATGGCTTTGTTAACCTACTGAAACATTCCGTTAAAATGTGGAGCGTCACCAAGTCAATTGTTATTTGGTAGGATGCACGTAAAAGATTATCAACGATGACTAACAAATTAATTTCTAAATTGCCAAATCATAAAAGAAAATTAAACTGGTAAAAGAAAAACAAAATAAAAATCACGACCAAAGGCATCGAGTACAAGAAAACACACAATTGGAACAGGGAGACAATGTATGGATAGTAAACATGAGAAGAGAAGGTACAGTAAAGAAAAGGAACGAAAAACCTTGATTATATATATTGTAGAGGCAGATAAATAATAACTAAGACAAAATAGAAAACATTTAAAACCATTACTAGAAAGTAAAAATACCTTACAAGAATATAAAATCTTAAGCTTTTGCAGTTGTTTTGTTTATGATTTGCTTTTGTTTGATGATTTATTAACTTAACAGAATATTATTATATAAAGACAAACAACTGATATAATCATATTTCTATATTATGTACATAGTCTCTAAATCGAAGTAGATTTTTTTATTCTTTGACTTCTACGTTGATTTGTTGATGTATCGGAATTTTCATTGTCTGTGGATTCTCTCACTTCTTCTTGTAATGTGTTATAATTATAAGCGATTTTTGGCTTAGACCTCGTCGTAGTTAAACATTCAGACTTTTAAGGCTTGGCCCTAGTCTCTCCATGAGAGCCAAAACAAGAAGTTGAACTTGGCCTTTACCGTATTGTCGTTCGTGAACCAAAACAAGCTGACATTTCGCAAGACATTGCAGCTTGCATATTCAGAGTGGTAAATGTCACTGAACAAAAAGTGTAAGTGACTATATTTATATCATTAGCAATTAGCGTATTTAACAGATCTTATTTTTCCGTTACCGCTTGAGTGACTTCGTTAATACTCGGAGTAAGTGCTTGTGTTCTTTCCCCAAGAAGGTTGATTTTTATCTTAAAGTGTGTAATACTGGTAGCCAAGATATGCTGAGTCTTAAACCGTCTTCTCGGATCATATTATATAAATGTTTTTTCTATTTCAACAATTTCGCAAATTAGTCTGAAAAAGTAGAAAAGAGTTCTAGCCAACACTTTAGTTTGGTCAAAGTTTAGCGTGTGTCTTTAGTTCCAGACGTGTTCTGCCATTGCTGTTTTTATAACTCTGCGGTGTTTACAGTCAGCCATGTGTTCTTTTATTCTAACTTCAATAGAGCGTCCCGTTTGTCCTATATAACTTGATCTACAGGAACAAGGAACTCCGGCATGTTTTAGAGCCCTTTGTTTGTCTTTAGCAGATATAACCAAGTGATCAGGATATCCTTAGTTGTAAAGACAGTTTTGATATTATATTTCTTTACAGTGTGGTAAATAAGCAGTGCTAGTAGGAGTTAATAAGTCTTCTTTGACTTTAGGATTTATTGCTCTTTCTCATGCGTTTTGGATCTCTTTGAACCCGTATCCATTTTGTTGTAGGGACTCCAACACTGTTTTCTTTTTCTTTTGTAAATTTTTATTATTTGACACACGTACAGCTTTCTTAGCTAAAGTATGTAAAACAGTAGTCTTCTGTACTGGATGGTGGTGAGATTTGACGTTAAAGTACATCCAGGAAGACTAGACTGCTGTTATGTTCTAACTCCATAGTAAATTTAATATGTGCAGAGGTTAGAAGGAAAAAAAACTGATTTAGTTTATTTTTACCATAAGGCCATACAACAAACGTATCATCGACATATCGGAACTAAGTTTTTGGTTTTAAGTCAACATTTGTCATAAGTTCAGCTTCAAAATACTCCATATAAATATTGGCTATAACTGGAAATGAAAATCTACAAAAGGAAACGGAAACACTGTTGGAGTCCCTACAACAAAATGGATACGGGTTCAAAGAAATCCATAGCGCATGGGAAAGAGAAATAAATCCTAAAATCAAAGAAGATTTATCACCTCCTAACAGCACCGCTTATTTACCATACTGTATAGGTTCGACCGTCAAAATAAGCAGGGTGCTAAAGAAACATAATATCAAAACTGTCTTTACGACTAAGGATAGCCTGAACAATTGCTTTACATCTACTAAATTCCTAAATTAAATACAAAATTCCTCGTTCCTGTGGATTAAGTTATATAGGACAGACGGGACGCTTTATTGAAGTTAGAGTAAAAGAACATATGGTTGACTACAAACATCGCAGAGTTACAAAATCAGCAGTGACAAAACACATGTAGAACCAAAAACACACGCTAAACTTTGATCAAAATAAAGTGTTGGTTAGAACTCCTTTCTACTTTCCCAGACTAATCCGCAAGAATGGTATCTTTTTTTTCTAAAGTTCACAAAATGTTGTTTTTGCTCAAAGAGAGAATTACTGAAAAAGTTTTGCTCATCAAACTCTGTCTTAAAAACACTTATTTCAGTTATAACGACAACTTATTTAAACAAGTAGAAAGAGCGGCCATGGATTCACCGCTCTATCCAGTTAAAGCCAATATTTATATGAAGTATTTTGAAACTAAAATTATAAAAAAAGTGAGTTAATACCAAAAACTTGGTTCATATATGTTGATGATACGTTTGTTGTATGGCCTCATGGAAAAGATGAACTAAATTAGTTCTTTTAACATCTAAACTCTACACATAATAGCATTAAACTTACTATAGAGTTAGAACATAACATTAGTCTAGCTTTCCTTGATGTACTGGTGATAAAGAAAAATTGAGGCATTCCGTTTATAGAAAAAAACGCACACTGATATATACTTAAACGCCAAATCTCACTACCATCCAGTACAAAAGACTACTGTTTTACATACTTTAGCTAAAATACCTATACGTGTGTGAGATAATGAAAATCTACAAAAGGAAAAGGAAACACTGTTGGAGTCAACTACAACAACAAAATGGATACGGGTTCAAAGAGATCCAAAACGCATAGGAAAGAGCAATAAATCCTAAAGTCAAAAAAGATTTATTACCTCTTACTAGCACCACTTATTTATCATACTGTATAGATTCGACAGACAAAATAAGCAGTTTGCTAAAGAAACATAACATCAAAACTGTATTTACGACTAAGGATACCCTGAACAGTTGGTTTACATCTGCTAAAGACAAACAAAGGGCTCTAAAACACGCCGGAGCTCACAAAATTCTTTGTTCTTATGGATCCAGTTATATAGGACAAACGAGACGATCAATTGAAGTTAGAGTAAAAGAACATATGGCTGACTGCAAACACCGCAGACTTACAAAATCAGCAGTGATAGAACACGTGTAGAACCAAGGACACACGCCAAACTGACCAAACTAAAGTGTTGGCTGGAACTCTTTTCTACTTTCCTAGACTAATCCGCAAAACTGTGGAAATAGAAAAACAGTAATAAAGTCAGTCAAGCGGTAATGGAAAGATAAGGTCCGTTAATTACGCTAATCGCTAATGATATAAATATCGTCACTCCAAAGTTGCAATCTGTAATGTCTTGCGAAACGTCAGTTTGTTTGGGTTCACGAACGACAATACGGCAAAGGCCAAGTTCTACGTCTTGTTTTGGATCTCAAGGAGAGACTAGAACTAAGCCTAAAAAGTCTGGATATTTAACTACAATGCGGTCTAAGCCAAAAGTCGCTTATAATGATAACACATTACAAGAAGAAGTGAGAGAATCAACAGACAATGAAAATTTAGATACATCAACAAATCAACGTAGAAGTCATAGAACAAAAAAATCCAGATTATGTACATAATATAGAAATACGATTATATCAGTTGTTTGTCTTTATATAATATTATGTTAAGTTAATAAGAAAAAAAGTGGATATTGCATGCGCATAAATATGGAAGCAAACATGGTGTATGAAAGACGTGCAAATAAAGATGGTTCCCTTAAATGTTGTGTAGTTATTAATTACCCACGAACACGGTATTAAAACAAAGAAGATTCCGAATCAACAAAAACCTTAAATACAGCTACAGTAAAACAATAAACTTGCAAATAAACATTATTTACTAAAAGAAAATTTATATCTTCAGAAAAATTAACGCTGTTTCCAAAAACTGAAACTAGAAAACACACAAAAAAGAAAGAACATATGCTAACAGTACCATCCTAACAGAGACTCAAAAGTATATAGAACTTTCGTGTTTCATGTTTCCAAAAAGAGAAGACACAAATGCAATTGAACTGAAATATATTTCTAAAATTTTTCCGAAACCAATTCCTGGAAGTACAAAAAGACAATCATACATAGTTAAATTTAGCGTAAATTACAATTCTTCAATTAATGTTCGTTAAGTTTAATGTTACGAAAAAATATTTTAGTGTTGAAAACACTTATAAGGAACTTCATTCGAAGGCTCGTGTAACGAAACGACGAAACGCTCATATGAAACAAATCTGGAACTTGCGGTGGTGCCCAATTTCACTTCATTTTTTGTATTTTTCGGATGCAGTGTTTATTATTATTAAACAAGATATTTCTTATAATTCGTTTTATGTTTTAAAAATATAAGTCTTAATTTAACTCAGCAGTAATGAAAAATGGTTATAGTAATGGCAGAATTAGATCCGCCTTGTACACTGCAAAAACGGTACAATATAGATGAAAATTGCACATAAACAATTTATTGAGCACAAAATTTACTACAAAAAAGTCCGCGGGAGTGTATAATTATATCTAATAGTTTAAAGGCGAGTTGCACAAAGCAAATCAAAAATGTAGCAAGTGATTATTTCTGAACTCGATTGTTACATCACCAATAAACATGGTTTCATTGGCTATGTAGCAATTGTTTTGAGAAATAATCAGTTGTTACATTTTTGATTTGCTTTGTGCAACCCGCCTTATGAGTTACAAAATTTTAATGTAATTTTCGTGCAACTTTGCACACTTGTATCTTCTAAACTATTGAACGTAATTGTACCCTTCCGTCGACTTTTTTATAGTAAATTTTGTTTTCTATAAAAATGTTTATGTGCAACTTTCTTCTATCTTGCACCGTTTTAGGGTAATAGTTTATTGGTTATTTTAAATTATTAAGCAAAGCATTTCAATACAAAAACTGTGGCGGTTTTGATGCTGGTGTAATCTTACGCCATCGACAAAGCTACCCTTAGCCGCAAAAAAAGCCGCGGTTGTCACCAAAAGCAACTCGACCGAAACATACATGTTCTACTAAACCGATAATTCATGTTCAAATGTTAAAATGCGTAAACGAAATAATTTAAGTTTTGAATGTCGAAATTGTTTCAACAGTCAAACAATTGTAAAGATTATTAGCGTTATAAATCTGTTAAGACTAAAGAAAGGATTCATGTTAAAGTAAAGTTCATCTCTTTAATGCATTTTTATAGTCAGTAGCGCATTTGTTTAATATTAATAGGAGAAAAAATTGTAGAATCAGTAAAAAAAGAGAATTTAATAAAAAGGCATGTTGATTATTTCGCGTCGCAAAATGTTTTTATTGCGAGTCTAATCTGCTGTAAGTTTTCTTTAGATATGACAAGGAATCGCGAACGCGACAAACTGTTAAAAAAAACTAAATTTACAAACTGTGGATGCACATTTCCGAAGATAAAATCTCCACTTTGCAACTTTTACATCTGAAAGGATGTGGCAACGTAGCTCGAATGGTGTCATAATCTTAGAAGCTGTAGAACTGTGAACCGCCATAAAACTCGGGTAAAATCTAGTAATTATTTAATTTAGTAGTTTTTAAAAAAATGCGCATCAACTAGTTAGAGTGTGGTGAAGCAATTGTCAGAAATCAGGCGATATAAATTGTTTATTTAATCATTGAATGATTTATTTAATCGAAACAAACGTATTCAATCAAAGTCCGGCTAAATTTCTGAAAGTTCCACTTTGACTCTAAAATTGATTGTGTCTAAAGAAAATTTTACATTTATCCGAATGGTTTCAAACGTATCTAAGCCAGCAGAGAATGAGTCAGTGGACGTGAATCACAATTTTTCTGACTTTGCCTCGCATAACATGCTTGTGAGCGCAATTTGAGCTTTGCGAAGGTAACTTTTTCCCTTGAAAATATTTTGTGTCAAATAAAATTTGATGTTTTGAGATTTTGTTGCTTGCTTTGTGTTTCTTACCGTACATCACTTAGAAAAGAAAAGCTAAGTGTTACCAACACAGCCCAAATATCCATTTTTGTGCTTCTCTAGAAAAATTTTCTATAAAAAAAAAATTTTTTATTTTTTTTATTATTTATGTATTCATTGTTCATTATATTACATAGGTAATATTGTGTTTGTTTTCAACACCTTCCGATAATTACAAGATTTGCGATATCTGTGAATTTTTGTTTGTAATTTGACCACAATTTATAGCTCTCACCTAACACTGAACAATATTTCAGATATTACAAGTCAGGTACTAATAAGTGCGACTAGTAAGTACTCAGTTGAGGTTTTTCATTGAAAAAACAAAATTTATTTTACTTTTTGCATCAAGTTAATAATCACAAGTATTACAATTATTTTTCCAAAAAATCAAACCTTAGTAAAAATTAATCAAGTTTATACGAACTAAAATGTATTTTGTGTACCACCCAGTACCACTCTCTAAATAGAGAAAGTTAAAACGTGACTTTGACTAAAAAATGTTTTCATAAATTGGTCTAAAAGATAATTCAAACATATTAGTTGTTCACGTGTTCTAAAAACGTAAAAGTGGTACTTCTACAAAGACGGCAAAATTTAAAACTTTTTATATTATTGAAACGTACGAGGAATTATTTTCAAGTCCAAGAACTTTCGTGAGGTTTTTGTACATTTCCAGAACGTTCACCGAAAGATATAGAACATTCGCGAACGTTTCGCCAAAATGTATAAATGCGGTGCAAGACGGCAGTGTTAAGAAGATTATTCAAGTCTAAATAAATAAGTGATTAACGCGTGTTCGATATAAATCTACGAAGTAATAACTGTTTGGTATAACCTTGTACGTGACTTTAATGTAAACAATAAGTGTTAAACAAGTGTTTGAAGTTATCCGCGGACTTTATCTTTCAAGTGATAGTGCGATATAATTTAGTGTAAGTGTTATTATTAAATATCCTTAGATTTAATTAGTTCGGTTCGTTTAAGCGTGTACATATTTTTAGTATAAATAAATTAGTTTAATAATAAACGTTACGTTGTTTTGACTGGTATCGAGAAAGACATATCCGTGTCAGACTTAAACGTAGTAAAACTAATGTACATTTTGAAGCCATATAAGATTGTTAGACTTATTAATTTGTTTAAGGAGAAGATGATACTTAAGTAAAAATTAGAGAAATCACATTAAAATAATTCAAAAAAAAACAAATATCATGCTCGAGATGTATATTGTGCACATATATTTTCATTAAAATACCAAACGCAGAGCAAACATTACTGTATTTGTATTGTACTGTAATTTAATATTGTATACTAAGAGTCAACAATAACAAGCATTGACATTTTCAGAAAACACATAAACGCTTTAAAAAATAAACTAAGTCAACAAGCAATGCCGGTTTAACGTATTTGTTTAAAACTTATCTTTAAATAAGCTAAACTCTATATGCGTTTGATTGCAGCCTAGACTTTGTAATTTTAAGCAAATAATACCTCTTCCTTTTGTGAATGTAAATCCATAGAAGTATCAGTAAGCCCACGAATCTTTAAGGACTCTGCAGTTTTTAAAAAATTAGACAATTGAGCTTGAGCAACGTTAACTTCGCCAGCGTACATAAATTCCATTAAAGCAACAATATGTTGAGCTTCGACATCCCTCATAAATATAATAGGATGCGGACAAGGATTGCTCTGAAAAAACACGTTTCAAATAAGTTGCGCCAAAACATCTACCAACAAGTGCTGCCACCTACTTATTTCAGATTACCCTAAAAAATAAATTAAATTTTAATTTAAATACTTACTTTAAACAATTCTTTAAATAGTGGACTACAAGCCGAAAGGATGATTTTGTGGGCTTGCAATTGCTGCCCTTCGCACGCAATCGTTACATCGGTAAAATCCTCGTCGTCGCGTAACGTTTCAAATTGAGACGTAATATTTGCTTGAAAATTATTCCATCTTAAACAAAATTGTTGATCGTCGACGGTATTCATTTTGCGCACTGTTAACGATCAAATTAAGACTCAAATATGAGTACGACGACGTTTTAGAAGTGCACAACTCCAACATAAAAATAAAACTACCTTTTAATTTTAATCAATAAACCTACTTCTTCGCCAACTAAGAAAAAGAACTTTCCCCTGGAACGATTTAAGATTCGTTTGAGATAGTGTATAGATAATAAGAAATTTTTTGCTTAAATAGATAATTAATAATATAGTTTTAATTAGCCTTTAACGAATTAAATGAAGTCTTATAAAACTGTTATTCTAAAATGTCTACTATTGATTTTGTTTTGTTTTGAATAAATCGTTTAAATTATTATTTAATGATAAAACGCAATTGCAGCTATTTACACGTTGTAAAGAGTATAAATAAACATAGTTGTTAATAGTTAAATAGGAGTAATGACTTCAAGAACCTTGCAATGACGTAAACATCATTATTTTATTTGCCTCGTATGAGATCCGCGCAACGAATGCCACCACTGAGCACCTAACGTGTAGATTAAATATTGTTAGATAAATACTTTCAGATAAATGAAATATTTAAATGTGTTTACGTGATCTTTTTTTAATTTTACGTGTACAGTAGTCGTGGCAAGCTTCAACAAAATGTTGAATATGCACTCGGTCATATTTTTATGTGGACTTTTATTGTTAGGAAATTGTGAAAAGATTAATAATATAGTACGCGCCAAGATCGAGGTAATTATAAAATTAAAACGATTATAGTTAATTTTTCACTGACGATTACTATTTTAGACTTGTGCCGGATGCCAACTATACGATTTGCCCGATTTAAAAGCATTTATATTTGAGGATTTTACGCAGTACGAGGATACTGAATTAAAATTAGTTCCTGGTGCAGCGCCTATACTGATATTCTTGGATAAATCCGATGAACCAGTGGAACGTGTAGATTTAAAACTTTTCGGCAGAAGTGAGTGCAATGTAATACTAGTCAAACATGGATTTGAGAAAAAGAAGCCAAAAACTTCTAAGAGCGAAGAATTGTAAAGAAAATTGTACATGCAGTACATATTTATTTGAAAATATATGTATTAAGTTTGAGAGCAAAATTGTTGTGGTTTCGTTATTAGTTAATTAACACCTGCAAAGCATAATCGTGCTTAAATGTGCAGTAATGTGTCATCCATTTTTGTAACATTCAAAGGTGTATTATTGATTATATCTACCACCCGTTGTGGCCAGTTGGCAATACTGATCCTGTGACGTAAACACATTTCTACATAATGTAAGTGTATACGTATACACATAGTAAGTGTTTGGAAAGTGTGCACTTACTTTTGTTCTTAAAATAATAGGTGCCACCTTTTTTCCTTAAATTATTGTCCTTTTGTTTTTCATTTTATTTGTTAATTTAATCTTCATTGCCAGCAACATATTTTTTTCTATAGTGAAAATTAGCTTGATGTCTGTACAAAATGTGCATACTTTTGAAGTATGAGCCATAAGGGTACAATGGCACATGATCATGGGTATCGTGGTGCTGCATTTTATATCGGTATATTCAAAGCTTCGCGAAGATTAAAATCATCTTTCAATTATATTCTTATTTATCGCACAGTAAAAATCAATAATAAGAACCTATTAGTAAATTGTCAAATCAGACAAGACTGTTATAAATGATTTCAAGCCTGCCAAACGAGTTTACGACAGGTTTTGACAATTTTCTTACAGTATATTTGCTTGTAACAAAAACTTCATTTTTGGTCTCAGAAAAACTGTAAGTTTTTTAAACTTTTACGACGAGATGGTCGGCACACTAAAAAAGTTCAACTTAGTCCTCTTCGTCCCCCGTAGATAAACTAACAATATCACTGTCGTCAGACTTTTGAAGCGAGAGAAGTTACTAGTATCACTATCTTTAGATTAAGACTGTTGTCTACTACTCGTCTTTGCTTTTTACTCTACTCTGGAGATTGCAGAACTATTTTTTAACGCATACCGTAAAATGCGATGGATAGAAACAGGTTGGGACCTTAACAATTGTATAGAGTCCGCAAAAATTTATTTACAAAGAATTTAAATATAACGAAAGCCTACTCCCAGTGGGCAGATTCCGTAAATAATTTTATTTAGCTGTAGCCCAACCCATACAAAACACTGCCTGATTCTATTCACCCTTGATGCGGGGCGAAAAGAAACATAGCTTATTTTTTCGCTAGTTTTGATAATATACTCCCAGGGCCATTAAAACGTTTTTAGAAACATACTGTAGCACCATCTACCATTTAGTCACAACACGAACACAGCATCGTGCGAATGCTGTGCTGATGCGAAAGCACTTCCTGTCTAGTCGTGGAACACTAAACTTGTCGACACCGTATCGTAGTTAAAAGTTAACTTCAATTACCTATTTTATATTTTGTAATGTAAGTGTAAATAAATGATAAAAACCAAAACACTACAAGTGGTGACCCCGACAAAACAAAAAACGTGAGTAGCAAATAGAACAAAAAACTAACGTTAAGTTTTGCGTGTGTAAGTGTGACAAGATGACCGAAGAAGCTAACACCACTTCAACCAACCAAGTAGCCGCAACTTTAGTGACTTTACCGCCGTTTTAGGGTAATAAAGCCAAGCTCTGGTTTTCGATGGCCGAGGCGAAATTTAACCTGGCATTTCCAAAAATTACGCGAAAAGAGACGAAATTGTACTACGTAATTTCCGTTCTACCCTCACAAATCGCAAGCGAGGCTTCTGATATTATTACCAACACGGATGGGGAAACACCTTACACAAACTTAATACACAAGCAATAATATCCCGGACATCGCTCACTGAGACGCAGAAGCTGAAACAACTGATCCTAGGTCAGGAATTGAAAAATTGCAAACCTTCGTAATTATTGCGACACATGCCGTCCTTTATGAGTAACCCTCATACGATCGACGAGAAGGTTCTTAAAGAATTATTTCTGCAGCGAATGCCTGTGAGTTAACAGACCATATACGTATCTCACACTGAAATTAGACCAGCTGGCAAGAGTAGCGGATAAAATTATAGAAACGACATCATCCTCCATTCCTCAATAAACGCCGCGCCAATGTCTGACGACCATAACTACACATTACACGACTACCGTCAGCTAATTAAAAGGATTGACGAGCTGGAAAGACAATTAAAAAGAAACCGACATCGAAGTACTAGTAGAGGCAGGTACTGATGCTGTAGAAGCAAAAGCAGGGAAACGTTAAGATCACCTGATTACTGTTGGTACCACCAACGATTCGGATTCAAATCCAGGGAGTGCAACCAGCCGTGCGCATTTAATTCAAAAAACGGTAGTGGCAGCCTCTGCACATAATTGTACACACAGATTTTTTATTAGTGATAAGAAATCAAAAATTAGATATTTAATAGACACAGGCGCGGACCTAAGTCTGCTTCCATATAAGTTTCGCAATAGATGCGCAGATATCAACTCTCGTTTCCAGTAACAACCTTAGTACACGCTTCAAAACTTTTGGTGAAAAAACTATAGTGTTAGATTTAAGCTTACGTAGAACATTTTCGTGGACATTTGTGATAACAGACTTAACAGACGCTATAATCAGTGCCGACTTCCTTAATTATTATAAACTGTTAGTAGACATAGCTAACAGGAAGCTTCTCGACTCCCACGCTAACCTTAGCGTACAGTGCCCCGTTAAACACACAACCAAAACAAGCATACATGTTGTAGTAGACACAGAAGAAGTATATCAGAAGCTTGTACGTAAATACCCTGACCTGGAGAGCTTGCGGCAATCAGAATATTGAATGCAAGAACAATCCCTGATCGGTACCCGATCATCCACATCCAAGATTTCACTCATAATCTAAGTGGCAAGAAAATTTTCTCATCAATAGACTAGTCAAGGCATACTATAAAATACCGGTAAACCCAGCTGACCAAGCAAAGGCAGTCATTTGCACTCCATTTGGCAGATTTGAGTTTCTGCGAACACTATTTGGACTAAGAAACACAGCTCCTACATTCCAACGTTTCAACCTTTGTATATGCCTACTTGGATGACATACTGATCGCATCGATATCACATGCAGAATATCTAGAGCACATAAACCAAGTATTAGAGCGATTAAACCAACATGGTGTTGTAATCAATCCAAGCAAATGTACATTTGGAGCAGAAGAAATTGACTTTCTAGGTGTACGAGTGTCATTAAAAGGTATCATACCACTAACAAAGAAAGTTGTCGTAATACAAAAGTTGGAGTTCTCAAAAACGTCAAAAGAGCTACAAAGATTTCTGGGTATGGTGAACTACTATTGCAGGTGGTTACCAAAAGCTGCAGAAGTACAAAAACCACTAAACGCCTTACTCAATAGATATAAGATATAAGCAACATACCCATCATTCCAAATGAACAAGCAATACATCCTTTCAGTAAGTGCAAAGAGGACCTAGCGGGTGCTGCGACATTAACATATCCAAAGAGCTATGCCAAAGTAAGTATCGCAACAGATGCCTCAAACATAGCAATCAGGGGTGTTCTTCAGCAAAACGAAGACGGCGCGCTGAGACCAATCGCATTCTACTCCCAGCAGCTTACAACAGAACAAAAATTTAGCACATATGATCGTGAAGTGTTAGCAGTATGCCGAACTATACAACATTTCCAACACCTCTTGGAAGGTAGAATTTTTACAATTTACTGTGACCACAAACCATTGTCTTTCTCATTTAATAAAAAACTTGAAAAATGCAGTCCCAGACTGATCAGACAGATGAACTTCATATCGCAGTTTAGTACATATATTTCATATAGTTCATTCCAGGTAACAAAAACTCCCCGGCAAATGCGCTATCGCGTATAGAAGCTATGGCAGCAAATCAATTCGACTCTAATTCACTTTCATCTACGCAAAAGACAGATGAGTAGTTGGCACAACTAATACAGGAAAGCAAATACATTTTTATCAAACAAAGCATTCCATTGTCTGACAATATGCTTTGGTGCAATGCTACAAATGGAAATCGGTTATAAATACCACAAAAATTTAGAAGAAATGTGTTTGACGTAGTCCATAACTTGGCACACACAGGAGTTAGAAGCACAGTAAAACAAATCACACAAAAATATTTTTGGCCAGATATGAAGAGGAATATAGCAAGATGGACGAAAATCTGTATAGCGAGTCCTTACCTGACAGCAACGAAGAATCAAGTTGATATTGACGTTATACGCCTCACAAAAAATCATTTCTGTCTGTAAAATCACTATGCCAAAACAATCCGAAGTCAGCAGACTTCAAATGACTTTCCGAAAAATCATTATTGCCCGTCGCGTCACGCAGCAATCTGCTGATACTGCCGGTATCTTAGCAGGTGCACAAACAGCCTTGCAAACTGTTACCGTCAAACTTTTTAGCACACCTGCTGCAGTTTCTACTCCTATATTGTACGCCCAAAGCAAAAAGAGTCCAAGTTAGTTTTGGTATAACAGTCGCCCCTCTTCCTCGTTCGACTGTTGTTATTGTCCCCCCTGATTCTCCAGCGCACGAAACAAAGATGACCTTAATGAATTACAAAAACGGACAAAAACTCTATTAGACTCAAATCAGAACGAAAAATCTTTACGGCGGTCCTTGAAAAAACCGGTGTCGTTGTCAAACCGCAAAGTAAAATCTTCACAATTCTCCTCCGACAACGGCATTGATATCTTACTGACCCAAGAGCCATACGTGTTTAGTCTTGGTTTATGATACAAACTCGCTAGCGCGACTGCACCCTTTAATAAGATTTCCGCATCCTCTTCTATGCGGTACGAATCGGCTATTGTATTCAATAGTTCAAAACCCGCCAGAGTGGTTACACTCAGCCATTTAACAAATAACTGCACTGTAGTATCTATAATTACGATTCGGAACAGCTCATTGGCAATTGTCGGCGTTTATTGGCCGCCGAAAGATGTACGCATTCATATGCAATGCCTCGACAAAATTCTGGATAAACTAAGAGACGTTCTTATCATAATAGCAGGTGACTTTGAAATGAAATGAATTTGAAATCGTCGCTTTGGCACTCCCCGGTGACCGACGAACGAGGACGATGCGTGGAGAACCTTGTGAGTAATTGTGACCTCTGTGTCGTCAACCGACCACACCAACCTCTTACCTTCTCTAGTCACGTAGGCTGGACGAATATTGACGTCACTTTGGCGTCTCTTTCTGTTGCCAGAAACATTGAAAACTGACGTGTTGTCCCAGAAGTTATTGAAAGTCACCACCGACTGATACGGTTTGGGTTAACCGTCAAAGCGTCTTTTCCATAACGGATATCTAAGAAAATCCTGGGTTTCAAACACATAGATATCGTTCGCTTAAACACGACAATAGCAAGTTCTATTCCTACATACCTTCCTTTGTGCCACAATCCTAGTTCTGTAGACGCCGTCATTGATAAGTTCACTGAAATGATCCTCGATTCTTGCCAACGTAGCTTAAACCGCATACGCATTAGCTCTACGGTTAAATAGGTCAAAGCGAGCGATGCGTTGTTTACGAAAACACCGCCAAAAAGCCCCACCAGACTTAAAACCTCGATAGTTTTCTCCTTACAAAGCCGCGATTTACCGCTACTGACTGGCAGTAAAGTCAGCAAAGTATAGCTCCTCGCAAATATTCGTTGAAAAAAGCTTGACTACAAGCCCGTGTGGGTTAGTTTACAGGTTGTCCTCTCGTAAGTTCCTGTTGATCCAACCGTGCTCCAATCTGCGAGACGGCGACAGATATACTATTTTAGAATACGAGACTATTGAAGCTATTGTGTGCTACCTGTATCCTAACGACGATTCGACGACAAATAACCCTTTGCATGTCTAAACAAGATGCCGCACTAATTTCCAAATATGATCCCAACAGGACTGGATTTAGCGCCGTAGCTAGTAAAGTTCCTAAAAACAAGTCTCCCAGACTCGACGGAATTCATACACACGTCTAATGATACAAAATTCTTTCTTATCTACGATCGTTGATTTGTTTAATTCATCCATTAAATGTGATCATTTGCCTACCAGCTGAAAAGCTGGTAAACTCATCACCATTCTCAAACCTGGGAAGAAGAATTTCGTAAATTCCAGCTTGTAAAGTCCGATAACTCTGTTATCAGAACTTGGCAAACTTTTTGAACGTATGCTTTTTAAAAAGATTCATGACGACATTCGTCCACAAATTCCTTTTAATCCCAGTCAATTAGACTTCGTTCCAAGCAAAACGTCGACTCACGCCGTGTCCAATGTACGACCGAAGGTCTCTAAGTACAGGCTTGCAATTTTCATTAGCATATCTAGAGCGTTTAACAACGTATTATGAACCTCAATAATAAAAACTCTCGTCGTTAAGAAAGTACCTGCTGGTGTCACGCGCGTCATTTGAACAGATCAATAACTTATTTCTCGAAAGTATCCCATTCTATTTATGCCAAAAGACTGACGAAGGGGTGTCCACAGGTTCGGTTTTGAGGCCGACTTTGTAGAATCTGGTTGTCAACACTACCAGCAGACTGCGACATTTTTGCATACGCGGTTAAAATCACTGTCACAGTGTCCACAATTTCTAGACGAAGCTTAGAGGCAAAATCCAACATGTTCCTAACAAACTGACATTTCAGCGGACAAAACTAAGTAAACGGTTTTTGGCTCTACTTTAAAAACGAAATCCTTCACTGCGCTTTAACAACATTCCCGTCTGTAGAGTTTTTGAATTCAAATACTTCGGACTTTTGCTTGACGACAGATTGAGTTTTGTAAAGCATTGCTAATTCGCGGTTAACAAGTATAAGAGCTTCTTGCACTTGTGCCACAAATACTCACGTTCCAAATGGTACCTACACAAAAAATATCTTACAAATATCTTTAGCAGTGCAATTGCATACCGATGCTCATTTATGGTCTAGACATTTGGTACCACAGACTTCGACATTTCTACGTGGTTAACAAAACTGGCCTCGTTTCAATCTCTATTTCTTAGAACTATCTTCGGGGATTATTGCACCGTTCCCGTAGAGACTATCTCTGTCATACCCAAGCATCCTCCGCTACATCTCCTTTTGTAAGAAATTTACTGCACCAAAGCTCATGGCAAGGCTGACACGTGTAAGTTTCTTGACCAGCACGTTTCGCTCAAGGATTTTCCGTTATTTTCCAAGCCAAGCGTTACTTAAAAGATTTGATTTTGGGTAAATGGCAGCGGCTGTGGGACACTTCCCAGAAAAGGAGTAACGCCTACCTTCTTATCCCGGATATCCTAACCTGGTCAGAATATTCTACCTCCCCGAACGATAGGCAGTCCAAATCCAATACTTGTTAAGCGCTCATGAATACAAAAGCAAGATTTATTTATGATTGACAGGTTGTGAACTAACAGTTTTGTGCTAAAATATAGCTACATCGCTTTGCGTAAAGCCGATATTACTGATGTGATACTGACTCTGAAGTATGAAATAGACTATTAATAAAAAACCATATTGTATATGTTCCTTATTTGTATTAAAAATGTGATTTGATTATTTCTTTATTATGGAAACGCTTCTTAAAGAAAATGCAAAATCCGCACAAACATTTAATTAACTTTAAATAAGCAATTTGGTGCTGGTTTAAAAAATATTCTGAAAAATAGAAGTCAAAGTTACCGGATCTAAAATATCCTGTATGGTGTGATCTTGTTAGTTTGAGAACGTCGAGACGTAATCGTGCTGTACTAAACAAAACAATTCTCATTTTCTTCTAATTCAAAGCTCTATATTTTTTTTAAACATATTATCACAACATGACAACAAAGGTCTGTATTAGAACATATTGTATGATAATCATGAAAATAAACATATTATAAATCATAAGCAATCGGAGATGAAATAACAACCAAATAATAAGTAAAAAAGAAATACAAAAATAGGAGCAAAATCAGAACATGTAATTTAATACGTGAAAATAAGCACAGAACATTATGATTGAAGTTGTCCGATAAATGAAAATCGTTAAAAATAGATTGTGTGTATTGAATTAACTGGCACGTGACGCACTTAACTAATCTAAACATTTCAAGATAATTTTAATCATGCATGTACTGATTTATTTTCTAAAAAAAATATGCAACAACGATTGCATTTTGTAAAATAGCAACAGCCCAACAACAATAATTATTTTTAAATAATTGAATACTAAAGCGTTAACAAAATACATTATAAGTCGCTAACTATAAATCTTACATAAAAGCTAGATAACACAAAATGCATATTATTATCGTTCTTGATAAGCCGATTTTAAACAATAAAAGATAAGTTAAAAAGTACATAAGAATCACAGTGAAAATGTGTCTATAGAAATTATTTTCAGGTTTCCAAGATGGCCGCCATTGAGCGTAACTGCTATCTAAAACTTTTAAAGCATTTTTTACTAAAATACACCTATCTATGACACCTACTAAATGTACGAAAAAAAAGCCAGCTCCATACCAAATGTCAAGTTTCTAGGACTTTTGGTTCGAGAGTTATCGTGTATAAACAAGTAAAAGAATATAGAGAAAAATTGTTATTTTTAACGTATCTTGCTTTCCCTTCAAGAAATGGAATTTGTTTTAAATCGTCGCAGGCAGGATTCGAGTCTATAGATTATATATGGAATTCAGTTTAAATTATAAATAAAGTATATAAATAAATTTTCATTGAATAAATTCTCTATAAAAAAACTGTAAAAATAACTCGAATAGTTTACATACGTACAAAATTAAATAAGAAAAACTTTTAAAAATAGCAGATATAATCACTGATAGAATCTTGTTTTGTCAAAAATACATTTTTCTGATTCAGGAGGTCTTGAAACGTAAAATTACGCAATAAAAATTTTTTGAAAAAAATTTGCGATCGCTGTACTTCCCTTATAGGAAAGTAAAAAAACGTGTATGGGCATCATAAGCTAAAAGGGTCGATTTTGAAATAAAACTAATGTCTCCTTAAATACTCGAACTTTTTCCCATCACACTAAATGCATTATTGGATCACTAATGTGTGGACATTACAGCAGCTTAACTTTCTGCTCTTGTCTCTAATTGTTGGTGGAATTTGGTAAACAATATCTTTTAAACGACCCTATAGTTAGAAGTCCAAACAATTTAAGCCTGGGGTTCGAGGTGGCCAAAGAAATAGACTTCCTCGTCCAATCTACCTCTAGTGATATATTGATATAAATGTTCTCGCACATTTTATGAAAAATGTTCTAGGCAACCGTCTAGTTGCAAAAACATATTTTGGCGTAAGTCGCGCAACCAGTGAGGATTGTTCAGACCAGTAATATTATACAAATTAACGCTTTCATCACTTCTAAGAGTGACCTCATCCATCTAAAGAATTTCGGATAAAAATTCTTTATTTCCCCTAATCATGCCCAACATCCAATGACAGTAATCTATCCGTCATTTAAGGCTTGATGTAAAACCATATGATATGGAGGCAGTGCTGAACATGATAACTTCACGAAAATGTTGCTAATAAAATGTTAAAAAACAAATACCTTAAATTTATTCCTAACAAGAAGTTATGAAAAAATTACAACTTCCAGTAGCGGCTCGTGAAGTCGGGCTTAAGGTAGGCTACATTTTATAAAATATGCTTGTAGGTAATGTAAACGTTTTCAGATATCATTATGACATTGTGTAGGTAACTATACCAAAATGTTTTAAATTCTTATCGGTTTTATCGACACAAGAAACAAAACAATCCATTTATTGCATCACATCCACATACCCACCTATTTTTCAACCGACTTCAAAAAAAAGATGCGGTTTTCAATTCGTCGGAATATTTTTTTTTAATGTTCAGCGATCATTCTTTACAACACTGGCCAATTTCAATTATACTTTTTTTTTATCAGAAAGAGAGTAACTCAGTATACCTAGTTTTCATTTCAATTTGGTTAAATTCTGACGATGTGCATTTTCAAGATTTTCGGTGACTATAACGACTATTTGTTAACTTCACTAAAAAAAGAAAAATAAAATTATTTTAACAAACAAAAAAACCAAAAGCTAAAGGTAATGTTAAGATTTAGGCTTAATTACATGTCATCGTCTTCAAAAAGTAATTTTATGTAAATAAAAATTTCGTCGTTTAATATAGTAGCTAAATTAAAGTATTTTTTACTTTGTAGTTCATTTTTTGAAGTCGGTTATTTTTGTTAAAAAAAATTTTATTATAAACCACTAGAAAAATGCTTTGTAAAATTACGTTTCGCAGTTTTAGATGCTTGATTCAGTTCTAAATTTGAAGTAAGCTTCCCAAAAAATTTTGTTTCAATTTTTTTTCTACCGACAGACATACGAATTCATTTTTAAAAAAAGGTTTTACACTATTTTTTTAATCTTTCGAAAATTACGTACGACAAACGTTTCACTTAGAATACGTCGTACACATTATACGAATCAATCGCTACTGAACCACGGACTATAACAGCGCGAGTCCTTTCGCTCGTTTAATCATAAAAAAATACTTATTTAACTAAGTTGCTTTAAACGACGGCCATATTAAATTAATGTTTTAGAGCAGGGGTTTCCAACTTATGAATGACCGAGGCACCGAGGGCCGCCATTAGATTCATGGAGTAAATAGGGGGCCGCATCCACACAGGTATATATTTATATAGCTACTATTAAATATTGAAGAGCGGTAGTAGTTATTTTTCATAATATGGTTTTACTTATTATTTTTGAGCGGGCGGTGCTAATGAAAGACGCGGGCCGCGTGTTGGAAATCCCAGTTTTAGAGCAATAAAAATAGATGATACCTATATCTTATAAATACGTTTAACATTCTATTTCATAATTATTTGTACAGTTTTTTTGTTATAATGAACGTCTGGGGGGCTCGCGCTTTAGAGCCCCTGTATGAACCATAGCCGCCACTGACAACCACATAAAACATTAAGAAATTATATAGGGGAGACTGTTGTATAGTGGGACAGGTTCCATAGTGGGACAATTCCAATTTCCGGCAAACTATAATATTTAAAATTTCGAATAAATTAGAGAATAACACATACCTACTGCCCTCTCTTGGCAGCCATAAATATTTCACCTACAACTTCAGAGTGAATGCCAAACCAAAGTGCACGTTTTTTACAAGCCTAAAGTTTTATTTTTGTTATACAAACTAAATCATATTTTATCTTTATTTAATAAAACTCAGTTGTAAATATTCACATACAACGTGTTTGAAGTGTTTTAAAGGTAAGTGCTTGGATTAATTATTCTTACTATGAATTTTTCTAATAAAATTGGGTTAGAATCTAAAATGGCTGTATGGTTGTATAGTGGGACAAAATGATATGGTGCATACTGGGACAACTACACTTCAATAAAAAATCAAATCGCATTAGTTTTAGAAAGACTTGTAGTATTTCTTGAGTAATACATTCTGCAATTTAATTAACATACGCATCTTTTTAAAAATAATCTACAATGTATGGTACCTAATTTTATTTTTTTAATTGCAGAAAATGCATAATAAAAAAAGATCCCGAAAAAATTACAAATCTCATAAAGAAAGTAAACAATGCCATATTCAAAACGCAGAAAAAATGGAAAAAGCTGTATTGGGTGTTATTAACAACCACATGAAACTTAGAGACGCTGCTAGTCAATATGAGGTCAGCAAATCGGCATTACAGAGATACGTTGCTAAATACAAAAATACTGAAGAAGAGCATAAAGAAAACTTCAGTTTTGAAAGACATCATGGATTTTCACAAATATTAACAGACGATGAGGAGCAACTGCTTAGTGAATACCTTATCACAGCCTCACATATGTGTTATGGATTATCGGCTAAAGAAGCTCGGTTGTTTGCTTATCGATTTGCCATCGCTAACGAAAAGGTGATTCCCGAGGCTTGGCACCAAAACAAGTGTGCGGGAGAAGAATGGTTGAAACTGTTTCGAGCTAGACACAATATCAGTTTACGAACACCTGAAGCAACTAGCTTAAGCAGAGCGACAAGCTTTAACAAACACAACGTTGGTATATTTTATAATAATCTACGTAATGTGATGGAAAAATACAGTTTTAGCGCGAACCAGATATTCAATTGTGACGAAACTGCAGTTACGACAGTACACAGGCCACCCAAAATCATAGCTCCTTGTGGTCAGAAGCAAGTGGGCAAAGTAACAAGCGCCGAAAGAGGAACTTTGGTGACGATGTGTGCCACTATTTGTAGCAACGGTACGTATGTGCCACCGTTCTTTGTGTTTCCTCGGAAGAACTGCAAACCGCATATGCTTAACGGGGCACCACCAGGTTCAAAAGGAGCGGCCCATCCAAGTGGGTGGATGACGGGAACAAACTTTTTAGAATATTTAAATCATGTCACCAACGCATTACACTGCAGTGAGGATAATAAAATATTAATGATTCTCGATAATCATGAAAGTCACACCGATGTGAGAGTGCTGCAATATTGTAAACAGAACGGAATTGTTCTGCTTACACTACCACCCCACTGCAGCCATAAACTTCAACCGCTGGACGTTACTTGTTTTGGGCCCTTTAAGGGGTGTTATAATAAAGCTATGGACGAATGGATGTTAAACCATCCAGGTGTCCCAGCTACATTATATAATATCGCGGAGATAGTTGGAAAATCTTTTACAACTGCGTTTACACCAAGCAATATAATAAAAAGATTTCAATGCACGGGAATTTGCCCTTTAAATTCTGAAATATTTCAAGCTTCTGATTTTCTAAGTGCTTCTGTAACTGATCGCGACCATAATATAGATGAGCCTGCTGCAAGGGATTTACCAGACATTTTAATCGAGCCTCAACCTGGTTGCTCCGGTATCGCAAACGTAGTTGTACCTCCTCAATTAACACCAAAAAAGAATATTGTTACCCCAGAAGCGATAAGACCACATTTGAAAGCTTCGGCAAGAAAAACCATTAAAAGAAGGAAGGTTACATCCACTGTTTTAACTGACACTCCAGAAATTGAAGAAAGGAAGCAAAAAGAAATAGAAAAAAAATGAAACAAGTGCGTAAAGACGCAAAGGTAGAAAAAGCTAAAATGAATTTATTTCAAGACAGTAGTGACAGTGATGTGCCTGTTAACGAACTATGCGATGACAGTTCCGATATTTCAGAAGAATTTGAAATAGAAACAGTCAATGAAATAGAGATAAACGATTTTGTGATTGTTCGGTATCTTCTCAAAAAGAGAATCAAATATTATGTTGGGCAAGTAGTGAGAATTGAAGATTCCGAATATTTTGTTAATTTCTTAAAAAGGTCCTCTCGTGGTAATAAGTTTGTGTTCCCTGAAATTAAAGATGAGGATCTTATTTCCAAAGATAATATCGTCGCTAAACTTCCTTTGCCTTTTACAACAGGCGGAACTGAACGAGCTGCCAAGCAATGGTCATTTGATTATGACTTCTCCTTATATAACGTAGAATGAAGATTTTATATTAGGTACCTTAAATAATACTTTTTTTGTCCCTATAATATTTTTATGTTTTGTATTAGTTTTTTAAGTTGCCATTTTTTTTAATACTTAGTTTCATTCAATTATCTTAGGCAAAAAACTTTGTTTTATATTTAGTTTTATGTTTCATGCGTTGAAAATACATTTTGGAGTTATCTTCATCTTTAATATAATTTGTTTATTTATTTTTTCCATAATCTTGCAGATGTCCCACTATGCACATAGTCTGGTCCCACTATGAAACATGGGGTTGTTGTATAGTGGGACTATGGTGTTTAGTGGGACAAGCTGTTTTTTTATTTGACTTTCAGATATTTCTATATTTTTTGGTTTTTTTAATAACATTGTTATGTCTTTGATCTGCTAAATCAATAAAATTTAAAAAAAGGTAACAACAAAATTTGTTATGACAAAATAAAAAATTCTGTCCCAGTATACAACAGTCTTCCCTACAAGTAGTACTTTTAGTGACATAAAAACTTACCTATGCTCCTTTAGAATAGTAGTACGTAATATACTCAACGCGAGACATTGTTCTCGCACTAACGTGGGGATCAATTCCACGTATGCGAGCCGAGTGTTTTCGCAACTTAAGTCGAAAGCTGCCAGTATTACGCAAATTTCGCAATATACGCGGAAAAATTCTCGCATTGCGTAATCGCCGGTTTGAATATCAAGTTCTCTATACTCTTTGAGGCAATGCCGCATTTTGAAGACATTCAAAATAAACCCCAACCATATCAACAGCTTCATCATTTATAAATGGCATTTTAATAGTTTTAAGACCTCTTTACTTGTGTGCGCAACAAACACTAACTACATTGCCTCTCTAAGTATAATTTTAATATTTGTTGACAAGTTTGTTTTTAAGTATTTGTTTTTCCTCCATGCCCTACTATTCATTTCTGTCTACCTTGCACTTGCATATTATATATGCATTGATTATTACGTATTAAATAAATTAAATTGAAGTGAAGGTCGAAAACCAATTGATTGAGGCTCAATAATTGTAATTGTTATTGTTTTCGGCCGAAACATGTTGCGCAAGTTTTATTAAATGTTAATGACAAATTGTTAGTTATTGGTTTTCGACCTTCACTTCAATTTAATCTACTCACCAATAATATGGATCCTTTAAAAAAAAATTACGTATTAAATTAAATTAGCATAGCAAACGGCCACGAATGATTGCTAATCGTTAACAAGCCTAGTCTACAACTCTATTTCATTCAAACGAACCAGGGTATCCCGTTTTTTGTTTAGTTGAGTGTACGCTACAGTTTCTGTTTTCAATAAAATTTACATCACTCTTTTGGCGATTTCACAATTATGTTGGTTCTCACAAGGACGTGTATAAACCTAAGATTAACAATTTTTATTGTAGTTGAATTTATAAAAAAGTATTGAAGATATAGTGAACTGTTGTATGTATACAAGCTCAAAGACGAGATGTATAATAGCAATAGTATTTTTTTGGAACCATCGCATATTAACCCTGATTCAATATACATACCTTGTTTGTGTATATATTGTTTTACTCAAATTTGAGTTTTTTTCCCTAAAATTGCTACTATACCGCCTGTGTAACCAGATTCGAATATCACAAGCAAACTGAATGTTTTTTTTTATTTTCTTTAATACATAAATACATATATGTGCCATATCCTGTATGCAAAGTACTTGCTTACTTTTAAATTAAATTAAGTGATAATTTATTTATCAATTATTTTTATAGTATACATATTTACAAACAATTTTTTTTCGAATATTATATTTGTTTTTTTTGCAGGATATTAAATATATACATCCATAGTTAGATCATATTTATCTTTCAGGGTGAATATCTCTTAATTACTCAATTTTTTTATATTTATCTAACCAAGATGTATCAAACAAAAATTTCCATAGTAAATAAACATGAAATATAAACAGTACTAAATATAGTAATGAATAGAAACAAATTGAATAAAAAACAATTGAGAATAAACATATTAGATTAAAAACAAACTTATTCACTTCTAACTATTGATACCAAAATTGTTTTGAATAAAACAATAGGGCAAAACGCAAAGATCTATTAAAAGTTCACACGAAATAGTGCAAATTCATCCTCAATCTACCCGTCTTTTTTATTTATTAATTCATTAGAATATGATAAACATTGAGAATTTAACATTAACACAAAATGAGCATTATCATGACAATCAACGGATAAAACAAAAAATATCAATAATTTACATATAAAAGAAAGTGAAACTCCAAAAGACATTAAATATCATTCAAAGGAAATGAATCAGAAAAAAGTTTGAGACGATTAATTACTTATTTATATATGTACAATTTTTTTTTTGATATTGATATTTAACAATTTAGTTAATATTATAGATCAAAAATATATAATTACACATGCATGTTTGCAAAATTAATTAAAAACCTTGTATACGATAATTATTACGCTAACAACAACCATAATATGAATAGTACAGCAAGCCACAAGAACAGTTTAGACAAATACTGTTCTTCTAAATGTTGAGGAGTACCATGTGGTGCAGCACTCGGTCGTGGATCGCCAAAATTAAAAGTCGACGTAAAAAACCCAAATGGAAAAGCCCCTATACCAAAAGACATATGAAACCCAGTATCGCCAAACCCAAAACCTATAAATTAAAGGTTACTGCTTGAATAAAAGTAATAAGTGCATTAACCTGGAAATGAGGAACCATTTTCAGGTTCGGTTCGTTGTCCAGCTGGCCTTGGTGGTACTTTCTCTCTAGGATCTTCCTGTTTTGTACTTCCACGACCATATAATGGTACTACCTTCTCTTTACTAATTGCAGCCTTACACACCGGACATACTTGTCGACTAGGTCGTGTTTCTAACCATTGATGTAAGCAAGGCCAACTAAAGCGTTACACGTACAAATCAATTAAGTTACAAGTATATGCTTACCAAAACAAGTGGCCACACATGCTAACTACAGCATCTCTAGCTGTATCCAAACAGATATTACACTCAAACGTCCGATCTTCCTTCTTCTCCTCCTTTTCTGCGGTGTCAGAAGCACCACTTGCATCGTTAAGGTTTTTGGAACTATTGGGAGAACTTGTACTAGATGCCATTATGAATAAAACATTTGAGGCGGAACATCCACGAAAGGTACTTACTTTTACTACAAGTAAATAACAGTGACTGAGATTTTTTGCTCTATTTATGCAAAGGCACTTAATTGGAAGAGAATGTCAGCGCGCGAAAATTAAACGACTGTTCTCTATCCACTTACATTTAACTGTGAAAGTCCAAATTCTTGTTTTCAAATTCGTCACAGCTTTAATTGTACCATAATCTTAATACGCAGAAGATAAAATCCCGAAAATTTATTTACTTGACGTGTATGTCATTGTGTTGACAATACTACCAACTGCAAAAAAAACACCTGTTATGTTAAGTCACAAGATTAGAAGTTTTACTTTACGGTTGGCAACGTTTTCAAATTAAATATGATAAAACATTCGAAATTTAACAACTTTGTAGTGCTTATTTATATATTATTTATAATAGAACCTATTTTACAATACTCACCAATGCGAACCGCTATAAAAACTTCAAGTAATCTCTAAAGTAATGCGCGAAAAGATATATGCTCTCCAATCACATTATTATTATATTCAAACTGTAGCAGTTATTATTGACAAAAACATAATTATGATCATTGAATTGTTATCAGTCTTCTGATAACCAATTCCAAAACAAAAGTTTCTAAATCTATGCCATTACGATAACACTATCAGCATTAATACTATGTATTATATCAGCTTGTTGTGTACCTATATAAAAAATATCTTAAGTAAGACAGAATTATGATTTTTTATGCTAATTAATGCAAAAACAGAGGCTTTCACGTTAGATTAGATTGTGTCATTGTTCTAAACAAAACTCGGTAATTTTTTAAGTAACTCCATCGGAGTCATAAGAAAAACTGAAATTAGAGTACAGTTGAAAAAGGTCATGTTTTGAAATTAACGGTCACAATTACAAATATTAAGGATTTCTGTTCTGCTTCTGGTTTTATTCTGAAGATGAATGCAAAATGGCAATTTGGTGATCACTTTATCAAAATCGATGCCGTGATGGCCGATGATGAAATATTTCCCATAGCAAAAATAATTTGTTTCAAACTTAGAATGATGAGTTTGTCGCGACAAGAGTGTATAAGCTTTATACAACATTGCAAAAAGCTTATTTTGCAAGCTCGCAACAAGCTTATATATTTTGGAAGACTGTAATAAGTTTACAAAAATGTGTAAGCTTACCTTTGTTCGTATTTAAAACTTCATTTTGAAACACATACATAGACTATTAGACTTGTACTGTACTAACAATATTTAAAAAGCACATACAAATAATCGTACAAAATAACTGAAGCGTTTTCTACAAAACACATATGTTATGTGCTGTTTTCTCCATTCTGTAATCACATTGATAAAATTTTGAAATTTCTAAGAAAAATGTTGAAAATTTTCATCCATCAAATAAATAACAAACAAAAACAAACATTAAATTATATTTTTGTGTTAAAGTTTAGTACATTTATACGTTAATGTCATGTTGAAAGTGTAGACACAGATAGTATACCTACATGTATCCCATTGTTCTAACATAAAACAAATTCTATTTATCAACAAATAAACACCACGTGTAATGACTGCAAACGTGCAACTGCAGTTTTTACACTAATTAATAAATAAACTGGTAAATATTCAATTATAAACGCACAATCTACCACAATACACGTTTAAGCAAAGAAAAATAAAAATAGTTATTTACGTTTACGATAATACCAATAAGAACGAAAATAAGTTACACAATCGTGTCACATAAATATGACAATATAGTATACAGCACACAGTTTAAACACATTAGTATTAAAAAAATACATAAATCATCTCAAGAAGTAACCCCAGCAAATGTTCTTTAAGAGTAAATAAAATTTTACGCATATTTCTTGAGTCATGCAACATGTGCGTTCATCTTATACGATCTTAGACTCATCAATATTGCGTTTGACTTTAACGTATTGTCAACAAACGTAAAAAAACACTATTTGAAAGACACATGATAATTTAAACATATTGTAATGAACTATTAAGTTTAATTTATTTAAGTTAATAAACGTTTATTTATTGTACTAAAGTTTACTGTAATTAAAACAAAACAAATTAAGACAACTATAACTAATTAATTAGTAACACAACAACTCACTAAATTAATTTAGACAGATACTTTAGATGTCGAGTTATGTAATCGTAGTTACGATACTTCCGTAATCTTGACTACATAAATACATAGAAGTTATTAATTCCCAAAGGTTAATTATTTAGTTATTAACTTATTGTTAAAGAACAAAAACATTTAAGTACCATTTAAGTACATAAATGAACAATTACTTGACATTTTTTCAATTTAATCAAAATCAAAAAAAAAAAAAAGTTTGTAATTTACAATCTAAAAACTTTAGATTTTTTCTACTTTTGGAATACATTTTTAATAAAATATATAATAAAATTGTGATTGTTTACTTTTTATTAACAGTTTAAACTCAAACAGAGCCATTCAAGAAGAATTTAATATGTTTCGATTGTTACATTTTATATTGGAGAAATCGATCATTAATAAAATTAATTATTTAAAAAAAATGTTTTATAAAAAAAATTGTATTGTTTAAAAAAGCATTTTTTAATTACCAATTTTTTTGTTGTATTAAATAGTTATTTAACAAACAAGATTGTTAATGATAGCGATTAATAATCGAGACATTTTAACGCCGTGCGCGAGTGTATATCAAGCGAACGCGTTAATATTATCGAGATTATTTGTCGCCGATTAACAAACGAGTTAGTTTTAAAGTTTTTCTGTTGATCGTGCCTTAGTAAAACGTGTGAAGTTATAAGGAAACTAAAGTATACGTAACCCGTTGTTATATCTGGTAGTCGCGCAATATCGTTGAACAAAATATACAAAATCGTTCATTAATAGAGGTCATTAATGATCAATTTCGGATACATTATTATACGTTAATATTGCTATTAATAGGCAATCGACAAAGTAGTATAAAAAAACAATTTCTTTTTAATTATTCTTTTTAAATATTATGTTTAGTGTTCTATATTCTAAAAAATCATTTAATAAAAAATAAACAAATGAACATATGAACTAATATAATTAGATACTACAAAAAAACTGAAACAATCACAGATGACTTTAAAAAAAACATTTTTTTTCGATTTCTTTCTCGTGTCTTTCTGGTATTTGTAATACTTTATCTTATTTGCACTGCAACGATAAATAACAAAAAAACTCAAGTTTAAAAACATGATAATATATGAAATTACATAAATTTGTTACATAAGCTGTAGTTAAAAAAATGTTTTTTTGTGCTTTCGTCCTTTTTGACGTATTTTACAGGCATCATAATCGGCCGGAAATTTTACTTTTCCGGCCTAGGCCGGTAAAGTGTAGTAGAATTTTATAACTAAAAGTTGGCACTAGTAATCATTAAATAAATAAACGTCATCTGTCAATATGTCAAATTTATTAACATACACCATTATCTGTGTTGTTGTTTAGAGTAGCACTAACAAAAATTGTTTTAAACAAATTTAACAAATTTGCTTATATCTTACAATTGCTAAAAACAACAAAGGTTTTATTTTCATATAAGTGAAATTGTAATATTATTATGTAATTGTCAAATTAATTTAAAAAACAATTGTATTTCGTTATTACAGGTTTCAGTTTTATCAATATATGTTATTAAATTTTATTAAAAATCAATACTCTAATAACTACTTTTAATTAATTTATACTATAAAGCTCAGCACAAAAAATGTTGTGTATCACACGTCCTAAAAGTATTTTGCGAGTATTCGCTTTTTGTAAGCCTCGGCTTCACGTCGGCCTACAAATAAGCTCATACTCGCAAAATAGCACTTTCTGGACTAGTGATACAAATAACTATTGTATAACGTATCGTGATCACTGTTTTATTAAAAGATGTATACAAATAAACAACTGCCAGTTATTACGAAACTAGATTTTGAGATATACATAAGTATAATTTCATTCTTTCTTACAAAGTATTTGTCAGTATTGGTGGTGTAAGCACCTTCACTAAAAAAGTTTTCTGATTCTTTTGTTTCTTGATTGTTGTTCATCAGCATAACTACTTGACACAGTTGAGCGTTCTAAATTTTATGATTCTCATAACTATCTACAAAGACAAAAATTAACAATAAAACAAATATTAGTTTATTAAAGTATACATGCATACATAACTTATAGAAATCTGATAGTAGAATCCAAGCTTTCACGGCCGTTGTTTAATGTAGCACTGTCTTTAGAAATCCTCTGAAGAAGCTGACAGCATGATGAGCGAAACGTTAAGTGAAAGTTTTGTAACGCGGCAACACCCGAAAAACAGTGCTACATTATAGAAATCTGACTTACCGGTAAACTGAACTGTGTAATGTACTGATGTTTTTCAATATATTTCGTATAACAGGACAAAATAATTAATACCGATTTCTTTATACCACCGTATGACAAAATAAGCATTAAAATACTGTAAAAGTTTTTAGACTCAAGTAAACAGTTATAAATAAACAACACCTAAATAAGGTATAATACCGGTAAGGACCCATTAACTCCGAACGTTGAATTACTTTTTCAATTCTTTTCTTACCAATTCTAGTAACGGGCAATTTGATGTACTGCCAACGCCATCATTTCTCCGATGTTTCCGGCCGTTAATCTACCGTCAGTTTGTGTTTGCTGAGCATACTCATTTCGGTACAAAATAGAAAACACTATATTTATCTATTATTTATTAAATACTATACAATATAATCGAAGCCAATAATTGATTAATCAACTTTACTTAAAGATTCAGTTTCTTTAGTTTCCTGATCATCCTCTTCTGAATTACTATTACACTGTAAACGTGACACTTTTTACAACCTTATCAACTACACTTTTACATTTCTTTACTGGTTTTCCCAATCTTCAATCGTTAAATTAGAAAATGCATTTTCAACTAACTTTTTAATGTCAGTGGTTATTGTGCGATATTGTTTAACGCAACTTTTTTTTTACAAGATTCCATATGGAGTCAATTGAATTTAGTTTACGTGTATTACAACATTTTTTGTATAGAAACAATCATTTACCTGTTGCAACAGCAGGAAGTTTAGAATCGCTTTCAGTTGGATATATACATTAACAAGCTACTTGTTGCTTATAAAAAAATCAATCACATTACAAACAATGTTTCGTGCTTCGGAATGAACAATTTTTCGGATTCTGCTTACCATGGATTGAAACTGTAATACAAAAAGTTACTTTAATTAATACTTATTACTGGTTTAGTACTATAAAATTTAATAAATTAAATTGTAAATTAAATAGAAACAATTTTAATCTAAAAGTACTACCAAATGTTGTAAAGGTAAATTAAAATAGATTGTTCTAAAAGAACACATGTGCACACAAGCAAGACAAAAATTCAAGTGTAAAAGCTAAAATTAATATGAAAAGCTAAAATAACGACGTTAATAGAAACCGAAATGTCAACAATATAAACGCACTTTAACGAATTGCAGTATATGATTGGTCGACACAATTTGTCTTTTAATTAATTTTTGTAACTTTGGTAGCACAGTAATACTGTTTTTAAATAGTGGAAACTACGTAAACAGTGACATGACAGTTACTTTTGTCAGAAGAAAAAGTTGAGTTATTCCCAAGCCACGCCTAAAAAAGTTTTACTCCATTAAAAGTTTTTTAGCAAATGAAAGAATAATTTTTTTATAGTTTTAAACAACGAAAAATATTAATAATGTAACAAATTTTAAAACTAAATTTATTCAAACTAATAACTATTTACGCGATTTTAAATCTGATTATTAAATATAACTAACTTTTAATGAAACCAACTAATAAAATGTAACGATACTAGATTAGATAAACCAAACACGTTTTCCAAAACAGTTTCACGACTGAAGCACTTTATTTTGACCAATTTAAAAAAGTTTTAAGTGTGTTTCTGAAGTATAGGTAAA
This sequence comes from Aquatica leii, assembly GCA_035610365.1. NCBI lineage: Eukaryota > Metazoa > Arthropoda > Insecta > Coleoptera > Lampyridae > Aquatica > Aquatica leii. The sequence goes on along the minus strand of CM069436.1, from coordinate 78,639,218 downwards.
ATTAAACAAAAATTGTCTTCCTCCCTACACAATATAAGTGAAATCATACAAAACTTACCCCCTCTCCTAAAAAATATAAGTTAATTTACATAAAAATTAACCCCCCTTAAACAAAATCTTGTATCTGTGCTTGTCTCCATCAAACGCTTGAATGTTACAGGAACGTGACACAAGCCGAAGGGCATAACCGTGTACTGCCACAAACCAGTTAAAATTTAACGCTGTTTTTTCACATCCTTTGGGTTTCAATTTTACTTGCCACTAACTAATCTTCAAATCCAACTTAGAAAACTACTGAAATCCTGACAAAGTATTTAAAGCATCGTCAATTCTCGGTATAGAATAGCTGTTCTTTTTGATCACGTCGTTAAGCTGTCTGAAGTCTACAAAAAAATTATTAGCACCACTGGGGACGCCTATGGACTATTTGAAGGTTCAATTATACCTTCTCTCTTCATATTCATTATTATTTGTTCAGCTTTTTCTTGTTTTGCCAAAGAAAGTCGGCGTGACTACGTTAATTCTTTTTTTGATTATATACATACATACATACATCTTTATACTACCAGATCAACTTTAGCTAGCTGGTCTTGGCTAGAGTTTTAGCACTTGGAGGTAAGAATGTCTAATAGATGTTGTGGGCACTTTTTCGGTGACATAGCTTTACTAAAATTTACACATCTCACAATTTGAGATACTAGGGTACATTGGCTTATCGCGGTCTTCTTTTTCAACGTTCCTGAATTTGAGTTGACTTTTAAGATCCTCACTGGCGTTGTGTTTTTCACTGTTAACGATGGTCTGCCAACTAACAGTTTCTTTTTAACCAAGCCGCTTTCAATTGGTTTAATATCGCGAATATCGCCTTCCTGGAGATTTCTATTCAGGCATACCATCAGCACACTTTTAATCTTTCTAGGCAGAATCACGTCTTCACGTAATAAGACTCGCATGGTTGTCTTCTCTGACTAATGGCAAGGTATTTATTCACCGTCAACCCTTAATGATTTTTTATATCCGAATGGAACAAATACTTTTTAATAACGTCCATTTCCAAAATAATTTCTTCCGTAATGTCCGCTACCAGTACTTGATAGTCGAGTTGTAACAAGATGAAATCCCAAGCTGCAATTTTAAATAAATTAATAAATAAATTTTATAATTGCACGTGAATTTTACCCCATAGGTACTCGTATATTCCACCAACACAACAACAACGCGCGCGGTGGTTCCAGTCAAACTGAACAAAAGCATATAAAAACCGTTGCACTGTATAGAAAAGGATCTTCATCTTCTTCGTCCAAATGCCGCTTCCAAAAACACTTTGAGCCTTCTAAAAGCCGTTTCAAAACTGAAAATTAACAGTGTGTTTACCAATTATCTAATTAACGACCGCTGCCCTTACCTGGACTATTTTCTCCGCTAAATAAATTATTATCAACCACTGCACCAATCTGGACCTGAGTTTCACCTGTCGCAACAAACATCAAAGCATTTTACTTGTTTTGATCAACCCGTTCCTATATTCAGTAAGTGTTGTTTTGTGTACTGTTGCATTTAGTTATCCTTGTTAGCAATTGTCTACCCAACAAACACAAGGATGTCCCGGGGACGTGATTTTGCGGATCACTGAATGTCCCAAAGTCATCCCATTTTGGTTCTGTGTAGGTCCTAGGGACATTCATGGGACGTTCTTTTGTCACAAGTGTGTGCATCCCTACGATGTCCTTATAGGACATCCTTGCGTATCCGCAACGGGACCTCTCTTTTAGATGGCTGTAGGATATGTACTATATATGTATATTATATTTTTATCAAGAAAAGTACCATTTCCAGTTAAAGTACATCTACTTTGTGGTTTTTTCTATTGTTTTTTTTATTCAGTAAGAAGACTTAAAGTACTCCTCTGCGACTTGACGTAATAAACAAAAATAACTTTATCAAATAAAATACAAGTTATTATTACAAAAAACTATATTTTTAAATAATAATCCAAATTATATTATATTTCTATGTAATCAGAATTTACATTTTTCTAAATTAAAGAATTGATAAAGTGATACTTCTTTTGTAGAATTATTGATTGATCTTTTTGACGATTCTATTATTGATTAAATCATAAGAGATGAATGATCGATTATAACTAGTTAAAAATTGTTTAAATCGTTCTTTAAAAAAAATTTGGTAAACGCGTCAGTTTTGCAAATTCATTAAGAATTTTTATACGTTTCGCATTTACATTTCATCAGAGGAATGTGGTAAAAACAAAATTATTTCTAAACGTATTTTTAACTACCTAACTAAATACGCACACTAATCATAACTATGGATACCAAGAACGCGATAACGTTATAGTTTCTTAGTTAGATTAGAGATTTTGTGCCTTATCGGTCATGTTGACATTTTTGGATGACTTATTCTTAATCGCGACGATAAAAGTCGTGAGATCACGTCACACTTTTAAACCTTTACATTTTTGAAATATTTTGAGTAAAAAAAATTTTTTTGACATAAAATAAATATTTTCAATTCACCGCATAGGTATGCGCGCGAGACGTGGTTTTAAATCACCATTATTAATAATTGTGATTTAATTTCAATAAACTCTTATTAATTTTTAGTAATTCAAAATAAAAATTATAAATGATGATTTTTATACATTATAAATAAATACAAGGTACCAAAAACTTACCAAATAAATTTTTTTATGCACTAAAACATCCAAAAAACGTTAGATAATAAAAAGTACAGATAAATAAAGTAGTCAGAACACCAACAAAAACAGATACAGAGTGCAAACGGTGCAAACAGACTGTTCTACTTTGATATACCAAAGGAGCGTACGGGTGTTGAGTAGGCACCAGAGAACATCAGAGAACAAGAAGGAAAGTGGGCACGCGCACTAAGTTTGCATTTGTTTTTTCCCGCATAGGACATCCCATCGTACGTTCTTCATTGACATCCTGAGGACGTCCTATTAAAGACGTCCTATACAGGTCCGTTTTAAAGCCCGGGATGTAAGGACATCATTTGGACATAAAACGAACGTCCCTGGGACGTCGTGTGTTTACTGGGTAACATCTAAGGTTATTGGTACGTAGAATGCCCTCGGCTTGCCGTGGACGCTGAAGGGGTTATTCGCTATTACTCCTTTCTCCACTCAGTTACCTGGAGTGTCGTCGACACAACCACCTTGTAACGCCAAAAACGAGTTACAAAGTACTCCATTTTGTAAACTAATAGTTACTTTTGCTTGTCCGTGAGTACGTATTTTTTGGCCTGTCATCGTTCAAGCTCGTATTGTTACTTGTAACATCTTCTCATTTTCCAGAAATATGTCAAGACGAATGATGGTCATCGTCGCTCTCGTGTCAACCAATAACTGAACAATTTTTTTATTGATCTTGCCATCGAGATAAATGCTATACGACTGCTCAATGGGCAATGCTATTTGAATGGAAATTTCCGGTGCATGACTAGATGAGGTTAATTTTTGTTTCTTTTGCTCAACTAGTTCCAGGCTTTTGAACGCTTTTCTTGTTTTCTTCTTAAGTTTAGTACGCTGTCATCGTACGTAGCCTATTCCCCAATCAAATCAAAGTCGTCATTCTTTTTTCCATTTGTGGCACAATTTCTTCGATGCTTTTTGTGTCTGTGCGGGGACTTCTGCCGCACAAGGAACCTTATGGCTGTTTTTTTTGTTTTTTCAAACCCAAAAGTGTAAGTTAAAATGTTTTAGGTCGAGCTAGCAGTAGAGTCAACTGCGTTTCGTTGTCTTGAAGTTTGGCGCCGTGAGATACGCAAGCCGTGTCAGTCTAGCAATGTCAACTTCGCACTCTTGAAAGCTCTCTGAAGCTTCCTGAACGCGGTTTTTTATTTTAATTTGATATACTTTGATATCATTAACAATTTATTAGATATTTAATTTACAATTTAAAGTGAATTTCATTATATAATCTAGGTTCGAATCCTACCTGCGACGATTTGAAAAAAAATATTTTTTTTTTGCATACGTTTACGTTTCAAGGCCTCCTTAAGTCAGAAAAAAATATTTTTGACAAAAGATTTTGGGTGTCTGTGTTTGTGTCTGTCCGTGTGTAACGATGTACCCATGATAACTCTCGAACCAAAAGTCCTAGTAACTTGAAATTTGGCATAGAGCTGGATTTTCATATTCTCTCGGCTTTATCAAAAGATAGATCTGATAAAGATACCGGAAGTGGGTGTATCCGCCATTTTGAACAGTTTTTCTTATATAATTTTGTACGAATGTAAATTATTCGAATTATTTTTACAGTTTCTTATAAAGATAATTCTTCCTAACAATTTATTCAAATAAATTTTTTCTAACATTAACAGTTTATTAGATATTTAATTTATAATTTAAAGTGATTTCCATTATATAATCTAGGTTCGAATCCTGCCTGCGACGATTTTTTTTTTAGAAAAAATAAATAGCCGGATGCACAAAAGTTTTGTTAATTGGCGATTTACTAATCGTTTTTAATACAAACATATCACTTCAAAGTGGTTTTATGACAACATAACCTTATAAAAATACATTTCTTTATCATTCCTTATAGAAAAGTCGTGTGGTGGCCACACCAGTTTTTTTTAATTGATTCTAGGCTATTTTTTTGTTTCGAGAAATTTAAATAATCCATGCTTACTTTTTGCGACTGCAGTCACTTTTAAAAAGCAACTTTTATATAACAGTAAATTTTAATAACGAACCATCTTTTATTATTATTAAATGCCTAAATTATTGCACTGATGAAAAAAAGTTTAATGGACTGCATCAAACACACGCGAGCACATACTAATCACACAACGTTTTATAAATAGTTTAATATTAAATTACTTGTTTTATTTACTCGTTAGATCGGAACTCGACACTTGATACCAATCTAACGAATTTTAAAACTAAGTATTTACATGATTATAAATCTGATTATTAAATATAACTAACTTTAAATTAAACTAACTAATAAAATGTAACGAACTTAGAAGTATAATTTGTTTGACTATTACTATATTATTTTAGACTGCACTTCTATTTATCTTGACACACTTTATTTATTTAGATCCGACTTTTGACTAGAATAGTTACAACTTTCTTTGAATACTTTTTATAACCTTACGTTATCTGGATCTGGAACATATTCGATCTTTTCCGACCATCGTCGTTACCAAATGCTTCGGGAACACTTCAATAATCAAAAAATTTAAACAGTAGAGAAAGTATTGTAAGTCAGTTTTGTTAAATTATTGTTTTTATCAATGATTAATTGTTGCTGTTATTTTGTTTATGACGACAATACGGCAACAGCCAAGTTCTACTTCTTGTTTTGGTTCTCAAGGAGAGACTAGAACCAAGCCTAAAAAGTCTCGGTGTTTAACTACGACGTGGTCTAAACCAAGCCGAAAGTCGCTTATAATCATAAATGATTAAATTTTCAAAAATTTACAATTATTTGATCATTTCATTTACTCAATTGTTAACCAAAAAAAAAAGCAAAAAACCAAAGTTTAAAAATGTTATAAGCAGGAATCTTTCTAAACTCTTTTAAGAATGGATTTTAGCGATGTAACTAAAAAATTGCGGAAACATCTAGTTTTACCAATTATTGTTCATTTTATGTATTTAAACGGTACCTGAATGTTTGCGTTCCGTAATTTTTAAAAGACTTTTTTTTAATTTGGAATATCTGCAATAGTTTTTGAGATATTTTTTCACAAAGAAAAACTGGGTAATTAATTTTGCGAAAAATCAGAAACCGTTCTGAAGACCGTGTTTGTTATAATTATTTATAATACAACAGCTACAAAAGATTCCGTCTAAAATAGTTTTTAATAACGAAGTAAGGAAAAATGCAAAAACTAATCAAATAGGAAAAACGAAAGAAAAATGGCAAGATGGAAGTTATAGTTAAATTAGAATCTAGTAAGTAAACTTCAATTGTAATTTGAATAAAATATAATTAATATGAGTAAAGGTCATACGAGTAATACAAAAAAGCCACCAGTTGGACAAAAGCTGCCAATCAAATCAATACTTTCTAAAAAACAGACTGGAGAAATTAAAATTCATTATGAAGGAGAAGATCTCACACCAGAAACTTTAAATCCATTACTAAACGAAGGATGTAAATTAAAAGAATTAAGTACAATAATTCAAAAAAAAATAGATGAAAAAGCTGCCACCGCCGATGCTGCTATGTTTTCCCAATCTACCTCGCGGTTTCACACCGAACTGCATAAACAGCAAATGTACGCGGAGTCAGTATTTCGTCAAAGCTACAATGCAAGTTTTGTCGATGACGTTGTTATAGAGCCAGAACGCAAACTCTCTATTGCGTTGAGTAGTATCGATAAAGAAGAAGAAACCCCAATTGTCGAATTGTCGGAAATACCTAGCATTGTACTTCAAATGCCTTCTCATATAAGTTTACTTTTAAAAGAAACAAATACATTTTATCTTCTTGATCTACCCAGCAAAACGGTTGAAAAAGGTTCCGAAGAAGGTAAATTATTCAGATTAATTGTCACTTATAAATAGTAAGTTCAACTTTAGGAACCCTTGTCGAAGCGGATAATGAACGATATGAGTATCTAACTGAGGGAAAAGGAAGAAATCGTAGAGTTATTAATGCGGAAGTACAGACTGTTCAAGTATTGTTAAAAACACGATCAACTGAAGCTGAAACATTCTTACGTAAACACAATCACGCGTTTGCTTCGGAATGGGATATGTACGATTCGTACGAAACCGACGGACTACCCGCATCTAAACCTAACAATGGAAAACCTATACTTGATAAAAGTCTAATTCCAGATAATATTGATACAGACGAAATGACAAAAGAAGATATAGAGTTAATAATTCTTTTAAAGAAATTGTCATTTCAACAAGCTTTAATCGTTACCGAGCGTTTACTAGCTAATAATAATTTTAACGAAGAACAAAAAGCATTTCGTGGATTGTCTGATCCAGATCCGGATAGAGAAAACATTGAATATAAATATCGTCTAAGATTACTTTGGACTTTTGAAAACAGTGACACTAAGGGTGAGACTTAACTTTATCTTTATCTTTTGTTTAAACTTTTTCAATTTAGTTTGGTTTTGAGGTTTTACAATAAATTTCAAAAAGTAAACTTTATCATTTTTAGATTCTTCTGCATCATTTGATGACTATTATTTGATTTATTTTATTGTTTTATCAATCAGTTTTTATTTAAGGTACTTCAATAACTTTCTAACTCTTAACATAATCGAAGGCTTTGTCAAATAGAACCTGAAAAACCATGTGGAAAAGTCTAAACACAAATCACATGTGAGATTTGTTTATCATCTTCCATAGCTATCTAAATTTAAGTTGTGTTTTTGTTATTCTTGAGCAGTTACTCGACTTTCTTTTCATCGCAGAAATTAACATAAATAAATAAATAAATTTTCTCTTTGATAATTTCAAAAATGTCAATATGTTTAGAGATGTGGCATTAAATCAATCTAACAGTTGTTGCAGCACAAAGTCGTAAGACTTTTTTATAATTGCTTTTTCAGAAGCTTTGAAGTTACGATTTTTGGAGTAAATACCCCGACCACTCGCGTTTTGCAACCTTTGCTTTCTCTGCAGAAAGAATGTTTTGACTGCGTCATTTATTGTAGAATTTTTTTTACAGGAAGATGCGTAACTGCTATGTGTTGGAATGACCACAACTCCGACGTTTTAGCAGTGGGCTACGGCAAATTTTTTTATACCGATCGTACAACCGGAATGGTGATGTTATGGAATATTAAAAACCCAGTTCAACCAGAACGTTGTTACAAATTTGAACAACCCGTGACGACGATCAATTTTTCTAAAAATAACCCTAATTTATTAGGTATTGGTTTTTACGACGGCACTATAAAAATTATCGATATAAGCATCAAAGAATTGACCGTAATTGGATACAGCGGAGAAGATTCGCCGTCTTTTGAACCGATTTGGAAAATTATATGGTATAAAGGAAGTGATTATTTTAAAGGCACCGAACAAATTATTACCGCTTGCCAAGACGGTCGAATCAGTTTCTATCGAAATCAAGATACGTTTGAATTAATTCACCAGCAAATAATGCGGATTAACAGACCCGAAGGAAAACTGAAAGGTATTGAGTCATTGCGTAGATGTCACATACCTGGTATTCCGGTGCACCGGTACGCTGCAGCTTTAGTAATTCGTCAACATCCTGTCGACGGAAATACATACTACGTAGGAACTAACGAAGGAACTGTTCATAAATGCTCTAGAAATTATTACCATCAACATTTAGATTTATTTTTAGCTCATTACGGGCCTTTGTACGAGATGAAGTTTTCTCCATTTTGTAATAAAATTTTTATTACTTGCGGAGATGATTGGCATGTGAGAGTATGGGCTGATGGTATTTTTATTTTATTTTTAAGCACGTTAATACATAATAATTATTTTTAGGTATAACGGAACCTTTATTTGAACTAACCAAAGAAATGCAATCTATTCAAAGCGTTGACTGGAGTCCAACGCATTCTACCATTATATGCAACGTATGCGGATCAAGTATTTATATTTGGGACATTCAAAGAAAAGTGTATAATCCACAATCTATCAATCAAAATCCTTATAATTGTAGAAACACTGTCGTTCGGTTTTCAAACAGCGGAAAATGCATTGTTGTAGGTGACATCGAGGGAAATGTCCTTGTTTACGCTTTAGAGGATATGCCGTTTGCCGCTTATTTTCCCGACGATTTATTAACCAATTCCATTATACGATGCTTAAATACTAGACCAGACTTGATCAAAAAATTAAAAAAACTTGGAAGTTTAAATTTTAATAAAGAAGATTTCGAGAAAAATATATAATAAGTGTAATCTTACTTGTACATAAAATTTCATAAAATCTTGTTTGTTACTCATTTATTTATTTAGACCAGTGGTTTCCAAAGTGGTCCCCGGGATCATTTAGGTGTCCATGGAAAATTATTAGTTCGCCTAAGTCGTCTGGTTAGATTCCTCACATTAAGTAGCCTGGACGCTTCCTCATTAACGTGATTTACATGAGAGTTAGCATATCTCATGATGACAGATGCGACTGTTTCCACTTCGACTTCTCGATGGATGTCGCTATTAGGTACATACCATGGCGCATTAATTATGTATCTTAGCAGTTTGTTTTGGTTTCGCTGTATCATCTCAGTGTTGCATTCTTTTTAACATCTTCATAATTAGGCTATATATGCCCTACTGGTCGCAGCACTTGTTTATACAGGGTGTCACGAGTCATGTGAAAAGTTTAGTATGCGAGGTAAAAGTTAATACCAGAGCTGAACTAATACAGCGTATCCTGGATGTGTGTCAACAAACACGGAACAACCAGCAGGTGCTTCGAGCGACTACTCGGTCCATTTTAGATCGCAGCCGTCGTTGTATTAATGCCGAAAGAGGTCATTTTGAGCATTTGATGTGATTTTTTTTGTTTGTTTTTTTCATGTTTGTTTTGTAGTTTGATTTTCTGTTTTCAATAATAATAATTTTCAAAAAATGTGTGATCAGTTATAAACTTTGAACGCTTGTATCTGTGTAACTATGGCGAATTGGACCTATGTTTATAGGACGTCTTCTACTTAAATTGACCTAAGGAACATACCGTTTCAGTATGTACAGTACCTCGTGGGACACCTTGTATAAGAGCAGCTTGTTATACATTGACAATTTTTTTTTTATTAATTAAGGGGCTTTTTTCAACTCATCATCGGTTAGCTTTGGTTTTCCGAGAATCGTTGTGCGTTGCATTTGATACGCTTCGCATTTGCACAGCAGATGCTGCGGAATCTTGTCGTCTTCCAAGCATCCGCGGCACAGCGGGCTAATTTGCAGTCCCATTTTATGCATATGTTTGTTAAGGCCACAGTGCCCTATAATTAGTCCCGTGAGTTTCCTTAATTTTTGTCGACTCATGCTTGATAGTGCAGTTTGAGTGGTTAATTAATGGCTCTGCAAGGAAGAGTTTTGTGAGCCTCATCTCTGAAGAGTTTTTCCATAGTTTTTTATGCTCCGCTGCAAGTTTGCTGCGAATTATTTCTTTTCCGATCTCGTATGCGATTCCGAAAACCGGTTCAGGTCCGATATATGTCCCTGTTGTGCCCTTTTTTGTTAGTGCGTCCGCCATTAGGTTACCCTTTACATTCTGGTCTTTTGGTATCCAGATGAGCTGCACAGGTTGGCGATTTGCCAATATTTCCAGACTGTTTATGCATGCCATAATTAGTTAGGATTTTATTACTGGTGATCTTAACGCCAGTAGCGCTGCTTGGCTGTCAGACATGATCGATATCGGCCCATTTGTGAATGTTCCTGACATACCAGTCAATAGCAGCAACTTCAGCTTAAAAAGCAGATGCATATTTACCCAAAGTCAGCGAAAATTGCTTCCCATGGTGCTTGCCTCCATATACTCCTGCTCCATACACTCGTTGCGATTTTTGGCCCCATTTGTGTACCAGATAGTTCCTTTAACCGCGCCCGGGTAATAGTAGATTACATACCGAGGCGGAAAATATTCCATTTCTGTCGAGAGAACTATAGTTTACCGAGAGGCATAGCCTCGAGGTGAACTAGTTCTCGAGACAAATGGAACACTTTTGCCAAGGTTTGTATACAATTTTATTCACAATCAGCCATTAAATAAAATAAATAACATAAAACTAATAAAAAATGAATGAAAACCTACTTCCAAAATATTATCGTTTATTTCGGTAAAAAATTAAAACGTAGTAGGCACACTTCACAATTGACATATACGTATTTAATTTATGATTGTCATTTTATCAAATTAGTTAAAACAAAACACACACAAATTACAGGTTCGGAAAGTGTACATTACTGACCGCGAGGTTTCATTACATACTCGTTTTTTTTAACCATGGAAACCGCTCACTTTCCAACCTTTAAGAGGTTCGGGAAACTGTACGTTACTAACTGAGTGTGAATAAATGTTTTTTATTCACACTCAGTTAGTAACGTACAGTTTCCCGAACCTCTTAAAGGTTGGTAAGTGAACGGTTTCTATGGTTAAAAAAAACGAGTATGTAATGAAACCTCGCGGTCAGTAATGTACACTTTCCGAACCTGTAATTCGTGTGTGTTATGTTTTAACTAATTTGATAAAATGACAATCATAAATTAAATACGTATATGTCAATTGTGAAGTGTGCCTACTACGTTTTAATTTTTTACCGAAGAAATAGTTAATAAAATTGTGGAAGTAGGTTTTCATTCATTTTTTATTAGTTTTATGTTATTTATTTTATTTAATGGCTGATTGTGAATAAAATTGTATACAAACCTTGGCAAAAGTGTTCCATTTGTCTCGAGAACTAGTTCACCTCGAGGCAATGCCTCTCGGTAAACTATAGTTCTCTCGACAGAAATGGAATTTTTTCCGCCTCGGTATGTAATCTACTATTGTCCACTCGTCTCGTGACGGTATTATCACATTAAATTTCTTTAAAATGTGATAATTTTTTGTGAAGTCGGATCTCATAGTTAAGTTTGTTTCTTCACGCAGCACGTTGTATATGCCCGGTTTGTTTTTCCCGGTAATTGACGCGTGTACATTGACAGTTAGGATCGTCGTCCGAGTAAGAGTGGGTGGTTTGTGGTCCGAGTAACCAGTACATTTTTCGACATTTAATTTGTAATTCTTCTTGTTTCTTTTTGATGTGTGGTTTCCATCGGAGCTTGGCATCAAGGGTCATTCCAAGGTACTTTGCTGTGTTGACCGGCTGTAACCTTACGCCACTGAGAAAAATTGGTAACTGGTTTTTATTTTTATTAGTGAGGTTGATATATTGAAACGTTCGAGAAGTTATTCTCAACTTCGAGAGCCTTCGCGAAGTTTTTGTACATTTCCAGAACGTATGACGAAAGATATGGAACATTCGAGAAGGATTTCCAAAATGTATAAATGCGGCACAAACAAATCAGAGGTCAGTTATTTCCAGTAATTCGAAGACGGCAATGTTAAGAAGATTACTCAAGTTTAAATAAATAAGTAATTAACGCGTGTAAGATAAATAACCTGGTACGTGACTTTAACGTAAACAATAAGTGTTAAACAAGTGTGAGAAGTTATCCGCAGACTTTATCTTATCTTCGTGTCAGTGATAGCGCTATATATAAATTAGTATGTTTTTAATAATATCCTTAAGTTTAATTAGTTTGGTTAATAATAATAAACGTGTACATATTTTTGGTATAAATAAATTAATTAGTTTTAATAAAATTTGTAACAATATGTTGATTTGGTTTTATTGAGCTTAAGGGACTACTTATGTGTCCAGGTGGCAATATTGTCTACTGCTTGTTGCAGTTTCCTTGTTGAGTCTTCGATTGAATTGCCCGTAGCTATCACTGACGTGTCGTCTGCAAATGTAGCAACGTCCAATTCTTTGTTTTTGGCATGTCATTGATATACAACAAATACAGCACTAGACCCAAGACACTTCTTTGAGGTACCTCGGTTTGGATTTTTCTAAGTTCTTAGTACTTATGTGCCTTCATGTTTAATGCGAAAAAGTTTTGTTCGCTTAGATACCATTTAATAAGTTAATGGTTAATATAGATAGAGAAGGGTTGATTTTAGTTTGTGTAGCAGGTCGGTGTGCCATACCCGGTCGAAAGCTTGTGCAATGTCTATAAATATTGCGGAGCATACTTTTTTATCTTCGTGATTTTTCTATAATTTTGTGGATCTGGTTGATGGTTGAATGAACAAAAGCCAAACTGATGTGTTTGAATAAGTTGATATTTTTCGATAATGAGTTTGAGACGTCTCAGAATTAGCTTTTCGAAGAATTTTGACATAATCGGTAATAGTGCAATTGGCCAATATGATTTTACTTTTTTGTGGTATTTGTCAGGTTTTAGTAGCATAATTACATCAGATACTTTCCAAAACACTGGAACATGCATTAACCGGATTGAAGCATCAATTAATTGAATTAACTTTACCGAAGTTTTTCTTTAAAAAAAGAAAGTATGGCTCCAGATATCAGTTCGAAGCCAGGCGCTTTCTTGGGGTTAAGATTTATTCGAACTTCTTCAACAAATTCTTTCGGTGTGGTCAGTGTGTCATTGTACTCATTTGGAATTTGTTCAAGTAAGTTTTCTGTTCCCGTGTTTGGAATAAACCTTCAGTCAAGGTAGGCCGCGAACGTATTATCACTATTATTACGAGCCTATTGTTGATTAGGTTTTCTAATAGGAGGTATTCGTGAGATGGAACGCTTCAGTTGCGTTGTGGTTTTCCACAAAGAGTATTCTGTGCTGCTGTTAGGGTTGTCAGGAATTTGTTAATTGTGGAGTTTTTAAACGTTATTTCTTGGGTTAGTTGTTGTGGTCGGGTTTAGTGCCAGCGCCGTTTTAGTCTTTTGGATAGTTCAATCCCTTGAGCTTCTTTTTAATAACTGGTAAACTTTTTTATGCTGCTTGCTGGATGGCTGTGTTAAAGTTGTGTACTTCATTTTCAAGCTGGCCAATTGTTTTTAAGTGAGACACTAAGGTTAATATATAGTGTTCTCTAACATAAGATTTTCAGTTTCAGTCGGAGTGTTTGTTTCTTAGGACAGGGTTTTGGTGTTTTGTTATATTTATAGTAAGATAGGTGAATGATCGGGTCAGATCAGGGCCTTCTTCAATTTTTATGTAATTTGGTGATTCTGGTATCTTCTTCATTATATCCAAAAAAATCAGGAATAGCTACTAGGTCGCTTTATCCGAACGTAAAAAAATCTTAATCGGCCAGTAAAAGAGAACAAAAATATAAAGTGATGTTAAAATTCAACTATAAAAATAGCGACAGACTTAATTTTATTTTATTCGACACTAACTATAAGCTATAATAGATTTATACCATAAAAGTTTGCGTAAAAGTTAAAATTAGCTGGTGTCTTTGTCTTTACCTATCTGATTAAAAACATTTACTAAAATAAGTAAGTACATAGGTGAATACAAAGTTTTTTCAATTAAAAAATAGTTATGACTTCCATATACAAATAGCCAAAGTGCCAGCAAAATACATAAAAAGTAAACTTTGACACTGATAAGTTATTTCAAAACCATAGCCTTCTCCCACAACCACGTGAAAAGGAGGGTTGAATTTTTTATCCATTTGGTCTTTAATCATTTTCGCTGCTGCTTCATTGTTAGCGGAAAACTTTTCACATGCTGTCACCACTATTTCCACAGATTCTAATCTCATTTCTTCATTCATGTCTGAGCTCTTAATAAAAAATTGTTTGAATGTAACAGATATAATTTATGGAGTTTACCTTGACTAATGGATATGTATGTACGCATTTTTTTTCTTCTTCTTTTGTTTCAACAACTACTGCTTCTTCAGCCATTTCGTTCTTGTAAATGTAAATGTAAAAATATATTTGATGTTTTCGATCCGTCAATAGTGGCCAAGTTTCTAAGCAATTCATAAATAAACTTGTTTTGACTTTTAATATTTAATTAAAATCGAGTATTCGTTTTGTGAATTTGTTGATATAAAAATTATAAATTTGTTTCTACTTTGATGCATACTTTGACGTCTGTTAGTAAGCAGTAGAATTGGTAGAATTGCATAAAAAAGTAGATTGTAAAATAATTTTTTAGATTTCAAAACTTTAGTTAATTGTGTCTCTACGCATTGTTCAAGTGCATAAACGATTACACGTAGAGACACTGTGTAATTGTAGAAAGAATTCGACTTCTATTATAGATGTAGTATTAACTTCATTAATTAAATTAAATTAAACTGCAATAACGAGACAGTAACTAATCGAGTGTAGTGAGAAGTCCAAAAAATATTGTGTTGGTTTAAATAAATAAAGGCACGTGCTAGTGAAAATAAATAGCAGTGTAGATAAACAAATACTCCAACTTATCGGATAGTGTTTATAAATATCGAGCGTTAGTTATATGTATATAAATTACCTGTAGGTTGTGTTTCTTAAACATCGTTGCATTTTATTAGTTAGTTTAATTAAAAATTAGTTACGTTTATAAAAATTAATCTCAAATTAGGTGTAAATAATTTGTTTTAAATAAATTAGTTTTAAAATTCGTTACAGTGGTATCAGGTGTCGGGTTCCGATCTAACGTGTAAATAAATAAGTAACTTAATATCGCCGTTATAAATTCGCGTGTGCTTATAAACTCTCAGTTCGTTATTAATTTAAGCATTTTAAAAGTGACATGCATGTTTTTTTGATAAATTTTTTATTCGTGTCATAATTTATGCCGGTAACTCGTTTGCAACGGTAAAAATAGATGACAAACTATTTGAAATACTCGAAACAATGAATTAAAAAATGGATGAGATTTCTTAGAAAATGAGAAAAAAATTTTGCGAAAATTCTCAGAAAACAGAAAAAAAAGAGAGAAGAAAAAATACGAACAAGCACTAAAAATGAAACAAAAACTATCGAATAATACCGATTAGCATCGAAAGCTAAAACCGAAGAAACTCAAGCAGACATATTAACTTAAAAAAAGAAATATGGGAAGTTCTAGAAAATGGAACACATTTAATAATTGAACCATCGGAAAGACATCACTAACAAGTTTAAAGTTGTACCTCCAAGTTTTGATGGTAAAGCGTCACGGTCAAGGTACCACAAACAGTTTGAAGCCACAGCTTTAGCTATAATGGTTGGAGCAACAAGCAGAAAACGACGTCTTTAATAATGGCCTTACGTGGAGAAGCGCTTGGAGTTTTGCAGACTGTTCCTGGTCACCTTCAAGATAATTGCGAACTGTTAATTTCACATTTAGAAATATAGAGATACTCACAGTGTTGTAAATTATCTATATAAATTCATATAGATAAATTAATCTAGATTAATATTTTTTATCTATTTATATGTATCTAGATACAATCAAAAAATATATAAGTTATATGTATCTGTATATATATATATTTAATTTTTTATTTAAATTATTTAAATGATATTTATAAAAAATCCAGTGTCCCGTAAAATTCCAGTTACAATATGTATGTTTTTCTTCAGTAATTTTCCAAATTCCATAGTACTTCTTCAAATGAACTCCATCTATCGTTATTAATACCTAGATTATTTCACCTATTATCTGTTATCTATATAAAGGTTTGAATAGTTTATCTATTATCTAATACTAGATAATTTTTGTAAGAAAAAAAACTTATCTATATCTATATAATTTAAAAATTATCTATTTACAACACTGGATACTCACCTTCAACAGTTGTACCAATCCCAAATAAAAAGTCGGGTTCAAAAAACTGCGGAAAGCCTTTAAGAGTTCGAAGCTGATATCACCAGATTGGTATGGTTGGCATATCTTTCAGCACAAGATACTTTCCTGGAGCAATTGGCTATTCAAACTTGTAGAAGACTTGTAGAAGACCACCGAGATAGCAAAACGCAGCAAACCATACGGTTAGCACTATTTAAGACGTCGGATGACGTTTCACGGATGTCTTGGAGTTTGAACCAGCGAAACAGGCGTTCCACCAAACTAACCATAAGCTCTGGTGTGCTGCTGCTGCTGTGCTATTAAAAAAATCAAATTTATTGGAAAAAAATTGCTCCAATTTGTAAGGGCACTCCGATAAACAGGGTGAGCATAGCCTACCCAGGCTCTTTTTAACGCTGTCGGTAGCAAAACATGGCATTAAAACTGAATAAGTAAATGAAATTAAATGTTTTTATTTAATAATGTAATAATACAAATAAACAACATATTACGTCAGAACTTGTAAATCACATTGTCGTGAGATTTTATAAAAATACAAGTTTCAATTCAAATCGTGTGATTTACATTCTAAAATATTTTTATTTTGACGCTTCTTATACATCTCATACATAAGGCCGCTCGAACAGATGGGCCTCTGAATTCTATTGTTTATTTGTGATGATCAATTTTAGGTTACAAAATGTAAATAAAACTTTAATGAATTTCAAATCGCTTACGTTAGTCTATTTTTATCATTTTTAATTTTTCAATGTATAGTCGACACCTTTAATTGTTAAAAATGGTTAAATCCTTCCGTTTAATTGTTCACCAAAAGACGTTCAGCGGTAGGTACTCGTATGAACATATCGTTAAGTACAAGTAATACTTTCTAGAGGAAGATATTGTTATTAATCCTAAAGATTATCCAGAAGCTAAAGAAGGTGACATAGTTGAGATTTATCATCCTCAGCTGGAAGAAGAAAATCCTAGGCTCCTTTTACAAATTAAAGCATTTAAAGATGATTTACAAACCAAAGGTATACACTTGTTAAACTTATTTAATACGAAAACATAAATGGGTATTTTTAAGATACTATCAGTATTGAACAAAGTATTGCATTATCATTTGGTTTACCTACATACAAAGACGTTAACGTCAGAATTGTTAATCCTTTTGATGTTGCTCTGGATTCAGTCGAACTTACTTTTAAGGACCAGTATATGGGGAGGTCAGAGATGTGGAGGTTAAAAAGAAGCTTGGTAAATTTGGTGATTTATATTTAAAAGCATTAACTTCTTTCTTTAAGATAAATACTTGTGTGTACATGTCTAAAAAGCTTGAGTTTTGTGGTAATTCTGTGCGTTGTCAAGTACACGAAATGTGGTCTCAAGGTGACAGAGTCGCTTGTGGCGTTATTACAGATGATACCAAAGTTGTTTTTCGTTCGTCAACGTCTATGGTATATTTGTTCCTTCAAATGTCATCTGAAATGTGGGATTTTGATATATACGGTGATTTATATTTTGAAAAAGCTGTTAACGGGTTTTTAGCTGATCTTTTCCAAAAGTGGAAGAAAAATGGAAATAATCATGAAGTGACTATTGTGTTGTTTTCACGTACTTTTTATGATGCCAGTAGCTTGGAAGAATTTCCTGAACACATGCGAGAGTGTTTGCAACAAGATTATAGGGGACGATATTATGAAGATTTCTACAGGTAAGTGTGAATATTACCAGGAAAATCAGGATTAAAACCTTATGTGTTGTTTCTTTTGTATTTACCATTTAAAAGTAGGTTATTATTTGACAATGATTGGTGAGCTCTTTAGCTGCAAATCCATTCAGTATAATACAATACCCTACCCAATTTAGAGTGAAATAAAAAATTATTTAACATTGCATTCTATCCACTGATTTCACCAAAGCTTAAGCTGACCATCAATTTGTCTGTTGAACCCCGTTCAATCATTAACTTATTATTCAATATATTTTCACCACCATTCTTCCGGCGTCGTTTTCTTCGGTTTTGCTATGCCAGACAACTGATCAGAGGTTTTTTTTCTAGAGGTAGTTCGTCCAACGTCTCTGCATTGCGCAGTGTCCTATTATTAGTCTTGCGCGTTTCTTTAACCTTTGTTCGCTCATGCATGATACTACAGTTTGAGTGTTTAATTCTGGCTCTGTGAAGAAGAGTTTTGTGTACCTCGTCCCTGCAGAGGTTTTCAATATTATACGCTGCTAGTTTCTTACGGATTATTTTTTTTTCGGTATCGTAAGAGATTGCGAAAGCGGGTCCGATATACCGGGTGTCCGGATAAGGATACGGAGCGGCTGGGCCTAGAGGTTTAGGAAAAAATTCTTATGAAGAAAGTCGGTAAGAGAAGTGGAAATTATTTGAAGTCGCAAATAGACCGCTAGAAGGCGTAACTGCTATGAAGAAAAAAGTTCATGGTATCTCGGAAAGTTGGGCGATGAGCTGTAACTTTGAAAACATAATTTGATAGCTTGAGCGTTATAGTATTATTTTGCTTTATGAGACCAATGGATTTTCCAATATTTACATTTTAATATCTAGTGAACCATTTATCCTATTTGAATATTTTTTTATCTAGTTTGTAAAAACATTTTAAGTCTTTCTACAGAATTTTGTTGTTGAACGGTTTAGTTTAAAATAAATAGACTATAAGGCGTTATCTGCAGCAATTACACATTCTTATAATTATTGGAAAAGGTTAAATAATAAAAAATCCTCAACCAGAGAAATTACTTTTGCGAGAAAAACAAACACTGGAATGTTAACTGCTAAATTTTAAAAAATTTGGATTTGTCAACGAACAAAAGTTAGTTCTGATAGTTTATATAGCTAGATTACCTTTTTAATCTATTTTTTGAAAAAATATGCCATTCACTAACGCCGAAGCGTATACCAGGAGTGTTAGTTGAAATTTGCCGGTTTTTTCAATAAAGGAAACATTGGATTCTACACATTTTGCCCATCTTTCAGGCAAATCATGGATACCATTCTAAAAAAACTTTTTCTCTTTCGAGGCAAACCATTCGAAGAGCCATTTTTCGACTTCTTTAAAATTGGCGAAGCGCTGCTCTGCGAGTGAGTGTCCCATCGATGCGAAAATGTGATAGTCGGACGGGGCGAGGTCTGGAGAGTACGGCGGGTGCGATAATATTTCCCAATTCAATGCTTTTAGAGTGTTTCTTTCAAACCTTTGAAGCAGCATTTCACAAATAGTTTTTTAATTTTCCACTTGTCTATCGTTCAGTTGGTGTGGTATCCATTTTCCATACTTTTGGATCTTTCCCATGGCTTTTAAACGTTGGCAAATAGCTCCTCGGGTCACATGTAGTGTTTGTGCCAATTGTTGTTGCGATTGGGTTAGGTATTCATCCAATAACGCCTGCAATTCCTCGTCTTCGAACTTTTTCGCAGCACCAGGATGTTCATTGTCTGTTAATTCGAAATCTAAACTTTTAAACTGACGAAACCATGTGTCACATGTTCTAATCACTGGACCATGTTCACCATAAGTTTCTACCAGCAACTGATGAGCTTCAACTGCTTTTTTCGTTTGATGAAATAAGAAAAGCAACGAATGCCGCAAATGCGATTTACTTGGAACGAAACTCGACATATTCACTGAGCTAAACAACTATGATGCTATTATTTTGGCAGATTGTAACTTGTGTATTTTTCAAGATTAATGTCAATAGAAAAATATTACATAGATGCGAAATCATAGAAATGTACACATATCTCTAGCGACATCTAGGAATAAAACCGGCAAATTTCAACTAACACCCCTGGTATGCTAGATTATTCCTAATATGTAAAGGTTCTGTCACGTGATATGCGCAGTACACGAAATTGACACGACGATCCATTCTTACGAATATAATACAATAAGTAGCGTTTTGATAAGTCGTCGCCCAAAAAAATTCCGCTCACAACTCCTTGACAAATAACGCGAACAATATACAATGCAGTTTTCACAAAGAAGACGTTTTTCTCGAAAACTGTTTTCAATATTGCCTAGGCGATTACGGGAATTTCCAAATACAGTACTAATTGATCGGTGGAACGTGTACGACGTTCTAAGTGAAATTGTATATTTGTCGTACGTAATTTTCGAAAGATGCAAAAAATAGTGCACAGTTTGTTTTTAAAAATGAATTCGTAAGATTATCGTTTAAAAAAAAGGTTGAAATAAAATATCTCGGAAAGCCTACTCCAAATTTGGAACTAAATCACGCAGATAAAACCTAATTTCACACGGTATTTTTCTAGTAGTTTATAATTTAAAAAAAATTAACAAAAAAAGAATTGTTACGCATGTCTTCAATTTCAGACTTTTCCTTCTCTTTAAAGTCGCCTTCAAAATTAGGTCTTCATCGGTAGTCTCGAAATCCGAATCATAAAG
The DNA here is from genome assembly GCA_035610365.1 of Aquatica leii. Taxonomy (NCBI): domain Eukaryota; kingdom Metazoa; phylum Arthropoda; class Insecta; order Coleoptera; family Lampyridae; genus Aquatica; species Aquatica leii. The sequence continues at coordinate 78,618,492 of CM069436.1, read as the reverse complement.
AATAAGATATATTTCAGATATATCATCTTTCGTTAAATAAAAATAATTGAGCCATTGCGTGTGAGATCTAAAATATAAAGAAGAAAATTACATTCATAATAGATGATTTAATAAAACTTACTTGCAAAAACAAATAGTCTTATTATGCTACGCTGTAGTACACTTGTACCCCAACGAACCAATACCTCTAAGATCAAAAACGCACTGACTGAACAATGTCGCATGTCAATTAGCACAACATATGCTAAAACTAGACAAGTTCACGATCTTAGCTCCATCTATTTTTGATTCGCGTGATTTTTAAATAAAACTGTATAGACGAAATTGAAATGGGACCACTACTAAGTTACCTTCTTTATGATACAAAAATAATAATCGAAATCGGTCAAAAAGGATATTTCGACAAATTCAAAACCGCTTCATTTTTTCGAAGTTGGTTGAAAAATAAGTGGGTATGTGGATGTGATACGATAAATGCCTTGTTTTGTTTCTCATGTTCTTGTTTTATTCCGATGAAGCCAATAGAATTTTAAAATATTTTGGTAGTTATCTACATAATGATATCTGAAAACGTTTACCTACCTGCAAGGCTTTGTTACATGGTTTTTCTCGTAACTAAAGAGCGACGAATAATTCAGTTTTTCCGACGATATAATCGTAAGCTTCATGGTATTAAATTATAAAATAAATTTAAAAAGGCGCCAAAACGATTAAAGACTATGGAGGGAGACACCGTTTAAATCTACCCGCAGCTGAAATAGAACAAATGACAAGACAGAAATGGTAACAAAGAGTATATTTATTATATCACAGACAGTAGTTGACGTTAGAAGAAGAAGGTACATAAGTATATTTAATCAATGTTATCACTAGTACGTAGGTCGGTATCACAGACAAAATATAAAATATAAACTACACTCATGACTCGGATACACGTCGTACAGCAAAGCGACGTAGTCCGCCTAACTTTTACATTCAGAAAAGGAATGTTCGTAAATTAAAGTGCTCAGCAACGAAAAGTGGGTGTATCGAGAATAAATTTTATACTCGAGCATTTTTAACAAATAAAATTATAAAAATTATCTTATCTTAAGCCCGACGTCACGACCACTCGCCGTTCTATTTAATTACTTCAAAAATCACAAAAATGAGTAATTGCAGCAGATAACGCTCTTTAGTTGATTTGTTTTAAACCAAACGGCCTGTCGTTCTTTCAAACGAAGTCAAAATATTCAAATAGGTTGAATGGTTCAGGAAATATTAACATGTAAATACTGAAAAATGCTTTGGCTTCTCTCTCCCTTATTATGACAGATACGAAATAATGCTATTGATTTTTGACTGTCAGACCTCGTCAATATAGGACCGTTTGTGTATGATCCCGAGTCAATTGTGTTCCTAACACAACAGTCCATAGCAGCAACTTTAGCTTAAAAAGCGGGCGCATATTTACCCATAGTCAGCGAAATTTGCTTCCCGTATATTCCGGTGTCGTTGCGATTTTTGACCCATCTGTGTACTAGATAGCTCTTTTAACCGTACCACCCGGTACGGTTAAACTGTTTCTTATCTATCCGTCTGGTGACGGTATTCTCAATTTAAATTTCTTTAAGATATGATATTTTTTTGTGAATTTAGGATCTCGTAGTTACACGCAGCACATTGTAGTTGACGCGTGTTCACGTATCTGCAGCTTGTATGCTGCTTATCTTGCTTTCATCATTGCAATGAGGTGTAATGGTAGAAGTGAAAGTAGTGCTTCCATGGTTGTCGTGGACTTAGTTCTCATCGCCCCAGTTATCAGCAGACATGCCAATCTCTGTAGTTTGCTCTGCTTGAAAATCATGCTTTTCAGGTTGGTTCTCTCACCCCATACAAGCCGCACCGTATGTACGAATAATTTTTGACGGTGTTTAGTGCACTCTGTATTATGTTAGATAGAGTTGTCTCAATTTTCCAGTTTGCAATCATGCTAAGATCATCGGCGTAACCTAAAACGTTTTCTATTTTTATAGTAAGCCGTTTATGACGAGACACCAAAGTAGGGGGTGACAGCACTTGTGGACACCAAACACAACATTGGCTCCTACAGTGCTACCGTATAAAGTAGCTGTTACTATCAGATTCCTGAGAATCGAATTAGCCCAGTTTTGCATTAAGGGTGTGATTTCTCTCTATTGCTCTTGCAATGTATGTGAATGCAATATTGTCAAATTCTTCTTCAACGCTAGAAAAGCACCCAATGCAATTTCTTTGCATTGGATTTCATTTTCGCATCTGTTTACTAGTTGATAGATTGCTATCTCGTTAGATTTTCCAGACCGGTACGCATACTGGTTTCAGTTTAAAGGTGAAGCTTTTAGTGCACGGTTCTTACTTTTTAAAGTAGTTTTAAGATAATGAATGTCAAACTGACCTGTCTGTTTACTTTCGAATGGGCGTACGTTATGTTACTTAGGTAGTCATCTGTGACGATCAAATTTTTTTACTCATTTTATATTTGTTTTAGATTTAATTAAGTATCATATGCATAAATTCATATTCCATTTACATTCTGCTCCGCACATATCACAATTATATCGCACTTCATAGGAACTAGGTTTGCTGACATTTTACTATAAATATTTTAACGTAAATTAAATCCTTCTGATCGACAAACTCGTTGCGCAAATAGGCTCATGTGGTCAAAGGCCACATGACGCCAGAAGGTTTTGTGGCTGATCAGAAGTTGAATTGTGCGTGAAGGTCAGCATAAATTGGAATGGCTACATTTTTGCGACCTGATCCGCTTGTTGTTGCTTTAAATTGAAACGCATCTGATGTTTTTTTTTTGGCAACCTAATAACAGACAGACAGACTTTTAATAATTTGAATACTGTTATTCTGGTGTCTTTGGCGCAAGTATCAAGCTAGTACGGCTTATTTTAAGTGAGCTTTAGATAATTAAAAATCATACAGCATCTACCTTACCACTAACAAAAAATCTGAACCATTTCGTTTACTGTAACCCGCATCTTTCACTATAACTTTATAATTATAAAGCTATAATAAAGATATTTCAGGGTGGCCATACAAAACGAAAGATTTGACGATTGGAGTGGAATATTAGTTCAACTGCGTCGCCTCTTTTCTGGATATTTAAAAATTGTGTTAGAGTATCACACTCGCAACAACGTAACAATTCCCACTGCCACTAACAGTACTGCTGCGCAAGGAAACTTTCTTGAAGTGCTGAACATGTCTTTGAACGGTACAGAATTTTGTCATTTAGTATCTGAAAATCTTAAATCAAACTCTTCAGTGTTTGAAAAACATTATTTGGACCGAAGTTTTGATAGAACAGGTCAGTTAAGTGTCGTAATTACACCTGGAGTTGGTATATTTGAAGTTGATCGAGAACTTACGAACGTGACTAAGCAAAGAGTAATTGATAATGGCGTTGGTAGTGATTTAGTTTGCGTTGGCGAGCAACCTCTTCACGCAGTACCTTTACTAAAAGTAAGCATTTATCGAACTAAATAAATTATGTATACATTGTTTTTAAGTTTCACAACAAAGATACGCTTTTGAACGTGCCAGATGATTATTCAATGCCTCATTGGATCAATTTATCTTTTTACTCGACCAATAAAAAAATTGCGTATTCCAATTTTATTCCTAGAATTAAATTACCTCCTGCTGAAGAAAATTATTTAAGCAAAAATAAAGATTTACAAAAAACCAAACTGTTAGACGAAGAGGAGTATATACACAATTCGCTGTTTGATTACGATGCTTATGATGCACAGGTGTTTCAGATACCTAGTGGACACGGTTCAGGGTATACCCGTAGAATGTACGTTATCATCCGTGTTAGTAACTACGCATTTGTAGATCTCGTCATCGAACGCCAACGAAATTTAAAAAAGTTTCGGGAAATATGCTAGACGTTCAGGAACGCCAGAAAAGTCAAAGAAAATTGTCCGATCCTGATATACATCATTCTACTGAAGTTCCCACACGCTCCCAAGCGATAACAATACCACCTACAAGTGTAAGTCCTGTGGCGTCATCGGTATCTGGTACCAGCGATGGTAAACTTATAATCACTATATTTTATAGAAGAATTAAAATTGTGTTTTAAGATAAAAACGAAAATGCCGCTTTAGAAAAGGATCTGTCGCCACCTTTGAGGCCGGTGATTGGTTCAGCTGGTTCTCCTCCTCCGACTGGTTTGGAACCGAAAGAAGCTCGTCGATGTAAAGCTCTTATAAACCCTTTTGACCCTTCTCATGTTACTATCAAACTTACATCAAATCGACGGAGGTGGACACATATTTTTCCAAAAGGTTTAAACGCTTAGGAAAATTAACTTTTGTTACAGATGCGTATTTTCCAGGCCCTACTGGGGTATTAATACAACAGCATCACTATCAGGCAGTTCCAACTCTAACGGAAGATATAACTGAAGATAAAATTTTAGAATCAAGCAGTACTAATACTTTTTTAAGTCAGCATCCAATACTCACACCAGCTCTCTTAGACTGTAAGTGCTTTACGTATCTTGTTATTTTTTTTTTACTAAAATTAGTCAATAGTTGTCTTGCTTAGAATAACCGGAGATGAAGAAAAGAAAAAAGGAGACATGTAGTGTCTCGTTTTTTGTTATCTTGAGTGTACTTTCATAATTTTTTTTTCAATAGGAAAATAGCAATTTGACACAAGGTAATGTTTATTTTATTATAATTATTAAAAATGGGTTTAAAAAATGCTAAAGTAAATTCTGCTTATTGTATGCACATCTATTAAAATTGGGAAATAAAATTGGAAATTTGTGTATATATATTTTTTCACTTCCAATGACAATAAAAAATGGTTTCTAATCCTTTATAACGTTTAGTATCTATTCCAGACTTAAAAAAGCGGCCAAGTTATCAAAGTCCAACTCACGGTAACTGCAGTACCATGAAACATGGTTCTAAAACATTTTTATGGGGCGCAACAGGCGAACAGGAATGGACCCCGGCAATAACAACAGGTACTGAGCATTGAAAAAACGTCTATACTAAAATTTTATTCGTAGCTTATGGTATACAGGTTGAGTCATAAATACGAGTTTGAAATTATATTGTACATTTTACTAATCGGTTGAAATTTGGTTTAAAATTTTTAACTACCGGAGGATTTGAGTTCATCACTAAAAACAAATTAATTATTGATTAATGTTTGTACCCGCTAACTTGCTTTGTACGGTTCATTTATTATAAAGTATTTGCAAAATGACAAAAAAGATTGTTTTTGTCTCGCCGCTTTAAAATTATAATTAATTTAATATTCTGTTTTCCATGGTCTTTCCTGCTGATGGAACACTGGACTGCAGTCAATGAAGTTATCATAGGTTTGAGTCAGATTAATATTTTATAGAATTTTTGTTTGTAGAGGGATAAACTGGCAACTACTTTTTTATTCTATTTTGTTGCGTCTTGAGTACATTTCATCTTGCTTTCTTAAATTAATTAACATATTTACTCATTCTCAACTACTGCTTCTTACTTTAGTTACGGTAATAATTTTTATCTTAGTTAAATAGATGTTAATGCACTTTGTTTTTTTCCAATGGGAAATGGACAACAATTAATATTTACTTTTAGATTAATTAACCACACTTGCTTATGTTGACTATGCTTAACTAAAGCAAATACGTTTCATATATTTTTACTATTTTTATTTATAGGTGTGGATTGGAAATCGTTGACTATTCCAGCTTGCCTACCAATAACAACCGATTATTTTCCGGATAAAAGGGCACTACAAACTGATTACGTAGTGTCGTTGTACAATTTACTTCCAGACGACGTTAACGCCGATTTTGCTCAACAACGTGCCAACTACAAAAAGCCTTTAACAACCAACGAAGTTTTTAAAGAACTTGTTTCTCAAAGACTCTCGCAAGGTTTCCAATTAATTCTATTACCAAATAGTAAAGAACAAAACCTCAACGGTTCTCAAACTGCTAACAATACAGGGTCTTTAGTCAGAAAACGAAATGTTGAAAGCGAGTCTTCGGAATGCTATTATTTGTCTATTGGTAGAATTTTTCACAAGATTTCGTTAACTGGCAATGCTATAACTGTTACGCGTTATAGACCGAGGTAAAAAATACGTTTGGCACAACTTTAATTCTTCATGCTTACATTTCTAGACATCCGTATCCGCCGTTTAACATTCATTATAGGTATCGATTTCAAGCACCTTATCACAATACGTATGAAGTATCGTGGGTGAGTTTTACGACGGAGAAGCTAGAAAATTACAATTGGAATTATTTGGATCATTACATCTGTACCAGAGGAGATACTGATTTTGTGTTGGTGGACGCATTAAAATTTTGGAGGTAAGGCTTTTGAAAAACAATTTCTGTATGCCAACTGTTTGTGGCAACGCCATCTCGTATGAGTCCTGCCGAGTTGCTGTTTAATGTTGATTCATATTCGTTCGTTTGGTGGGATTCTCGGTTTTTGATTTTCGTTATGATTTTGATTAAGTGTATTGGACTGTTCTTCCAAGCATCTGCTGACACATAAATAACATTTTAACGGTTTAAGTACTCCCCGTATGTTGCTTTTGTGTTTTGATTACACTGTCAATATCCATAATAAATCATTTTGTAAAAATGTCCTTTTTTATCCACACATACAAATTGATATTATTTTAAGTTTTATTTTAGGTTTAGGGTGTATTTACTTCCTACAAATAACGCAGCTACAAAAAGAATCTTAGAAGGTGCACAACATTGCGACATATACACACCCTTAACAAGTGCAGATCATCACCATATAACCGAAGGATTTTTAAAATTCATCGAAGTGGTTGTGAATAGAATTAAAAGACCGTCCACCGCGAAGAAGCCAAGGGTTTGTTATATGTTGATACGTGTATTAGATTGAGAGATGATTACGCTTTCATTTTAATTTGTAGCACGCACTTGTTTTTATTGTATTTTCACTATTATTTCTATTATTTGCTGAGTCGCATGACTATTGCATAATTGCATGTTATAGATGTCTTTGAGCATACCTAACCCTGCAGGTCCTTTACTGCAACCACGCCGTCATAGCATGACTATTCTTTCACAGAAGTTAGAGGTATGCTTTTTTATCTTGTTTTTTTATACGTAGATTATGTTTTAGTTCAATAGCATGAAATAATAGAAAGTTAGTATAGTTTGCGTTGACATATAGCATTGTTACTGTTGCGCATATAAATGTGTATGTTTTCAAGGGCATCTCTTATTTTGATAAAATGAATTGTACGATCCATTCACCTCATTCTAATGACGTTCAATCGTGCACATTTGAACATCACGTTTAACTATGCATTATAGGGTTTCAATTTAAACTAAGAAACAATTTTTAATCGATTGGTCCCAACTAATGAAAGTTAATATCGGATACTACTTAGCGGTGATAGGAACATATGCTGTTGAGCCAAACAATAAGAGAAATAAAAATACATTGAGAAATCATCTTAATTAGAAATCTAAACGCCAGAGTAGGAAAAAAATTGATCTCTATATTCTTGGCAGACATGGAGAGAACACCGAAAAGGATGACGGCCGATTAACCTCTGTGAACATGACTTTTGAATCGTAAATGGATTCTGCTCACAAAAAATATTCTTGGAGACAAGAAACTAAAAGTCTGAGGTCTATAATTGATGAAATCCTAAAGCAAAAATCTGCGTTAAGATCTCCTGAGAGGAGATGTGGCAGTGATTATTATTTACTCATGGTAAACATTACATTGCCGTACAAAACATAGGTCAATATTATGACCGACAAAGGAAAATACACCAAAAATAACAATAAAAAATGTAACATAGAGAGTCTCGTCGATGAAAGCCCAAAAGTATCAACAAGGACTGAGCCAGAAACTAAATGAAAACATTGAAACGTGATCGTCACAAATAATATATGTGCAAACTAATCAGCCGCCTCAGAGGCCTCAGGCCACAAACAAAAGAAACACACATTTTTGATGGAATAGGGAATTAGAAATGCGATATTATTTAAAGATTTTTTTTACAGCTGTTGCCGTCTCTTCGTACCGAATCTTTTCCTATCAAAAACCTTGTCTTCTTCTAAGTTCTTTGTGATCATCGCTTGATCAACGTCATCTCGACAGCTCCTTCTTTTCTCTTTTTTCTTTCTCCCTTTCTTTTTTCTAATGGTATTCATTTTAGGACCTGTCAGCGTTTATTCGTTTTACATGCCCGAACCAAGTTAACTGTCTTTTCTCTATGTTCTCGTGTATATGTCTCTTGATATGCATTTACATTCGGGTGTCATCATTCCTGACTCTTTCAAGCCTTGATTAAAAAATCCATATCAGTTTCGATTAGTTTATTTCTGTTGGTCATGGTAACATCACGTATTTCCAAACCGTGAGGTTTACACTATGGACTAAGCTTCTTGGTGGCTCTTGTAATTTTGTTTATTCTAGAGAGAGAGTTTAGCGTTTTGGTTACTTCTCTACTTTTACTGATTCTTGGATTTTGTTTTCACTGCTGCCTTTTTCATTGAAAATTATTCCAAGATATTTACTAGATTTTACTTCTTTTATTGTGCGGGTGTTTAGATTACCTCTTTATTGCCGACCTGTGGCGGATTATCGCACAGGCGCATTCCTGTAGCCTTCAAGTTGCACCGGCTCAAAAACCACGAGTCGATTCTTTTTTGAACACAGCATATTTTAACTTAAAATAAACACCGGCCTCAAATTAATTCGCTCATTCCTGAGGCATAATCCTCCACTGTTGCCTATTATGAGGTATTTGCATTTCGCGGCCTGCCGTCTCGTACTCTTCTTTGAGTTTTCTGGCCATGTGATTGTGATCTTTTTCGTCTTCAGCAATGACTATCTGGTCATCTGCGAAGTACAACGTGAATAATGTGTCTATTCCTATACTTAGGCTCATGGTTTTGCATTTTTTTTTCAAGTTTAAAATGTGTAGGAGATAAACAACAGCCTTGTCTTAGTTGTTTTGTGATTTTCAAAGAGGTGGTTACTTTTTTTTGCTAAGTTGTTCTGATAATAGCTCTCTTTCCATAGTCTTGAGATAGGTACGCTGTCATATACATTGTCTACAGTCGATCGTTCACCTCGAAAACCTGCCTCTTCTGCTGTTTCTCTCTGATCTCCTTGTCGATTAGGTTTCTCAATACTCTCGAGTATATTCTGCCCATGGTTAGTATTACAGCCATCCCCATTTTTTGAATCTTTTTTATGAATAGGAGATGTATAAAATTGTCTCCATCTTTGGGGTATAGTTTCTCTAGTTAGACATCTTTCAAAGAGGTTTCGAAGCATTTCTAGTAGTTTTTGTGAGTCGCATTCGGTCAATTTAGCACATATACCACCAGGATTAGGGGATTTTTTAGTTTTGTTCTTTTTACTCCTTCTCTTACTTGCATGATACTTGGATGTGGGTTCTTCTTTGCTCAGAAAATTGGTTCTTGTTTCGGTGAGTAGTTTTTGAACATACTGTAGTCATAGTCCATCTGATATGTTGTTTATTTGGTTGTCTATGTATTCACATTTGTTTTTCCATTTTGTTCAACAAAAAAATTTCTGTCGAAAGACCATAAAGTTTTCTTTCAAACGAGATCAAAAATATTCAAATAGGTTGAATGGTTCAGGCGATATTAAACTATAAATATTGAAAAATGCATTGGCCTCCCTCTCTCTTATTATGACAGACACGAAAAAGTATAAAGCAAAATGTATCCCTCAAGCTATCAAATTATGTTTTTAAAGGCATGGCTCATCGTTCAACTTTTCAAGATACTATGAACTTTCTTCCCAGCAGTTACGCTCCCTAGCGATGAATTTACAAACTTTAAAATAATTTCCAGTCGTTTCTCTTGCCTACTTTATTTAAAAGATTTTTTTCCCAAACTTCTAGGCCTTGCCATTGTCGAGATGGACACGGCACTACCGATACAATAAGAAAATTTATACGCTATACTACGTTGACCAAATTATACTGAGAGTAGACTTGGAAGACATTGTGATCGGAAAATCAAATGAAGAGTATGATAAAATTGGATTAAAAATTAATTTAAAAACGTGTTACAGAAATATCGTAGATAGAAATGCAGTGTTAATTTTGTATACCCATTTAAATTTATAAGAACGGTTACCCAAAAGGATATTGAACTAGAAACCGCCGAAAGAAGGGAACGTAGATGGCCTCGAGAGACTTGAATAAAGAGAGTAACAAAAGCAATGTCCCTGAGAACTTACCAGAATACGAAACTAGGAACCGGAATGAATTTCTATAGATATAAGTACTTATTTTTTAAAACTCCGATTCAGAAAGTTTTTTGCGCAAATGGCTGTGCCCACCAACAAAATATTGTGCTGTTTTGTGACTATCCGTCTAAGAAAACCTAGCGCCGTTGCAGCTTGCGTTAATTGCACAGAAGATTGTACCGAAACTGGAACGGACCAAACAGAAAGACAAAAAGTCTAACGTGGGTAATCGTTTTAAAAGAATTGCCGTGGATATCGTAAAACGGGGTGGATAGAAACTGCAGGGTGAATAGAAACAAAGGTAATCAAAGTTATTATGAATTCTACAAGCCGCAGCATGTTTATTTCTTACGAAGTACAATCGTATAAAATTTGTGTTTTTTTTAAGTTTATCAACATGGTTCATGAGAACACACGCTTCTGAAACGCTGGCAACACTGCCAATTCAGTTGTTTAGGTATTAGTGATTTTACCCAAGGATACTAAATGAATAGGATTGCTCGATTGGTATTCTCGCAATGTAAGCCACCCCACTCCCGTAAATCTTGACGCGTGACGTCAGCCGGAGACCACATATCGGCTCGCTGATTATAAACAGTGCTTAAATACACTTTAAATCCAACGGTTTTGCGATTTTTTTAATAGTAATTATTACATTTCTTGGTGTTTTACTCGTTCAAATACGTGCCTACAAGTTGCTTGTAAGAATTTCGAATTATTATCAGGTTTAATTTAAAATTTAAATTTATTTACATTATATTAGATATATTAGAAACTTTCACAAAAAATTAATAGCGTTTGCTGTTTGATGCATTCACTTTAAACATTTCCACGGTGATTTTTAAAAAAAAAAGCCCACAAGTTGTAAAAAAATTAAGTATTAAAATTAAGAAAAAAGAAAACATTTCTCTGGACATTATTATGGCGTTTTGCAAATTAAGGACCATTATCAGAATAAACTATAAATATATAAAGCTTAGTGAAAAAAGACGTAGAAAGAAAACAGCGAATACAACAGCTCAAGAAACCGATGAAGAAAGAATAAAACGAAGAAAATTAAATAAAATTTCAAAATAAACTTGTAGTGTGTTGTTATTTTTTATTTTTGTCAACCTTCAATTTGAATACATTTATTTAACCATTAATAGTACACTTTATTTTGTCCATAAATTATAAAATTAATAGCAATATAGTTCAATTTAAAAATGAATGCATCCACGTCTTTTTTCACTAAGTTTTATATTTTTATAGTTCATTCTGATAATGGTCCTTAATTTGCAAAACGCCATAATAATGTCCAGAGAAATGTTTTCTTTTTTCTTAATTTTAATACTTAATTTTTTTACAACTTGTGGGTTTTTTTTTAAGAATCACCGTAGAAATGTTCAAAGTGAATGCATCAAACAGGAAATGCTATTAGTTTTTTGTGAAAGTTTCTTTCCGTTTAAGTGAAAATAATTTAAACAGCAGATTAATTTTAACTTAATTATGTTTAAATGTAATTTTTTACCTTAAAAAATGATAAAAAAAAACATCAAAACTAATTAATTAAAAAAATATTTCGATTATAAACATTATTACCATTATTTGTTAAATCAAAAGTTGTCAAATTTACTCAAATAAAATATTTAGAAGCCTTTTAAGGTGCATCTTAATACAGATTGTAATAGAAGTATAGAGAGCGAGGTCTCCGCGTGACGTCAGCGCGTCACATGATCTCGGCAGAATAAATCGAGCGATCGAGCAATCCTATTCATTTAGTATCCTTGGATTTTACCCGCCAATTTTTGTCCGGTATACAATTGACTGTTACATGCTTGTTTCTATTCACCTCTTTCACAAACTTTCTTTTATATACGGAAACATGCCAAGAAAGTATAGGCCAGATCCCAGGAGTAAACGATACAAAAAACCTGGCCAAGATCTCTCCTTAAAGAAACAGGGGGGACAAACGGTACTGTCCTTTGCAGAGGAAGCGCTGATTGTGACTCAACTAATAACATGTAACGACCACTATGATATCAGGAAGGTGGTCAAAAATTATCTTGAAAGTAGAGAAAAAATTATTACGAAATTTAAAAATAACTTACCAGGTCGTGATTTTGTGTACAGTTTTATGAAATGCCATCAAGATAGACTAAGGACCAGGCTGTGTCAAAACATTAAACGATCGCTAGGCAAAGTTTCCAGAGAAGAATTAAATGTGTATTTCCATAACATAACAGCAGAATTACGAGATGTTCCAGCTACGCATATAATCAATTTTGATGCAACCAACCTTAGTGAGGACCCTGGTCGTAAAAGAGTCATTTCTAAGCGAGGTTGTCGCTATCCACAATATGTATATATCTTGGATCATTGGAGGCCCGAAACAAGTACGGTACAAGAGAAGTGCAAATGGTTCGTTTGAGTCTTTTAAAGACTGGGTCGAAAAGATTACAATTCCCGGCTGTAAAAGCCTTCATGGGAAAGTTTTTAATCGGAGATAACTTTGCTTCCGATTTTTCTTCTAAAATCATTAAGTTTTGTCGTAACTACAATATTTCCTTAATTTTTCTGCCGCCTAACTCAACGCATATGACACAGTTGCTTGATGTGGCTTTCTTCAGACCACTCAAAACGGCTTAGAGAAGAATCATGGAAATGTTGAAAACGGGCGTTGGGCAGAAGAGCGCGAGCATATCCAAGGATAGGTTCCCCACCTACTGTATCAACTGATGAACGAAATCGAGCCGAATTAAATTAAAAATATACAATCGGGTTTCAGAAAATGTGACAGAGGTTCTGTCGATGCTACTAAAAGAGCAGCTACATGATGATGATCTAGCATATGCTATAAATAATTATGTGGTGAATATACTGAAGAGCATACGATACGGTGATGGTGAAACCGTTGAAAGGAAGAGACGCAAAAAGATTGTCATTCCTGCAGAAAAAAGTGTAAGTGGTGCTGATTTATCCAAGTCTATAGTGACAGTGAAGTAAATATGTCACTTCATGACAGTAATAGCAGTATTGGCGCGGAAGGTTTTGGGGAAGAGGAGGGATTACCAGATGAATGTTATCAGGAAGAATGCAAAGATGAACACAAAGTTGAAGAATATGGAATATGGTTTCAACTTATTTCTATCCACCCCATTTTACGGTACTGACAGACTGTTTCTAGAAATGAAGTCGGGAAATAAGTACAAACTGGTAGTAATAGATTATTTTACAAAGTGGTCACAAGCGTATCATTTGTCTATTAAAGAGAAGAGTATTGTTGCCTGCACCTTAGACTTTAGCAGGTTTGGAATAGTACCAATGAAACTTTATTCCTACTAAACACGTAATTTTGAGTTTGAAAACATTGAGCATTTATAAAATTAGAACAACGCCATTACATCCACAGTCAGATGGAATAGTCGAAGGAATATCAAAGTAGTCTTCGAACATAAAAAAGATTGGGATCAATAAAAATATCTGATTTTGATGGTGCAGCAAATCTCTATACAAGCATCCGCAAGACATACACTAGTACATGTGTTGTTTAGAAGAGAGCTAAGGCTTTCATGCGATCTCAAATTTGATAATAAATTGTAGACGATGGGTATGTAAATAAACTTAAAAAAATGGATGATTCATTATTTGGGACGTGTTAGTAAACACATTAAGGAGCACTTTGAGATTAAAGCGCAAGAACTAAGTTTGTGAAGCCTCAACACCTAATTGACTATAAATAATGTACACGGGTTCAACTGCGCTTGACGTTTGTGTCGACACTTTGCAATACCTTAATTTGAGGTTATGCGTTATAATTTTGTTATAAGAAAAATAAGAGACGTCTCATAGTATTTAGATACATAACTATTTAACATATTTTATTGTAGTATGTTTTGTGTAAACATAAGCGTATATTTAGTATTAGATAAAACCAATGCAAAAGAACTTGAGAAAAAATTATATTAAGCGCCCATACTAAGGGGCAGCGAGGTATGACCTCCCCCTTTAACTTGTAGCTATAAGAAGAACTCAGTTGCATTTGTGTACCATTTCCCGCGCTCCACTTGGTAAAGGGACCCTGTTCCATTATTGTTCGGCAAAATAAGAAACATATGTAATTTGATAGACTAAATTTTCACCTTTTACTTCCTGACATTTCAATTTTCTTTGGTGAAGCCCCAGACTATACTTTACCTGGACCTGGGGTAGCTTGCTCTCCTTGGAAAATTTTGTATGGACGCCTATGCAAGACCTAAAAGATTTATACTTTGATAATTTTTGTATTCAAAGACTAGTCTCACTATACAAAAGAAATCTAATTTTTTTCAATTTGTTTCAGTCAACTAATAGTTTCTGGTCACTAGCAACTTAGGTCACAACGTCCACTCCACTTTAAGTATTGGTCATAAGGGTCACGTTGGTCACAATGCCCATCTTGGTTACAACGATTAGCTTCATTTCTGATCAGGATCCTATCCTATTTATAGTCATAACGGTCACCTTGTCGGTCTGTTGATGTTAACGTTGTAACCAGAAGTAAAGCTAACCCTTGTCCAGCGGCATAGGGTGTCCTGGGTGCGCCGGGCACTCTACAAACATCTCCAGGCTCCCCTCAAGAAAAATATAACTGACATAATATTGTTATGGACAATAGGAGCTAGACCCCCTAGCGCTGATGTCTAGTTACGCGCATACAGTCGTCATATTTTGTTTTTGATGGAACTTTTTTTGTATATCTTTGTTTGGCAATATAAACGCACAACGAAGATTTCTATATCTACTCCAAACATTGTTTGCGTAAAAAAAGAGTTATAAAAGACACAATGTAAAATTTTTCTCACGTTCTTTTGCCAGTAGTTACAATATTAAACAATGTGACAAAATGTTTCAGAATGTAGTTTGCGGTAGTATGTCGCCTTTTCGTGAACGTCTAGGTAGCAACAAACTTCCAGACAGGCCGCGACCAAGGTTTGACTGGTTTATTATATTTCAGCTTGAAAATGGATGCGCAGTTACACTTAATTTGCAATTCGTTTGCTTCTTTATATGTATCTTTAGATTTAAACGATTTCTTTTCACATATTTTATTATTTACGTTTGTTTACAGAACTCTTCATCTCGCACTGCTGAAAGATATTTTGCACCTGCATTTAGGTTAGTAGTTGATTTATTATTTTTTATTCCTTATAGTTAGATGCTGTTTGTTTATTTATTTTTTTAACTAAACGCTTGCTTACTATATTGTAACGAATTTTAAAACTAATTCATTTATACTAAAAATATTTACACGTTTATAACTAACCGAACTAATTAAATCTAAGGATATTTAATAAGAATACTTACACTAATTTATATAGTACTATCACTCGAAAGATAATGTCCGCAGATAACTTCTATTCATCTAAACACTGACACTTGTTTACATTAAAGTCACGCACGTTTTTAATTCGTTGTATTTATCTAGACACGCATTAATCACTAATTTATTTAAACTTGAATAATCTTCTTAACACTGCCGACTTCGAATTACTGAAATAACTGACTTATGATTCATTTGTATCACTTTTATATATTTTGGCCATACTTCGAGAATTTTCCACATCTTTTCCAAACGTTCTAGTTGTTGGTAGTAGCTTCGTGAATGCTCTCGAAGCTGAACGTTTTAATACTTTAATCCCTAAATGTGAAACATTTTAAGATAGTTACAGTTTTTGTATTTTACGAAATTATTGATATTGAGGATCTGTTTACTCCAAAAATTCAAAGATCTACAGCTTGTTTGTTTTGTAGTACTACTAACACATCGTCTTGTATTAAAAATATCGTATTTACAATGGCGTAGTTCATCAATTGTCTCAAACTTTATCGCTCTACAAACGACAATTGAATGGTAATTTGGTTGAGAATTTTTTTTAGTGTACTTCAGTAAAGGTCATACCAAACTTGGTCAATTATAGAATTCAAAAACATTGAAATAATCTTTTTGTTGTATTTGATTAGCGGTACACATCGGATCGCTCATATATTAGGTGCACTATCGCATGTGTGTGAGTGTGTATTACAAGTTTTGTGTTTTGATCCGTGTTTATTAAAACATCTGATAAGTAGAAGTTTATTTATAATTTTGTTAGAACTTCTTTGCTTAAATGTATTATGTCTTCGTCGTTTCAAGTGGTTAATAACAGTCGCAAACATAATTCCAATTTATTTTGTCAGTTTAAAAGAAAATGGCGTGTTGGTGAATCAGTACCACTGTGTACACAGTGAATCTTTACCTACTGGGTATATTTTAACATTCAATATTACTATTATAATACTCGGGAAGAAAAAATTGATAATCATACGAAAACTCAGATAGAAACAGTGTTAGAATTGATCAAGGAATATTCGGGTATCAATCAAGCTGCGAAAGAACCTGATAGTTTTAACACGTTACAGCGTTATAGGAAGAAGCAAATTTCATCCCAACCTGGTGTAGATTTGCGTGTAAACTAAGGGTTTTCCAATTTCCAAGACAACACATTGAAAGAATATGTCCAAAAATGTACTTTTTTACTGTCTTTCAGTACAAGTAGTCTATGAAATAGCACATTCATAGTATAAAAATGCCACTTACTTGGGAAGCGGAGCAACGGCGTTTATTGAAAAACATTTGATCATTCTGCCACGGAAGTCTCGGAGAGTTTTTGAACTAAAAAAACAAAGACTGGTGTAATGTCACCAGCTGATAAGTAGTGCTGTCATTATTTTTTCCCGCAAAGAGTAAATGTTAAAATCGTTGTTTGGACACCACTTAGAACATAAATCCTAGCAACATTATTGGGATGCGTGACTAGTAACTGTTTGTCAGCGTATGAAGTATTTTATAAAGCACAGTCGCAACACACAAAAAATCGCAATATCTTAATTACGGACAACCGCGAGTGTCGTATTGGAGCGCTTGATTTGGCAAAAATAAACATAGAGATTGTCCTAACTCTTTGCCCTCATAGGTTTCAGTAAAAATTCAACACTAAAATTTTTCGTTCGCTTAAGACGATTATCACAGTGCTGTGGATTCTTGGAGTATTCGGTAACATGAGAACATGTTTTCCAAAGGTGATTATTTAACCAGCACAATGGTAAATCGCTGGATTGCAGCATTTTTTGCCACAATTCAGACCAAAAATACTCTTGATGGACCATCCAGCTGTAGTACCAGTTTTAGATTACCTAAAAAATTCAGACCCTCGCGCACACCCAACTTACAGCAAGAAAATTGGGAAGAAGCATGAAGCTTCTTGAAAAAAAAAAATACCACTGGTTATAAAAGAAGAAGAAAGTAAAGCGTCAAATTTTACAAAGCGATTCCAACAAAGAGTATCGTGGCGAAAAACTTATTGAATGAAACGGATTTGCAGAATTTGTTACATGTGACTTGTGCATATATTTATTATTATTTAGTACACAGAAATCCAGGGTTTACTATATTGCCATCAAACCTAAACGCCGACGTTTTATTCCATGTCAGTTTTCTTAAATTGGAAATAAAATCTCAGCAACAATGGTACAGGGGAACCTGGGTGCGCCGGGTACTTCTTAGACCTCTCTAGGTTTCATTAAGAAAAATTAACTGACACCTAACAATATATTTTTATGAACAATGGGACCTAGCCACCCCTGAGTTATTATTGTATCTCAAGCAACTTCCAATTCATGTCGGAGAGCTTCCTGTGTCTGTGGAGGATACGCTAACTTCCTCAGGTTTCTACCCATAATGTCGCACAGGTGTTTAATTGGCAAGTGCCTTGCTATATGGGGACGGGCATTATCCTGCTGAAAAAGTGGGTCTCCTAACTGCTGAAGAAACGTTAACATTGCGCCACTGTCCATCCACGTCTTCGTCTGACTCTCATATGGTCACCATGCATCCCCACACAGAGTCGGGATTCATCACTCAAGAGTACTCTATGCCATTCCATATTTCAGTGAAGTCGCAACCTACACCACTCTCAACGTTGATGTCGGTGTTGGGCGGTCAGTGGTAGCACTAGATGTGGCCAATAGAATTACAATCTGAAACTTCTGATTCGACGGTAAACTGGAAAGTCGTTCTTTTATTGCCATACGTTGCCCATTTCTTTCTCGCACTCATGGTATGTCTCTTATTTTCCATTTGGTGTAACCAAAAATTTCAATCAGATGCGTCGCTAAAGGACTTACGCTTCAAAAAAGTAATTTCTTTTGATTATTGTTACACACCCGGAACTGACTGTTGATTATAAAAGTTTTAATGGGATGATAGTTTACATTTGCAAAAATTTCAATAGTGTTCATTATTGATATGTGCTTTTGAAAAATAGGTGATTCAGTGTCACTCTACTCTACGGCCCTGTACCGATCAAACCAAGATCACAAACTGCAAACAATTTTTTACGTTGTGGTTTTCTATTTTGAATTATGCGGGTGTAAAATCTACATAACGTTTTCCGCCGTTATTAGTATTTACAGTTCCCTACGATAACTTGAGAAGATTGTAATCGTACTTCACAAAATGTCGACAGAATTCGGGATCTTGTACATTTAGATAGTCGATTGACAGTCAGAATGATCGGGGAAGAGTTGATTTTGACTCACACCATCGTTCATCAGATTTGAGGAAAATCTGCACAAAAATGGTTCTAAAAAATGTTTCTCAAGACCAAAAGGACATCACAAGGCAAAGGTGTCTTGACTCATCCATTGAAAAATATCCCCATTTTCTGAAACGTGTCATTACTGCTGATGAGTCATAGCTGTTTGAGTATGACCCGGAAACCAAGCGCCAGAGTATGGAGTGGGACACTTGAACTTTTTCAAGACTCAAAAAAGCAAGAATAAACAAGTTGAAGGTCAAATGCGTGCTGATTTATTTTTTTGATATCCAAGGAATCGTACACAGAAAGTTTGTGTTTCAAGACCAAACGGTCAATCAACACTTTTACCGAAAGGTTATTGAAAAACAGAAAAACAATCATTCGTGTGACAGCAAACATCAAGAACAACTGGGTGTTGCATCACTATAATGCGCTTTGTCACACAGCAATGGCAATAAACGAGTTTTTGGTCAGTAAAAGCATTCCTGTGGCTCGTTATTCACCTGACTTGAGTCCTTGTGACTTTTTCTTCTTTCTGAGATTAAAAAATCACCTCAAGGGAACTTATTTTGGGACACTCGAAAACATTCAAACGACTGTAACTAACTAACTGAAGGCTATTCCAATATCCGAGCTCCAGCACTGTTGGCTTTCCAAGGAAGGTATTTTAAAGGAGACAATATTGAATTGTAATTGCATTCGAATAAAAAAATTTAAAAAAAAACAGTCATTGCTTAATTTACACACCTCGTATTCATGGAGGAATTGAAAGCATGTGTAAGAATGTTGTTCTTCGGCGGTCTTTAAATCAAATAACGAAGATTTGAACTCGCTCTTCGCGACAGATGGGACTGGCAGGGAAATATTTCGCTGCATATTTTTCATTAGAAGAATAACAGCAATTCTGCCATGCCTTGGTTTTGATGATGATTCTGATAGGGAAGAACACAAACAGATGGTAGCAGCAGATAGGATTAAATGATGCGAGAACCGTACAACGCTAACTTCGTTTCGATAGAAGGAAATAACCGCAACATCACAACCGATAACTGGATCTCTTCTGTGCCCCTGACCAAAGAGTTATTAACAAGAGGTCTTACGTACGCATTCACCAGTGACCTTACCTTGCTATTGTTCTTGTCTAAACAGAACACAGTTGTGCTCCTGTCCTCTTGTAGGAATCACGTTGGCAATACACGGGAAAATTAGAAATTTTAGCTTTTTACAACACCTCTGAAAGGAGCATTGATCCACTCGACGAAAAGTTCACTCTTTTTAACAAATCAGTATGCCTATGACGATTTGATCAGCACATTCGGGACAGAGCAGAATCGACTATATTTCATAAAAACTTTAGCTCGTCAATTGGTTGAACTCCATCTGAAAATACGCCTTGCAAACCTGCTGGTATTCTACTACACTTTAACTTTTGCTGGGTTGCTTTCTTAACCAGGACATCAGTACCGACTGGCAGGCCGTCAGTTAACTCTTCTTCTGTTTAAAAATAATGTTTTTGTACGTGTTTGTGTTGGGATTGAAACCTGTTACCCTATATCTGTGTATTAGTTTAATTGACTTAAATTTGGAATGTTCTAACTTTCCGATTTTTATTTATATTATTTAGTATAAACTGATTGTTTTAAAAATCTAAATTATGAAATTATCTTGCATTTACATTCAATTGGTATACTGGAGGGATAACTTCGCCTGTTCTTCTCCTTCTATCAAAGATTTCACCGATCACTGAAACTTTTGGATTAATATTTTAGTTTGTAATCGGGTTTCCCGCCTTTTTGTTTGAATTTAAATTTCGGATAAGATCGGTGCGTTTTCCCGCGGTTTTATTTGAGTTTAAATTTCGATTGGGTCACAAGTCTTTTTGTCTGTTTTACTAACAGTGAAATAAGCTGCTTGTTGAGCAGTTTGCAAGCAAATAACATTCAAAGTTTGTAAAGCGGTTTGTGCACAGACCATACATGAAATAAGCGGTTTGCAAGTAAACCACGTTTAATGTAGGCGGTTTGTAAAGGAGTTTGCGCACAAACCGTAGATGAAATAAGCGGTTTGTTGAGCAGTTTGCAAACAAACCACATTTAAAGTAGACGGATTGTAAAGCGATCTTAGGCGAACGCAGCCGAAGGAAACTCAATCTTACACGAACGCACCCGAAATTCAAATGTTTAAAAAAGCGCGGGAAAGTGGGATCCAGAACCAGTAAAATATACCAACTTGTATTTGCTTCAACTAGAGAAAAACCAGTTGTTAATAGAAGTCTGCGGGATGGGAGCATTATGATGCTAAAAGCGATTCTAGTTTCTATTAGGCATAGGTAGTAAACGATAGCTATACTTTACTTGCTGACAGATGTTATTCTGCCAGAAAACGAATTCTCCACGACAACACACATGCCAATTTTCAGGATGATTTGTTGAACTGTGTAGTAGTTGAAATGCTGCAGCGCCACCTGGTGGAGAGTTACAACGAAAAGTATAGCCAAAAACCTTCTCCAATTTTCATGGTGATCGGTTGAGAGGTGTTGGAGTTTAAAGATAACATATATACTATATACAAACATCCATGTTACTTTGTATATAAACTTAAATAAAATTAAACATATATGTATTGCTTATATATGATATAGTAAATTCAGATATATTCCAGATCCGGTTCGAAGGTACTCGAAAAAGGAAGGAACTCTCCCGCTATCGAAATTCAACAATCTGAAAATCAACTCAACGAAACTGAAGAAGGGTAAATGTGAGGCAAAGTCTAAACGTCTTAACCTGTGTGTTTCTTTAACAGTTTAGCGCAGCAAGAAGTTTGCTTAAACTCTTTATCTACATATGTTGAAATAGCAGAAGCTATGAAACACCCCCTTACTGGTGTAGGATTCGTTTCTTCGCAACAAAGCCTACCCAGTTACACGTTTGTATCGGCCGACGCAGTTAATTGGTTAGTTTCACACATGGAAGGCGTTCCTAATAATACCAAAGCGGTGCAAGTAATTGTTTAAGAAATTGTGCGTATATGTTCTATTACATTGTTGTAGATTCTGGATGCGTTGCGTAAAGACCATTTAATTTGTCACAGTTCGGGCGATTTTGGAAGAGCTTTTACTTTTGGTTTTTATCTATTTTACATTGTTCAAACGGATAAAGGTGGGTAATTTAGATCGTTATATCTTATTTTCAGTATCGTTATAGATGACAAAGATTTTTTACCACCTATTGGAGATTTACAAAGTTTCGAGAACGAATGGCTGGAAGTTGAGATACGTTCACCTTTAAACTGGGGCCAAAGTACTTCTCCAACCGCTTTGAACATTTCTAATACGCATCTAAAGAAAGAAGTGGGAGTTCCGCATTTTCTTTGTGACGACATAGACACTGCCTATTTACAGGGAGAGATTGATAATGACTGTAATGAGTAATACAATGATAATGTCGGTGGTACATATTTCATTGTAGGTCCTGCTTATAAACAAATGCATTTGGAGATTGATGTAGCTAATAAGAGTGATAGAATTGAATGGGGACACGCCCGTTACCAAACTGTGTTTCGACCCAACCAAGCGTATGAGCTAGTTTTAGAGTGGCTTGTAGCTTCTGGTTCTATAGTTGCTGAATTGGTATGGAAATTTATTTGATTATCAAAGTTGTATTTTTACGTTTCAGTTATTTGGTTGGCTAAGAAAAGCACAAACATGCGGTATACAAATGGTGCCAATACCACATGACCCTTTAGCTCTACCATACTCTAATAAATCAGATCCACTGCGTGGTCCTATATTCATTCCTTTAAACACCAAATGCCTTGTTAAAAAGAACTGGACTTTATTCGAAGAATTTAAGGAAGACACTTGGTTGGACCGAATGTTTCTGTTCCAAGAAGCCATCGTATCGCGTTTTGGTTTTTTGCCTTGCTTGGTTGAGCCTCTTCATGCAAGAGAAGGCAGCGCGGTCTCACAAGAACATCAATATATTCATTCTACTGGCACTGCTTTTGTTCTTGTGCCAAGTCCTGTACCACGCCCGCGTCACCGGTTTACTTCAGTTAGCCAAAGACGAACTGGAAGTCGTTACCCGGCTCATGCAGATGTAATACCTAGTCCACGAGAAGCCTACATTACTCGTCATGTCAGTGGCAAAAACAAAGACGATTACGATATAACAAAAAAGGTATAATTATTTAAACAATCGACCATCTTTACAAAATGTTATCTTTAGATGGGATTTTTATGGTCTTGGAATCACATGATTAGTAGACGATGGAGAACAAATCAAGCTGTTGATACGAATTTTCAAATTCGTCTCCTAAAAGATTTTAGAGAGTTTTGTGATAATACAAACGATCGTTTAACAATTTTTTGGGAAAAGAGTTGGAAAGCCAAAGAAGATGCCTGTAGTCGTGTTTAAAGAACGCATATCAATTTGGAACTGTTTTATACTCTGTGATTTTATAAACATTTGGTTATATATTTTTATTGAGAATTAATTTGAATTTTTAACTAATAAAGACAAAATATAGTTGTTTTTAATATTTTTTTTCTTAGTTTGGTTAGTAATTTGCTTGATCAAGCCGGCCCATACCGGATAGACAAGTTTATTATGTATCATCCAGAAGAGGTGATTCTACTGTCTGTTAGCTCAACGGAAATCGTTAAGCCATTCTCCTACAAATGTATGCTTCTGTTATAGGGTAGGTATTCGTTCAACCATGCCATCAGATTGAGGATGGAGAGGCGTCGTCATAGTTTTCTTAATTCCCAACAGTCGGCAAACTATTTAAGACAGCGCAGACTCAAAGTTGCGCCCTTGGTCGGAATGTAATCCCAACGGAATTCCAAACCGGCAAAAAAACTCTTTCACTATAATACATCTGCGGCTGTAGTTGCTTCTTGATTGGGCATGGCGTAAGCCTCTATCAATTTCGTAAAATAATCCATCGCTACCAAGATGTAGTTGTTTCTTGAATCAGATTTTGATTTTAATGTTTCTGTCCTAAGTACTCACTTCTCCTCAGGTTGGTTGTTTTCAATTCAAGAGTAGTCTTATTTCCGAATCGTTTTCTTGTTCGTTCAGGTTCCCACTCGTCATCAACTAAAGCAGTTCTCCGGACGCATTCGACTTTTTCTTCAAGTCGCGAAGAATAGCTGCAGTCTGCCGGACATGGTCTTCTGGACAAGGCATCAGTGTTCCGATGACTACTTCCGGCATGGTGTTCTGTATCGTAGTCATACTCTTGAAGTCTCTCGATCCATCTTGCCACTGGTCCTTCCAAATTACGAAACTGCAATAGCCATCTCAAAACAGCGTGGTCCTTCCTTAATAAAAATTTTCGCCCATATAAATATTTGTAGAAGTGTTCTATAAACTTGACGCCTGCTAACAGCTCTCCCCTAGTCACGCAGTAATTCTTTTCTGGCCTGGACAAAACATTGCTATTCCATCATCTCTTGGATAACTTAAAATCGACGAACCGATTAGGGCCTGTTTTAATTGATGAAAAGCGCTTTCGCAATGTTCATTCCATCTAAATTCTGCTCTTTCTTCTGTCAATTTTGTCAAAGGTTTAGTAAAATGTTGGCAAATCTAGGGACAAATCGTCTATAATAGGTGCACAACCCAAGAAAACTGCGCACTTGCTTGTTGATCGGTCTTGGCCATACTTGCACTGCTCGGGCATTGTATGGGTCAACCACTCCACCTCTAGATACGACATGGCCAAGGTATTGCACTTCCTTCTTAAATACGTAGCACTTCTTTGGGCTCAGTTTTAGATTTGCCCCCGTAATCGTTGGAACACTTTTTTTAAGTTGTTCAAGTGTTCTTCGACCTTCCAACCACGATCATGTCGTCTAGGTAAACCAAGCACGTCTTTCAAGACAGTCCGCGAGATGGTCTCCATCAAACGCTCGAACGTTGCAGGAGCTTTACACAGGATGAATGGCATTAAAGTGAACTGCCACAAACCAGCTCCAATCGCAAAAGCTGTTTTTTGACGATCCTTGGGTTCCAATTCTACCTGCCAGCAAACACTCTTTAAATCCAAGGTGGAAAACCACTAGGATCCTTACAGGGTGTCTAACATACCGTTAATTCTCGGTAAAGGGGTATATGTTCTTTTTGGTCACGTCATTAAGCTATCTGTAGACTACGTAAAACCGCGTCGATCTATCTTTTTTTACGAGTATCATTCGGGACACTCATGAGCGATTTGAAGGTTCAATCACACCTTCTCTTTTCATATCCGTAATTATTTGTTTGGCTTCTTTTCGCCAAAGAAAGTCGGCGACGATGTATCGGTCGAGCGTCTCCGGTATTAATTTTATGCTTCACCACGTTAATTCAACACTTTATTTTAGCCAGCTGGTCTTGATTGATGTTTTGACATTTGGAGGTAAGAATGTTCAATAGATGCTGTGGACACTTCTTCGGCGACGTATCTTCACTAGAATTTACGCATTTCTCATTTTGGGATAGTGACGTGCATTGGCCTACCACAGTCTTCTTTTCGAACGTTACTGAATCTGAGTTGACATTCAAGATCCCTACTGGGATCGTGTTTTTCACTCGTATTAAAGTTCTGCCAACGAGCAGTCCTTTTTTAACTCCTCCATTGCATCAACAGCGCGAATGTAGCCTTCCCGGAGATTTTTATCCAGGCGTGCCAACACCACACTTTCAGTTCTTCACTCAATAAGACTCGCACGGCTGCCTTCTCTGACGAATGAAAAGGAATTTCTTTGCTGTCGATCTTCATATTCAAATGAAACCCATACTTTTTTATAACGTCCATTCCTAGGATAACTTCTTCCGTGGTATCGGCTAGCAGTACTTGATGGTCGAGTACTCAATTTCACAAATTAATGGTCACTTTTGTACATGTCCGTGAGTAGGTATTTCTTCGCCCGTCGCCGCTCGAAGTTGTACGGTTAGTGGTGATGTCTTCTCATTTTTCCGTAATACGCCCGGAAGAATAATTGTTTTCATCGCTCCCGCGTCAACCAGTAACTAAATACTTCTTCTATTGATCTTGCCATCAAGATAAATACTGTGCAATTGCTCTATAATAAGCGTGGTGATTTGAATGGTAATCTCCAGTACATGACTATAGATGAGATTAATTTTTGTCTTTTTTTGTCAACTCGTTGTAAACTTTAGCGCGTTCTTCTTGTCTCCTTCTTAGGTTTAGTACGGTCGTCACTCCTCTTTCCCGAAGTATTCGGCGCGCTATCCCCTCGATGCTCTTTAGTGTCTGCCAGGGTACTTCCGCAGCACAGCGGACTTTATGATGGTCTCGGAGCGATGCCTGTTATGCTGGTTCAAACTCTAAGGCATGCACTAAAGCGTCATCCAATATGGAGCTAACCGTAGAGTTTGCTGCGTTGCGCTGTCTCAGAGGCCGCAGTGCCGGATTTACCAACAAGCAACTGTTTGAGGCCCCCACGCTCAGGGGCCCCGCGCCGCCATAGCTTTGCGACTA
Organism: Aquatica leii; assembly: GCA_035610365.1. Taxonomy (NCBI): domain Eukaryota; kingdom Metazoa; phylum Arthropoda; class Insecta; order Coleoptera; family Lampyridae; genus Aquatica; species Aquatica leii. Next base: position 78,592,118 of record CM069436.1, on the reverse strand, counting down.
AAAGAATAAACGTAAAACTAAATGTTACTACAAGAATTGCAAAGCAATGGTTACTTAGAAAAGAGTAGCAGCGCCACGGTGGCCAGTGACCACTGATTTATCGTTCATAGTCTGTGTTAGTTGTTCCCTCGTTAGCGTTTGAGTTAGTGTGTTTAGATATTCGTTATTTGTCTCTGTTAAATCATTCAAAAACTGTCAACGGTTTACGGCAGTTTTGCTTATAAGATACAGAAGTATTTCGGACATGTTTTCATTTTTGATTAACATGGAAACAAGACAATCTGTTGGAAGTAACGTAAAGCAGTTGCTTAATAAATACCCGACTGATTTTAATACAGATTTTACTGCTGAAATTTTAAATTTTTTTACGTACGTGAAGGACACGTACCCGAATACAAAGTTGAATCACGAAGGACTGTTCCAGGTTATTTTCGATGACAACCTTTCTTTAGCATTTCCTAATGTTGAAACGTTTTTACGCATATGTTTAAGTTTGATGATATCAAACAGTACTGGGGAACGATCGTTCAGTAAACTAAAGCGAATAAAGGATTATTTGCGAACGACCATGTCCCAGGAAATGTTAGCGGACTTGAGTATTATGAGTATGGAACATGATAAGCTGCAACATCTTCAGTTCCATGCAGAGAAGAGCAGAAAAAAATTATGTGATTTGTGATCTAATCCATACCACAAGTACTGTTTTATTTATTTCAAGTTGTTCTAAATGTTGAAGGTGTTCAAATGCAGAAGATGTTAAAATAGATAGTTTCGTTAAATTTATGTTTCAATTGTACTTCATTTTTTTCTCATTAAGTAATTTGTCTTTTGGAAGCGGGGGGTGGGGGGTCATTTTAGAGGGGCCCCATCACGATGTTGTGCTTGTGACCCCTCAATATGTTAATCCGGCACTGCTGAAAGGCCGTCCGCAAAGGTTTGAATACGCAATTGCTCCAGGAAGGTATCTGGTGCTGTAGAATACGCAAGCCGTAATTTGGCGATGTCAGCCTCGAACTCTTGATGACTTTCCGCAGCTCTCTGAACTCCACTTTTTATTTAGGCTTAGTACATTTGTTAAAGATAAGCATCTCCATATCTAATTTCTAAACGTGAAATTAAGAATTCGTAATTTCCTTGGAGTTGGTCAGGAACAGTCTGCAGCATTCCAAGCGCTTTTCCACGTAAGGCCACTATTAAAGACGTCGCTTGTTGCTCCAACAATTAGCTGTAGCTGCGGCTTCAACCTGCTTGTAGTATATTAATCAATGGGTTTTTCAATCAAAATTTGGAGGTACAATCTGAAACTTGTGTGGTTTCTTCTCAATGATCCGTTAGTAAGTCTCCGCTCGTGACGCTTCTTTCGCCGTGGCAATTCATTCGATTTATTCTTCCTTCAAGCAGTTTCATTCCGTCTTCTAATTTGTCCTCTATTTTATCATTCGTGGATTGTTTTCCGTTTTATAAAAGTTCACATATTTCTTCTTTTAAATTTAACATGATTTTTTTTGCTCGATCATATTTCTTCTTTTAAACTCCTAGAATTTTCCTCCATGACCTAGGAATTTTCGGACAGTTTTTCTTTCTTTTTTCTGGAATTTTCTTCCATTTTCGTAAAACTTTTCTTTCATTTTTCTAGATTTTTATTAATTGATTCGTGATAATTTTTTTATTCGAGAAATTCAAATCCATTTTAACTGCTTGCAAACGCGTCACCGGCATAAATTAACACACGAATTAAAAGTTTAATAACACTAAATTTTAATAATGCCTGATTCTTTATTAATAAATACAAAACAAACACACGCGGGCACGTACTCATCACACATCGTTTTTATTACGACAGTAATATTAAATTACTTGTATTTACACCTTAAAATCGAGAACTCCTTATTGACACAAGTGTGACAATTTTTTAAAACTAATTTATTTATAAACTAAATATTTACACGATAAATCCAACATATTACTATCACTAGAAAAATAATGTTCGCGGATAACTTCTGTTTATTTAAACCGGTATTTGTTTATATTAAAAGCACGTGCACTTGGTATCCCATATTTATTTTTCACTGGCACAGACACTTTATTTATTTATTTTACCACACACGTTAATCATTTATTTATTTAAACCGACAAAATCTTCAGACTTAATTCGAAAATTGGCATATATTTCTGTTATCTGTGTCTAGAATGTTCAACATCCTTCGGTCATAGTCTCCAAACTGACAATAACTTCTAGAACGTTTCAGTAATTATGTTATCCGCGGACGCACATAGGGGTATTTGACTTCAAAATGCGGACAAAATTCCATTTTGTGAAATAGTTTATATCGAAAAACCAGTGTCTACCTGAGATACGTGAATAGATGGCAGACAAAGCATCGCCCTTTTTTTGTCCCCCCTCCCTCCATGTTAGCATTAATCTCACTCGGAATTGGATCGTCGTTTATCGTGCGTGTATTTTGTTCTTGACGTTCTATTGCGATATAACGTCTCAAAGTGTTATTTTAAAGTTTTAAGAAAACCTCAACCAGTTTTTGAGCATGGATATTTTTGAGGCAGGTATGTACAACTTACTTCACTAATTTTAATACTACTATAACGTAATTTTATAAAAATATTAATGATTTCGGGAACATCGTTTTTGAACAATTTTGAAATTGAAATTTTGTTAAACGCGAAGAGTTTTGTTATACTTCTGGGCGAGTCCCGGTTATGATTTTTATATCATATTATAGAAAAAAGTATCTTCTTATCATCCTAGAAAAAAAACATTCCAACTGTATCCAATTTGCTGAGTTATCACACTAAATATCTTAGTATATCGCACAACAAAAAATGAACAATTAAGTAATAGTTTGTTTTTATTTTTTTAGGGCCTTCCGGAGTCAAACTTATGAGCCGAAAACGTTTTTACAACATTATGCAAGACCACCCTGATTGCGATATTAACAAAGAAATGGACCATGCCAAAACTTTTTTATTAAATGCCCAAAATTACTCTGAGGATCAACGAAAACAAATTAAACACAAACTATCAAATCTTAAATCAGAAATAAAGCGTAGATGGGTTGCTTCCCATTATGTTGAAGACCTTTCCCTTAAGAGAAATGATAGTTGGTTACAAAGGACTTTTAAATTACCACAGAGAATATCTCGACCGGGACGCCCACAAAAGGCTTTTGATGATGTCAGTGAACGAAGTAAAAGAAGAAAAACAGAAACTATTCGAAGAAAAATGACCTCTGAAGAGTTGTCTTTTGCTACTCATGTAAAGTTGCGATCTTAAGACAAGGCAGATGCTTCAAATGTGATAAGAAATTTATCAAAATCTCCAAATCGTGCAAAAAAATATAGAAAAGCACTCATTGAAAGTCCGAAGGAAAAAATTCAACAATTAACCCCAGTGGAAGCATTGTCTATGTTCGTCGAAGCTGGCCTTTCTAGGAAACAGTACGATATAATTAGAAACTTTAATAAAAAAAGTTATCCTTGCTACACAATATTACAAAATGCTAAAAAAGACTGTTACCCTGTGCAAGAATCTTACAGAATCACTGCTACTTGTGCTGAAGTCAATCTCCAAGATGTATCCCAATTAACATTCAAGCTTACGACAAGCGTTACATTTCATTTTTGTAGGATTGTCAATGCCAAGCTTTACAGACAAACCTTGCAACACCGTTTTCACAGTCGCCTAGATCTTCTCAATATGTAAAGCTTGCCAATGAAAATGCAAAAATAATGATTAATCACTGGTGTGCACGCGCAGTAGGCAGTAGAGCGTAGTTGTAGTCAACGTGTCAACGTTGTAGTTCCGTTATAATCCACTGAACCTCATGTGAAAGTTTATTTTCCCGCTTTATTTTCTATATATTGTGAAGTTAAAAACGGTTTTATATTCAAAACTTTTAATATAATATATTAAACGTAGAAAAGTTTTAAATTGAGTAAGTATAATTTAAATCTTTTAAATTGATTTCCAAAAATATACCTAACCTATAATTAGTTAAAAGAAAAGGAATCCCTTCAGTTTCTAAGCAATATAAATACCTATTGTACTAAAGAAATACGAATTAAGCTCAATTAAAGATAGTTTTAAATTAATTAGTTATTTTTTTATCTTAAACAGGAATGTTTCGAAAATCGTACTTGCAGTTGAGTCGACAAGGAAAATCAAAAAGACGAAACATTTATAAAGTTTGTCACGCTCCTAAAAATTCTCCAACTACTACAAAATTAGCCGATAGTTTAAATATCCCAAGTGTGAGTGCAAATGATAGCATACCCAATGATTTATCAATCAAATCTCAAATGAGTGTTCCGGAACATACTGAGTGTGTCAATCGTGAAAAAAAAATTAATTTCAGCCTCCTTCTGGCTCCCATTCATCACCTTTCAACGTTTCTCAAACGGATATGCAAACTCAGGTAAATGGCATGTTTTGTTTATGTAATCCTTGTATACAGGTGGTCATTTGCAAACGAAACGGGCTATAACTGTCTTAAAACGCTTCTGTTTCGTTTTCAAATGGCCACCCTGTATATTAAATTTGAGTCTTCAATTTTTTATCTGTAGCTATTATTTTTATGACTAGAAAGCAGTGGGGACGTACGTCAACTCCATTTGAATCAGGAAATGATGTGAAGTGTAATTAATGAATAAAGTGATGCTTTAAAGCGTATAGAAGGAAAACTAGACAACATTGTAGCTCTTCTGCATTCCACAAATGAAGTGCCTACTCAACCACAGCCACAACATAATAGCAACAACGAATTAATTGCACTTCTGCCAATAAATGAAGCTGGATTTGATCACCTTAACACTACATTGGCAGATAGTTCATCTTTTAAACAAAAACTTGTAAGTATTTTTGAGTACATTAATAGCAAATACTTAGATTTTTGTAAATTCTAATTTTTTTTCTTACTTTCAGACTAAGATTTTGCTGTCGGTAGGTGGAAAAGATGTGAAGGCGTTTATAGCAAACATACTCAGAAAACTTATTAGTGATGACTTTGCACAACTATATTCATTAACTGGCAAACTAGTAAAGAATGGTGGGGCTAAAAAAAGTTTCGAAAAGACTGAAACATTTAGATTTATATATGGTACGTTAGTCATTTTTTGATTTGAAGTATCTTTACGTTATTAACGTTGATATATGACAACATGAACTTTAATTGTATTTATTTTCTAAATCAAAACTTAATTTACATAATAGGAAAAAAGGAGTAGTTTGAGTTTAGTTTAATTACATATCATTTATTGATACATGTATTATAGTTTTTCATAACACCTTAGAGCATTTGGGTATTCCTGTTTTAAATCCAGGCACAGTTAAAATTTTTCTTGTATATTTGATATAATTATTTTTATAGCTAATTTTTATTAATATTTTATTTTTCAGATATATCCATAAAAGCGCACAAGGATGCAAAGGAGTCAGTAATAAGAGAAGGCATTAGCGATTGGCTAATGCAAGCTAAATTTCGAAAAAATCGAAGGTAATGATCTTTGTATAACTATCTAATTTTTTTTAATTCGCAACTTTCAACAGGGATTCTAGAAAACCTACCAATGAAAGTGTGTAGAAATAGTAGAATAACTTATTATTTTCTATATATTCCTTATGTAATTATTTTGTAGATATAAGTTTCAATACATAAGATAAAATAAGATAGAATTTGCAATGGTTATCATAATAAACTACTGTTTTTTAAATTCCTTACTTTTAATCAGGGTTCTAAAAAGACAATACTCACAAAAAAGTAGAATAATGCATTTTACAATTTATATGTAATTATTGTATTGTAAATTGTCTGTATCTAAGTTACTTTGTAGACATATTACATTACTTAATATCTTTTTAATTCAGAGTTTGCAATAAGGATGGTCATAAAATGTACAATGACTTATTTTTTCAATGAATGTGTAATTATTCTGTGCATATATTGTTATTAATATTTTTATAAGTTATAAGTGCCTTTTGTATTTAATTTTCAACATAAATTACATGTATTTTTGTATAAAACATTTACTTTTTAAGTTGTTTAAATAATTTTTTAACCTGGTATTTAAACAATTTCATTAAGGTTTCTATAAAGTTATGAAAGCTTTATAACCTTGTCGCATATACTTTTTAAGTGCTTGTAAAAGCGTTGTCGTTTACTTGTTACAAGGCTTTCATTTGTGGCTATGGCAAGCTTGTTGCAAGGTTGCTAAGTGTCTACTAGGAAGCTTGTCACAGCCTTGTCAAAACCCTCGTAAACTTGCCAGTGAAAAGGTTGAAAAAACCTTAACCCCTGTCAAACAGAAGCTTAATGTAAGCTTTTGACAATCCTTAATTGTTATCTGGGATTAAATCATACTGCTTCGCGACTTTTGTTGTCTTTGACGGAAGTTGTTCAGCATTTGGATGATAAGGAAAGAGAAACATGAACATTGATGTACAAGTGGGGGTGTGATGGATCCCAACAAACAACATTTAAGCAAAAATTTCTAAATAATTCTGATTCTGACGCGAACATTTTCCAAAGTTTGTTTGTCCCTTTACAATTATCTTGTGGACATGAAAAAAAGTTAATTTGGCAGAACCCATTGCCTTCCTCTCCGCGACATTGCCGCCCAATTCGCATAAGATTTGTAAAAGAAACAGCAGATATCTCAAAGGAAGAAATCAGTTACATCGAAAATAAAATTAATTTATTAGAGCCTACCCAAATCACACAAGTAAACAAAAAGTTTTTGGTGAAACATGTGATGATGTTTACAATGGTTGATGCCAAAGTGTGTAATGCTGCAACCGATACTAAATCCACAATGAAGTGTTATATTTGTGGAGCTACATCCAAGGATTTTAATAACCTATCTGCGAGAAAGCAAATAAATGAAGACGCTCTTAAATTTGGGTTGTCGACTTTGCACGCGAAAATAAGATTATTTGAAGCAGTTCTTCATCTTGCTTATAAATTGCCAGTAAAGAAATGGCAATTAAGCTAGGGATGATAATGAGAAACAAATAGTGCAGCAAAAAAAGAGGGAGATACAAAAGGAATTTCGAACCAAATTAGGTTTAATTGTAGATGTTCCTAAAGCTGGATTTGGAAACAGCAATGATGGAAATACCAGCAGGAGATTTTTTGCAGACCATGAGCTCTCAGCATCAATTACAGGAATAGATTCTAGCCTGATATATAGCATTAAAGTAATTTTGGAAGCTGTATCAAGCGGTCACAAAATAGACACAACAAAATTCGAACTTTTCTGTTCAGACACAGCCAAATTATATGTAGAGTTATATCCATGGCATCCAATGACGCCCACTCTAAATAAAATACTATTTCATGGATCTTTTATAATTGAAAAGGCTTTGTTGCCCATAGGAATGATGTCAGAGGAGGCCGCTGAGGCTAGAAATAAGCACTTCCGCCTGTACCGTCAAAATTACGCTCGAAAGTTTAGCCGGGAATCCTGCAATCTCGATATTATAAATAGACTGCTACTAAGCTCGGATCCCCTGATCACTAGTACGAGACCTACTCCGAGGAAAACGACAAAACCGTTCCTCAAAGAAACTATTGAAATGCTGCTTCCTGCTGAAACACCAAATCAATCAGATTCATCGGACGATCAAGACCTCGGAGAAGAGACAGTGGAAATCCTCTGATGAACCGTGGATGTCTTCATCAGAATAATATATATACATATATTTGATTTGTTGAGTTGATTATACTGTTCTAAGTTGTTATAGATGAGAAAATAATTTTGTCCGAATTTTGAAGTCAGATACCCCTATGTGGGACGGTTAACTAGTTACATAAATTATAGATTTTCTTGTCAATTACTTTATTTTGTCTAGTTCGTTGTGCTAGTTTAGTAAATTAGTTATATTTAAATGTTATGTTTAAAACAGGTCAACTCCAAACCGCGAATGTCTCTTTTCGTCCGTGCCCGTATAAACCGCCCGTTTTATATTACCCTAGAAGAGGGTACCTACGTACTATGTACAAAACTTTATTTTAAATTGTGGATCAATCATGAATTCAACTGTAGATTAAAATTCAAATTTTAACTGCTTAATAAAGATAAAAAATTTTATACTTACCTTTGGTTAAAAAATTCTAAAATAAATAAAGTCGCGTTAAATCAGTATCAATATTAGTACTAGAAAAATGTATAAAACAAAATCACTTTGTTTAAGTAAAAAATATGAATCGAATAGTAAATAATTTGAGAATTCGTTAATAGGTTGAGGGACGAGTAAAGGAAAACTAATAATTTACAGGTATATTTACACTCTTTAAACGCGGAAAAATATGACAATAAAACAAGATATTAACACTTTTTAATTTAATTGTGAAGTATTGTACGAAATGATCGCACCAACATCAACTTAATATTCATTTTTTTATATACAACCACGCATATAATAAAATATTTATTTTATGTAAATAGTATGAAATCGTTGAAGTTCATTGACATTACTCAAAGAATAATAAAATCGCATTAGTTTGAATTAGAAAAATAATACTGTTTAAAACACGTCCCCCAAAGAATATATTAGCGATTTAATTTCTTTTTATTCTAAGCGAGGCAAAACTAACGCGATTTTTTGTTCTACAAGATTTGATTTTTAATATAAAAACGAATTTCGAACACGAAAAATTATTAGGATGATATAATGTTAATGAAAAAAGAAATGTTACGTTTTCTATTTAGTTTCTTTAAACAAAACTATTCAACCTGTTCACTGACAAAAATATATTTTACAGAATCCCTATCTAAAGTAAATAAAGCTTTTTTTTAATGAACAAGTGCAATAGTTTAAGACCTAATTGTTATCATTAACAAAATATAACCTCGCTAATTGTAACAATTTTAAAACGACAATTTTAATTAAATAATTATTTAACATCAGAAACATGCTGTATAGTACGAAAGAAATAAATAATCTTTTTCGATTTATACAAGTTGATTGAACAAAATGAAAATAATCGAAGTCATGTACAAATTCTCAATTATACAGATTTCTATATAAATATATCTGCAGTTATGTACAGATGACACAAAACAAATGGCGTATGTACACGAATGGCCCATGGTTAACAAATGGAACATAGTTATAAATACACCGGATTGTGTAAATTAAGCGAGCCATTCAATAAAAAAAATTGTCACCGGGTAAACGAAAATTAACACACAGAATTTAATTAATAAATTGTTATGAAAAACAAAACGCGTAACTTAATCTAAAATTTGTTCACATTTCTAACAGCTAGGAGATAATAAAATAACATTTAATACAAGTACCATTAACTAGCTTTATGTCTTACAATTATTATAAATTCTTATTCTACAGAAAATAAAAAAAATCTTCTACTTTTAAAGGGAGAGATCAAATTTTTGTCTCTTATTTAATTTTGTACTTTATTTTTATAGCTACTTAACAATATCACATTGTACTCCCACGGTACCTTTCAATATAAAAAGTATGTACAACAACAATAAATTGTACTCAGGTGGGAAACAACGAGAACATTGTTTAGAAATATCAACAATTCTCATTTAGCTAATGCTCGCTCTTGTCTATTCGATTTCACAAAAGTATTTACAATATATTTGAAATTTGTTTCTTGCCCAATGCGTATATTGCAAACAAAATTAAATGGAAGCAAAAATGAAATTTTACCGAAAGTGACAAGTACATGAAGGCAAGAACGTTCAACATTAAAAAATAAACCTCCAAAATAAAAACAATCTCGAGTATGTATGTATGTACAATAAAAAATATTCCTATATATAATATACATGTGTTTTGTGTTGTGTGTGTCTGTGTATGTGTGTATATATATATAATAGTAATACTTGTAATGTTATGTAATTTACTACATATTCTTAAAGTAGATATATTAAAATAAATCTTATCTAGAATTCATTGCACTTTCTCACAATTACTCCGATGGCAACATACTTTCCTATACAGCCGGCAAAACGTTAGCTTACTACCGCAGCTTTACTTATTTCACATATTTTATAAGACTATAAATAAAAACCAACTTTAGTAAGTAATTTAAATGCTCATGGTGACGAGTACGATACTGAAACGTTCGTCATCTCTGGAGGGGGCGATGGATTACGACCTTCGTATCTTGTTTCATCGTCTGAAAAAAAGGCAATAAAATATAAGTACCAAAGTTCTTGCAAAATAGACTTTGCGAATACAATTTTTAAATATATTTAATGGTTACTGCAAACTAATTCGATTTTAGATTGAGAAGTAGCGTCCGTAATGCGAAACCGACAGTTGATATTTTAGAATGAGAGATCACTATTTATAAATTTTCAAAATTCAAATGCGAGTAGTTTTCCGTAAACATCTGATCGAATACTTTGTTGGGGACACCCTGTATAATTCTAGTTTTGGACAGAATAAAAATTTATTTATTTTAAGACTGAAAAAAAAAAGGTTTCGAACGTAGTTCTTGGAGTGACATAATAAGCAAGTGTTTTTGATACACAGTGAGGTCGTCAAGTATGGAATAAATTCGTTATTTCCTAAATGATAGAGTTTAAGAAAATTTACATTTTTTGCTAGTTTTGTTTCCGAGTTATGACGTCATCGACATTTTTATCAAAGTTAACCCATATTTTTTCCCCAACAGATTTCGATCCTTTTTCTGAGTACGAAAATGTCAAAAATGTACGACCTTGAAGAGAAAAGTTTTCGAGATGTTCGGTTCCCAAGTTTCAATAATATAAGTTACATTTATTGAAATTAATATCAACAATCAACGACTAACCTACAATAGAAATAATTATTGAACTTTGGAACCGAATAGAAACTTTTTTCTTTAAGACATTTTCCTACTCAGAAAAATGAATTCTATCGAAATTGTTGAAAAAATATGGGTTGCAATTTTAACCAAATGTCGATGTCATAACACGAGCAAAAAATGTCAATGGCAGAAAAAACGTGACCTTTAACAAAATCGACGTGTCCGAAGGAAATTTTCTTAAGCTTTATCATTTAGGAAATAATGAATTTATTCCAGCAAGATCGCGCAAAAATTGTAAGTGGGCAATGTAGGAGATCGCTATAAAACGGATCATCCACTGTCCAAAAGATGTTAAATTAAACGTTTGATTTCAGTTTCAAGAAAAAACCCATTAATCCACCCGCTAAGTGGCAGCAGACAACGAAAAGTTCCGTATTTGAAGTTGAAAAAATGGGATAAAATGGTTTTGGCCCAAGAACTAAACAAAGATGATGTTGACCGCAGGTTCGACTTTTGCGAAATCGTGTTTCAACGCCTGAATGATGGACGAAAAATTCTTTGTATTTTCCGACGTGTCTACCTTTTATCACGACAACAGAGCAAATCGAAAAAACTGTAGATATTGGTCTCCTGGAAATCACCACTGGAAAATGGAAACTCAGTCAATTTCCGCAAAAAGTTAACGTTTGGGCTGGCATTGCAAGTAACCGTATCTTAGGTCTATTTTTCTTTGGGGGCGCGTTGACAGGTGAAAGATACCTTAAATTTTTAAGAGACGAATTAGTCCCTGCACTTGCAGTACTTTGCCCAAATGAAAAAGATCTAAATTTGCCCAATAACACGATATGGTAACAACACGATGGTGCACCACCTCATTTTTCGAGAATAGTTCCCGAATATTTAAACCAAGTATTTGCTAACCAATGAATCGGTCATAGGGGATCTATCAAATGGACTCGTCAGATCTCCTGATCTCATCCCCCGCGACTACTACGATACTCTTGGTAAGGTTCTCCATGAGCTTCAGTAGTGGATGGGATATTGTCCAGAAATGCTCGATATCGATTTCAATACATTTTATTGATTTTTCAAGATTAAATAATTTGCCCTTAATTTTTTTTAGAATGCTCGATATTAATTAGAAAAATATCCAGTGTACTAAATTAAAAAAAAACACTAAAATGCGTGATCTACCAGATAACTTTTACTTACATTTTTGAAACTTTGGAACCGAATTTCTCAAATACTTCAAGGTCATACTTTTTTAACTTTTTCGTGCTCAGAAACATGAATTTGATCGTAATCTGTTGAAAAAAATATGGATTACCATTTAAGAAAAATGTCGATGACGTCATAGCTTGGAAACAAAACACTAGCAAAAAATGTCAATTGCGGTAAAAATTGACGTTTAAACAAACAATATCGACGTGTCCGAGGAAATTTCTTCAAATTTTATAATTTAGAAAACAATGAATATATTCCATACTGTATAATTACACACCAAAAACAATTTTACGTAATTGGGATTAAAAAATTGTTTTTTGGGTTTGAAACAATGCAGTTGATCGGGTACTTTCTGGAGATCACTGTCAAGATAATGCATTACGAAGTCGCTATAAAAAAATTCGCGGTCGAGTAATTTCGTTATAGAGAAAAATTAATACATGTGCTGATGTACACTCAAAATAAGAAAAAACGAGACACTACCTGCTTCTAAGTACGACTATAGACAATTATATAAACGTGATTTAAATCTATCTGATTCACATAAACTTTGTCATTGTCTTAAACGAAAGAACTTCATTATAAATTTGTATTTGTTTCTGTTAATTCCCGTTTTTATACGAGGATATATTGCGGTAATAACTTTTTTACCGAAGAATTAAATTTGATTTATTTTTAAGCATATTGTTTATGTAAATAATTACTTCAACTTTGTTTAAAATAATATTTTTTTATTGTGAAGATCAGCAATACTTCAATCGCACCTTAATTTAACAAAATTTTGAAAACTTAATATAAATACCAGAAAATAAAATTTAAAACAAAAAAAAAATTAAAAAGCAGAGAAAACGGCAGCAATCGATTATAAATTTTCTTAATAAACAGATTGAAGTAAATACGAGAAAAACTTAAAATAAATATTGAAAAAAAGAAAATGACGAATTAGTTTTGCAGATTAAAAAAGTTTGTAAGAAAAAAAGTGAAAAAAAAACAAAAAGCTAATGAGAGAGCTCAATAGATTTATAGAATTTTATTTTATAGAACCTAAAATTGAGTAAAAACAAATTAAAAATAAAAACAAATAATAGAAGCGATTCTATTGACTAGAGAATTGAAAACAAGAATATAAAGAAAACAAAGGTCATCATGAATTATATTTTTTCGTAACGAATTAATCAAAATGTATGTGAAGAAATCTTAAATAAAAGTCCAGAAAAGTAAAAAAATAAACAATTTCATTTTATAAACTTAAGTTAATAAAAAAGAAATAAAAGGATAAAATAAAGAGAATTTAATTTTAAAAATTTGAAGAATTTAGTTAGAAAATTGAATGGTATTGAATAAAACAATTGTTTTGCAAAATAAATTTCTCTAAAATTATTTAAAAAAAATTGTAGTCAATAGTTTTTTTTTCTTTACTTTCTTTTTATTCAAGTTTTGTTCTTACATAAGTTTTTTAGTAGACCAAATTGGTTCTCTTTTTTCTTTAGTTTTTGTAAAATAAACGTCGATCGATTTATAAAGAAAAATTTTAATCGATGGTATTTAGGTTTATTAAATTTTGGATTTTTTTAAATCGTTTTCAAAATTTAATACGTCGACTTTTCTACTTCTTGTAAAAATTTATAAAAGACGATTCAAGTAGATTATCTTCGGCATTTAGTAGTGTTATTGCCTCGACGACTGCAGTAATTCATTGATAAAGAACGAGCTCTATCCCTTATTAATTTTGATAAATTAATATTTCTGATTGCAGTATTATAAATTTTTGGCATAACAAAATTATAATTTAAAAAAATTTAACAATTATTTAATTTTTTTAATTAAAATTACAAGTATCAGATTTTTGTGGAATTCAATTTTATAACATAGAGGATATGCTTTAAAAAAATACTTGCAAATTTATAATAAACTTGAAAATTTTGTTGAAATCGTAACTGACCAACCCAATACGAAATTGCATTACAACCTTCACCATAAAAAGAATAATCTTTCGCAGTTTGAAATACTAGGAAAAATTTAGGTAGTGTCTCGTTTTTTCTTTTCTTGAGTGTACATCATTCCCAATATTGTTAAGATTTTGATATACATTATTTAAATTTTTTTAAGGTTTAATAGAAATTTAATTTCGCTACATATTTAGAAACAATTTTATGCGTATTAGCCAAATGTGCAGCAGCGTACAACAGAAAATTTCGTTATATAAAGGAAATCGCTATCAAGCCGTAATATAGAAGTTGGAATGTACTACTTAGCGAACTATAGTTTAATTAATATCTTCTTGAAAAAGATCAAAACAAAATTGAACAAAAGAACCACCAAAGACAGTCAACAACTTTACCACTTCACCAGTTACAACCCAAAGAGATACATCTCCCTCAGGCTCTATCGTCACGTATCAGTTCGAGCATTTACTCTAAGTAATTCCAAAGAAATATAGATTATTTTGGGGGCATACATTAACTTCAAATTATTCAAAAAACTGTTGTCAAAACGTATCTGAATGCACTTTCTTTAATCTGTAAAGTACCTATTCCCCAAAAACTTAAAAATTACTTACCTTTTTACACACAAAATTAAACTAAAAACATTGATGTTTTTGTGGCTACTACATGTCCCATGATGTTATTCTCCGCTAGTTGCTCGTTAAGGCATCAAACAAACTATACCTGGAGTGATACGCACCATAGCACAGCATTTATTAGTTCCAAAAATACAAGATAGGAAACACCAAATTCGTCTAGCCTTTTCTTCTCTGTTGCCCGCTTGAAACCAGCAATGGTTACCGTTGCATATTTATAAAGAAAAATGTTACTGGAGTAAACTGTGTGCGTACTTTATTTGAGGAGTAAATCTTTGCTATAACACACCCGAGATAACAAGTCTCTCATCGCCACTTCATTGGACCGTGAAGATAATCCCAACCGATTTACAACCAGCCGTTATTGATCACTTTTGAACATGCACTTTCCTTCGTTTTAATCGTGAAAATAACATCATTATTTTATTACTTGACATGTTACTTATGTGCAACTCGAGTCTAAAATGTACATTAATACTGATAAAATACACTGTAATAGGCCAGCTCAACAAATACGAAATATAATCCTATTAAAGACTATGGGCAACGATGACCAAGGATTCACCACCAAACTCTGTCCTTGCAGATAAGTAAG
Source organism: Aquatica leii (assembly GCA_035610365.1). NCBI lineage: Eukaryota > Metazoa > Arthropoda > Insecta > Coleoptera > Lampyridae > Aquatica > Aquatica leii. The sequence continues at coordinate 78,576,940 of CM069436.1, read as the reverse complement.
ATAGTCTCGCCTACAACCTACGAAGCAGCCTTAATTAAGATACTACTAGAGCCTGTAGGCAGTATCCAAGTGCCACTCCTTCGGCTTCCATTACAGACTGTGTATTCGTCACTATCAGGTGCATTGAATCAGGTGATACAGCTTCGCTGATGTTATAGTACAAATAGCTACACAAACCGCACTTATTTTGAACTCGAAAACCTTAAACCGTAAGTTTTCAGTTAAAATGTTTCCAAATTTTTCAAAACTTCTAATAGACCACTCATTGCGGACCACTGTGACTCCAAAGTTCCAAAAAGATGTGATTCTGTTATTTTCAATAATAAAAATGTTACTTGATTAATTTGATCGCCGAAAAACTTTTTTCAGTTGTCAAAATCGAAGTTGAATGAAATACTCAAGATGATCTGAAAAGTCCACAAGTTTCTTCGATTTTGATTTAGAGAAAGCGCCCTGTAGAACAAGCAGCACAATTTTGAATCATTCTGTACGTACATATTTTTACCCGAAATGGTTGAGGAAGTATAACTTCCTGCTATATTTTCAACAATGGCAAGTATTCAATTGACTCGCTGAATAAAAAACAACAATACACAGTGCGAGAAGTACATAATTACCTCCCCTACTGCTTGGAACCAATAAAATAATCCAATTTACTTAGCCGATATTGATGTGCAGTTGCCATAGATATACGATTGGCTACATTTTTCAATAATTAACCCTGCGGAGTATCACAAACCCCAGTCGATTTTAAAGAACCAGAACTTTGGCGACATTGTAAACACTGTCACGTGCTTATATCTACTTTCAAGTTATACTGTATTCAACTATGTCATATCGCAAGCAGACGTTGCCAGTAGTGCGTGCTAGTAATCCGACTCCAAAGGTAAGTATATAACAAATCATTTATTTTTTATCAACGGAATTATTTTATAATATAACAATAAATACGCGTAGTATAGCAATAGTTATTTTATACAATGCCGATGATGACCAAAGAAAATTACAGGTCGAAATATGTACAGACTCGTCGCGAGAATTTAATAACCCATCTTCCAAAACCAAAGGAAGCCGACAAACAGGCAAAATCTCCACTTGAGCGTTTCCATCTTTTTATGAACGAGAGATGAAAGCGGATATTGTAAAGTATACAAATTTGAACATGGCTGAAAAGCACGTGCATATGGGGATAACACCAAACACATCGTAAAACCTACGACGATAATAGAGATGGAAGCTGTGTTTGGACTACATAGCAAGGGTGTTTCGATCTAATAGAATGAACCTAGAAGATTTGTGGCCCACATATAGCTTAAGTGCCGACATGTTTCGAACGATGATGTCACTCAAACGATTTATGTTTATTATATCATCACTTCGATTTGATAACAAACAATTTAGAAATGAATGACCTCAAATAAACAAATTTGCTCCTATGAAGGCAAGATTTGAAGCATTTGTCGATAATTGTAAAACAAACTACATCTCCGGACAATACATCACTATAAACGAATAACTTCGTAGGCGTTGCCCATTCAGGCAATACATATATACCAAATAGGCCGGCGAAATATAGCATGAAGGTATTTGCCATTGTGGGCATTAGAATTGAATATCGATGTATATCCTGGAAAACAATCTGAAGGACCGTTCCAAATTAACTGCAAACCCGACCATGTAGTCTTGAGATTAATAGCACCTATAAGAAGCAAGACAGGTAGAAAGTCACTGCTGACAATTGGTTTGCCAGTGTTCCTTTCTAGTGCTCAAGGAAACTGGTTAAGTAGTAATTTATAGTATCGTTCGTAACCTTGCTTGTAATTCGTTAAAAAAAATAATAAAAATGTTTTTGGTTCGATATTGCCCGTTATTATTACAAGAACTCATTTAATGTCATGTATTCTACTATTCTATGATCCTAGAGATCTGAAAAACGACAACTTTCCCCACTCTACATACAATGTTCTATTACAGGCTCCTTTTTTAACATCTTACTAAACTATTTGTTTTGATATAAAATTAAGCGACCCGCGCCAGAATATTAACCATCGGATACAGTAACAAAAAAATATTTTTGGTCCACTGAATCAATTCGATATAAATAAAATATTGCACTTACCAATAACCGAGCCGAAAGACGTAAAACTGCTGTTGGGATAGACGGGATTGTTAAACGGTGGGACATAATTGGTACTCTCAACAGCAACATACTCATCGGATTTGTCATTTTCACGAACATCCTCTTTCTCAACTTTATCTAAATCTTCTTCGTCGGGTGTATAAAACATTTCCGGATTAACATCGTCCTTAGTAGATTCGACAGACATTTCGCAATTGTTTTCTGCAACGGCAGTATCTTGTTCTACGCCGGTTTCAGAAACAACTTCGGTTTTGGTGTCTTCCGCAGTAGAAACCTCAGCATCATCTACACATGTCTCAGTTACAGGATTCGAATTGCTTTCGCTACAGGCAGATGCTGTGGAACTATAACCTCTTAAAGATTTTGTAGAATCCAAGTCACAATTTAATATTGCGTCCATGTTTAATGCTGTTAAATGACACAATAAATTTACAATTTTAATTTGAAGATATAGATTACTCACGTGGCTTTCGAGTATCTTCATCGATGGAAAGTCCAAAAGCCTTTTTTAACCTTAGACTAACACTTTCGCGTTGTTTTTCTAATTCTGTTGGTTCAGAATTGAATGCCGACAAAGCTGTAACGACTACAGTTAATATATTTTAAAAAAAAAGAACCAAATTACCTTTTTGAGGTAGCTCAGTATTTCTAAATTCTTCATCCGAGGACATAAAAGATGTTTCACTGCTGTTACTACTACTTCGCGTCCTTAACTTCTGAGGAGGAGATTGAGACGATGTATTTTCCTCGCTTATTGGTTCATCCATTAATTTCTCGTTAAGAGTCAACTGCTTTCGTTGACGATACTCGTTTATAGAAAGCTGGAAGATTATTTTTATTTATTGTTAATTTAAGAAACTTTTACATACACTTACCTTCCGTTTAGTGGGCGTGACATTAGTGACTTTCTCTTCAAACCCTAACATACTTAGGTTCTTTTCAACTGTCGCCACTAGATGATCGCTAGTATTAAAAATGGGCCTGGACAGACGAGGATCTAGCGTACAGCGTAAAGTAGTGGACGAAGCGACTTCTAAAATATATTAAACGCTACTACGTTTTCTTGATTTTATCACAAAATTACCCTTTGCTGGAACCTCAATGATAGGTTCGGGAAGGCGAAAACAAGAACCAATTTCTTGTTGCATTTCGGCGACCCGTTCTTTCAACGTAGCATCATCGATGATTACTCGAGTAGGACTGTCACCATCCGCTCTTGGTGTAACAATTTCAACCCGATCTTCGTGGTCTCGATACCGTTTTGCATCCTCGCTTCCCTATAAGTGCTACATTGTAATCTAAGTTTTATTTATCTAAGTGGTTATTACATTTAGGGCTGGTGCAAAATTTGTAGGCGTGGAAGGTGGTGATGTTTCCGCAGAAAGTGATTCTCTTGGAAGTCTACGTTTCTTAGGAGGCGGCACCATTTCTGGTAATGGAGGAGATTCTGTTAAGTAACGTGTGTAACCATATGCATATACTCTGTTCAATACATACCTGGTCGACTACTTGGACTATCACATTGATCTTCGCTAATGGCCTGTCGTAACCATCTTTTCTTAGCATTTCCTAGAGACTGTGTAGGTAAATCACAATAATTAGCTGCCTGTGCTAAAGCAACCAAATTTTTCGATGGAGTGAAGAAATTATTATTCGAAGATGTTTCGTAATAGTTATCGACGGGAACAATGTGGGGGGTCAGCGAAGACGGAGATATTGAACTTGCAGATTGCACACACTCGGTACTTTTATTTATCCATTCGTTCATCAATCCCTAAATATAAAAAATATATAACGAATTTCAAAAACTTATTAGTCAAGTGCAGAAAATTTGTTTGTATAATTGTGGAAACCTAATACGTAGTTTAAGAACTCATCAGCACTAGGATACTCTGATTCTGTTTCCACAACTATAATAAACAAATTAGCATTGTATTCCTTTCGGATTAAGTTTGACAAAACGTTTATTAAAGATGAATTACCTTTTTTGTTTTTGGAAACTTAAAGTTTGGTTCCAAAGGTTCGACAGCAGCAGCAACCAATAAACATGCAGACGAAAGAGGTGTTTCCGGAGATGAATTTGCCGAATTTGAGTTACAGTCCACGTTCGGTATAGGGGACTAAAATGTAATTAGAAACAATCTATAAAAAATTAAAATAATGTTACCTTCAAATCACTTCTGTTTGAATTTTCACAAGTTGTTAGAAGTCCAACATCTTTATGAGGAGAGTTATCACATATATCTTTGGATGGTGTGTGTATGCTGTCTGTTGGTGAAAGCATACATTCATCGCCGGACGTAGCATACAAAGAATCCGACGAATTCAAACGATTCTGTCTCGCTTGCGAATTTGTGCTAACGGTTCTTGCCCGACCTTTCCTTCGTCGTCTTTTAATCTTCGATTCTTTAAGATCTTCGTCTTTGAGTGAAGGGCAAGGCTCGGATTCTCTTCTGTGAGCTTGCTTAGCTTGATGTTCCTGTCTTCGCTGCTCTTGCTTTTCCATCCTTTCAAAAGCTTTCATAATTGCTTCGATTTTTCTTTCCTCCCTACTTAATTTTCTTTTATCCGAAGAACTACAACTTTCTTTATGAGATTCTTTTTTATCCTCAGTATCACTTTTGCATTGTGCAGCTTTTCTTGTTACAATAGAAGGTGGCGGCGATAAACTTTGCGTTGGTTCTTCTTTTATCATACTGGTATCAATGGTTAACGGGTATTCCTCTTCTACTTTAAAGCTGTCAAATTCTTCTTTAACTTTAATTTCTTCAACTTCCTGCTTGATTTCCATTTCTTGCTTTATTTCCACTGGCGAAGGCGGAGGTTCCTCTTTCGGCGTTTGTAGCACTATAGGTTCTGTCGGTTCTAATGTTATCGATGCTATTCGTCTTCCTCTTCTTTTACGTACAGTTTGGCTGCTGGAAAAGAAACTTTAAACCGATTTGAAATAATATGAAAGTAACTTACATGTTTGGCGTTTCACCATTATTTTTAACAGAACCCTTGTTTATACAACATTCGCTAGGGTTTCCACACGCACAAGATACATGAGTTGTTCCGACAATAGCTAAATCGTGCGATTCATGCTTAATAGTTAATTCGGAATTTTTCTCAACATTAATAATTGTTACAATATACAAATGTAGCACTCCTTTTTCAATACAGTGACGTAATTCTGAATTAGGTTTACAAGATCGTCTAATAAACCTAGCTTCGTTTCCATACGTACGTGTATCAACACACACTTCTGTGTTATCTTTATGCAAACGATAAAAGAATAGAAAAGGCCCTGGTCTTTGAGCGTGTTGTCTTGTAGTCAGTGAACCGGAATGTCCAACTGAACTAGTTCTATGTTGCGTGGATAACATATATTTACCACGTAGTTCAACTACTGGCGTGTTAGGTGCCAAATGCACTGTACTAACCAAATACTTGAGACCAGTAAGAGGTTGTGTGTAAATTCGACATTTATGCACCGAGTTATCAATTTGCGATGAAAGATCCGAATGAACTCCATTTATTCTTATGTTAGATATTCGAGCACGAAGTTCTGGAGAATAATGGTTTGTAACAGCATCTTCGTAATGTTCAATCCATTGTCGCAGTTGAGGCATTTGTGAAATAGACGTGTGAGGCCACGTTTCTTGGGTTTCATCATCGCTTTGACTCTTCGGTGTTGGTTTAGCCTAAATTTAAAATGATATCTTAAGTGTGAGCAGTACAATCCAAACACTAAATTCGACCAAAAAATTACCTTCTTTTTAAAAGATTTCCGTTCTTTCCTTTTAACGTTTCGCTTAACTTCGGTTTTGGCAGAATCCCTCCTTTGACGGGAATTGATTCGCGCAGTTTGTTCCATTTTTCTACGATTGTTGCTAACCAATCGGCTTTTGCTCAATAAGCTTCCACCTACAAAACAAAATTAACAAAAGGTACAACGCTCGTTCAAAATAATACCTATCACTTCACCATCAGAAGAATCGCTATCGCTCATAGATTCTTTAAGTTTAATTTCACGCAATCTCGCTTCTTTCCTCAATTTAGCTTCGCGTTCTTGATTATCTCTCATCCATTGCTGTTGCAAGCTTCGAGCCTTTCCTCTATCAACCGGTTTATTAGGATCGCATACTTCGCATAAATAATCATCCGGCACTTTCTTATTACTTTTTATAACACAACGCACATGTTGCCACACTTTGCATTTATCACATTCGATCATATAACCGTCGTCGTGAAGAAAACCACAAATACACCTAGTAACATAGTCGCCATAGTGATCATAATTATCCTCATTATTAACTGCTTCCGCTTCTGGAGCTGTATCAGTTTCTTCGCCCTCGGTTTCTAACTTTCGTTCTGAACCACAACTTATATCGGAAGCAGCATCGTCATCTTGAACCGTCGTCACAGACGAATTACTCGGCAATAACGATGTAGCAGAATTGCTAGACAATGTAGACAAGGTATTTGTCGAACCACCTAAAGTTGAACGAATTCCTGCCGAATATGAACTTGTAAAATGTCCGTAAGAACAAATCAAGTGGTACTTACTTGTATTACTAGTTGGAGAATAATAAGAATTGGCTGATCCTCCATTTAATTGTGTTGTTGATGACGTGGTTGGTACACTTCTGTTTACAGAATCTGAAGGTGGTGTTGCATTGTAGTTGTGATCTAATAACACTGCTTGGCAAACAAACGACAACGCTTCCAAATTTGATTGTGGCTTAATTGATGTTGGTGTAGTGGGCTCGCTAAAAATTATCAACAGAAGAATTATTCATTTAAAATTTACCAAAAGATGCTTTTTATTCTAGTTTTCCCCTATGATTAACAAATGCCCAGTTTCTGGAAGCGTATAGTACATATAAAGGTATCAATTTTATAAAACACCCACCATCAAAATCGGTTATGTAAACCATTTAATCTAAATCTCAAAAAATCAACATTACCACCGTTTGTTCTTGGTTGTGCACATAAGTGGTTTATCAAAATCTTGACATATTTTGATTTAAGCTAAAGTATTTAACGAAACTCAACGTCTTAGAAGCGTAAAAACATATTACTTGTCTTTGATCGCGAATCTCAGTTTGAATATGTCTCATCGTAGCGGATGGGCGGAGTTTTGTCATGCATGTCGTTACTATATTATGAAAATCGTTGTACCTTGGCGCAAAAAACTCCAACTTTTGTTAGTTGTAATGTAAGCTCACAAACTGATAGCGATTATAAAACGATTTCTATCAGAAACTTCATAACTATCAACAATCACGAACTGGGCGACACCTATGACCAAAACTTATAAACACAGTAAACAACAGCAATTTGATAGCTTTTCTAGAAGCTGGGCATTATTCTCATATTTTTAAAATAAATGTGAAAAGTATTTCTAGCAAAGATTAATAAAAATTAAAAGACAGTCCCACTAACTATCGTTGTAAAACAAATTATAAAATTGCATTACTTCAATATAATATTGTAGCTTTCCAAAAATGTATCGTCATCAACAAACATATTCAAAACCATTTTGTGACACACCTTAGTCCCACCCATGGTGTACTAAAAGTTATTTTTTAAAACTCTATAGTTTATTAAAAACTAAAATATTGCAGCTACACAATACAAAAAACGAACAACTTACCTATTTCTCGGTTCGGTGTAAGTTTGACAATTGTCATATCTCGATCCAAAATCGTACGTCCTGTTGTAAGCAACATTGTTACTGTTCTCGCTCAAAGATTGTAAAATATTAGCGGTCAACGCTTGATGATATGTTACACCTGTGTTTTGGGGTGTACGATTGGGAAAGACATTGACAGTTGGAATAAGAGGTTTATTACTCTTCGGCCTGCCGGCTGTATGCGAATTTTTAAATTTTTGCGCTTGAATGGCATGCTTTCCGATATAATTCGGTTTGTTAGAAATTTTCGGAGAACGTTGTGGTGGAATTGTTCTTAAACCAGAACTTGTTCGTTGCACATGTTGGTTTAAAATGCCTCGAGCTTGTGGAGTCAGCGTTTTAATTCCGGGTTTACTAATAGAATTCGGTACCGGAGGTATAGTTTTTAACTGACTCTTGTGCGCAGGATAAAGTAATTTTTGTGTTTTCGCTGGTGTAGTTTTTGCAGTAGGTTTGTTTTGAAAACTATTCAAAGTAGATGCACGTGGCATAAATTTCGAAGTGCCATTAAGAGAATTGTTTACAATTTTTTGTTGTATAGAATTTTTCGGTTGCGATTTATTTAGGATAACATTCGAGGCGTTGATGGAAGTTGAACTTGTTGAAGCTTGAATCGTGCTTACTGGCGGTGTTAAAATATTGCTTACGATTTTTAATTTACTGTTCGTGGTCATGCCTGGTGTTGTAGGTTTTTGTCCATTGACAGTTTTTGCTAAATTTCCCGTTGTTATTAAAGGCGTTACCTAAAATGTATTAGTAAGTTGAGTTAATTTGAAGTTAAGGTACTTACATTGTTCGGGGAATAAGACACCGGAGATATTTTTTGTACTTTAGTTGGCGTTTCAGCTGGTACTAAATCCGAAGTAATTGTGTTTTTTACAAATACATTGTGTACAGGGGGTCTTTCGGGTGCCATCGGTAAGGTGCTAGTGTTGGTACCTCCATCTGTGCTTTTTGTGCTATCTTCAATTGCTTGCGTGAGAGATGAACTTATGTTTGATATTGCTCGAACAACTGTAATCGGTGGTGCACCTACAACTGTAATTGGTTTACCCGCTGCATTGCACACATTTAACGGCGACGAATTAACAAGCGTAAATTGAGGTGCCGTTGCTCCGCCACAAGAATTAGAACATAAAGTTTTTAAAATTGTTAAAGGACCCGTAGCATTAACTACAGTTATAACTGAACTAGTTGGTACTTTTTGAAGTACAGAACTAGTGTTGCAAGCAGATGAGGTGATAACGAGTTTGGCTACGCTCTGAGATACATCTTTGTGTTCAGTGGTTAGCGTAGTCGGCGTAGCTAATCCAGATTCTACTAGTTCCGATGTTGTGTTAGAAGAATTTGGAAGAACTGTGTTTGTTTCTGTAAAGTAAACGTTTTATTTTTACGTTCGGTTGAAGACGAAATGTTCGTACCTAAGCAGACACTCATGACTTGAACTGCAATTTTTGCATCGCCACCAACCACGTTTGGAGAGCTGGCATTGACGCCGCTATCCTCTGTAATTTCTCTGCTGGTCTCCAGGTCAGATAATTTTCCTAAAACAATTTTACACGGTTACAAAACTTACTGTGCGTTCTAAGGTTAGTGGTTTGCGATGTTAAAAAAATGTGTTATGAAAAAAAGGCAAAAAACGGGACGAGATAATAGAAAATTTTGTAAAAATACAAAATGTACGCTGTTATAACCTCACTTATTTTTTTTTTAACGTTAGCGACGTAGCCAACTTTATAAATTAAACGACCACTCTTAGCGGCAGCAATTTCATTAGAGGTCACGCATGCGCGTCATAAAATCGTAGAGGCCCCTATTAGGTGCAAATAAAAAGGGCAAAAGCGTATATTATAGCAAATTACCAATTTATCGTGTTTTCGCTTATGTAATTTTACATAATTCTAAAGGGTATTGATGCAGAGTATATTATAAGCAACAAAATATTTTAGAAAAATCCAGCCTTCAAATAGTAAATAAAGTTATAGCGCGCCATTCAAACGCAAATATTGATTTGGTAATTCATTTAAAGATGCAGGGAAAATCAAAGAAAATTTGAAAACTGCCTAAATGTAAACGTTTCGAGTAAAATCAATTATATCAGAACGAGAAATTGTTAATTAAGAGACAACAGCGTTACTTAATAACAATAATTGGGGATCAAAATTTAGATGCTTCCAATTAGGAATAAAAATATAATAATTTCGGCGGTGTTGCATTAATTATAATGAAATTGTCACCAGAAATCTGTCGAATATGGACATTTCTAAAATTAGTAAATTCCGAATATTTTTAGAAACTTACTAATTTGTTAGTTCTTTCCGCGTTTTAAAGTTTTTATCTCGTTAAAGTGTTACAAGAAAATGTTTATACAAGATGTCAAAGGAGGATTTGTACCGAATTCCACGTTAGGTTTAGACGTCCAAACGGCAGTTCGGTTGTAAATTAAGTTAGAGGAAAGCATAATGCGTCAATATACGTTTGAAATTAAATAAAATCAGTACGAATTACCTTAAACTGGGGAAATAGAAATCCAACATTTCAATCTTCCATGTAAACATTAACATTTCTTATTTAAAAAACGTATAGCAACCACCCGTAACGAGTTCATATTAGTTTTTCGATTTTGCACTTTATTTCACTTAATTCATACGGGCAAATTAATATAACACCACATTTTTATCTAAACTGTTATTATATGTTCCAAAACATACATCAAAGCTAAATATGGCATCCATATTCTGTGAAAACAAAGGATGTGTAGCTAAGAAACCTGCGAGTTAGCCTCGAACCCGTATCCGGTTTCCGGTTTTATAGTACCTAAAACTTCTGATAGGGCGCGCAAATCATTCGTACTTATTCTCACGTTAGTCGCTAAACGTAAACATCCAAGTTTTAAAAAAAAATTCTTTAGTAAACATGCATTATGAAAGTAAATAACAACTACAATGTTTCTATTTGTTTTCAACGGACTTCGTTCCCAGAAGAAAATTAGTATATGACATCTCTGTATATAGCTTTTAAATGCTTTGCAATGAACCAAAATAGACAAGGTGAATTATTCTTTATCATTAGTGAAAGACCTTAATGGGCTCGTTCCGAGTAAATTAGAGATTGTATGTAACTGTTTTTATCACAGATTGTATCAGCTATTTGTATACCAAGATTATTTATGTAGAGCTCCTAATAGATGTAATTAAGAATTTATTTCACATGGAGTATCTTCTTGCAGTACTGCGATAGTAAGAATGATATCTGTGGAATTACATATCATTGTGTTTATTCAACCTTATTAGGTAGCTACTGCTACTTTATGATCTTGCTTGGACTAACAATTCTAAACTATGTGGATATCCAGGGAACCAAAGACATGTTAAATGTTCACCTAAAAGTAAGCAAAGATGATGACTTTATAATGTCATGTTACCCTGTATATGTAGTGAATAGAAAGGGACACCTCTGTCAGTGCCCAGGGTTTGCCAGAATTGGAAAATCTATATTATAGAAAACTCCTAGCCTAAGTTGCTTCTCTCACCTTATTACAAATGGTTTTGTTTCATTAATATTTACTTTTATGTCTACAGCAGCAACTTTCTTAATACTTTTATACAAACTATGATTGAGCATTAAAATTGGAGTTTTCATATAAAATAATTTACAAGTATTAAATATTTGAAAGAAAATCTGTTTTATTGCTACCTGAGTAACATTGTGGGGTAAACGTTACTTATTGGACAAACAGAGATGCATTGACATACTGATCGGTCTGTGCAGTAAAAAATTATGATTTATAATGCCCATGTTTAACTAGAATAAATAAACATTAGTTAATTGTTACAACTGCCATGAATATATTGCTTCTTTACTCTTTCCAAATTGTATTTATATTAAAATTGGATTCTTGCATTTACTGAATGCAAACTTAATACAAAAAAGTTAAAGCTATGAACAAAAGTGCAATTTGAGATACTGTTGCAAAATATTTTCATACACATGCCACTGTAAAACAATTGGAAAAGTTAACAGAAATTAATTGAAATATTTAATATTACTACTATAGTTTACAAGTTAACTAATTTTTATTAATATGAGTGGGAGGCCAATCCCATTGACCTGCAGGAGGTTTTTGTACTAGTTTTTCCCAGGGTTTCCAATTCAACATTTTTCGAGCTAACATTAATTCGTTTTCTGCTTGTACGATAAGTTCTTCCACTTGTCCACAACAAACTGCATTTTCAATCTCTTCAACATTTTTGGAAGTGTTTAAAATTTGTGCTCTTTCGCAAATAATCTGTTCGGTGTATTTTCGGTATGCAGCCGATTCTGGCATTTTTTGTAATGTTCTCATTATTTTACCATATAAAACTCCTAGGGTATGGTGAGGAGCTACGCTGACAGCCAGACCAGTTAGTCCAGTTGTCTTTTTAATTGCTCCAGACATTGCTAATTATTTTCGTCTGATAAATATTTCAATTTAATGTATTTTTTATGTAATAATCATTGCCATAATTGACAAACTAAAAATAATAAATTCCCTAAATATTCTAAATCGCGGGAAATTTAAATTCTAAGAAAAAAATTACATAAATATGTAAGATTTTTGTTTTTTACAAAGATTATTCATATCCAGTAGACATTATTTAAATAATAATTAGTTTAAGAGATTTCTTAAGCGATTGATCCATAAGCGCAATTTGAACGAACATATAAATTGAATTCTGAGTGAAAATAAGTTTAGAAAAAAATTAGAATACAAATTACTTTTAATGCAAACGTAGTCACTTTATCAGAGCTGAAGTAACAAACAGCTCAGTTTGTTTAACAATCCCTTTCAACAGGAGCCGATAAGTGCTCAACATGTCAGTATGTGCATAGAAAAACAACATGAATATGTTCTGTATACATATTAACGATTGAGCCGACTTATAATCATCATTACACAGCTCACACTTAAAAAAATAATAATAACAATAGTTAAAAATTTTATTCAGAATATGAAAAAATCAAAATATAAAAAGTATGAACTCTGCTGCTTTGACTAACATATTTAGTAATTCGTGCAGAATCTCTGAACACGATATTTAGGTTATTCTCACAAGGGTCTACTGTTATAAGAGCGTGTTGAATTTCCTCTTCCATTGAAACATATATTGTCCTTCCACCAACAACAGACTCCGATAAATCATTTGGTCCTAAATACAGGATCAAATCTAGCTCATTCTTGCTTAACCAATCATAATCACTCAGCAACTAAAAACAGAAAGTTAACAATTAATAAATGATTCTACAACACATACTGAGTAACATTCAGGTCCCCATCGTTGTAGTTCATAACGAAATGTTTTTAAATCTAAATCTGTGTAATGTTTCAACATATGAAACATTTGCAGTGAAGAAAATAAGTTAATTAAGTCTTTAAGAACTGTAGTAGCATTTTCTTCGTATAAAATTTCATATCTTCTTCTATTAGGAGGTCCTACCCTGCTCCATTCTAATGTTGTCGACTGTATCTCACTTAATATTTGATCCCACGCAGCTTCCATTATAAAATTCTGTAATGAGATCTCTGATTCTTCCTCTATTTGTTGCTGAATATATTGTGCAGTTCCTAAATCCAAATAATCTGAATTTATCCAAGACTCAAAATCTATATCTAGATCCCTTGGCTCAAAGTTAAAATTAGAGAATAGTCCAAAATCAGGAGCAATATATGGAGGTGTATTTAAAGTTAATGGAGCGCTTGTGTGAAACCAACCATTTATGGTCATTCTACAATCATCTCTAGTTAAAACTTCTGCTACCTAGAACTTAACATTAAATGTATTTTTATTTTGATGTGCAACCTAGTACCTGATGATAAGAATCGTTCGTTACTTGAAAAAAAACGAATTGATTATCGGATGGAAAGATGTCCCTAATTGGAAATAGAGGTTCACCTCTCTCATCTTTGGAATATAACTGCAAAGCACCTCCATTTACATTACTCCATTCTCTAGGACCCGTAAAATACAAAACAAATGCTATTAAACGATCTTCTTGTTGATCGTCGTGAACTAACAGGTAATCAGTATGTCCATATAAACTACATGTAGCTGAAATGCTCTTTAGCTCTGCTCCAATCAACGTTTCGATCCAAGGTTTTACTTCATTCTTTAAAAAGTCATATAATATCCCTATATTAGGAAAAGTCAGTTTTTTTAAATCAACAGATTGAAAAAACTCATATAAATCTAAACTTCTTTTATTCCAATTTATCTCATAAAACTCTTCAATGACTTTATTTAAAATTTCCTTATTTTCTAAGACGTCCTTTACTACACATACTTTAAACGGATCTGTTATTAATTCAACCTCTTGACTGTTAAAGCTTGTGCCAGTTGTCCATCCCGTTTGGAACTTATCTTTAAACTCATCTGTTGTTAACTCCTGTCGTAAAGATAATGAAATTTTCTGAATTTTAGCAGTGGGTTCTAAGTTAATCGAATCCTTAAAAAAATCTTAAAGAGTCCCAAATTTATAAACTTTCGTACCAATTAGGCAATAACTTACAGCCTTTAACCAAGTTTTTACCATCTAAGGGTATAGAAACAACAACGTCGTCTTCGGTTTGGTCTACAGATTCCTCGCTCGTACTGCATCCGCAGTATTGTTCCATAACAATTTTGATAATTACTAAAACTTCAAGCTGACCCTCAAACTATTATTTACTTTTTTTAAATAATAAATTGATATTTAGAGTAAAAGTTTTAAATGTTTAAAAGCATGTTACCAATTGTGATTTTATGATTAATAAAAATTAGGTTATGTAATTTAAAAACTCTTTCTTATGCAACACATCATACATCCGAACAGTTGTGGTCCAACTTCGCCTGAATAAATGGATTCTTACATAGAGAAACAAAGGGGAAGAGTATCAACGGATTCTTAGGTTTCTTGGAAACAAAAACAAAATTTTATATAGGTTTAGGAGAGTATTTTTTTTCGAAAACTGTAAAATAATAATTTAGTAATAAGTAAAAGATAAAAACAATAGGAAAATAAAAGAATATTTATTATAGGTATGATACTATATGCGCTCCGGTGCTATACCCTTTTCTTTCTAGACCGTCTAAGCTAGACAGACGACAGCGCGTACGTTGAGCCGCTGGATGTTGGCACTTGGTATTGTTCAAGAAAATACGTTTTATCTTTAGGTTTAAATGCAGCTAAATATAAAACACAAATTTGATGCAGAAAATATTAGATGAATTCCAAAGTCCAGGGAGCCCCCTAGAATCCGGGAGCCCAACCGGCGTTGGTTATAATACTTAATTCCTGTGTTAATATGTGTTCCTTAATCTACACTATAGATAATATCATACAATGTTTATTACACTAACGTATTAAAAACATTGACGCAGAAACAAAGATGACTACTTTTTTTTAGAAAAGAAATTTATTATTGAGATTTTAAATTTGTTACACTTTTTTTTATTGTATTTTCTTTTTCTTTTTGATTAAAGTGTTATATCAATACGATGTTAAAAGACTAAAAACATACACTTCTTATCTAAATAACAACGATATTTGATGTATGAAAATTACCTCATTTGCATTCCATGCATAACAACTGATTGCACTAAGGGAGAACTGGATAAAACTGGTATGAGGACTCAAAAGATCATCTTATAGTAGTGCTACAAAAAATAAAAGTAATAACACGTCAACAGAAAATATAATATTAGTATGTTCAATTTAGATACAGAGGTCTAAACACACTTTATTTTAAA
Organism: Aquatica leii; assembly: GCA_035610365.1. NCBI lineage: Eukaryota > Metazoa > Arthropoda > Insecta > Coleoptera > Lampyridae > Aquatica > Aquatica leii. Next base: position 78,561,354 of record CM069436.1, on the reverse strand, counting down.
AATTTACAAGTTTTTATTGAAACAAATTTTTGTAAGGTTTGACACAGTTATTAATTATCGGCTAAATTCTATCGCGCCATACTGCTAATTTTATGAGTTTTGAAAAATTGAGTATCTTCAACTCATGTTTAAAATGCTAAAACCCACACACTAAAAGTTGAACGCCAAGCTACATAAGTCAAACAAAATTTTCTAAAGTTTTTTTTCTGAAAGCGATACTGGCCTCTAATCCAATGTATCAGTTAAAATAGAAAAAATATAACACCTTTAAAACCCAACACATATAAACACGCGCACAAACACAGTAGGTACTGAGGTTCTAGTTAGGGATCAAGTTAGCTAATAGTATTTGAAACAACAAATAAAGATTTAAAAATATATAAAATAAGTAGAATAAATGATACAAAATAAATACAAAACAAAAATGGTAAAATCTATAGTCTACAAGACAATGCATATAGGTTGTCCTAATTTTGAGCAAGCTATAAATCTTTTAATTTTAACGCAAAAAAATGTCGCAAATTTTAAAATTCAATTTATTTAAACTGTTTACACAAATTAAGAATATTATAACTAATAACTGTAAATTTAAATAAACATCGTTCGCAATAAGAAAACGGCAGCTACATTTATTTATTTCTACGGCACGCTCATAAACCACTGAATAGGCACTTATTAATTAATATGACATCGGCACGTAATTCTTAAAGACTGGTTTTAATTGCTTATGTTAACCTTTTATAGTTTTTGTTATCATTTTCTATAATACTCCGACGTTTCCTAATTGCTTTAAAATGTCCGCCAACAATATCAAATTTTATATATACAAACTAAAAACAAGTAGTCGTACTATTTATAACGCTAAATATGTAATAATCTATAAAGATCTATATTGTCGGTTTTCTAACTGATATCTGAATTCAAAATGTTTACGAATGGAGAATATAGAAACGCGTGTACGCTTGTTTGTATACATCGTAAAATCTTTAAACCTTTTTCTAGCCGGCACTCTATGCAGGCGCGGCTTTAGTGGGGGGGCCGTGGGGGCTATGGCCCTCCCCGACATTGAAAATAATACTGAAGTTTTTCTCACCTTGTATTTAATACATACGCTTTTTTTAATAGTTGTTTAACTTATGATGCTTTATCGCTTGCAAGTAAAAGCTTGCTTCATAACGAAATACTATTCAATACCGACATAATATTTTATATTAACGCCATATTCAATACATTATTATTTAAAAATGTGATGAGCACTACCCCCCCTCCGCTTTAAACTGGTGGAGCCACCACCGAAAGAAGCTGCTGGAGCCGCGCCTGACTCTATGAGAGTCGCGTTTTACCTTACCACTTCATCAGTCTTTTCTATGGAGGTTGCGTCCGCGTCTTCTTAGCGTCGTCCTAATAAGAACGTTGTCTCTATTCTTGACCAGTTCTTACCTGACAGCATCGAATACTGACGTTATGCACCTCACAAAAATAATTTCTGCTTGTAAAATCAGTCTGTCGAAACAATCCGAAATGATCTACCTAGTCAGCAGACTTCAAGCGACTTTTCAATAAACCATTATTTTCCGTCGCGTCATACAGGAAACTGCTGATATTTGGCAGTGCCTTAGCAGGCATACAAACAACCTTGCAAACTGTTATTCTCGAACACCTCTGCTGCAGTTCCTACTTTTATATCGTACGCTCAAGCAGCCCAATCTAAAGCAGAGAAGATAAAATTTCCTTTTGCTGAAATAGTCGCCCCTGTTTCTCGTTCGACTGTTGTTATCGTTCCTAAGCCTCCATTGAAGACAGTGGACGGAACAAAGACGACCCTAATGAAAGTCCTTAATCCACATACTTATGACCTACGACTGAACAGTGTTACGAAGATAGGCAAAAACTTTATTCAACTCGAATCAGAGCAAACGGACTTGTCAAAAATCTCTACGGCAGTCCCTGAAAAGGCCGTCTTTTTTTTAAACCGCAAGGTAAATCTTTACCTCGTGTTTCAATCTTCGACGTTTTTGCGATCTTCTCCGCTGAGCAGGTAAAGGAGGCTATGTTTTCACAGAATTTCGACGATGTTTCTGACGAAATATTACATCTTGCCAATGAACCATTAAAAGTCCAATTTTGCTTTGGCTCTAGAGGAAAAGCAAACTGTCACTGAAGTTCAAAAATTACTTTTGGTTTCACGTCGCGTGTACGTCGCCTAGAATGCGTGCAGGGTCATAACCATATCCGTGTTACGCGCTGCTTCAACTGTCAAAAATTTGGCCACCACTTCACAGACGACCATTATTGTGCTGAAAAGCACGAGACTAAGACATGCCGTAACACGGAGTTCTTCTTCATGCGCAAACTGTGTTTGTTATAGTCATAAAGGTAAGATGCATAACATAACATAAAGCCTCACCGTATACGGCAGGTATATATGAAACGGCTCGACACCAAGATTGCCAATGCAAATTATGGACAATAAGACACTCAATTAACTTTGAGGTTTGTGCAAGAGAATCTTTGCAATTCACAAGTTGCTACTTTCTTACTGACCTAAGAGCCATACGTGTTTAGTTCTGGTTCGGGGTACAAACTCGCTGGCGCGACTGCACCGTTTAACACGATTTTCGCATCCTCTTCTATGGGGTACTACTCGATTATTGTTTTCAATAGTTTGAAGGCCGACGGAGTGAGTACACTCAGTTATTTAACGAATAACTGCACTGTAGCGACTGTAGTATCTATGATTACGTTTCTTTTGGATGTACGCATCCATCTCCAACACTTTGATAGAAGTCTTGATACTAAGAGACTTTGCTATTACAATTGCAGGTGACTTCAACTTGAAATCGCTGCTTTGGCAATTCTAGGTAGCCGACGAGCGAGGACGATGCGTGGAGAACTTCGTAAGTGAGCGTGACTTCTGTGTTGTAAACGAACTACACTAACCTGTCACCTTCTCTAGTCACTTAAGCTCGATGAATATTGATGTCATCTTCTGTTGCCAGAAAAATTCAAAACCGGCGTGTTATCCCAGAAGTTATTGAAAGTGACCACCGACTGATACGGTTTGAATTCACCGTTGAAACGCTTCTTCTAGAACTGATCTTTAGAAAAATCCTAGATTTCAAACACATAGATCCCATTTGCGTAAACATGAGAATCGCAAACTCTATTCCTACATACTTTCTAGGTGGTGGTTTGAGCCATGATACTGTATCTGTAGACACCATCGAGTCTTGCCAACGTAGTTTAAGCCGCATACGCTCTAAAGCCGATGTGCCGTGTTGGAGTCCTAAATTAGACAGGTAAAAGCGAGCGGTGCGTTGTTTACAAAAACACCACTAAAAAGCCCTACCAGTAAAGTATAGCTCTTGGCAAAGATTCGTTAAAAAAAGCTTGAAAACGAACCCGTGGGGGTTAGTTTATAGATTATCCTCTCGTAAGTTCTTGTTGATCCAACTGTGCTCCAATGTTTGAGACGGCGGCAGATACACTATTTCAGAATACGAGACTACATGTTTTCTGATGATCCGACGACAGATAACCAAATAAGACTGAGTGTTTCCTAGCGACGATTTAGCCGCGGTGTCTAGTGAAATTCCTAAAAACAAGTCTTTCAGACGGAATTCATTGTAATGTCATACGTCTAATTGCACGAGATTCCTTTTCTTCTATGATCGTTGGTTTGTTCAACTCATGCATTAAACGTGGTTATTCTCCTATTAACTGGAAAGCTGGTAAGCTTATCACCATTCTCAAACGTGAGTAGAAGGATCTCGTAAATCCCAACTCGTACCGTCCGATCACTTAGCAAACTTTTTGAACGTATGCTTCTTATAAAGATTCATGTCATGGTGATCTATTTACTAGCATTCACAACATCTAGAAATGTTCAAGGTACAGAGTGATTTCAACGTCTAGCCATTAAAAATTTTCTTGTTTCTGAAAATACACCCGAGTGAGCCAGTGTAGAATCGTAGTCAATTAACCCTACTCACTTTTGTTATACCTGTTTTGTAATCTGACATCACATTCATTGGAAACTCAGTTTGAAAACGTTATGTTTGCTAAGCGGGTTATTGAGTTGATACAAATTTGGTAAGAATAAACAGTAAGACCTATCCTTGCCATGTTCGTATAGGACTAGCGCGAAATATGAGCACTTAAAAATGCGCAAAACCGCTTAATTTAAGGCATTGGATAAGGCAGGAAGATACGATCTCTCATATTATTAATATCAAGAGATCAATAGAAAGACCACTGCTTCAAGTACAGCTACAAAAAAAACAAATCAATGGATAAACAATAAACCTACAGTGGAATGTTTAATAATAATCGCAATTTTAAAATAGCAATGAGCAGGACAAAAAACAACTGTAGATGAAACAGGAAGGTGACCGAGTCCGAGTGAAGGTCAAGAGCAGAAAGGAAAGATCGAGACTGGCGTAGAACCAGATGGAGAGATGACATATGCTAGATAACTGGAGCACATTGGATGAATCAACCATCGAATGAAGGAACTGAAGGCGTACGTCTAGAGATGGTATATGCAAGCGTTGTGACTGGAATGTGCTAATCAAAAGTGCGAATGTTTGCGTACACTAAATATCGTCTTCGTAATGTTTGGCATATCATTATCACATTGTGAAGTTTAACTATACACTATATAACGTAATAAGTAGTGATCTGAAAGTTTTCGCAATTTACATCTAGGATTAAGTGTTGTCTAATAGAAACGCACTCGCAAAATGATTATAGTTTACATACGCTTTATATTGCGTTTGAATTTATAATAGTTCTATTAACGACTCATAAAATATGTCTATTATAATTTTTGACAAATCGTTGATATGAAATATAACAATATTTAGTTCCTATCAAAAATTTGAACACATTTAGAGCAAAATTTTTCTAGGATTAAATTTTTTTAAATTGATAACCAAAAACGCATTTTAGAAAACCCAGTAACTAAAACAACTAACACTTGGGATTACTTTTTCAGCTCTACGATGAGAGAAGCGGCTACGTTTCGTGCGGCTGTGTTCGCACTTCTTCAGGCCTATTTTAGACTTATAAAATGGTGTGTCCAGGACTACACTTTGAAACGGTCACAACAATAATTAACATTGAGGAATAATTAACATTGAGGAATAATTAACATGAAAAATAAGAATATGACAAAACTTAAACACTAACGGTCTAAAAAAGTAGCATCCCATCCCAAAAGACGTTCATTTATTTATTGCAGTTAGAGTAACTATAAAAATTGCCAAAAATTGAGAATGCAAAAAAACTTTAAGAAACCGAAACATAATATGTCTTTAGATTTCAAGTTAACTTAAACAGAGGGGATAATATTTCTCCTTGGCCGACAGGTGCAACTTCGCCCTATGAGTAATCCCGGAAATTCAGAAAAAAAATTCCATGGTTTTTAAGAAACCCTGCTGCGAAATGGTTAAAGGGTGCTCGAGCTTAAATTGTATGCACAACTTATTTACAAGTATATCTCGTTGAAGTGTAGTTTAATTATATACGTTTACATCAGGTAAAATAGAAGAGTGGCAACGCCCTATTGTTCTAGATTCTTAAAATTCTATTTTAGATTTAACTGGGAAAGGCTGGCAAAGATTGAGCTAGATGCTGACGACTTCTTGTAGAAAACAAATAGATTGTAAAAGTCGTAAAGGCATTAATAATAATAAGCGCCCGCGCAGTTGCGGTAGCCAAGATGGCGGGTTCAAAAGAGTTGATTTTGTCGGTATGTACAATTAAATTTTTATCAAGTAAATTACGTAATTTTATTCGATTTAACAACAAACTTATTTACGACTGAGGCTTAAAAAGGAAATGCACTTTGTATTTATCAATCATAATTTCATTAATTTTACATAATTTCATCTCCCGTTTCCCAACACGGTGTGCCAGTGATAGCGAGTTCAATAGCGGCGGCTAATTTGAATTTAAGGTTATATTTATATGACCTTGATCTGATAAATTCACTCGTTTTGTGTTACGCAGTTTTGATAACGTATGTTTAAATTTAAATAAATTTCTAAAGAAATTACTTAATTTATCAAAAGAAAAATGTCAAGTAATCGTTGACCACTTTGTTTAATTTAAAAAAAAGACAATCGGATTATTGCCGCTCAATTTTCCATTGGCTAATTAAAACAATACGTAATTCCGATAATTCTCCGAATTGGCGTAAAATACCAAAGATAATTTCCAAACCTTTAAACTAAATTCCCGTAATTTTTATTGATAGTTAAATGCCGAAGTGATAACATAATCTAAAATGTTGTTTTAACTATCGTTCAAAATAATAATTATTGTTAAAATTTGCGACGTAATATCGAAAAAAAATGATAAGTTGTAAAATGGAAAGGAATTGCGCAGTACCACGTAAACAGACGTTTAACGTAGTTGCCCAAAAGTATATTCGTATACTATCAACTGCGTTTTGGGCATTACCGAATAGTTCCATTGTGACAAAAACCTTGGTCAAGGTTAGAAGTCAATAAATTGTTGTGTAAGAACTAAGAACGAAAATCTAAAAATAGTCATCGCTCTCTGTAAATTGTCAGACTTATTGCAATTTAATTTCAATATTCTTCGTAAATGCAGAAATATTCCTTCAATAAACTGCATAAGCGAATTTTAAATTCTCTAGTTTCAACACGAACTCGTTCTCCTAAACTTACATATTCAATCAATAATTATCAATTCAATTACCAAAATTTACATATCATTACAATTTCTAGGAGTCTGAGCACTACCAAAGAGAATTAGACCACAGCTTTTGCTGCGTACAAGGTAAGTTTTGCAAAAAGTAGAAATTCTTGGTATTTAGTAAAAGGTTTTGGGAATTTCGGAAAATGCATGCCTCGACGTGTTTTTGCGTTTCTCCATTTTTACGTATTTGATTGCCTAAATATAAAATGATTACGATACGATGCCAAACACGCATATTTTCGTTGTATTTCATTAAGGCGCATAATCTATTTTTACAACTTTATCAAAGTTTTCTCGAAGAAAAACAAAACATTATGTAATCCGTGTAAGGAGCAATCCTTTGAAAAATTACGCCATTGTTTAGTAAAACTTTGTAGTTATTGATAAGGGATGATGTAGCTTTACAGAATAATTACATCACTTACATAATGAGATCGGAAAACTTTAATTACTGCACTTCTGGTGCGTTATCAAGAAAACATGTTAACGATTTTGTAATTAAAGATTCCCACAAAATTAGGAATTTCTTTTTTACAAAAATTTGTCGTTTTCTTTTGCCAAATGCAATATTCTACAAACGGAAACACGTGAATCTGCTGATGAAATTTGTGTTTCGCCCCTTTCTTGCTCTTTCTTCATTCTTTCTGTTTCGCTTATAGTCTATTACTAGTATTTCGGATACCGATTAAGTTACATTTTGTATTTTGGTATCTTGTACAGCTATTATCTTGTTTGTTTGTTTGTTGCTCATTGCATATTTTATCGAGCTTGAAGTATGATTAAAGAATTTAAATGAATCGATAAAATATACGTCTGGTTAGTACTATAGAATAAACAAACAAAGGCAAAAAAACAACATAGCTTTTTATTGTTTTTGCATTTTTTATGTTCTTACTTACTTATACAGATGACGTCGATTGAGAAATAAAAATACAGTGTACAACGTACTCGGTTTAGAAAATTATGTTGAAACGACCGGATACAGAAAACAATACGGTCTGCGAAACTTTCCGTTGATCTGTAGTAAAACAATCGCTTTGGTCGAATAAAATTTGTTAGAAAGTTCGATTATATGAGAAATCTTTAAAGTTTCACAGTAGTTTTTAATTGCTAATGCCTCAGGCGAGTTTTTTAAATTTTATTTTATTGTGGAACAATAAATTTACATCTGATACGAATAATTGCATTTTACCATGTCGTTGTTTCAGTTTTTGTTATAACTTTGATTTAGTTCCTAAATGCAAGGATGAATTCGTTGATAAAACATGAATTAAGGTGAACGTCGTTTCGTCAAGCTAAGAAGTCACAATTTTATTTATATTTATTATTACGTGTAAGGGGTTGGGTAAATCAAAATTTACTTTTTTATGTGAATAAGGTAAAAAGTATGACGTTGATTCTTACATTAATTCAAATACACGAGGAACAAAAACTGTTTAGCTCTTTTAGACACTATTGCAGATACACATGTGCTCAGCGTTTACGTGAGAGGCATTGTTTCTTCTTCATTGACAGGATCACCTCCAAAATATTTGATAGCAAAGATCTAAACTATTGATAGTATATTCTGCTTTTTTTCTTTATTCTTAGCATTTTTTTGCATCTTTCCATCTTTGTGAAGTTGCTACAGCAGATAGGTTTCTTGGTTTGATCGTCTGAAGTAGACCGAGGTCAATATACAGACAATTAAATGGTATTTCTAGTGCTAAGTTCTATCTTTGGAATGATCACATTTTGTCTTCGGCAGTACCAAAGTACATACGTTTCTGCGTTAAATCTGCTTGCCTGCTCGTAACTCTTGCAAATCAGTTTTTTTTCTTTCACTTCTGCACCATACACTCTTACAAGTTCACCGCTATTTATCTTTAAATAAAATACCATCGTTCTTTCGTTTCAAGTCGATGAATTCGTTCAAAATTGTTGTTCTGTGGATTTAAGGGAAAGAACTATATCTTATGTTGCCAAAAATAAAACAAGGATTTGTCTTCTGAAGCCCCGTTCTATGTTAGAAAAAAACTTTTCAACTACCACAATTTTTTCTGAAACAATTCAATTGTGTTGAAGTTTTCGGATCACGATCATTATTTTGAGGTTTTGTTTTCTATTTCTCATCGTGGACGTTGTCGTAAGTATGGTCAGTAAATGGATAAAGCGAAATCTATTCTCAATGTTGTCTGGTGGAATACTCTTTAAACTTTCAGTTAGAATTGGACAAACATTGTTCCGTTTAAGAGGTAGATCGTCATTTTGATTTTTAAATGAGGATACTTTTTTTTTATTAATGGAAAATTGCCATATTCATTGCTCGAAAAGTCTGCGTTGCATTAGGATACAGTGCATGAAGTTCAAAATAACATAAGCTATGGTCGACGCAAAACGCGATGGCTAGAAATTCGGTTTTATAAATGTCTTATATAGATGATGTCCCAGAATATGTGGACAATTTTCTGGATTCAGACAGGACATATAAAAATATCACAAATTCTTATACACTCTTTCTCCGACGGCTTCTTAATGGACGCCCGTGGAACCATTCTGTTTTAAAATAACTTTTGAAGAATAGATGTACTTAATTTAATATTTTTTTAATATTGAAACGTTCTCGAAGTAATTGTCAACTTCAAGGCAATAACCGAAGGACGTGGAACATTCTCGACACAGATAACAGAAATATATAAAAAGTATTCAAAGGAAGCTGAGGTCAGTTTTTCGAATGAAGTCGGAAGCAGAGTTAAGAAGACTGTCGGCTAAGTGATTAATGTGTGTGTTAAGATAAATGTATAAAGTACACGTGCTAGCGAAAAATAAATACGGCGTTGAAAGTGTACGTGTTTTTAATATAAACAAATGCCTATTTAGATAAACAGAAGTTATCTGCAGACATTATTTTTCGAGTGATAGTAAAATTATATATAAATTAATGTAAGGGTTTTTTTAATATCGTTAGATTTAATTAGTTCATTAGTCATTTTGCGACAATGGAAATTAATCATTTCTAATAAGTTTTCTCGATTGTCTATTGGATTGGCATAGACTAAACTTTTAAGTAGTTACACAAAAAATGCCGATTTAGATCAAGAACTACATATCACGTCGGATTGCCAAAGGTAGATGTTATTCTAGAAGTTCTGGCAAATTGTATTGAAGAAACTCCAAATAAAGTTCTTGGCCAAATACAAAATACAAGTAGTCTAATTAAATATTGCCCGATTATTTCAGTTCTGGTTGATGGATTCAAATTGATGCTGATGATGCATTATAATAAAATCATGGGCATTTATATTTATATGCGAGTTTATAGTGCCATTTTAGAAAATCTACTTTTGTTCGTAAAGAGAACTGATTCAATGAAATTTGCATTGTTTCTGTGCCAGTCTAAAATTCCATCTTTTGCGGAAGGTCTTCAGATAGAAGCGCATGGACTTTTTGATGATGATATGGATGTAACTCTCTCTAACGATTCTAGAGACCGTCGGTTTTGGGCAATCAAACTGGATAGCCAATTTTCTGAAACTTGTAGAAAGATTTGCTTCTACGGCATTTAAGATGTTTTCTTCAACATCTTCGCCGTGATTGATTTGATTTCCGTAATTGTAGCTGATTTTGTCAAATTTTCCTAAAATTATTTACCTACGACATTTTAAATTAAATCTATATGATTCGATATATGATTCGATAAGTAGAAGTAAAAAATAAAACATCGTAATTTTTCCCTGTCTCTTCCAAACGACGATCCACTTTTTCAAAGGTTTTCTTATCAGGAATTCTTCTGTTTGTAAATCATTCTTCATAAAGCCTTCTGGCTTCTAAGGCATTATGTGATGCAAGCCCATACGGTAAATGCATGTAGTAACCATCATATTAAAAAATTATTAAATCACACCTAGTACTTCGGGGCGTCCGTTATGAGCCCGCATTTCCGTAGGGAGGCATGTAGGAAAAAGAGTCTAAGGAAGCTTGTCATATTATTTTATGTGTTCTATCTGAATTCGGAAGATTGGTTACATATTTTGGGACGCTCTGGATACATAAATAATACTTGCATAGTAATCCAAAATATTTTTGGTTATCCATTCATTAACCCACCTACAAATTACCCAGTTTTTGGAAACACGTGAGACAATTTCTGCACAAGTTGTCGTAGATTAATAACGATCATAGGCGGAGCAAAATTTATGCTGCGTTCTTCCCACATTTGTGGCGATAGCTCTTTTTTATTAGAGTTTATTACTTTGTTGATAGATTTTTCGCTACTACCTACTTGAGAGGATTTGGAAAAAAGGACAGTTTATCCTATCGTACAAAATTTTTTGAAACCGATATCTGCTTGCAGTTAAATTTTAAGCATTTTTTTCTGTTATCATGGGATGGCTTTTTATAAATGCTTGATACTAATAACGACCAGATTTGCCATATCAAAATTTAGTTTGTTTTCTTAGATGTTTTTACATTACTTGCACGCTTTCCAAAAGCTGGTTCTTCTTTATTTTAAAACGTGTGAATGCCAAATGAAAATTTCCAGCAAAATGATTTTTTTGTCGAACTAAATTTCTGCCTACTGATGTCCTATCTCAGCATACTTAACACTTCTACGACAAATATTTTTGGTTTAGTCAGGATTATCAATGAATCAGTTTTTAAGTTAAAATAGTTGAAGGCTAGTGATCGAGAGTTAAAGAATCAACTCTTCTTAAAAAAATTTAGTAGTGAAAACTGTATTTCGACTGCTTACTTCAGTTGATACAGCGGTTCCCAAACTCTTTTGGTCCACGGACCCCTTTTCATAGTGAAAACTTGCCCACGGACCTTTGAATGAAAAAAACTACTTAAATGCATAATAAAAAAATTACAAATTGAACTTTCATGTATTGAATGGTAAATAGTAACGTAAAAATGAAACTATAACTTTAGTTTTAAATAACAAAAAAAAATTAATGACTTGGATGAACCTGATGGGATGTTATGAGTGTATTTATGTCCGCCTCAACGTTTGTGAATAGCAATCGCAAATCTTCCACGAATACTAATTTCAAATCAGTTTCTTTTTTTTTGTGATGAGGCTCTTAACGGCAGTGAATCTACGTTCTACTCAATAGGTAGACGGAACAGCTTCTGTACAGTGACCTATAAATAGATATAAAATTGGTATCTGTTTTTGTAACCAGAAGTTGTTGTATCCTTGTTTAAGCATTGGTTTCATCTCCTCATTTGTGGATAATTCAAGAAGTTGCTCCTGTATTATTATGCATTCATTTGTATTTGTGCTCTGAGTTTGACTACTTGCACAAGGGTTTAACACCCAGTCGGGAATATTCAAGTGAAGAATGTCTTCAAATCGTAGGTTAAGGTACGAATGAAACGCCTTAAGTTGTTGTTGACAAATCTTCATCTCTACTTTGCAATTTTGACAGATTTGGAAACTGAGAACAATCTCTTCTTCTCAACTTTTGTTTTTTCCGCAAAAGTTTTGCAACAAACGTAGATATTACACTTTTAGCTTTTATTAAATTTAATGTGTCACCTTGCAGTTTCAAGTTAGTCTCTTAAGACAGTCATATGAGCAATATCATTTTTTGAAATCATTAAATTGTGCCGCAAATAATTATCTTTACTCTCCAGGAATTCCAACACTGAATCAAAGAGCGAGTAGAAGCGATCCAAACATGCACTTTTAGATAACCAACGTACTTGTGTGTTAAGTAGTAAACGATTATAGTTATCATTTTCTAAACAAAGTTGAGCTAATAATCTCTCATTTAAGGCGTTCCTATTGATTTTATTAACTGCTCTAATCACATGATATAGTGATTCATGCAAACGTTTACACGACCAAATGATGTCGTTGAATGACACAATATACCGATAATACATTCGGAATAGCTTGTTTTAAGTATGCCAGAAAGCCTCGGGTCGTCCTACCATTGGAGCACCGTCAGTAGCAACGGAGATATTAGTCAAGGGTATAGCTTTTACATCGATAAATTTTTTAATTTAGTAAATAACGTTTCATCTTTCGTATCAGTTTCCAAACATTTAGTAAATAATCGCATAAGCTAAAATCAAAGCTTCGTTGCCTGGTAATGTTGACTCGTCAAGCTGTATAGAGAATTCAGGTCTTAAGTCGTTACATAAAAAGTTTTCTATACACTGAGCCATTTCGCCGATCCTTCTTCGTACAGTATTTGCAGATTGATTTTTTAATCAACTTAAACAAGGGTATAACTTTGCTTAAATAAATTCAAAACAAAAAGAAATCAATTTTATTTAAATATACTTACATAACGAAAGTACGCTATCTGCGTAACAATACAAAATATTATACCTCTTTTTGTTCAAGACTAGGAAAATTTGTTGTATGCACTTCACATCACGCATAACATATCGAAATTGTTGATTAGGTGCACATCTCTTTTATAGTGCAAACTAGTTGGTGCAGGTATCGGCTTTATCGCTTTTCTGTATAAACCTGTATAGATGCCTGTTATTACTTGTATTTTATGCATCTGTTTATATTTATATTTTACATAGGACGAAAAATCGCTAATAATTTATTCATTGTTGTTTATTTTAACTATTTTATATTAAACCTTGCGCGGACCCTTTGACGTTGTTCAGGGATCCCAAATCATTTTTTATAATGATTCCGGGGCCCCTGAGGGTCCGTAGGGACCACTTTGGGAACCACTGCTATAGAAAGAAAAAACAATTACAGAGCGGAGGCGTGAGCAAAAAAATAATGTTCAAATTTTTTTTTCGCACTTTCTTTAAAAACATTTGGCTGACTAATTTTGACAGCAGTTTTTTAACTTTAATTGAGCAGACTAAGTTAGTTTAAAAAAAACGAACTGCAGAGTTCTGCCGCGATCCCATCTCTGTTGATGACTAGATCAAAGTTTTTTCTACGGTGCAACGTGTTTTTTACTTTTTTTCCATTTATCAAATAACAAAATGCGGCGCGAAATTCATACATAATGCTTACGTGTCATAGTAGAAATTTACTGTACTTTATAATGCCGTTCTTCTTGTTTAGATCTATAAATGTAACTACAAAACAGTAATCAGAAAGAATTTTTTTAGATAACATTTCAGAATCCAATTATTTATTAGTTTTTCAACGTGAAATCTGCTGATAAGATATCGATGGAAATTGTAATCTTTTGTTTTGATTGAGCGTTGTTATTAAATAATGGAAAAAATTATCTTATCGTTTCTTAATAAGGTCAATTGTCAATATTTTTGAAGAGGAAAATCGCCTAATGGTTTTTTTGTAATGCATTGAGTTTACATCCCAATGTCGCATTTTTATACAAACTGATGATTATCATTGATAGACATTTTATTCATTTAAAACGTTATTTTCTAATTGTAAAAAATTAGTAGAAGTAGAAGTTCATCTGCTATTAAAATTGCTGTGTCAGCAATATTTATTACAGTACTTTTGTTAATTTGTACCGGTTTACCCAGGTTTGTCTTATTTTTGGTACATATCATGTACATGTAGTGAAAGTTACTGGCATGTTGCACAATTTTGACATTAACATGCACTTACAATCAAAATTAATATTCAATAAATACCTATAAATTCTATACGTTTATGACGTGAGTGAATGAGCTAAACGGATATTTATTCGACATCAGCGAACATAGAGGTTAGTCACATTAATCTTTATTCTATTATATTTTTTTCAAATACTTACGTACTTATCTAATTGACCCAATTGCGAATAGTGTTCGTCTAAAATAGTTTTTGTGTGCTACAGTTAGTGAGCATTGTATTGTCAGATTCTATACTTATATCAATATTTAAATTGTGAGGTTATGAATATGTGTCGTTGACACATTATCTTTTGCTTTAGATACGCAGAAGCAATTAATGAGCTACCTGCACTGTTTATTTTAAAACAAATCGTTCTAAGAATAATGAAATCGTCATCAAAATTCGCGTAGAACGAAATTTGGCACAAATTCATATTGGACGGACGAGGTGGAATTCTCATTATTAAGTGAAAGGAAGAAAGAAATTTAAATATAAAACTGACGTACATTGAAAAATTTTATAGCATTCAGAGGTCTTTGATTAGCGAATCTTGAAGTTTTTCTATTGTCTGCGTTTAATGAGAATGCTGAACTTAAATTCTATTTTAGTTTCAATAATTGTTTCTTGATATTGAAAATATTCGTAGTACCTAACTTCCGTTTGATTTTTGTAATAGTTACCAATTGAAGGTCCTACAACCGGTTAATGGATATTTAAAGGTTCATCGTCTTTAGATGGACTCGACACCACCTTCATAATAACTTTGATAATAGTATCCTGCAGTGGCTTAGCTATTTTTGTTATTTTATTTATATGCTATAATATTCTTAAGATGTTTTTGACACAGTAACTAAAAGTCTTATTCTTTGATTAAATGTAACTGCAATTTATCTTTTAGAAAAAAAATGTCAAACGTCTGTAAATTGTTTTGATAGTTCTAAATTGTGAACATATGTTCGTTACCGTCTTCATTCAAGTGATCTAGAAGATGCTTTTAACTTAAAGTGCAATTAACCCAGATTACAAGTTCCAACGAGTTAATACGTGTTTCTGTGGTGTTGGTTCAGTCACGCTTCGGGAGTTTCTTATGGAATTACTACGCTATTGACAACACCAGAAAAACCAGTCTGTACCATATAAAGTACATGATGAGTACTAGGATTAGTTTTTATAATTTATACTTTTTACATTGTGCTAGAAACAATTTCGATATATCAGATTTTTCTATTACTGTCCATGGAAGGTGTTTTTTTATTAAAAGGAAAATTGCATTTGGATCTGAGGATTAAACAAATGATAGAATTTCCTAAGCCTACTGTTGTAAAACAGCCTAAAACTTAACTTAAAACAATATTGGAATAAGTAGAACAAAGGATGTAGTACTATACCAGCAAGAGAAGATTTTTTAAAACATTCTAGATTTATTTATACAATTAATATTTACTCAGAGCGTATTGCTTGTTTCTGATAGTAGCTTAGAATAGTTGACACTTTTCAAAGTTTGATCAAAAATAGAATTTTCTAAAAAAGTAACATTTTATCAATTTTTTTTGAGTTAAACAATTATCTTGTTGGGATGTTCAAACATCAAAACAGTTTTTTAACAATAAAGAAGTCGGTCATCGTGGAAAACCTTAAAAAAGATTATTCGTTTTTTGTGTAGAAAACAAATTAATAGTCGGAAACTGCCAGTTTAGTAGAAATGAAGAATCGAGTAGAGTCAGTCCATATCAAGTGCTGCCAAGGTGGTTGCTTAACCATTTTAGAAAAAAAAAATTTTTAACATCAATTATCTATGGAATCAGTAGGTCCAAACAATTTTTAAAATAATTTTAGTCAACTGTTAGAAAATAGTGCATGCCGATTTTTGAGTTTGTAAGCTCTTACGGAAAACTGATTTTCTCAGGACTGGTAAGTCATAGACTAATAATTCAAACACCATTGTTTTTCCTACAGTTTTCTCTATCTTTTATGTCTTGTTCACTATTTGAATATTTTGTACTTCTATTTATAATTAGAATCTATTTAATTAAATTTTGAAAAAAAAAAAAATTTTTTTGATTATTTTTTTATTGAAAAAATACTCCAAAGTGTAAAAACAAACAAAAAAAACTGGTGTGGTCATCACACGACTTTCCTATAAGGAATGATGAAGGCATATTTACATATTTTTTTAAAGTTGTGCTGTTATAAAACCATTTTGAAGTGATATTTACACGTTTGTATCGATTTTCTAGCATATTTGTGCGCCTCGATATTACTTACCCCTTTAGTAAATCAGTTTAAAAAAATCGTCGCAGGCAGGATTCGAAACTATATTATATTTGTGAATTCATTTTAAATTACAAACTAAATATCTGACAAACTGTTAATGTTAGAATTTTTTTTATTTAAATAAATTGTTAGAAAGAATTATCTCTATAAGAAACTGTAAAAATAATTTGAATAATTTACATACGTACAAAATTATATAAGAAAAATTGTTAAAAATTGCGGATACATCTAATTCCGGTTTCTTTATCAAACACATCTTTTGATAGAGCCGAGAGAATATGAAAAGCCAGTTTCATACCAAACTTCAAGTAATTAGGACTTTTGGTTCGAGAGTTATCGTGGGTACATCCAAAGATAATTTAAATAAAATGCAGCACTCCGTATATAAACAAGTCAAAATAATTTAGAGAAAAATTATTTTTAACGTATTACGAATTTTATTATTAAAACTAATTTATTTAAACGACTAAAAATATTTTTACTTATACTAGAAATATGTACACTTTTAAATTAACCGAACTAATTAAATCTAATAATATTTAATAAAAACACTTACGACTAATTTATATCACTTACAGGAAGATAAGATAAAGTCCGCGGATAGCTTCACACAATCGTTTACACTAAAATCACGTACAAGATTATTCTCTGTATATTTATGTACACACACGCGCTAACGACTTATTTATTTAGACTTGAATAATCTTCTTAACACTGCTGTATTCGCATTACGGCAATAACTGACCTACGATTTGTTTCTTCGGTATTTATACACATTTGGAAATCCTTCTCGAGTGTTTCCTATCTTTCGGTATATCTTCTAGAAGATGGATAGCAACTTCCAGAAAGCTCTTGAATTTGCAGATAACTTCTCGAACGTTTCAGTATCTTGCTTTCCTTTCAATATATGGAATTTTTTTCTAAAAAAAAATTGTAGGCTGGATTCGAACCTAGGATCATATATGGAATTCAATTTCAATTATAAATCTAATATCTAATAAACTGTTGATGTTAAAAAAATTATTTAAATAAATTGTTGAAAAGAATTAATTCTATAAGAAACTGTAAAAATAATTCGAATAATTTACATACGTACGAAATTATATCAGAAAAACTGTTAAAAATGGCGGATACACTTACTTCCGGTTTCTATATCAGACGCATATTTTAAGAGAACCGAGAGAATATGAAAAACCAACTTCATACCAAATTTCAAGTTACTAGGACTTTTGGTTTGAGAGTTATCGTAGTTACATCTTTACACACACACAGACACCCAATTTTTTTTTGTCAAAAATACTTTTTTCTGATTTAGAAGACCTTGAAACGTGAAATTATGCAAAAAAAGTTTTTTGAAAAATTGCGATCGCTATACTTTCCTTATAGGAAAGTAAAAAATTCATATTATGATAGAGTTTCAAGTCAATTCTAATTAGGTAACTCCCAAAGCCAAGAAATCAACAAGTTAGCAACTGTAGCTGTGTTCTATTGGAATATGCGTTGGGGAGTCGTGTCATAAAAACTCTTATGGCCCTGTTCCAAAAGACGTACAATATGTGCAGAATTTTCATGAAGAAAATCAACTGTTGCTTAAACTGAGGTTGCCACTTACCGTTTCAACAATTTGTGACTACCATGAAAAAAAAATACACCATGAACTACAATCATCTGTTCGGTAAATCGTGCTGAAACTTTTTTAAAAAGCATAAAAGAACTGTAACTAAAGGCTTAAGATAAATTTAAATGGACTAAATAAGATTGCCAAAACAATATCCTGTTGAATATTAAATACCAGGAAAATCAATATGCCATAACTTATATAATGATTTTTGTGTTTAAAGAAACTAAAAATATGGATGTAGATCAATGCGATGAAATTGATCAAATCTTTTTACCACCAGACGAAAATATTTGTCAGTTTGATTCAGCATGTGTTGGTGTATCTTCTACACCAAAACAAAGTATCTAAAAAAATGCGGAACAATCTTGAAGATTTTTTTGATCAAACAAACTTTGATTTATTGATAACAACAGTGCTTTGACTGAGGAGTACTTAGAACTAATTCAGTCCTTAAAAGATAAATGTAAAGTTGCAACTAATGATGAAAAAGTGAAAATATTAAGTTACAAACAAGCTTGTAAAGCAACAAGGAATACTTCCTGAGTTAAGCAAATCAGGAACCAAAGTTAAAGCAGATACAGTGCAAAAAGTCATCGAATTTTATGAACATGATGAAAACAGTAGATTGTGTTCAGGGAAGGATTGTGTTTCAGTTAAGGTGGATGTCAAAAAAGTGGCAAAGTAAAAGCGATTAGTACTCTGTAATTTGAATGAACTCTATGTTGTTTTTAAGGCTGCTAACTCGGTTTGCAAAATTGAAACATTCAAGTTTTGTTCTTTACGCCCGAAATGGTATATTTTAGTTGAAGCATCAGGGACGCACAATGTATGCGTATGTATTTAATCAGAACGTAAAGCTACTGATTGATGGAGCAAAACTTAATGTTTCTTACAAAGATCTGATGGAACGGATTGTTTTTAGGACATAAATAACTATGATTGTATGATGATTATTTGCAATAAATGTCCAGATACACAAACATCACTTGACGAATCAGAAGAAGATTGATTGTCTGAAAACGTGGAGTTGAAGCAATGGGTGAAAACTGACAGGTCAGAAATGATTAAAAATCGAGATGAATTCTTTGAATGTTTGGTGGAACATCTACAAAATCTCAAAAGTCATCATTTTGTGTCAAAAATTCAAGGTAGAGCTCTGAAAATCATTAAAGAAAATCTTACAAATACTAAATGTGTGATACTAGCAGATTTCACATTTTTTGTTCAAGATGAAATTCAAGGATACTATTGGGTAAATGATCAAGCCACAATACACCCTTTTGTTGTGTATTTAAAAGACGGAGATGGAATTAAAAGCCACAGCATGTGCGTTTTAAGCGACTGCAGAGAACATAGTACAACAACTTTTCATGCTTTTCAATCCAAAGTCATTGAAATGATTAAACAACTCAAATCTCAAGTAATTATATATTAATCTGATGGAATTGAAAGTTAGTACAAAAATAAAAAGAACATTGTAAACATTTGTTAGGACAAGAGAGACTTTGGTCTGGAGTCTGGAATGAGAATAGCATTTTTTTGCCTCGTGCTACGGGAAAAATGCGTGTGATGGTTTTGGTGGTACGGAAAACGGAAAGTGACATGAGCTAATCCCAAGTAGCTATGCAATATTGGACCGACGTTGGTTCAATATTTTTCTAAGTTGGCTCAACATACAGTTCAATCTTGGACCAAGATATGTATGAAACAAAATGCAATATCCCACCAATATTGGCAAAATATCTTGGCTCAACGTTTCTAATTATATTGGTCCAATATTAGTAAGTGTATTGATTCAATATTAACCCAAGTTGTAAAATAATATTGGACGAATCGGACATATGCGACTTTAATGTACGAAGATCGAAAAGATATGAATAAAAGATGAATCAACACATAATCACTACCATTTTGTACGTCTTATTATGTCGTCGTAAATGTGTCCAACTCCTCTTCAAGGTTTAAAAATTGCAATTCAATTATGTCAATTATGTGTTAACCTTATTATAAATAAACACCATTAGTCTGAAAATGACCTTAACTATTAAAATGGTACAAAAACGCTATGCTAACAACTATCACAACCACACAACTTCATACAACGTGATTTTCCGTATGTAGTAAAGAGCTAGGATAATCACTATATGAATGCGCGCGTATATACACCGGTCATAGAGGTTAAACTTTGGTACCGGAATATGCCACCCTAACAAAGTAAAAATTCATTTAAAATCAATTTTAAAATTTCGTTTTAGAAGCTGATGTGTTACAAAGAAATTGTACATGCAGATAAGAAATATACAACATGCAAAATATTTGAAAGAATGACAGATATTTATAATCATGTAACTGTTTACACTGGTTTAAAATATAAAAACAACATTGGCTCTATATTTAGCTCGTATATTGAACCAATTTAGCAATTCTAAATTGTGCCGATATCGGCTGAACAAATCTTGTCCAATATTGGCGTCGTGTTGTTTCTCAATATCGGTTCAATGTTGGCTATATATAAATTATCATTGCCAATATTTAAATATTGGACCAATATAGAGCCAAACAATAGCCAACATTAATAGCTACTTGGGATTTATAAAGAACAATAAAAAATTAAATTTTTGGTATTGATGAGATGTTCAACTTCTGCCAAAATCACATCAGGAATATTTCTTATTTTCATGTCAATCTATCCGAAGCACAGTTAAGAAACTAATTCGACCAGGGCAGAAGAATAGTTGAGACAAGACAGTTTCACAAATTTCACGCTATATCTGAAACTCACTTGAGATGTTACTTCACATCAGAATCAGTTTGAATTTTGAAGATGATGTAACAACATGTATTGTTAATATTGCACTGGAAATTCAAGATACGATTGCATTTATTTATGAAGGCCAATGCTGGATTGGGGAGGTTATGGAAATAAGTTTAGAACACAATGATGTTAATGTGCTTTTCTACTACCCAGCTGAACCTGCAACTTCTTTCAAAAAGTCCAGTGATAAGGTTTGGGTGCTTCTTCAAAATGTTCTAAGGAAATGAAGTGTTTTGGAGCTTACAACATCCAATAGTCGATCATACAATATCTCTTCGACGCTTTGTGAAGAAATCAGTAGATTGCTCAATGTACGCAAATAAAAGAGAAAGTGCAAGACATTCTTAAAAAACAATGGAATCAACAATTGTCAATTAGTCTAGAATTCAACCTAAAAAATCGTTTATTAAAAAAAGAAGTAATAAGTACAATATATGTGAAAGTTTGAATTTGAATATTTTAACTAATTGAATTTAATGATTAATAATTGTGTTTCTCAATCATGCACTTTGTATGATGTAAGTATATTAGTTTCAATATTAGTTAGTTTGTTGTATTTATTTTAGATTGTAAATATATATATATAGTTATATAATAATGAACGTGACTCCAAGCATTATTTATTTTAGACGTTTCGTTAACTATTTGTACCTATTTTTCAAAAATGCGTAACTAGAAAAGTACTCAAATATACAGGTTGAAATTTTTGCAGTAAGTAATTTTATGTTGCATCTAAGCATAACATAAAAAAATTAGTTTTTTATCCTCCACCACAGGTTTTAAAGCCTACAGTTAACAAAAGTTTAAAAAAATTGAAGTTGAAAAATATCTGGATGAAGAGTACTTTTAATACAAGCTACTTAGTTAGGTTTATTATCACGCCAAAAGTCAATCTAGATATTCATCCCTTTATACACAAATATTACCATCAAAGCAACCTCTTGAGAAATGCAAATAGTTGTTTTGAAGAGCAGTTTTCAAGTATTGGAATATTTAAATAGTGAATAGAACATAAACGATAGAGCAGACTGCAAGGAAAACAATGGATTTTGAATTATTAGTCTATGACGTACCAGTCCTGAGAAAATGAGTTTTCCGTAAGAGCTTATAAACCCAAAAATCAGTATGCACGGATGAACAAAGATGGTCGCCGTTTTCAAACGGTTGACTAAAAAATTTTTAAAAATTGTTTTGAATTGAAGCGTGTGAAACCCCACCAATGTAGCACCAGTTTAGAGAAAAAATCAATTTTTTGAAGAACTTGAATCAGAACTTTATTTTTTGTAGTGTGTGGGTTTTTATTTTTTTAAGGCACCGTAACTGGTTATAATTGGCAGTTCAACAAGCAAAATATCGGAGGGTATAAATGATGTGCTGATTCGTTCGTTCAGTGAATTAATCAGCGCTCGTTTGATTTATCGTTCATTCCATTCTTTCAACAACCTATTGGATGCAATTATTTTTGTCTTCTGAGAATGAATAAAACAGCGTCGGATCTTAACGACTAGACGAAAAAACTGATATTTAGACTAAAAATGTATCAGATTTTACAATCAACACCAAGAAATTTTCCTAGAAAGGAATCAAAATAAATATATGTGTCATGTTAAAAACTAATGAGCAGACAAAAGCAATATAAAAATCCACAATTCGATCGTAATGTATAATGGAAAAAACGAAAACGAGACAATCAATGGACTGAATACAACATTAATCAGAACCAACGAATAAAATATCAGTTTATAAAATCAGGAAAGGGGACAGCCTTGGTTAAATCATATTTAACTTAATTATGAAGTCAAAACAGCTTGTAACGCATAAAACGCGGGAAAAATAAATTAAAACGCTGAGTTCTATCACAGAAGGAATTTAAGTTGATCATCTCAGAAAAGATTGAAGTGAACTGATCATTTATAACCAAAGCGCGAACCACCATGTCATGAAGTTTCAATACCTTTGGGCGTTATCACAAACAACAGAAAAGCTATCAATTTTGGTTTTTTGAGAAACATAATCTGGAGCAAAAACTATATGACTAAATGGTTATTAGAATAACCGAAAAGAGAATAAAGGGAAATGAGACAGAAGAAGAATAAAGACAGATGCGAGACTACCAAAAGTAAAAAACAAACGACAGCGAGATTATCAAAGAGAGCTGGATCATGTTCAAGCTATCAAACCTTTTTCTTGGTACACCCTGTATAAGCACATCTACGGATTAAACTTTAATCTGTGTCATTGCCGTATTGTTCAAATAGTTCGAATATAAATATTTATTTTGATCGCGGTTTTTATCAAAGTTTCAATCTTACGTTTCATTGAATTTTTCTCGAAAATTATGTCACTTTTGTGCTAGAGAAAGCCAATAGGTAACTGAGATTTTCTTATTTGGTGTCAAAAAAAAACTATATATGATAAAGACAAATAGAAAATTTGGTTCAAATGTCACTGATATTTGCAAAAAAATTGACACCTGCAAATACTTACAAATTAAATTAATACTACCGTTGACATAGATATCGTGCAATAGTGATTAGTAACCATTGAACTGCAAATTCTTCAGTTTTAACGTATTGCAAAGATACGGAAATTATAATTATGCAAAGTACGTATCTGATTTTTGTAACCTCGAACATCTTTAGGTGCAATGCATCGCGATTGCACCTTAGTATAAAAATGATTACAATGCCATTGCTATATTTACTACAGGTGAATATGTGAGTGAATCTAAAAACACTATCGAAGCACCGAGATTAATGTAACGAAATATGTACATACTTGATTATAAAATAATTCAAATTTAGGTCCTTCAAGTATATACATTTTTAAGTTTTGTTGTATTTATTACGGAAAGACCATGGTTATCGATGCGTACTGAATTTTAATGATTAGGTTAAAAAACTATTGTTAAGTTCCATTTTTCCTGACACTTAACATTGGTAGTTTTTAACATGTAGCCGGAAAATAAACCATTCTTGACCAAGGACACGGAAGTTATCAAAATAGTATATTGTTTTTTAACGTTAAATAAAAAACTTCATTGTCATATGAGGTTATAAATGAACAAGTGCGAATGCCATTAAATGTTATTGATAAATATTTTCGACATTCGGAAGAATAGGTACAACGTTTCATAGAATGATTTAGTGTCAATTTTTTGCGAGGTCTAATTCCAGTTAATAAACCTCAATTTCTAAGTATCTTTTTATTATGATTTTTATATAAGATACGTAATGACCTAACCGATGAATTTGCAACCGTGAGTTTCCGGGTATCTCCCGGAATCGGACCCTGAAAATAAAAATTTCTTACCTCCCGAAAGTCAAAGTCCTGGAAACTTATTTTTTAGCCGCGTGTTCTGTCAAGATCTCTTAATTAAATTAAGAATACCAATTAGTATAGTTTTTTTTCTTTCCTTTTGGAAAAAAAATTGGAAACTTAATAGTGATAGTAAGTACACTCAAGACAAAATAAAACGGGACACTGCCTAATTTTAAGTACAAACTTATAGCTGTGTAAACAGGGTTTAACTTTACTCATTACACCAGCACGGACCTTAAATAATTCCAGTAAAATTCGTTATGTATTTTAAAATGTGAAAAATGCTTTTCTTTATTATTGTATATTTAAGTTTCAAATACTAATTTATTATGAATTTGCAAGTTAATAAAGACACTAAAGTGTTATCATGGAACGTATCAATTAGCACTTAACTTTCTCTACCGTAGACTTAAAGTGGGTTTTTTATTTCTATTTTAGACGTATTGTTTAATGTTATTTAAATAACAATTTCTTGGTAAACATAAACAATACTTTAATTTGTATCAAAATTGCATAAAAATAATTATACAATTATAAATATCACTAACTAATACAAAATTAATAAGGGGTATGACCCCTTTTGTTATCAATACGTTTGTGTAGGCATTGACGCTGCTAAATGGTCGAAGTAATCGACCTCAATCATCTCCCCCAAATTTTAATTGCAGCAATGAATTGTTTCCGTTTTTTGAGTTAAATTTAATGCTTATCGATCTTTTATATTTTGTTGAAGTGCAACAAAAAAAAATTCTTATCGATTTAAGATTTTGATACAAAAACTGAAGAAGCTTTAAAAAACAAACTAAAGAAATCAAAGTGAAAATGCCCTGGATTATGTTTTCTTCATAAAAAAAATAAAGTATGAGAAAAAAATGAAGGAAAAGAAAAAGTTTTGTCGGCTAAAAAAGTTTTGTAATAAAAAAAATTAGATCGAAAATTATTTTATAGAAAAATCTAAGTGGCGAAAAAAAATTAAGAAAACCAATAGCAGAATTAGTTTTCTTGACTAGATGTGAAGGAAAATATTGCAAAATGTAAATAGAAAATTGAGAGGTCGTCGATTACAATTTTTTTTAAATAAGTGAATTAAAATTTATTTTAAAAAATTTAAAAATAAATATTGAACAAGAATGAGAAAAACAGAACAAATAGAATTTTGTTTTATTTTTTGAAGATCTTAGTTTTAAAAAATGAAAAAATTTTTGTGTTAAATAAAATTAACTCAAATTTAAAAACTCGAATAAAAAATAAAGAAATTAAGGAAGAACCAAAGAAAATTAACGTATTAAATTAAAATTTGGTATAATCGATAGTATTTTCGTTTTTTTTAAATTTGTTTTTCTAAAATGTTAAATGTTAAGATTTATTTAAGAAGTTTACTTTTCTTTCAGTTTTTCTATCAGTCTTCAAGTCGATAAAATATTTGCTATTGTTATTTCATTTTCATCTTTAGCATTTAGTAGCGCCAATGCCCAGACGACTGCAGAAATGAATTAATAATGGAGGGGGGTCACGCCTCTTATAATATGATATTATTTACTGGTATTTACAATAATTGTATATTTTTTTTGAAATTTCGATAAATGTTATTAATTAATGTGTATTTTTACAATAAAAACATAAATCTAAAATGCGGGGGAAACGACCTTTAACTAACTTTGGTTTGTTTATCAGTGTCAAGTAAACTTTGAGCAGGTATTTTGTTTATTTTTTCTTCAAGGGTGTTTGAATCAGTGTAAACGTTTTTTCTTTCTTGGAGATACATATCTGCAGATTTAAGGAAATATTTAGATAAAAATTAAGCGAATAGGTAAGCCTCACCCACATAAGCCCCCGGAAGAAGTGAAACTTCTTTGCTAATTAATTTCTTTTATTTTTGTTTATTGATGAAAAACTAAAATGTTCCTGGAACTCAGCAATTTTAAATTAATTGAACGCAGTTTTATTTTATATTAATGATGTTTTATTTTTCTATATAATATTTGTTTATACCACTCAATTTTAAAAAATTTCAAAACAACGTTTCCTAAATACGTGAATAGTCACAAATTAAAGGTTAGAATGAGCTATTCTAATATAAACGTCAGAAATGTAAATAAAAAAATATACTTTTCTACGAGTGTGCTGTCCCTTTTTTCCAAAATTTCAAATTTACCCTCGCTAAAAAAGTTTCATTTAAAGAAAAATAATAAAATAATCTAGAGTTATTTACTAATCGAATGGCATTTCATGATTAAAAAAAAAGAAATGATTTAAAGAAACAAATGCTTTATTTTCATACCTTAATGAGTTAAGCAACTTGTAAAATTAAATTTACCTGAATTTTTTAATGGTGATCGTGTTATGATAAGTTTAAATTCGATGGTTATACGTGTTCCGTTTTTTCTTTTCATGAGTGTACGTAATCTTTTCTGTTGAAAAAGATTACTGCATTTTTGTGTCAAAATGAAAATGTTGCATTTGCGAGATTAATAAAGAGTAATGTTGATAAAGATTACAAAGTCAAAAAAATGCAGCTGCTAGTTTCTTTGGTAGATTAGACTACTTTATTGCAGATCAGCTGAAAGAGAGAGAGAGAGATTTTTTGACTTATTAATTTGTACGGTCAAACTTAATTAAAAAATGGCTTATATATGTATTATAACTCGCCCTAATATACCAGCTCTAAACCCAAAATGCAAACATTATTTTTATAAGCTCTAATCAAAATAATCCCAAAAGTTGACGAACGATTAAGTTCAGATGCAAATAAAAAAAGTTATAGCTCTTATGTATAAATATTTTATTATCACTTAAAAGCTTTTTATGTTATAGGCACTTTTTATAGCCATGGAAACAAGGTTCAGATTAATAAAATGTTGCCAAAAATAATGCGTTTTACATGCTTTAGGAAAAAATAAACCCAGTGGTTTATGAATATAGATAAGTGCGCTATCAATAGTCTTATGCAAATATTTTGTTCATTTTTAACTTTTTTTATTTGATTGTTTGAGTAAAGTCACGATAGTGGAACGGTAATCCGTATTTTTAGAAATATATTAAAGAAATTTGCTGATATGATTATCTCCAAGTGTTGTTGCCTGCGATTTAGTACATCAGATGGGTTTCAAGTACCATTGAATCTTAGTTTATTTTAGCAGATCTGGTGGTATGTTTAATCGTTTTCACGGTTTTTGGCAACCTGTACTTGTAGCTTTTAATGGTTTTTGGTTTTCAATTGTTTTGTTCTTTTTTTGAAGTTTTGTTTGTTCCGTTAAGCACAAAATGCTTATGTTTTTGACATAAATTGTCTTTTATGTTTTGTTAATTTGATTTTTACCAAAGAAAAAGAAAATATAAACAATTCATGAATATAATCAACTAGAAGTCTTGAAAATAACAACTGACCTTGAAAATCAGATGAGAAAGTGTGAAAATGTTTTTTTTCGTTTTGTTTTGTTTTTTTTCTTTCTGTATATTCCGAAAAGAATGTTTACCAAACTGATTTGTGATTTGTAAACAAATTATTGTTTATGTTGATACTTATAAACGCATTAAAATGTGCTAATTACTTAGACAGTTGAATTGTTTTGACTGCTATTGGTTTTGTACATTCTTCGAAACACGTCTCGATGCATCTACTACACGTAGACTGTCTCACTTCATTTAGAGGGTCACCTTTCGTTTCGAGAGCTCTAACAATGTACCCTATAATCTAGGAATTAGTACATTTAGTAGAAATAATAGTATAACGAATTTTAAAACTAATTTATTTAAAACTATCTACGTAATTTAGATAAGTATATTATAAACTAGTCTTTACTAAACTTAATTTCTAATTCATTTAACACTAATAAAATCCATTCCATATTTAAGGAAAACACCTTACAACTATTATTCGATATTTATAAGCACTGTCTGTAGATAAGTCGCACTTTGGTTTATTTATTTCTATTGGCACGCGCGTTAAACACTATTTATTTAGACCGATTCTTCACACTTCTGACTAGACTCAATTAAACTTATATAACCTTTATATTTTTACTTTATCTGCTTCGAGAACATTCCGGTAATCACCTTGAATCATCTTGAATGATTTCGAAGCTTCTATGTGTTTCAATAGTTTCTCAAGTTTACGTTCCGGCTTTTACATGTCAATTCGCTCTTTCCTGAGTTTGGACACCATGAATAATACATTTTAAAGCATTTTATTTTAGTGAGATATACAAATGCAGTGCGTCGAAAATTAGAAAGGTTAGTTTGGATACACTTGCAATATGCACAAAAACTCTAAAAATATGCATTTAAAATATGTTCTTTATAACTTGATAAAATTTGATAATTACAAGGAGCAGTAAACGTTCGAATGTAAATTTACATCTGTTGTCGGTCCCTAAAATTCCAACAACGAAATTTGCTACGCATCTTTGTTCTACGTTTGTTGTTTCAGCCAGAGACACCCACATGTTATCTTTTGGCACTTTTGGTCTCCAAATATTTCCGGAACGCAATTTATTTTTCTTGTAAACTTGTCAGGTTTGGTGTAATTAGGTTCCTATGTTTATTTTTAATGGCAACAGCTCGGAAAGCCTACTCTCATAAACATGAAGTAACAAAAGGCATTAAAAACAGGAGAGCTTGCCAGAAAGATCAATGGATACGAGTTTTAGGTTCCATTCAAAAGTTAAGTGAAGGTTTCTCTCGGAAAGCATCGTTCATCAAACTATCAGTAGTCAAGTCAATAAAGTCAAAAAATTTTACGTCATTTGGTAAATTTCCAGAACACGGATGTCTTATCCAGGCAAATTTAGAAGAATATTTAGAAAAATATTTATCAAAACTCGCCAAGAGGTCAATAACGCTTGGCATCCGAGATATTTCAGTTTTCGGTACAGTAGGAAATGAAGAAAAATCATTTTCTTGTGCTTGTGAGCAAAGCAGAACCAACTTACTCTTGAAAGAGGATATTTTGTAGTTAGCTGTGAACAGTGTGCTTGGTCCTTGAAGAGACAAGTTTAAAGTCTTAAATCTATCTATCAGCTATATATGTCAATCTTGATAACCATATTTCATCATTGAACAGAGTTTTTGTGTCATCTTTTTTACTTAGGAACATAAAAATTTCTGAACTCAGTTCCAATAGTCGGGTTAAAATCTTGCCTTGAGAAAACCACCTAACTTTAGTAGAAGTAAAGTCATAAACTTGCCTCCCTTCAAAGAGAAAGACAATAAGAACGTTTGCAACATCTAATAGAACGGAGTTTAGACTTTTAGGCATCACCTTAAAAGCCAACGTCTTTTGGTGAATGACACAATCTTTGCTGCGACATTCGGGATTTCTGACTTAGTTTTTACCTCGTCTATACGCAATCAAACACACATGATTGATTCAAGTGGTTTGCAGAATAAAAACTCTTGCCTTATTTTTTGCGGTAATGAAACCGTATGAATACAAGTAGCTGCGTTGCTATCGTTTACTTGAAGTGCAAAATAAGTTCATTGTTTCAGTTGTAACGACATTTTTTCTTCAATGCTGAAAAAATATCGACTACTCGTCTTTTCCAGTGTTGCTCGATAATGGTATTTTTGATTTTCTTTAACTGCTTTTTCTTCTAACACCGCTTGGATTATATGTACCAGATTTTTCAAAAAATCACTAGAATAGAAATGAAAAACACGATATTATGGCTTGAAATGATTTTTATTATTCAATATATTCTACCAGAAGTTCAACACGTTTATTCCAACGTTCCTCCTTTTTATGAATCTCGTCCCTGTAGTGGTTTTCCGGAAGGTTTGCAAAATACGAA
This sequence comes from Aquatica leii, assembly GCA_035610365.1. Lineage (NCBI taxonomy): Eukaryota > Metazoa > Arthropoda > Insecta > Coleoptera > Lampyridae > Aquatica > Aquatica leii. Next base: position 78,531,271 of record CM069436.1, on the reverse strand, counting down.
AGTTTGCAATAATGTTCAGAGTTAATTGTTTTACCAATTTGGAGATAACCAACCATCAAAACTTCTTTTCCATCTCAAAAAAACTGATGCTATAACGAACTCTTGTTTTGATTCAGGATCATGGTGGTAGACCCAAGTCTCATCCATAGTGATAAATCGACGTATCAAATCCTTTTTATTCTTTTTAAAACGCTCTAAATGTTGCTGTGAAAGTCGCATTGGAATGTGTTTTTGTTGCATTGTTAACGAATGCGGCACTCATTGTGCACACAGCTTTTTAAAACCCAAAACTTGACTCGAAATATGGCTCACAATGCCTTATAAGATGTTTAAAGTCTCTACTAAATTTCTCTCAGTCAATCGACTATTTTCCAAAATTATATCCTATATTTTTGCTATGATTTCTGGTGTTGATGCACTTTCTGGACGTCCTTGACGTGGATCGTCTTCAAGACTTGTACGACCACGTTTAAACTCGGCAACCCAGTTGTATAGTGTTGCAAGTGAAGGTGAAGAGTCCTTATACACTTTTAACAATCGGTCATTAATTTATCTAAAACGTGTTTATAAAAAAGTAGTACCATGGCAGTAAAAGTGTGAGGTTTTCCATTTTTTGCATTTCTATAACTAGCCAGGCTAGAAGCTTCTATTATACTCGCTGACATAAAAAAATGTATCACCACAAAGGCGTTAGAATTTTTGGACCAAACTTGGCAGAAATCTTTAACTAGTTAAAGATTGTACCTAATTAATTAAAATTTCATTCAAAGTAATCCAGTAGCCATAGATAATTTGACGTTTTACTTGTTGTTACGATCGAAACTATCGAGTATATTTCTTGAGAAATTAAGTCGATTTCTGTATTGTTTTTGGTTGCAATTCTTTTGTTTATGTTTTTTTGCGTTTTGAGGCTGCGTTTATGCCTAGAGTGCGGCAGTGTGAAAACTATCGACAATTGAGTGAATTCAACAGAGGCAGCATTATCGGCTTACGTGTAGGTGGTTTTTCATTCAGAAAAATTGCTAACTCTCTTAATCGTAACCAATCCTCTGTAGTACGCGGTTATTAAGCATGGTCTAGAGAAGGTCAAGAACGTCGTAGACGAAGAAGTGGACGGTCAAGACAGACAATGTGGTTCAGGACCGCCATCTTCGATTATTGGCATTAAAAGACCGATTCTCGAGTACAAAATTAATAGCCGATCAATGGTTTTAAAACGAAGGAGGTTCTGGAACCCTTCGTACAGTTTACGGTCGAATTAGAGCTTTTGACTTCGTCCTATCGACCACATCTTGTGCTTCCGCTAATGGCTCGTCGTCGACAGGAACGTTTGGAATGGCGTATCTTGCGACTGCATTGGGACGTGGAATGGTATAGGGTGGTCTTCAGTGACGTAACCCGATTCTGCTCGGGAATGCACGATGGTCGCGTGATGGTCAGGCGTAGACGTGGAGAACGTCGCAATGTGCAGTTTTCTGTAGAGCGACATGTTCACCACATTGTGGGGGTTATAGTATGTGGTGCTATTGTTTATGGAAGCAGGTCGCAGTTGATGATGTGGGAGATCCCCATATCCTTCCATTCTTCCCGGAACTGGAGGACTGGATTTTCCAACAGGATAATGTCGGTCTCCACATTGCAAGGCATTCTATGGAACGCTTTGAAGTGGCTAATGTCAATATCTTGCCGTAGCCACCTAGATCTCCCGACATTTCGCCTATCGAACATGATAGGTAGAAGACTCAAGCAATTAGCCAATCTTTCACAGGCAGTAGAAGCTCTCTGGCATGAGTTGCAGATTGTCTGGGATGCAATACCTCAGGAAGAATTCTACCTGATGGAATCTATGCCAAGAAGGGTGCAGGAGTGCTAAACTAATAGGGTTGGTCCAACACATTATTAATAAAAAATGCTTTTATCTTTTCTTTAATTTCTTTGAAATTTTAATCGATTACTACCTTTGACTAGTTAAACATTTCTGCCAAGTTTGGTTCAAAAATTCTAAGGTCTTCTTGGTGTTGCGTTTTTTATGTCACAGATTATATTAGTAACAAATTCTATCTTTAACACTGCTTTAATAGGGCTTCATGTTTTTGTTTGAAAGTATTTTTGAACATAGAACACATTGGGGAATTGGGTTGTCACTATTTTTATGTCAGATATATTTGCCAAATAACCCAATACAGCTCGTTACGTATGAAGTTGTTGGCTTTTAAGAAACTGAGGTGAGCAACGTGTTAGATTCCAGGCAACCGCTCACACTGAAGAGTAGACACTGATAAATAAACATATAGATCAGGTCAAAAACATAGACTCGCCCTGTACATGCTCACGGCGCTATGTTAGCATTTGATCGTGTGTCAGCATTTGATCATCGTGTACCACCTGCAACGTTATCGCGTACCACCGGTTGGGAACCGCTGCCGTAGACAATAATTATTACAAAATAAATCGTCTTTTTCTTTAAACAGATTTTCAAAGGAAAGTGATTCCTTATTCATTCCTGATCTGATCATTGTCATTTACTCATTCATCGTTAATCCTCACTAATTACAGGAAGTTATTTAAATGTTTAATATGCAAATGATTGCTATAACAATAAAACTTTGGCTATTAACGAATTGTATTATAAAGCTACTAGAAATTATGTAAAAATCTCTTTAAAGCGTATTAATATTGTAGTTTCAATTATGGTTTAAAATGTAATTAAAAAAATATGCAAGTATGTATATTTTCGTTTGAATTGGTGATTCCAAATTTTAAAAGATATTGAGCCTTCACAAAAGCTTTCCGTAAAATTACAGATAAAAAAGAAACAGTTTCCTTTTTGGACAAACATCTAAAGTAAGATATAAAAAAAATAAGTTTGAAGATATCTCTAAGAAACGTAGAGATCGGACAATGTACAGTAACAGTAACGGAAACATGTAGCAAATGAGGGCTTTTTTATCTTTGTTAAAGCTTTGCGTATGTTTATGTTAAGGTTTTTTTATTACTAGAACAATAATTGAAACGATAATTCTACTTGGTTATGATAGGTGAATCTTTTTTCCGCGCTAGAATGACCATATTGTGCCATGTTTTAAGTAAGTTTTTGTGAAATGGACCTTAAATGTTTTTTCTAAATGGATTCTTCTTTACAATTTAGTCTTGCACTACATCGTAGCGAGAACATGATTTTCTAAAAATTTTGAAGAGTCATCGTTAAAAACAATCTGTTGCTCAAAGGTAATCCACATTTTGGCATCTCTAAATTTTCTAACACCTTGAACGCTACGTGTCTGTTCGTTGTACAAATGCCAGAATAAAATTTGTAGTATTCATGAGAAAACATCATGCCACATTCTCAGAAGTTTGTTTATCGAATTTATTTTTATTAAAGACGTAATATCTCGTGCTTTCTTAATTTAATTCGATTATATCTACAGGTGTAAACATTTTTTTGTGTTCAGAATAGATAACTAAACATTGTTGAATTGTTGTTGCTACTCAAGATGACGCATTTGAATCTTACTTACGTAAAGCGCCCACAAAACAAAAGCGGCGAGGAAATTTCACAGTTGGCGAAATTAATTAAAAGGACGTTTCGAACACCATGTAGATTTTCTGTCTCTTAATAATTTGTGTTGTTAGTTCGTGCGCATGTCCATCAATGTGCTACGTGACACGTAATAGCACAGAAAATGAAGGAAACGTACGCACGGAGGAACCAGTTGGAGTTTAACATCGGTAGGTGAAAGTGTAACATCATGGAAAGATAGCACAAAGGAATTCAAAGTACATATTTTTATTTTTCTTCTCGCCCGAAAAATTTCCGAAGTGACCGGCGTCGAATTCTTTTACAGAAAAATATATTGTTTGCCTCATTAAAAATTCTAAACAAAAATGGTGGAAAGGATTCTAGAAGAAACTGATAACTGCGATGCAGGTATTTATAAGATTTTATTTAGAAATTTTACCTGTTTTTTATTTAATCGTATAGCGGTTTGATCGGAATTAACTTTTCGATGGTGTATTTCTAACATACGCTTACAATTGCGTCACTCAGTTTTTTTGTGTTGGTCTGTTTGTAAACCGGTTCGTTCGAAGGTAATCTTATTTTCTTTTCCAAACTAAACCTTTCCGTATTTAAATGGAATATTCTACTTAATCGCATTTGTTTTGTTAGAGACGCGGAGTCTTCATTTTGTCGTTGAGTTTTTAATGCAAATGGCAACTGTTGATCTTCGTTTGTTATTTTTAAAATGTATGCCACGCTCTTTTTAACGTTCGCGAAAATTGTTTTTCGGTTTGGTGAACAATTTTCTATTGGCACGTGCTCTAGGTATTTTATTTTATCGGGGTACGCTCGGTGTTATTGTTTATTCAAGATTGTTGTTGTTTACAAACGTCATCACGAAATCAGACCATATTGCATCACCGCATAAGTAGATTACGCTCTTGTAAATCTAGAATGCCTTGCACGAAATTTCAAAATTCTAGAACGTTCTATGGCATGCATTTTGAGGTGATGTCACCATCATTACTCATTAGAAACTCTGCGTTGCAATAGGTTAGTGACCTGCAGCCGTATTTCCTTAAATTATTAGGCTTTGTCGTATTTAATCTCCTCTCCAATTGAACTAGTAATACGCAGATCAAAATCGGCATAAATTCGTGCGTCCCTTTGTCCTACGCAAAGCCCCGACACATCTTTTGTTGTAGCGTAGCGCAGAACGGCGTTGTTTTAATTACCAACAGCAGCTGTTCATTTTTCCACTTAACGAACTTTGTTGCTAAGTAAATCTTTTTGTCACACGCACAAAAGCTAAACAAATCCCAGACAATAACACTCGCAATGTTTACATTTCGTTCGATTTTTCTCCCGAAAATCTTTGCGATTTTCCAAAGTTCATTCATACCTAAACAATAATTTTAGAAGTTTTGCATCAGACTTGTTGGCCGCCGATTTACACATGACGTCGGTTTTATTTTTGTGTTTTGATTGCGTGGGCATTTTGTGTTTAAATATCTTTCAAGTTTATGCACCCCGCGCTTAAAAACCAACGTCACGGGATCGTCAGTTACGTACGACGATAATAAATTGATCCAAAAGTGAGACGTCAAAACGTTTTCAATTTATTTGATGCGCCAAGGAAAACGCGCTTGTGTTGGTCACGAGATCGTTCAACTTATATTTATACACGATGGGAAGGTTTTCGAAAATTGACTATTTAGACAAGGGTAACAAAGAAAAAAGAATTCTTTATAACATTGCTTCCTTGTGTTGCTCTAAGGATTCTTTCAACTCGTTAAATTTGATCTGTTTAATCTTCTGAATCATATCCTGAATTTTTCTAATCGATCTAAACAACTTGCTGCAATGACACAAAAATTGTATAGGGAAAACTTTTGCACGAAAAAAGAGATTGTTTTCGCCAAGATGAAGTATGAATAATTGGTCTTATGTTTGACAAAGTATTTATCAATCTACTTTTGTTCTTGTTGTTTGAGGAGCATGATTTATTTGGTTTTCGTGTAGATGGGCGCCCAAAATTTGAGAGATGGAAGTCACTTTCAAGAGTATCGTACAATTTCTATGTTAGATTTTGGTGGAATGGCAAGAAACCAATTAAGAAAGAGATTTTTTACTAAATCTTGAAAACTGTCGCAATTACTAGTAGAGACGACGTTGTTATTTTAGCAATCACTTATATCAGCGTTTCACAAAATTTTACTTTGCCTCACTAAGCAAAATCTTACAAACTTGATGTACCACCACTCAAATCTACATCGTATTCTAAATGTTAATTCAATTAGAAATATTTATTTTCGAAAAATGATTACGTATCTTTAATTGAGACAAATGAAAAACAATTGGCTTTTCTCTGAGACTACTAAGGTTTGAAATTTTTTGTTTTCGATTATAGGCTTTTGGTATTCTTCTGTGGCAGTCAAAAAAATGTTTCTAAAAATTGAATCATAAATAAAAGTTCGTCAAATAAATATTCAATTACTACGTAATCAAGTTATTTTGAATGATCGATACAAATCAATTACTTTTTCTAAACAATGAATCAAAATTTATTCGGTTTTTTTACTTGTTTTAAAAACGATTATTGAAAATCTCAGGAACGATTACATAAAATGTTTTTACTAACTTTTATTGCAAGAACGTAAAAATCTGGGAATAACTGAACGCGGATAAAAAATCAAAAAAAATGGATTTATTTATTACACGAATAAAATTATGATTGATTACTTAATTGCGTTTTGGAATGATAAAATTTTTATCTGTGATTCAGGATCAATCATGTGAAAATTGAATCTTTATTGATCCCTCGAGATCTTTCTAATCATTAATACATTTTTACTCGTCATTCAGAATTCTTCATACGATGATTAAATGTTTATTTATTCATTAATAATATCAAGATAATTAATTAATAATTTATTAATTGTGTGATTTTATGGTTGCATATACGTAATTGTGCATTATTTTGTTCTTAATCATTTCAGTTGTCAGTATAGCTTTGAACATCGGGGTATTCTGTTATACTGTGTTTACATAGTGAAATTTGCGTTATATGTTTAATCAAGTCTAGGCTTTTCACTTGCTCTTCAACCAGACAACCCAAATCTCACCGCGTAGACGTGGCTGCATCTTGAGTATGCACTCAGTTTTCGTTTTTGTCGTGTTGTTACTGTCGAGTAACTACGAAAAAGAGGTTATTTTTTTGAACTAACTAATCCGTAATTGCTAAAGTTTTCCTAATGGATTTGGATTTTTATATAGATAGGTCACTGCTTCTTTTAATATTCACACGCTTTTTTCTATAGTATGCTTGGACTAGTTTTTTTGACGGGATTCTTGAATTTTTGCGATTCTGCTAAGCGTAGATTGTCTTCGCCTTAAGTGATGAGTACGAATTGAATTTAATCAGTTTAGTTGGCAAATAAATATTCAATCATTACGTAATCGAATTATTTTGTATGATGAATACAAATTAATGTACTTTTTTTAAATAAATCAATATTTATTCGGTTTTATACTGGTTTTAAATAATTATTAAAAATCGTAGAAACGATTGCATAATCGTTGAATAATACATGATTATCTTTAAATGATAAGTAAAAATTCAATGGTTGTTTTACCGATTTTAAGTTACAACAAAACGATTACATTACCGTTTTAAATCATGTTCTTCCTAACTTTTATTGCAACAAGATTAGGTTGAGTGTCCGTAATGCGATTTCTAACAACAAATTTAAAAAATAGTAGCCTCTTCATTAAACACTAAATATAAAAATGAAAAAATGTTTACAATTTATTAATATCCCTAAAATTGCAAAACAGTTGGAAAAGTAAAAATCAGTGTAAAAATCTAAGAAAACTGATTGCAAATAAAAGTTTAAAAATAGTAGTAGTTTCAAGAACCGAAAAACAAAAATTCTAAATAAATGATTTTATTTATCACACGAATAAAATTATTATTCATCACTCAATTGCGTTTTAAAATGATGAAATTTTTACCTGTCATTCAGGATCAATCATCGTGAGAATTCAATCTTTATTAATCACACTAGATCTTTCGAATCATGGATACACTTTGATTCGTCATTCAGAATTGTTCAAATGATTATTAAATGTTATTTATTCATCGATAATATCACAATAATTAATTAATAATTGAATAGTTATCTTATGTTGTGGTTGCATAAATATAATTGTTCAAAATTTGGCTGTTCTTATAATCACTTTAGCTGTCTATACTGCTTTGAACATTGTGAATATCAGGGTATTATGTTATACTGTGTTTACATATTAAAGTTTGTGTGACATTTTTATCCAGCTTTTCACTTGATTTTAAACCAAGCAATTCAAATCTCTCCGCGTGGACGTGCCTCCATGTCAAGTACTTACCTTCGTTTTGTATTCTATAAATATGAAGAGATATGAGATTTTTTGTTTTTGATTCTAGTGTTTTGTTATTTTTCTGTGGTAGTCAAAAACTCTTCCTAAAAATTTAAACATATATAAAAGTTTTCGTTTTTGTAGTGTTGTTACTGTCGAGTAACTTCGAAAACGATATTACTTTTTTTAACTAACCGACCCGTAATTGCTAAACCTTTTCCAGTGGATTTCGGTTTTTCTATAGATAGGGCACTGCTTGTTTTAACATTCGGGCGCCTCTTCGGATCTAGATATCACATTTTCATCTATAGTTCACTTTGACTACTTTTTTTGACAGGATTGTTTAATTTTTTTCGATTCTGCTACATGTAGATTTTCTTCGCTTTTTTCTCTCTTTCTTAAGTGATTTAAGAATTGGATTAATTATTTTAATTGACAAATTAATACTCAATCATTACGATGAATGCAAATTAATTGTCTTATCTGGATAATCAATCAATTTATACGGGTTTCTACTAATTTTAAATTACTATTAAAAATCGCACCAACGATTACATAATCGATGAATAAATAATTCACGATTAACTTCAAATGATAAATAGAAATTCAATCGTTATTTTACCAATTTTAAGTTACAACAAAACGATTACATTAGCGTTTTGGGTCATGTTTTTACTAACTTTTATTGCACTAAGATTAGGTCGAGTGGTCCGTAATGCGATTCTTAATCCGAACTTTTAGGAATAGTAGCCACTCCGCATTAAACACTAAATATATGTAAAGATGAATAGAAGGAACACTAAACACTGTAGCCTTAAATATATTTGATTCACAATAAATTGAATACACACGTGTTTCGACAGCTATGCTGTCATCCTCATCGAACTGATACTAGTCGAAACACGTGTACAAGTATTCAATTTATTGTAGTAGCTGGGTTATTGTGAATCAAATAAACTAAATATAAAAATGAGAAACTGCTTACAATTAATATGCTAAATAATATTGCAAAAGAAAATAATCTGGAAAAAACTAATTGCAGATAAAATTTAAAAATAGTGTTTCAGGAACCTAAAAGCAAAAATCCTTAAAAAAGGATTTTTTTATGACACTTATAAAATTATAATTAATACTTAATTGCGTTTTCATTCGTGATTATAGGCATTCAAATGATGAAATTTTTATTGATCAATTGAATCTTTATTAATCACCCATGATCTTTCGAATCATGAATACATTTTGATTTGTTATTCAGAATTGTTCAAATGACGATTAAAATGTTTATTTATTACTCAATATCAAAATAATTAATTAATAATTCAATAATTATTTCATGTTGTGGTTGCATATACATAATTGTGCAAAATTTGGTAGTTCTTAATCACGTTAGCTGTCCAAATAGCCTTGAAAATTATGTGGTGTTCCATTATACTGTGTTTGCATAGCGAAGTTTACGTTGTTTTTGATCATGTCCAACTTTTCACTTGTTTTTACTCCAAACAACCTAAATCTCACCGCGTGCACGTGTTTCCACCCTCGTTTTGTATTCTATAAATACTAAAGTTTAACATGCAACGATCGATGTAGTATTACATTTTATTGATTTAGAAAAGTTTAATATATTGGGTTTTTGTTTCATATATCTTATATGTTTGTCTCATCAACACAATATGCAACTGAATACTCCTTTTACTAATTCTATGTATTTGAGCTTAGGATTCCATCATGATGCTTCATCACAAATGATGAATAAAATTTAATTTCCAACTTTTTTTTAAATCTGTTTGAAAAATCAAGTCTTTTGGGCAGCTCAAGTTTTAAATTGAGCTATCGCAGATTTTATACATTATATACGGAATAAAAAACAGCTAATCTCATTTTTTAAATATGAAGGAAACTAACAGTTTAAAAAACCTGAAATTTTAATGCTATGTGGACAGCTTAAGACCATAATCAATTTATTCCAAGTTTTACATATACATCCCGTATAAGCGTCCCAAAATTCAATAATTTTTTTTCACTCCATCCTAGCGATAATCGATGCTGCTGTAATATCGATGTTAAGAGCTTTTTTTCTGCTGTAGATCTCTTAATTTTATTGTTATTATTTTAAAGACTACATTATTGTGGTTTATAGTTTGTTGCTTTAGTAATTATTGTCTGCTACTAACATCGATGTTCTGAGTTCAATAATAATAGGTTATCGATGTTTAGCTACGAATCCTTGTGTAGAATTGATCTCCAGCTGTAGCTAATGCTGGTATAAAGTTAGTTTCTGACCAATTCAAAAAAGAACCAAAACCGACACTAATAGGAACACATTTTTTTTGGGAACATCGAATGTGATTATCCGACCTTGATTACTAAATCGAATGATAAATTCGTATGTATAAATTAAATGCTTAAACCATTAAAAGATGATTGCTACGCAAGGACGCACCGTTTACCCTAGTGGAAATTTTAATATTTTCGATTGGTACAATAGATTTATTTAAACAATTCCAGGGTGAGTCAGAAATTATAAATAGGCGAGTTCTGGAATTCAGAGTAGTCAGAACATAAATAAGATAAGATTATTTTGAAAAAAGTGTTTGCTGTCGGCATTGTAAATAAAATTAAACTAGCAATAACATTTTAAAATGGGACGGCGTTACATTGAAATCTTATTTTTTAGGAATGAAACGTGTCGTTATTAGTTTGTTTATTAAATATTTTCCCTTTGGTGTTTTTATGAGAATATAATGTTGTTTTGTAAAAATTCAGGTAACATCTAATAAAGCTGAAGGCCAGGCGTGATTCATGTTAATTATGTAATTGTTTTTGTTCCGAGTAACGTTGTTATTGAAAGTAGTACCATTCAAATTTATTGACCTTTCCAGATTTTGGTACCGACAACAGCGGCATCGCTGGCACAGGTAGTTTAAATGGTAGGGGTTATGGAGGCGGCGGTAGTGCGTCTGACAGTGGTGACCAAATGGACGCCGATGCCCGAGCTAGAGAACTTGCTCGAAGGAAGGAAGAAGCTAAAAGGAAGAGGCGTAAAAAGAAGCGTACTGGATCATCTGTAGTTTCTTCTTGTTTCCAAGGTAACCGGGTCTTTGAAATAAGTTTTTTTTGTTTAACACCTCCTCTTCAACAGATCTATATAAACTGACTGGGGAGGTCTTAGGTGAAGGTGCTTATGCTAGTGTGCAAACATGCATAAACATGTACACGGATCAAGAATTTGCAGTTAAAATCATTGACAAAGTTCCGGGACATGCTCGTGCTAGGGTTTTCAGAGAAGTTGAGACTTTTCATTATTGTCAAGGACATCCCAACATCATTCAGATGATAGAGTTTTTCGAAGACGAAGAGAAATTTTATTTAGTATTCGAAAAGGTATTCTTCGATAGCATTTAATCATAGTTTTAAACATTTTCGCGCTCCAGGTGAATGGTGGACAACTTCTTCGGCGCATTCAGGAGCATAAGTACTTCAGCGAAGCCGCTGCAGCCGAAATAATTCGCGAAATAGCGTCGGCCTTAAGTTTTATGCATGGCAAGGGAATTGCCCATAGAGATTTAAAGCCCGAGAATATTTTGTGCGTTTACAAAGATCGGCTCTGTCCTATAAAAATTTGTGATTTGGATCTTGGTTCCGGTATTCGTTTCCAATCAAGTGTTTCAAGCCCGCTCGCAACTCCTCAGCTTTTAACCCCGGTAAGTATTTTTTTTTTAATATTCGCCAAAACTGTTGAAGGCTGTCACCTTTCTCCGATTTAATTAATTTTGTTATATGGACACAATGAATTATGTATTGGCATTTTGAAAAGTTGTTTTTTGCGCGATCACTTCTTCGTATTGGTCAAGGAAAACCGTTTTAAACTATTTTCAAAAGAATTTCGATCGTTTGTTGCATAACGTGGACTTCGCAATTTATAGATCAAAGCGGTTCCGGGATGTTTGGCATCGATTTATAGAATAAAAGTCATTTTTGTCGAGGGTCGCACGGATTGAAAATAATTAGATCACTAAGTGGAAAATATGCGTTGTTCTCAAATATGCGACTATTTCTATCAACCTACTTGAATGCTAATATACTATTCGGTTATTTACATTATTTGCACGTGGTCAGAAAATTGGCGACGGTTCAGTCGTAATTTTTTTTGCGCGTATTTTCGTGGCTCACGTGATTATGACGAAGTATCGTGGTTCCCTATATTTCGGCGTTATATTAATTGTAGGAAAGCTTGTGGTAGCTGCAATGACTTAATTTTGTGTTCTATTTACTCCAAAAAACATTCATTATTTCTTTATTTCTAAATATTTTTTCTTCAATAACGTCATTTCATGAGTTTATTTTATTTTGACCTTTGTTGCATTATTTAGCTTTTTGTTTTTAAGATAATTTTATTGTTACTTGTGTGTATTAACCACACATGGTTTTGGTTTTACAGGTGGGAAGCGCCGAGTTTATGGCACCTGAAGTGGTAGAAGCATTTATTGGTGACACAGACACCGCAACGTATGATAAACGCTGTGATTTATGGTCGTTGGGAGTTATCATGTACATTCTACTTTGTGGATATCCTCCATTTTACGGAAAATGTGGAAGTGACTGTGGTTGGGAAAGTGGTGATAATTGTTCGGCGTGTCAAGACTTACTATTCCACAGTATCCAGGAGGGCCGATACGAGTTTCCAGAACCGGAATGGAATCACATTTCGGCGGAAGCGAAACATCTGATATCTTCATTGTTGGTAAAAATTGCTAGTCAACGTATTGGTGCCTCTGAAGTATTGGGTCATCCGTGGCTAAGCAGAGCACGCGACTCTTTACCTCTAGCTACGCCTTCAGTTATTAAACGCAATAATTCGGCACGCGAACTGTCGCAATTTGCCGAATCGGCAATGGTGTGTAACCGCGTCGTTTTGCAACATTTCAGTATGAATTTGGATTATTTAGAACGTTCAAACGCTTATCCGTTATCATCGCCACCGTTAGGATTGAGTCCACCCAGCGAAAGCCGTTTATTACAACGAAGAACGGCGGCAGCTGCGAAAAGTCATAATTCCTGCCAGCTCATGCATTTGACTCATCCCCAGTCTGCTACTGCCATTGCCAGTCCCAGCAGTTAAACGCATTAATTTAAGTCGTATTTTTATACACAACAATTGTGATTTCTTTGTAATGTAAAACTTAAGAATTTGAGTTACTTTTATTGCAAGGTTTAATTAATTACTAATCATGTGGCAAAGACGTAATTTCTCTTGGAAACATACGGGTTCAAATTTACTCTAACCAAGATACTGCTTGGACTTTGAAAAAACAAAATGCACCTTGCAATACTATAGTTCTCGTAAACGCATGGTCTTGCAGGATGTGTAACGGAAGGCCTATATATACATAGAGGAACCGCTTGTATTTTTAATACTTTTGTACTTTATGAAGTAGGTTGGTGCAGCATAAAGTCTATTGTGATATCTTCTACTGACTGTAGGCGAGATTTTCGTACCTGCATCGTTAAATTAGTTATCAAAATATTATTGTTGTTAGAGGGCTAGTTGTACTGCGCCAACAGTCCATTTTCTTTACCTTCGTTTCTTTCTTTTTTTGATTCAGGGGAGTCCTAAACATGTTTCTGAATATTAGAAATTTAATGCTCAAGATTGATGTAATTGTAAGAAACTAAGACTAAAACTTTTTTCTAGTTGTATAGAGAGATTTTTTTCTTTTAATGAAAGAAATTTTGTTTGAATTGGCATCAAAGCCAATACGCATTAAAAATTATATATACGATATAAGCGCGCGTATTTTAGTCTTTCTTTCTAAAGGTGCATTACGTAATTTCCAATTTAATGTGCTCATGTTGGACTCTTAAGTAAAGTGAATGTGTGATTGAATGTCGACACGAATGAATTTATAAATCGAAATGGCTGTGCTCAGGTACAGCTGTAGTACTTTCTCTAACTTAAGCTTAAGATTAGCATTTACTACTGTAAACTAACAGTACAAATGCGTCTATTTTCAATCAAACTATACCAAAAATAAAAAAAAAATTATATATATGAAGCAGAAAATGAATTGTAAGTCTAAAAGGGCTATCTGTGCCATTTATAATTTGTTATTTTGTATTGTAAAACGATTCCTAATTGTAGGGGTCGCCTTTAATCTATAAGGTAACTTCTGTTACTAAAAGAACTGAAAGAGATCCTGTTAATTTTACAAAGTTTTTTTTTTTAATTATACAACCTTGGGTCAAAAAGTTTATTTAGTTATAATTGATGGAACATTGTGTACCAAGTGTGCTTATTTCATATAAAGAGCAACTTTTCTATAATACGAATTTTATTTTAAATTTTTGTGTTAATTACTAACAATGCAGACTTTTCATCATGCAATAAAACTAGAATTTCTGACACCAACCTAATTACATTACGTTTTATACGTCATAAATTTTAAATATCTTGATTGCAATTATAGCTTCTTTTACAAAAACTAAATGAATCAATACAATGTTGAGAATGATTTGCATACTCTACTTGAAATCTGCGAAATGAATTATAAAGTTTAAAAATAAGAATTTAGTATTCGAAAATTCCTACTAAAGAGTACTTCTGTAATATGTAATCGAGACGTAAACATATCGTCGCCGCCATTTTAAAAATGTTTTGTAAATAATTTGATCAAATAAAAGTTTCTGCATTTTATAAACAAGTGAGGTTGTACCTTTGAAAAATTGCTCTAAACCAAAAGTGAGTTTTTACATCTAGGACAGTAATACGCTTCGATTAAAACTCATTTTGGTATAAAGTCTTTTATAGTTTTTATTTTAACGCGTTATGTGAGCATATATATAACGATACTAAAAGAATTAACTAATAAACACTATTCCAAGAAAGGAAAGTAGAATACGTAACAGGGTAGGTATAAGAAAATTTTTTTTCCAATATTACTGTGTTCTGGAAGACCACTTACAAATTGAAAGTTATACACAGTGCTCGGCGCATATTGAAATAAAAGTTTTTTTCTCGGGTTTGTTACTATACATAAGCCTATTTTGCATGATTTTTTTACGATTATAAGCGTCGTAGTTGAACCCCTAGACTTTTTAGGCTTGGGTCTAGTCTCTCCTTGGGACCCAAAACAAGAAATAGAACTTGAGCTTTGCTGTATTGTCGTTCGTGAATTTCAACAAATTGACGTTTACCAAGACATTGTCGCTTGCATCTTCGAAGGGATGAATTAAGCTGAAGGAAAAAGATATGCTACGTCATTAGCCATCAGGTAATTAACGAATTTTTACTTGACTGACTTCGTTATTACTCGGAGTAAGAGCCTGTGTTCTTTCTAAGAAGGTTGATCTTTGTATTAGAGAGGGTGTAGTACTAGTAGTCAAAATTTGCTATGTTTTAAACAGTCTTTCCGCAGCTTTGCGGATTAGTCTGGGAAAGACGACTACGACATCCTTGTTGGTACCCACACTGTCTGACAACATTGAGGAATCATTCGACTCCGGTATTCTGCGTCTTACGAACGTAATCTCTGCTTGCAAGATTACTCTTTCCAGGCAATCAGAAATGATAGACAGCATCAGCAGCCTTCGAGCAACCTTCCGAAAATCAATACTATCCCGTCGCGTTTTGCAGCAAACTGCTGACGCCCTTGCAGGCATTCAGACAGCTTTGTAATCAGTCACTGCCAAACTCCACAACCGTTGCTGCTGCACTTCCTGCCTAACTATCTTATACCCAAGCGGCACGTTCAAAAATCGTCGAGAAGATCAGTATACTTTCAGCTAAATCAGTCGCACCTTTTTCCAGGTTTTAGATCCCCAAAAGTACGGCCTTAGACTAGACCGAGTGACCAAGATGGGCGAAAGCTCTATTCGACTAGAATCCGAGAAAACGGACCTTTTATGAAAATACCTGCCGCCATTCTCGAAAATGCCGGCCTTATGGTTAATCCCCAAGGCAAGTTGTTTCTTCGAATTTCTATTCTGGACGTTCCTTCAAACTCTCCTCTAAGCAGGTGAATAGAGCTGTCTCGCAAAACTTCCTCGACGCTTCCGATGAAGGGCTTCATCTCGTCAATGAATTCAAAGTTCAGTTGGTCTTATAGACAAAGTAAATTGCCCTTGGATCCTTGAGGTCCACCCGGAAGTTCGACGATAGCTTTTGGCATCGCGTCGTGTGTACGTCACCTGGAATGCGTGCCGGGTCAATGAGATTCGAGTTACATGCTATTTTAACTGTCCTACTACTGCTCCGACTGTAAAAGCGACTTACAGTGCGGCGGCCATTGTGCTGAAAATTACGATACTTGGATTGAGACCGGACATGCACAAACTGCGCTTGCTTTGGCCATAAAGGAGACGTCGTCAAGCATAAGGCGACCTCTAATACCTGCCCAGCGTACTTGAAAAGACTCGACACCAAAATATTAACAAACCGATTACGGACTTTGAGAACACTCAATTAACTTTGAGGCAAGTGAATATTCGCAACTCACCTGTTGCGACCTTCGAAGCAATGAGTTTTTTCTCAGACCATGATATTGACATACTACTGACCCAAGAGTCATACCTGTTTGGTACAGGTTCAGGGTAAAAGCTCGCTGGTGCGGCTGTACACTTCAACAGGATTGCCGCATCTTCCTCTATGTTGCATTACTCGGCTATTGTTTACGTTTGGAAATACCTCTTTGGCAATCGTCGGCGTTTATTGGCCGCTGAGTGAGGATGTTCGCATTCATCTCCAACATTTTGACAAAATTATTGATGAACTAAGAGGCATTCCTATTATCATAGCATTAGCACTCTCCACCCAGATAGCACACAAACGTCCATTGGACTTCCAAAGGATGTACATGTATGGACTTTATAATGTCCAATGGACGTCCACTTAAAATCCGTTGTACGTTTTATGGACGTCCATACTAAGTACAGTTGTCACAGATCTGGACATCCACTGTAGGTACATAGATGGACGTCCATGTATGGACATGCAATGTACTATAAATAATAATATCAACAAGTACAATAATACTTGAATATATTTATTTTCAAAACTAAAGTTGTATTAACAGACCATTTGGTTTAAAAACAAAGTACTGAAAAAAAAACACAAAAACACTATATAAAAACACTATTAAACAAAACACTGAATACATATTAATTTCTTCTCTCTTTGCATCTCTTCGACCAGCGGCTTGTTTTGTTTTTTTCTTAACCAACTAAATCTTGCCGCAAATTGGTTTTTTATTAATTGCTTAGAAAGACGATATATAAAATCACATGGTGTGCTTCCACCTACTTTACTCAGGTCGATTACCTATGTATATACTGATTAGGAATATATATAATTAAAGATAATATAATATTACCGCTTTATTTAATTCTGCTGTATCAGATAATATAAACGCAAGATCAAGCAGGTCTTCATCATTGTCCACCGGAAATTTAGTAAATTTCATAAAGATAGTTTCCCTCGAGTCACCCACTGAATTGCCATTAACTGTTTTTCTACTTTGTTTCAGTTCCTGTACATCTTTTACTAGCTCCGGAAGAGTTCCCCAAATAATATTTTGCTTGTGCAATATTTTCTCAAATACATCTAAAACAAAATTTATAAATAGTAATACTTACTTCAAATTGTAATACACCTACTTTTAATGTAACCCCCATTTACTGAAATGTTTGCAGATGTATGAATCGCTACTGCTGAACCATTCTGAATTACCTCTGTTTTATCTAAGAAAAAGTTCATCAATTGAAACAATTAGCAAAAAAATAGTGTAAACATTACTCAAAATAGAATCTTCTGTAGCTGAATGTTCAATTTTGTGTTTAACCGGGGAATATTTGAATTATCAGTAGAAACTAGAAAATATCTCTAAATAAATGTTTTCATATAAATGCTTAAATTTAAGAATACCAAGTTTTAATTTAGGAGGCTTTTTAAGAATCTTTCTTTGAGGTTCACAATTTTCTTCGTCTTCTTCAAATGAAAAATATGTTGAAAAGGTTTTTTTAATTACCTTTCTTTTCTTGGGCGATCCCTCTTGATAGTCGGATTGTGAATCTAAGTCCGAAGTAACTGTAGCTCTCTTTGATTTTCTGACAGCTTCATCGTAATTATCTAAAATAATAGTTGTTATATTTTAAGTGTGCTATTGTGTTCATAATTACCATAAACATTATTTCGAAAAGAGAATACTTTGTGTTGTTCCCATGAGAAGTTGACATCTTCTGCATATTCTATAGCATGGAGAAGGTCTTTTTTTGGATAAGGTGGCCAGTAACACATTCCTTTTATGATCCATTTAGTAGGCACAGCTTCCACAGAATTTTCTTCAATAATTATTATAAATCGAACAAGTGTTTTAGAGGTTAGAACCATTTTGCCGGCTATTAAAATAACTTTTTAAAATTTATTACAGATAATTATTGTTAATTATATAGTAAGTACATACCTATAAAACACTTAAACACAAATTTTAATCATATTCAAGAAACAAATTAACAAGAGTTCGTTTGTGTGTAGTTTGCAAAAAAACAGACAGTAGTGCCAACTGGTGCCAACCTTAAAATATATAATTACCAAGGTCTATCAAGAGCCGCTTTTTCAAATTAAAATGGACGTACAATGGATGTCCATTTAAAGTACATGGACTTATGGACTACGTATGGCCTAGAAATGGACGTCCATCGGAGGTTGTGTGCTATCTGGGCAGTGACCGACGAAGGAGGGCGATATGTGGAGAACCTTGTGGGTGGACATGACCTCTGTGTTGTCAACAAATCTTATCAACTTTTGACTTTGGCTAGCAATTTAGGTTCAAGTATAGCTTTAGCGTCCCCTTGTTTAGCCAGGAAAATAAAACTTATTCCAGATATGATAGAAAGTGACCACCGACTGATACGGTTTAATCTAACCGTTAATTCACATAACCTTGTACCATCACTAAAAGAATTTTAGTTCCTGCAGACGTAAAACATCAATGGCTTGCGTAGAAGGCCGCGCTTCACTGGTGCAAACTGGCAGTGAAGACAGCTAAGTATGGCTCCTGGCAAAGTTTCGTGGAAAAAAGCTTGGTGACGAGTCCGTGGGGGTTAGTTAACAGGTTATCCTCCCGGAAGTTCCTGTCGATCCGACCGTGTTCCAATGTCAAAGACGGCAACAGATACAACATCTCAGAACAAGATACAATTAAAGCAATAGTATCAATTTTATTTCCAGACGACAACCCTTATCATGCCCAATTAAAATCCCGACTTCTCTTGCATAGTAATTTCCGACAGGACTGGCTGGTCACCAGTGACGATTTGGCCGCAATGGCTAGCAAAACTCATAAGACTTGAGGGAATTCACTGTAACGTTTTGCGTACCGTTGTTCTAGATTCTCTCTCATCCCCGATCGTTAACCTGTTCGATTATTTTACTACTAACTGGAAAACTAGTAAGCTAATCATTCCTCAAACCCGAAAAAAATCACCAACCCGAACTCGTATCCTCCGATACCTTTGTTATCGGAACTAGGCAAACTTTTCGAAAGCACACTCCTTAAAAAGATACACGACGACATTCCGTTAAATATTTTATTCCATCATGGCTTCGTTCTTGGCAAAACGACCACTGACACCGCCCGTCGATTAATGACTATTGTACAATCGAACCTTTCCAAGTATAGACTAGCTATTTGCACAGACATTTCTGGAGCGTTCAATAACGTAAGGTGGCCCGCTATAATCAAAGCTCTTGTCCTTAAGAGGGTACCAGCTGACGATACGCGTGTCCTTCGTAGCCATTTATCGAATAGATCGATAACCTATTCTGAGAACGTTTCACGTTCAGTTTTCACCAAACGAACGACGAAAGGCTGTCCACAAGGCTCGGTTTTTGGACCGACTGTGTAGAATGTAGTTTTAAATGATTTCCTAAACAAAAACTTATGAACAGATTGCGACATTTTTACTTAAGCGGACGACTTTGCCGTCACAGAATCCGCAAATTCCCGACGAGAGTGGGAGGCAAAATCAAACTCCTGTCTAAATATTGTGCCTAGTCAGGCTGGCAGCAATAAACTAAGTATTTCTGCAGACAAGATAAAATACACGGTTTTTGGCTCCACGCTAACACGAAATTCTTCACTGCGCCTTCACCGTACTCCTGTCTGTAGGGTTTTCGAATTCAAGTACCTCGGACTATTGGTCGACGACAAACTGAGTTTTGTAAAACATTGCGCTTTTGTGGTTGACAAATACGAGAGCATCTTGTCACAAAAAACATCTTGCGAATTTCTTCGACAATGCAGTCATTCCCATGCTCGCACTTACGGTCTAGACATCTGGTACCACAGATTTCGACACTCACGTGGTCAGGACACTGGCCTCGCTCCAATCCTTATTCATTAAAACTATCGCTTAGGCGTTTATCGCACCGTTCTTGTAGATACCCTCTGTGTTATAACACACGTTTCGATCAACGATTTTCCGCCCTTTTCAGCAGCCAAGCATCACTTAAAAGTCTTGATCTTAGGTGAATGGCAGCGGCTGTAGCAGACTTTCCATAAAGGGCGTAACGCCTACTCTCTCAACCTGGATATCCTCACCTGGGTCAGAATGTCCCACTTTCCAGGACGATAGGCCGTCCAAATCTTTTCTTCACACGGCGCGGCGGATTTTGTTGTCAGATGTCCGTTGTGTGACGTTCCTGACACTTCGGCACATCGGATTCTCACCTTCGCGAATTTGATGATGACCGTAGTACCAAAGTAGTACCCTACTAGTCACGTCAACCTTCATCCCAATTTCCCTTAGGCCATCCTTAAACTGGTGCCTGATGGAGACTGTTATAGACCATTCGCTAAGAGAGACCACTGCTTACAGTAGTTTTGGTTTACTAGCATCTAGCATAGATGCATGGTTTTTAGTTTTATTTTCTTTTCTTACAAGTATGCGATGTTTATGAATTTAACCTATCTTTCTTCTGGCAAACTTGTACTAAGCAATTTCGAATGTTTTGATGGGTCCACATCCTCCTCAGTAATTCTCGCCTTGAGCAAAAACAACACTCGACCGGGACTTTAGTAAAAAGAGATACCACGTCATAACTGACTAGGATATCTTCTTTTATTATACATAAGTTGAGAATTTTCTCTGTGGAATCTTTAATGTGAGTTTCTACCGGCACTTCAAATTTAGCTGGTTAGCTTCCGTAACTAGGAAGTCAGTAACTACTGGCAGGCCGTCAGATAACTAACTCTTCTGTTTAAAATAATGATGCGTCTGAACGTGTTTATATGTGTTGGGATTTAAACCTGTTATATTTGTGTATTCGTTTAATTGACTTAAATTTGGAATGTCCTAACTTTCCCATGTTTATTGATACTGTTTATTATAAACTGATTGCTTTATAAATCCAAATTATGCAGTTATCGGGTATTTACATTCAATTAGTGCACCGGAGAGGATTATTTGCCTGTTCTTCCCCTTCTAACTCAATTCCATGTATAACGAACCTAGACGGGAGGGGAATATCTTGACGATCACAGCCACAGCGTGATGTCGCTGCGTACTTTTGGCATTGTTTATCAATAATGCTTTTGGTTTGCGGGTTTTAGTTTTCAAATACGAATGCGATTCTATTACTTGACAACGTTCGATCTCAACCGAACGAGTCGATTCCAAATTCTTGATAAAAACAGCGCTGAAAATATCCTCAAAGAGTGTTTGTGATAAACATGAAATACACCGTTGACTAGTCAGCTCAAGTTTGGGAAGGGCAAAAATCTTGTTGAAGAATGGTGACGATTGTGAACAGGAACAGGAAATCGGTCATTTTGTGAATTCTGAAGAAGAAATTGCGGTCGATATAGAAAACAGTGAAACGGAAGAAATTCTGCAAATCATCCACGAAGGATTAAATACGCTTGAATTAGCTTTTAAATATATTCAGGAACAGCCGGGAAGTAATGCCAAGTGACTTCTTATTGATAAAACAATGGAAAGATATTACAGCTAAATATGGGCAATTGTGGATTTTCTTAACCCTCATTCAGATAGGATTAGTTTATTTGTAATGCAGTAGTAATGCAGTCGTTAAAAACTAGCTGTTCACATTAAAATTAGTGTAAAACATCAGCGAACGAGCATTAAACAAATTTATCATAAGTATGCGCAAATACTGCAAAGCTAAATGCTGTGGTAAGCTTGCATGGTGAAAGTTAAAAGCTA
This sequence comes from Aquatica leii, assembly GCA_035610365.1. Lineage (NCBI taxonomy): Eukaryota > Metazoa > Arthropoda > Insecta > Coleoptera > Lampyridae > Aquatica > Aquatica leii. The sequence goes on along the minus strand of CM069436.1, from coordinate 78,509,160 downwards.
GATGGCTTCTGTAGTTTTACTACCGCTACACAATACCACCATTGATACCACTAAGACTATGTGACGCTCTCATTCGAGCCTACAACAGTAAATTTTTGACACTACCATCACAACTGCACTAATCCTATCCTATCAAACACAAATTTGTAGGCCATAGATTAACGTTTGTTCGATACTTTTGTGCTTAAATTTGATTCTACCATTTCAAAAGGATTAAAAGTTTAGAATTTTCTATTTTTTTCCGTGTGATTCAACATACTTTCCCCACATTGCCATGGATGTTTACTGGATTCTGGGACTGAAAAAAATTACTTAGGTATTTTGTGTTCGTTTTAAAGCAGAAGAAATTAGAATTATAGCGACGTCGTGGTAAGTCTCGCTAGAGCATAAAACTGAGCATCTAAGCCCAGCTCTCCAGCAAGTGCAAGTTTTCGTGCATTCTTTCTTGTATTTACACGAGAACGATTGGTGGGGCTGGTTCGTATATAATGCTGTTATTGCTATACTAAGAGAGTTATTTAAGCAATCCCAGTCTGTGGCATCTTTCTTCGCCTCTAACGACTTTTGCACTTAGTGGAATGTGCCATACTGATGGAAAAAAGTAGCTTCTTTGCTTGGGGACAAAGATGCCAGACCCACATTTGCGTTAGTTGTTGATTTGACAAAGACCGTGTAGAATGTGAATCAGTAACGGTTGCCCCATAAGGGCTCTAGGGCCTAAACCCCCCAGACGTTTATTAAAACAAAAAGACGGTACAAATTATTATAAATTGAAATATTTACATATTTATATGTTCTTTTTATTATTCTAAAACATTAATTTATAATGGACGGCGTTCAAAGCACTGTAAATTAAAGAGGCATTTATTTATGTTCGGTCTACAATTATTGGTGCCCATGCCTTATATGTAGCAGAATATTGTAACGACTAACGTGACGTCGTGATCTTTACTACGAGATTTTCATACGGAGATGTAGCCCGCGGTTCAGTACTGATTGATCGGTAGAAAGTGTACAACGTGTTCTAAATAAAACTGTACCTATATTTGTCATACGTAATTTTTAAAAGATGCAAAAAACATTGTAAAATCTATTTTTAAAAATAAATTCGTAAGATTGTCGTTCGAAGAAAAGACCTACTCCAAATTTGGAACTAAATCAAGCAGATAAAACTTCACAACGTAATTTTACTGCAGTTTATACTTAAAAAAATGTAACATAACAAAGAACTGACTTTAATAAATAAACTCAAAAGTAAACTGTTACTGAATTTGATCGTTTTTAATAAGCAGATGCACTATGTATGTACATACATATTTATTTAGATTAGATTATATTTACACCTCGATTTACATGTAATTTCTATTATAAGAAATTAACTACACTTGTGGTAGATTCACACATTTACATGTTAAAACAAACAAAATAATTTTATAGTTATTTGTTAAAATAATGCAGAATTGCAACCATTTTGCATCGAAACTCGCACTCTTAATAATGGACAAGAAGTACGATAAAAAACGAACTAGCGGGGGGATTTCTCCCTCGACAAATATTGCAATATAATTCTAACACCTAAAACTAGGCAACCAACGTTGCTTTTATGCATTAATTAACAGTACAAAACAATTTTTTCCACTACTAGTTGTATACGCTTGCATTATTACGTATAATAGTAGGTCGTGAAGTTGTACTTTTTTAAGCGCAGGTAAATAATATTTCATTATAAACTAGTAGTTAATAATGAACATATTTACATTTTCTGATAATACTACAACAGTTTCAAAGAAAAAAAGTTTACGAAACTGCGTACCAAGAGCAAGAGATTTTATTAATTGCTAATTTAAGTTATTAAATCGTTCAATTAATAAATTAATTTGATTTTAAAAAGTATGTTATTTGAAGTTCGCGCTTAATTAAATGTGAATATTATAGAATTAAATATATTTTAGATGTACAATAATAATGTTTTTAAACAATTTAAACAACTTTAGCAATAAAAACTTACGTTATCTGTTTATTTTTGTGTTTTAAATCACAATTAAGAATTACGTCAAAATTAATTCTATTAAACTAATGACAACTGTCAGAATTAATGACTAGATTTTTAATTTAAAATTAATATCTTAAATTTTAAATTTGATTTAGTAACAGGTAGAAAGGTTTTAATAATTCTAGTAGTGAAAAAAATTGTATATATACCACGGTTGAGAAGTTCATTATAACCTGCGCGATTTATATCCCTCGACCCTTCGCGTCTCGCGATCTAATCTATCGCTTAGGTTATAATGATGCACTTCTCAACCTTGATATATAATATACTATAATGTAGTTACAATTAAACGACGAAATTTTTATTTACATAAAAAATTACTTTTTAAAGTCGATACCATTTATGACATAGGATTAGGTTTAATTCTTAACGTTACCTTTGGCAGTTGTAATAGATTTAACTCGTGTTTGGCATCGACTTCAAAAAGTGTAAATAAATTACGTCGTTGAATTGTAAATAAATTAATTCATTATTTTTTACTTTTTAGTGTAGTTTATTTGATGCATTTTTTTGAAGTCGGGTCTTTTTGTTTGTTAAAAGAGTTTTATTTTTTTCTTTTATACCCATGTAAATTTGAGAGATTATTTTCTCATCAGAATTTGACCAAATTAAAATGGGACCACTACTAAGTTACTCTCTCTCTTTGATAAAAAAAGTATAATCGAAATCGGTCAACGTCGTAAAGAATGATCGCTGAACATAGCAAAAAATATATTCAAACGAATTAAGAACCACCTCCTTTTTTTGAAGACAGTTGAAAAATAAGTGGGTTTGTAGATATGATTCCATAAATGCCTCGTTTTCTTGACTTATTGTTTTATTTTGATAAAGCCGATAAAACTTCAAAACATTTTGGTAGTTACCTACATAATGCCATAATGAAGTCTGAAGAGGTTCACATTACCTACAATCATTTTAAAAAATGTAGCACACTTTAAGCCTGACCTGGTTTGAATGGATGCGTCGTCTCTATACAGAGAAAGAAAGAACCAGACACTTCTCTTCAGTTTCCTGAAACACGGTCGCCAGATCTATCAAGTTTCGTTTCTTTTAGAAAACGCTCTGCAATTTCCTTTTTCTTTAACAGAAAAAAAAACAAAGATGGTGCCGTTGCATCCGCTAACACGACCTAGCGTCCAACCATGTGGTTTTGGCCCTTAAAACAAATGCGTTTCTTACTCAATTCCGAGGAAATCTTGTAAGCAAGCAAAGATGGGTTTCAGGCTATTGCAATCTATCGTTTGCGGATTTCGAACTTAATTATATGTGCGATCCAAATCGAAACCTAGATTTGTCACTAGAGTGTCAAGAAGCAAAGCGTGGTAGAGGGAACTTGTCTTCCTCTTTCCTTTGGGGTTTATGTAAATAAACTTTACGCTTTGAACCTATAGGATGTTCAACCGATCCCACATAATTCGGTAGTCGGATTAGGTAAAAGACGAATCTTTAGCGATAACTAGCGAGATAACAGAAGAATCTACGTCAGTAGAAGAGATTACAACGTCGACTCATCTAACGTGAGCCAATAGCAACACGAGTATTTGTAGAGGGAGGAAGTTCATAAGGGATGCTGGCGTTGGTTTTTTTGTCGTGCGAAACAGAAAGGGATGTTTAGGCATTCTATCCTTGCATTGGTAAGCTTTTGGCATGCTAAACTGGCGAACGAAGATTGATAAAAAATAAGTGTTAGTAAAGATTTTACCATCCTCGTTAAGCAGTGAACTGCCGATTTCTTACAAAGATTGTTGTAAAATCTGTGCGATCCAAAACGGAACTAAAAAACCAGAACCTACGTGATTGCGGCCCCCATTACCCCAAAGGCCCCACTGCATTGCAAATTCTCAGTTACGCTGCTGTACGAAATTGCGAATACGTAACAATAGCTCTTACTGCAATAAAAATGATTACTCGAAGCCACGCACGCTCGCTTGGTTCAATTAGTTATGGTAGTCACGTTGGTATTAAGCTTGACGCAAAGAATAAAATTCCAATAATCACTAGGAGTATAAGTAATGCACACAGAACTAAAAGTTAATAGAAAAACAAATACCGCGAGCGTCAAATAAAAAGCTTATCAAAATCTAACAGAAGGAAAACATTGTAAATGATAAAAGAAGTAAACAAGTAAAAATAAGATCAATACGTAGATGAACACAATGAAAACCGATCAAAGAGAAAAAAAATATAACATAACGCATGGAATCGATACCATAAAAATTTCTTCCACTTGATTTTTTGACAATGTAGTAGTCTTACATCAATAATGAAACAATAACATTTGCAATAATGTGTTTGGCGATCTCGTAGCTCAATGCACTCCTGTACACGTCTAGGCATTGACAAAATGAAATCGTCGATGTCTGCTTGTGGTACCTCGTATCAAGTAACTTGAACTTCTTGGATTAACTGTGTCTTCACCCCATCACATCTCACAAATATTTGATGGGATTTAAATCCGGTGAACGTGGTGCTTACAGCAAAACATTGGCGCCTACTTCTTGGAAGAAGTCCATAGTTCGACGAGTAATATAGAGACTTGCGTCGTCTTGCTGAAAATGGACGTGTCAACGGCCATCTAGATAAGGCATCATCAATATAACGCGAAGCTCTGATACTCTCTCAAATAAAGACAGTAGTAATTGGCTACAATAGGTAATAGCTCCCCTTAAACCATTACTCCAACAGACCCGCGTCTTACTCTTTTACGGCCATCGTGTATACCTAGACAGAACCACGATTCGTAGTTGAAGACCACATTATACCATCCGCTTTCTACTGATTTCGTTTTCTGCATTAGTTCAAATTTTGACGACACTGGTTGACAGCCAAAGGAAGCAGTAATCGTGGACGGTACGAAAAAAATTTAAAGTCTCGAATGCGGCGATATAGTATATGCATTGTAACAGGTCTACCTAAACCATTGGTCAGCAATTTAACGAGTAGTAGCAAAACGGTCTCGTAGAGTGAGTTGTCTGAAGCGTCTATCTTTACGCTTTGTGGTACGTCACGGATGACCAGTTAGTCTTCTTCGTGTTCATCTACGTTGTTTTGTCTACATTCAACGCACATGAAAAAATTATTCCTTCTGGGTGCCACACATCTAAGTCACAGAGTATAAATAAATACTACTAAAGAACTAAAACAATCTTCTCCCTGCTTTGGGCCTTTAGACTCTATTTTTGCGCTACTTCTTTTCGGTCTTCGCGACATCAACTTTTTTTCTTAGTCGGGAGGTAGACACTCTTCACGATCCCGTCAAATTAATCTACCTCAGGGAATCGAAGAGTGTTTTCCTCTCTCACCTTAGAATTACCGAGGAATTCTATACGCCTTCAAACAAGGAAAATGAATAATGAAAAGGAATTTAAAATCACAGAATTAAAAAGCACGATTTATTGTCAATAAAAATACATCGTCTAATATCCGACAATATCACGTATCAATGATATTCTTGTCGAAAGTAGCGCTACTATATACACAATCCTTTAAAAAAACAAGAGATTTTTTCTACATTGTGTTAATCAAATATATCACAATATCCCTAATAATATTCACATATAAGTCTTGCATCGATTAACTATAAATAAAACGATCAGAAAGGTACAAATTCGTCCTAAAATTGTATTCAGTTAACATTACATATACTCGATAATAAATAATTTGATGAGACGGTTAAAGTTTCAATGCATTCACAGCCTTAATATCGTCTACTTGGAAAGATAATGCCAATTTAGAAACTTTAAAACGATTAACACGGTACGGTGCTTGGAGATGTTAGAAACCAAGCCGCTCATATGAGGTCAAGCAAAAGCTGTCAACATCGCGTTATTATCCCAAACTATAATATAAAAAAGGCAAAAATACAAAATACACAATAATTAAATATACAAAATTACAAACAACAAAATATACAAATCTTTAAGGTAAGCATTCTTTATCGTACACTTTATTCATAGTCTCTTGCCCGTTTTCAAGATTACATTCCTGAATGATATTTCTACCAATATGAAGATCGGTGTTTTTATGAAACAAATGTTTGGGATCCTCACCGTTTGTCACACTACACTGTTCTAATTCTTGCATAAAGTTTAATTTGGCGTTCGCTTCATTTTTTTTATCACAGTTTTTTTCTACACTTCTAATATCGTCTTGAATCAGCAAAGGAACGTAACTTTGCGCCTGCACATCTTCCGTTTCGCTTAAGTACACCGGATTGTGATGCGAATCTTTTAAAAATAAATCGGGATGAATTATGTTGTGATGTTGATATCCCGGCTGTTTTTCGCAGTGCTTACGATCAGACGAAATTGTGTACGAATACGGCAAGATTCTAAAACGACATAATTTTAGAAATGATTATAAAATCAAGTAGAATGCGTACCCTAATTTATGATTGTGGCTTTGGTTATTCGAAGATTCAGTTCTTAGAAGTTTGACTGCGAGTAAAATAAGTGCTAGTAGAATGACGGCGCCGCATATTGGTACTGCTATCGTTGCTGCACGAAACCACACTTCAGATTCGGTGTATAAAGTTGAGTCTTGTTTGGTCCCTACGGTTTCAACGATGCGGTTATCAGTCTCGTTACTAATGGCACCTAGAAATTATATATAGAATGAATTAATTACTGTTGGTAGAAATAGTACCTAAGACGGTGTCGTTTAACAACACTTTGGTCTCTGGGCTGTCCGCATGATTGCACATATCATGGTAGCAGCATAGTAGGAGCGATTTGGAATGAAGTTTCTTTCGATAATGCGATTTCGAAGTACTACTCGTGGGATTGTTTTCACACCACTTCCTCTGGTTTCTGAAACATAAAAATCACGTTTAAATATTCAATTGTATCTTTGATGTGTTTGTAATGTTACATTTTTTATGCGGTACACAACGTCGCCTAGACCAACTACAAATTAAAGTCAGTGAATCATTTCCACAATGATTCATTAATCGCGTTTTAAAAAGACACAGAAACCAAATTAGCGTCAACAATGAATAATAAGGATGAGTATTTACATATCACAAAACATTCCTATTTTTCAATGTTTTATTTATTTGTTTGCTGATGTTATTTAAATATACTTAATATAATTTGAGAATTAATCTGTCAACATAATTAAGACATTTTTTTCCGTTTTCAAAATCTGTGATTTTTGATGTTATAACAGCACTATTTTTAATACTTTCTGTTAAACATTAAATCTACAGAGATTTTTCTTGGCGTTGACAGAGCAAGTTGCTGGAAGGATGATGCTTGGGAGTATGGTGTTGACAAGGTCCCTAAGGTAGAGTGAATTAAACCAAAGACGACTCAGAAAACTCAAAGCGGGTCAAGCTACTAGTTTTATTGAAGTTAGCGAACTGAGAGGAGTTACAGCTATAGACAACAAAGCGAAAATCTTCTGATCAACATTGTAATTACTGCTCATATTTCAACAACCGGGACTACGTCATATGAAACCACCAGGTCGGATTTTTATGTTAATAAGCTAGATGTTGGTTGTTTGTTTGAGTTCTTAGATTTTTTTCACGCCCTGCTGAAAACCCTTAACCCAAAACGTTAGCAATAGACAATACGTCATTTATAGAAGGTCACTCACCATTGCTGTCATTGATTAAAGATCAGTGTTGAAATAACGCTTTATGAGTGAAGAGGAAATTTTCGGTTAAATGAAGCAACAGTTTCAATAATATAAAAAATAGGGGGTTAGATGCTACACCCGTTAGAAGTTTATAGCGGGTCCCTATCCCAACGCTAATTTTTCATAACGTCAACCAACTAATTCAGAGGTTCATAACGCCAACTTTCGCCTGCGATCGTAACGCCAACTCCAACATCCATTCATAACGCCAACTCTTATCCAGTGAATATAACGTCAACTATCATCATAACGTCAACAAACGATCTTTTTTCTCTATTGTACCTGCTACCTTACGCAGCGATTACTTTATAAAATATCGTAAAAACCTATTAAAATGTCTGATGTTTAAGTGAAGCGTCTGATATTGAATCGCCTACGTTGGATGTAATACGAGAGTTATGTGGCTTTATCAAAGAAGGGCTGCAAATTAGATCCTTGGCAAAGCGGAAGTATCAGTTAAATGATCAGCGAATCCGAGATACAACAGCCCAATTTGATCAAAATCGCGATGTAAGTGCATTGTTGAGATTTGTGTCGCACGCGGTTCACCGTTATATGGAAAGTTGGCCGATACTAGTAAAAGTATAATGTCGGCGACTACGATATTGTGGAAGAAGATGGTGAAACGAATGTTGACGTATTTTTTTACAAACCCCTCTGTTTATGCCATACTTCCCTGCAATCATTTCGGCTTTTGTGGAACATTCCGAGACACTATAGAAAAACTGAGGGCCGCCTATAAACGTCCACACGAAAAGGATGGTCATCTTGTAGATTACTCATTGTGTTCACTAGATAGGCGATCTATTAAAAGTTATATCAGCATAATTGTATACTTTCAATAATTTTTTTTATGAATCAAACTTATGTTGAAATTAGTAGTATTAGAGTTTTGAAAAGTTGGCGTTGGGATCGCGGTTTGCGTTATGATCTCTGTTTGAGAGTTGGTGTTATGATCGAGGTTGGCGTTATGAACGAAGGTTGGAGTTGGCTATATGAACGCGGTTGGCGTTATGAACCTTCAAATTAGTTGGTTGGACACGTTTTTAGCGTAGCGAAAAATGCAGCACAGTAGCATCGATTGCCTGAGAAAGAAAGAATTGGACCGCTCCACTCCTAAACGCTTAACCTTCCGTTGCGCACTGACGAATCATGACCTCGACTTGTCTTACTGTCTGTAAAAGTTTTACTTAAGAAAAAAACAAAAATGTTATGTGACTGAGTAATTACAAAAATATATAAAGAGTACAACCAAAAAGGCCGTAACACAAACAGAGAGTAGACGCCAACTAGAAAAACAAACATTCAACATCAAGACCCAGTTGAATTTGAATAATTTTAGACAGATTTCTTCAAAGGTCGAACGGTTTTGTATGCTCACAAAAAATGATAATACTGTATCTCAGCTTTAATTTGACAAATTGAAGGTAGTCATTGCCATTTGGATATTTGGATCTAGTCTCAAACCGCGCAAATATATGTATTGGAGTGTTCAGAGATCTTCACAATGAAGCGATTTCAAGTTCTAGGTTTAGATTTAAAATCTTTATTCCAAAATCTGCGTCATCAAGATAAGACCACTGATCATTCATCTACGTAAGTGTTTATGAGTCATCTACCAACCGGCGAAAAAAGCATAGACTGTAGTATAAGATCCTTCATAGTTTCAATCATCCCACGAAAACCCATGAAGTATAGATTTAAACTTTCACTCATAGGTCTGTAATGACAAACTGCTTTACGCTTCTCTCGCTCAGAAAAATATCTCAATGTAATTACGGTTGTATGAGTATCGTAAGAGAAAAACAAATCATAAATTGTCGATTGAAAAAAAAAATAAAACAAATGAAGAAAAGTAACGCCAAAGTATACCTGTTACATACGGCGTTACTCTCGGAACAAATATAGAACAAACGTTACAAGATTCTAAAAATAATTTAGAAATGACAAAAAAAACTTGAAGCTAATTCTAAAAATAGTGAAGTAAAAAATTTAGTTATAAATAGCTTAATAGAGACTAACATCTTATCAGCCTCCACCAAAGATATATCGAAACTGCTCTTCCCCATCAAGTATTCAAATTGTTAAAGATTTTATTTTAATTTTGTGTATGTTTTTTGAAGATATATATAAATCCGTTGGTTTGTAGGTAGTGTCTTTGTATCGTGTTTGATGGACGTATTCTTTCGGGAAAGACCCGGTATTTAGGTTTGTTTTATTCATTTCGTGTTCTTTAAGATTATTTGAGTTAATTTGCATTAATTTAAAGTTATTTCACGTTTTTCAATTAATCTTAATTTTATGAAGTACCTACGTATTTAATGCATAAGCACTTGAGTCTTTTAGGTCGATTTTATTGTCATAAGTTTCAAGTACATTTATAGTTTACTTCCGATAGTCTTGCTTCAAAGATTAAGATTGTAACAGAATTTTCGGCTTTGGATATTTTAAAAATTTTTGCTATTGTTGCAGTTCTCGTCGTGAGAAACGTCGCCAATAGACACTTGCTTTTGCGTGTTGATTTAATTTGGCATCTTTGTCTACGTCTTTATTGTACGGTTGATCTCTCTCATGGAGATTTACGTCAGATTTTTCAAATAGGATAGTGGTAACCGAGGGTATACAAAAGAATTAATTTTCGTTTTTAAAAGTTAAGTTTTTCAAATTTGAAGACTTTGCTATACCTTTTCGACTCGGGGATGTAGTTTGCGGTGGGTTTCAACCCTTAAAATTTTAAATTATAAATAGATTCAGTAAAAGTTTAAGTTATTGGAATTTTCTGAGTTCGTATGTTTTATGGTTTCAACGTTTTACCCGAGTTGAGTTTAATTAACGTATCGAAAAGACTTTGTGCCTTATAAATCCATTCTTTCTACATATCATTGCGGACATGTATCTCGTCGAATTTTTGAGCAATATCTTCTGGAGCTTTACAACCAACCGAACTTGAGGTTTTAGAAACTTTGATTTTAAACAAAGTAAAGTTTGTTGCTTGTTTCTCGCACCATTAATAGAACTATAAATTAACGACGCTTACGATTTCTTGGTCGTTTGAATTATTTTAAAGTCGATTTGTAACAGTTTTACAATTTTTTTAATTTCGACGTCGAATCAGTGAAATGAAAACGGACAGTAGTATTAAGGTTTTTGATTTCGTTGCTTAAATTTACGAAATTTATTTTGTAGTGTGTTTTATTCTGTTTTTGTTGCGTACAAGGCCTTTTGCAATTTTAATTTAACTTAAAGATACCTAACCGATTTGTTACATTTTGTAACTTCAGTTTTAATCCACGGTCTGTATTGTTTCCCTTTTAAATGTTTTTATTCTATTTTTTGTCATTCTATCTTTATTCATGTAATTATTGTATTTTTTTTTTAATTTGTGTTTAATTTTTTAATTTTGTTTAATCTTCACTGAGCACCGGCAATTACCTAGTTTGTGTTACTTTTATTCAGTTCGTTTTATAACAGCTCACGTGCTTCGTCGCGGTATTGTTATTTCCTCATACTTCAACAAGGCTTCCCCTAATATTACACAGTTTTGTAGATCCACGTCTTCATCTTCCATGTTGAGTTGGGGATTTCTTGTTCATTTCTTTTGCAACTTTTATCTTCTCTATTTCTTCATTATATCTAATACACGTTCAACGCGTCATGTATTTAATGTTATTTTCGTTTTTTAACGACATAAATAAGTCAATAAATATAAATGTAGCATCAAAAAACGTACACAACAAATATTCGTCGTTTATCAGTTTTAAAGAAAAATACGAACCTTGATCTTTGATGACGATTTCTTTTGGTTTGGCTTACTGAGATATTGATATTAGTCTTCCTATTAAAAATTTTTATATTAATTATTTATTTAAGAAATGCGGCAGTCCAATGTTTATTTAGAAAGAGTAAATGACGATATAATGTCAACTATCTTGACTTATCGATTATTCAAAAAATGGATAATACTATTTGTTCAAAGAATATTATAATTAAACGGTTACGCAATATCATTAAAATAATCTGGTTCAAAGAATAATAGAGAATTTTAATGTTTACAAGCAAACGAAGAGAGAATTCCGATAGTGACCTTTGTGCTTATTGATTAATAAGACTAATTAGTTATTATAAAGTATAAAAATTTATTGTTGAACAAAGAAACATCTTGCAGAAGATAAAAAACGCGTTTATCTAACATATGGAAATAATGTTGATAAAGCTTTATCATGTAGTTTACATTAGCTTATTGTACTTAAAAAAAACAACTGTTATTAAATGGTCTTAATGATTTTACAGTTTGTTTTTTAGGCAATAAATACTAGTTTTTTTTATTATTTTAAACTCTTGGTACTATCAGACAAATACCAACGACCAAGTTCAGCCAAAACCTAAAAGAATTTCACGAAACTTGAATTACATATTTACAATTTTGGTTTTGGCGTCCGCAGCACAGTAGTAGAGTATTTTGTACCGTCAGACTAATACTTCTGTACATGAGCTATGTGCTTGTGTCGTCGATACTTTATTCCTTGATCATTGATTTCGTAGTAGAAGTATAAGTTTTTCTTACTCTCCTTTGCCACCGCAAATAATCTTTAGCATTATTTTTTTCAGTTTAACATAGTCATAATTCTGATCTCATCTGCATAATTATACCACAAATAATTGGTAATCTGCATGTTGTTTTAAGCAGTACTACAAAAAATAGAGACAAACTTCAAGAAGTGTAGATAAAGTTGGCAACAGAACAATTGTAGTCACCAGGATAATTTCAGAGTACAGAATGCTCTAATACGACTATAAATTAATGCATTTTGTGATGCAATTAATGCACGGCACACCGTATTTATGATACTTTCCTTCTTCGGATTATTACATGTTGTCAATCACTTCAAAACAACCTAAACAGCAATATATTTGATTCAAAGGACGACATTGAAGTGAATTATGTTTTTACGCAGAAACCTTAAGACTTTCTACATATATTTGGCGGTCTTTTGGCTGCCTAGTTCTCTTATATCTAACGATAGTTTCATTCCTAAGAATAAGGCAGCTAAAAGAAAAATATTGGAATGGATACACAAAACACACGGAAGGAAATCGTAAAAACAAATGCCATCAAAAATTTATTTAAAGAAAAAGCAACAGAGATAATTATAATACAAAAGAGAGAAGATAAAGACGACCCCGTCAATGTAGAAGTAAAAGAGATCGAACGGACAAAGAAACACTTAAAAATAGAAAAGCACAACAGCAGAATGGCATTAGAAATCAAATGCTAAAGTATGAAGACCAAGCATTAAATGAACTACTGCCTAACGAATAGAAAGTGAAAAAAACTATTTCAATATACATATAAAAAGAGAGAAGAGTAATCCGGAAAATTGTTGTGGAATAACACTCTTGAAGACGGCTCAAAAACTACTGAGTAAGGAACTATCACATTTAATGTGACTGCATTTATGTGCTCTGTCGATCTATGAAAAGTATTCGGTCGTTAATCTTTCTTCAAGGTTAATAGAGGTTATACAAGAACTAAACGAAAACACTCTTAAATTCACGTAGATAATCAACTAAACCAAATCGTAAAATGGAACAAAAGAACATACCAATAGTGTAATAGCGAAGGCTTCCACGGCCGGAATCTATACTAACATTAGAATGTCTTCCGGGTTTGGACCGTGTCATAGATGCAACCGAAGCTGCCAACGTTTCGCCCACTTTCATAAGGGGCTTCATCAGGGCGTGAGATAAATCGCAAAACTCAAACAAGCAATCGAAATCTAACTAAGAACTTCTCAAAAGTTAGGTTATCCACTTGTAAAACAAGCCATAACCTAAACTATGAAAAGGTAAGAAAGAAAACGATAACCTGAAAAAGCAAACGAAAATCTAACAAAGAACCACTACCGAGTTAGGTAATCAACTTGTGAACCAAGCCAGATTCTAAACTAGGTAGAAGTGACTTAAGAAGAAATAGTCTCCGTATTTAAAGGAACAGGATCGTCACGGATGATTAAGCTCGACCCTGATCGAAACAACTCTTTTATCTTCATCTTGAGTTGGCCAACACTCTATCCCCGGATGATTGGAAATTCTTTGACAACATTACTTACCAGCAGTCTGATACCACTCTACGACTAACCACTGAAGGTCATCTCAAAAAGTTTCAATTATTGGAATCCAAGAATCGTAAAGTTTCTTCTACTACTAACTCAGTAAAGACGGTTGTCAATTTATCTAGTTTGGTTCTCACTTCAGAACAGGAATCGGTGCTTTCTAAGGGTTTGAATTTTGCGGTTGCTCCTAAACGTATTCCTAAAGAAGATATTCTATGTGCTGTTAAGTCTTCTATAAGACATCTTCCTCGCCACATCTCAGATCCCATTCGTATTAACACTGGCAAAATCCTTGAATCATCTAAAATTCCTAAATCCAACATTTCTAAGTCGGAAGAGTCAGCTCTAAAAAGTCTTCGTAAGAACCCTGATATTATTGTTCTTCCAGCCGACAAGGGCAACGCCACTGTAGTTTTGAACCAAATTGATTATGTTACGAAAATCAATTCTATTTTGTCTGAAACTTACGCCCTTCTCACCCATACCCCCACTTCGAGGATTGAACGCGAGGTTAGCCAAATCATCAAATCTTCCAATCTGCCTCCTGAAACTAAACGTCGACTTACCCCATCAGATTCTAAACCACCTCGTCTATACGGACTTCCCAAAATTCACAAACAAGGTATTCCTTTTTGACCTATCGTGAGTACTATCAATCTCCTACTTACAAGCTAGCCAAGTTCTTGTCCAACATTCTTTGCGAGTTTACAGGTAAAACCTCTTCTCACATCCTCAACTCTCAGCATTTTATTCAACGTCTAGAAACTATAAAACTTGAACCCCAAGATCTTCTCGTGAGCTTTGATGTTACTTCACTTTTTACTAAAGTTCCTATTGAGGATTCGCTTATTATCATCAAACAGATTCTGTCTCAACATGGCAAGGACTTGAGTTTGGTTCCTCTTATTGAAAAGTGTCTATCCTCTACTTACTTCCAATTTGATAATAAGTTTTACGAACAAGTTTCTGGTGCTGCTATGGGTTCTCCTCTATCACCTGTTGTAGCTAACATTTTTATGGAATCCTTTGAAACGGTTGCTTTGGAATCATCAATATTAAAACCTAAAGTGTGGTTTAGATATGTTGACGACACGTTTATTGTTTGGTCTCATGGTCATCTTGAATTGTCTAAGTTTCTTGATCATCTTAACAATCAACACTTAGATATCAAATTTACTATGGAAATCGAAAGTAATGGTTCTCTTCCATTTCTTGACGTTCTTGTGACTCGTAAGCCCGACGGACTTCTAGGCCATTCTGTTTATCGCAAACCCACCCATACGGACAGATACCTTCATGCTTCGTCTCATCATCATCCTGCACAGAAACGTTCTGTCATTGAATCTTTGGTTCATCGTGCCTTTTCTATTTGTCAACCTGAGAATCTAGACTCAGAACTCCGTCATCTTACTAGAACCTTAGTGAACAATGGTTATGTCAAGCGAGATATTCATAGAGTTATTAATCGTCGTTTACATCCACATACTCGATTACCTAAGGACATTTCTACTCCCGAATCCAACCCGAAATTGGCCTTTTTACCCTACATTCACAAGGTTACAGATCAAATAGGAAACTCCTTCGTAAGAATGGTATTAAACCCATATTCAACTCGACAGGCAAAATCTCTCAGATTCTTCCTTCTCCCAAAGACAAATTTCCTACACTTTCATCTCAAGGTGTATACCAAATTCCATGTTCTTGTGGTTTAGTCTACATTGGTGAAACCGGTCGTTCCGTCATTACTCGCATTTCAGAACATGATCGTTGTATAAGGAAAAAGGTATACTTCCAAGTCTGCGGTTGCTGAACATCATTTTACTACAGGTCACAAGATAGATTTTGATAATGTTTCGTTGATTGCCAAATCTCCATTCTTTTTCAACAGGAAACTCCGAGAAAGCATAGAAATCATCAAACACCCCAATAACTTCAATCGCGATCATGGTTTCGAACTATCCCCTCTTTGGTTCCCGGTTATTAGTCATTTAACAAAAACACGCCCCCTAGCAACCGTAACCCAATCAGGGTCGAGCTTAATCATCCGTGACGATCCTGTTCCTTTAAATACGGAGACTATTTCTTCTTAAGTCACTTCTACCTAGTTTAGAATCTGGCTTGGTTCACAAGTTGATTACCTAACTCGGTAGTGGTTCTTTGTTAGATTTTCGTTGGCTTTTTTAAGTTTATCGTTTTCTTTCTTACCTTTTCTGAGTTTAGAATCTGGCTTGGTTCACAAGTTGATTACCTAACTCGGTAGTGGTTCTTTGTTAGATTTTCGTTTGCTTTTTCAGGTTATCGTTTTCTTTCTTACCTTTTCATAGTTTAGGTTATGGCTTGTTTTACAAGTGGATAACCTAACTTTTGAGAAGTTCTTAGTTAGATTTCGATTGCTTGTTTGAGTTTTGCGATTTATCTCACGCCCTGATGAAGCCCCTTATGAAAGTGGGCGAAACGTTGGCAGCTTCGGTTGCATCTATGACACGGTCCAAACCCGGAAGACATTCTAATGTTAGTATACCAATAGTGTGCTACACAGATGAGACGCTGTCCTGATCGCGGAATCTGAGAATTAACTTCAGCGCCTTTTATGCAAGTTCGTAACAACGGCGAAAAAGTATAATATGGTCTCTAGAGACAAAATAAAATGGTAAGTAATATCCAAAGAACAAATTCGGTGCAAACTTGAAATAGAAACAAAAATGATAGAAGAAAATATGCATTCGTATATCTATGTGTAGAGGTATCCAGCAACCACAACACTCATAGTGAAGTAAAGCGACAAACCATGCAAAGTGCAACAGTCTCAGGTTATCTAAGAGACAAGCAAGGTCATCGTTTACAAAACTATGGTTCGATACATGGAGCAGAAACCCGAGCTGACACCACTAAGACGAAATACAGCGGAAATTAACACACTAAAAGCATCTACTGGGAAAACAAGACAAAACATAAGAAACCAATGTAACATTACTCATATAGCGGAATTTGTAAAAAAACGGAAAAGAGAATGGAATGATCACGTGAACAGAACCGATGACAGTAGAATTATCAAAATAGTAAGAAATCAAAAACCACCACAAAAAAGAAGTAAAAAAAGAGATAGGTCGAAAGTTTGGGTTCCACGTCAACAGAAACTCCATAGACAATCAAACGATGCGTAAAGAAAAACAGACAAAAGTCTAATTAAAAGAAGTAGAAGAAATAAGTCCTAATATAATCCAGTTTACTCAATAGAATAAATCATAAAAGATCAAAAATGTTTAGTAAATTAGGTCGCCATTAAAGTTCAGGTTAAACGTTTTCTGGAAAAGACGCGTATAAGGGTTGTAACTGAAGATAACAACATTTATGAAATGTTTTAATAAAGCGAGATAAATATCGATGACTAAGCCAAAATTCTATAAGAAACTTCTACGCTTAGATAGTCAATCAAATCAAACTCTAAACCAAATAAGTAAATTTCGGAATCAAGTGTCCAAAGAAAATGTTTTATTCTGACCTAAAATTATTTGGTTCTTGCTCCGTCAGTTTACTATGATTTCTTTTAAAAACACAATTAGTTAAAGTCTTTGTTAGTTAATTTATATTGCTCATTAAGTAAGATTGCAATTAGTTTACTGATCATTGTGTAATTGTATACGTAAATATTTGACAATGATTCTATTCGGTTTTTCTTTACGAAATCCCTTAAGAGTTTTACTTATTCGAGATTAAAATTAAGCAATAACTCACAAGTTATAAGCCATCCGACTGCAATAGTACCGTGTGTACAGCTTTAAGAGTCAATCTCGTACAAAATAAGTATCTCCTCTCTCTCCTAATGAGTCGAGAATGTAATTGTCTAAACTAATACCAATCTGTTACAAAATCCGAGATGATTGCTTTCAAAGCGTTAATTGACAACTGCCGACAAAAAAAGTCAAATCTAATACATGTAACTGATTCTAAATCCTTAAGAGCAAGAATTCCATAAATTTAGAATACGAAAAGATCTACTAAATTTGCTCCCAAAGTCCTTGGCAAAGTTGGTATTGTAGCGCAAAACAAAGCAAAAGTTTCTAGAACTCAAACCTAAACGTTTCATCTAAACGGATAGTGCACCTAAATTTCATTTTCAAGATTTGAGAAAAACATTTCCGTTGGATATTCGGCGTTCGCCTCAATGCCAAAAAGTTTATATTACCATTACCATGTACCAACTAGATGCAGACATAAAAGTAATTTGACTAAACACAAAAAAACAGATGTGTTTTCTTTGAGTTTGGTATACCTTTTCTAAATTTTCTAAATGGTATTATTCGGATACTGTCAATATTTGAACCCGTGGAACTGCTGGTTCCCGGTAATTGTTTTCTTGTCTTCATGTCGAAAATCATTTGCAACATCTCAATAATGTCATAGATGAACTAATATTATGTTGCAATTATAGGAGGTAAATTTGTTCTGCTATAAGTGTTTCGATGTGATTTTCGTACCCTATACGTTTCGTTCCGGAACGCCCATTTTGCTACATTCAGAGTATCGGCTGTCAGTTTTATTTTTGACTTATGCATATTGAAACATTCGCAAAGTTTTTGTAAATTTCGAGAGCATTTACGTACTTTTTTATCCACGTCTAGAACGTTCACGAAACAATATAGAAGATTCTCTAAAGATAGCAGAAATATATAAAAGCGATACAAACGAATCATAGGTCAGTTATTTCGAAATCGCAAGTGTTAAAACATATTTAAATAAAGAAGTGATTAACGCGTGTCGAGATAAATATAACGGAGTATAATCTTACGTGACTTTAATGTAAACAAGTGTTAGACAGAAGTTATCCGCGGACATTATCTTTTGAGTGAGTGTACTATATAAATTAGCGTAAGTGTTTTTCTTAGTTATCCTTAGATTTAATTAGTTTCGTGTAGTTATAAACGTGTAAATATTTTTAGTATACATAAATTAGTTATAGTTTCCGTTACAATATTAATAAAAGCATATATTTCAGTTTTGGTTGCAAGAAGGTCGATACATGTAATCTAAGGTTCGCGTCCAGTAAAACCTTCATTTTTAATTATTTGCCTTCAGCCACATAATGGTTGCATCGATTTTACTATATGTATGATACTTCTGATGGCCTTTCTAGGCGCCTTGGGTATAGCCTTTTTCGAAATTGTGCATGTCGAGTCTATTAGGTACATCGAGTCGATAATTTGGTTTCACGTCCGATTGGCGATTTTGGTTACTTACACCAATTGCTAGGCGTAATTTGGGGTTAAGTCGAAGTTTTTAGGCGATGGACGATTAACTTGAGAACACACCTGCGATGTTATGAGTGAGAGTCATTTTGAAGCTTGACGCATTCGGGCTCATAGAGTTCATTGAATCAATTCGAGCTAATTATTTGTGATATCAATCTATATCTAACTTTTCTTCACTTTTAGCAATTTTAGGAGACGATTCAGGTGAGCCAATAGCTATTAGCATCACTGGACAATCGTAAGTACATATCCTTTATTATTTATTAATTAATGTAATTGTCGAACGTCAATACGTACGATTTAGATATACGTGTTATTAAGACTAATGTATGCAGATTCTGATTGCGAAAGTCACTGTATTTTGCATCGATTAAGTTAGACTTTCGAATTGTAACACAATAATTAGATGTAGAAAGGGTTGCCCAGTTTAGTGGCCTGCAACACCATTTTTATCAGTGATATTTATTAATAAACTCAAATACTAATATCTGGATAATTCTACATCCTTTCTCTATCGTCTTGCCGAAATAAATATATTTGTTGTTATAACCTGCGTTTTGTCATTTATTCTCTTTAAGTGTTAGATGCATTTAGAGGGTGTCTTTCATTACCAGCTTCCAACCGTTTTGGCGACTTTTAAGATTACTTTATGATCGGCACATCGAGACCTGCGATCCACTCACCGAATCATGCCGTGCTAGCCGCCAGCAATTAAGTTATGAGAAAATTCTTGTAACAATTTTTAAACTCTTTTTCTTGAAGCAGGTGCCGCATGCATCCTGAATTTGGTCGGCTTGACCAAGACATAGCACAGTCGTGATAAATCCACACCTTTCCTCCGTTAAACTTCTTTTACGGCTGTCAGACAATTGGTTCTACTTCAGCTTCTATAATCGCCTTTCAATATGTCTATCATTCTGCGGGTAGAACACAACAAAGCAAAGTAATTGCAAAAGAACTAATCGACAATAAATAAATAATATTTTAGCTTTAACTGATACCAAAACTGTTCTTCTGTCAGTGTCCAAAGCACTGCTAGTTATTATCTATCTAAATAGTATATTTTCAAGTATAAGCGAGATAAAAATTAAAGTAGAAACGTTGATAAAGCCTTAAGCGAGGTATGCAATGCAACATAAAATATTCGATAAGGTATTAGAAGAAAAGAAAAAAGTTGTTCCTTAAGACATTTAATCTGTATTCACTTTCTGGTCTGGTTTCTGCTCTATAGTCTCAGTCTTAAAATTACGGTACTATTGCAGAAATTGTGACAATGGCGGATAAAGGTTAGTTTAATAAGAGAGACACACAAATGCAAAATCACAAAATTCAAATATTCTTTTTTTGTAACAAAAAATTTAAAACAATTTGTATTGTGTAATAGAACACTAACTATAAATATTTAAGAACCAAGCACTACATCAAATAGACAATAAGTTGTCGAAACGTCGCAATTGAAATGTGTTTTATTTTCTACTAAGTCGTAAGGTTAATTGATACTTTAGCAAATGAGGTCATAAAATTAAGTTTTTAATCAATGTGATTGCTACTTGTGACTAAAAATACAATGAAACGATCATGTTTCGGTGCTAAACAAATTATTACTCCAAGCAGTAACTAATTTTCACCCAACGATAGAATCAACATTGCGAATAACTCGATAGTAAATTATTCATCAAGTACATAACAGTAAAACCAAGTCAAGTATCAAAGCATAAACGAGTTTTCTGAATAGACCTCGTAGTAGTACATCATCAAAAAAAAAGTAAAATTGCCTGTAAATCCTGTCAGAAGAAAAAAACGTAAACCATTGTATACGACCAATAACGTTTATGAAATATTACGTAGAACTAGCAATTCCACGATTAATAATTTAAAGAAAATCGTACTTCCGCATTTCCAGTTTCAACATTCACCTGCTGTTGAATCCCGTTATTTTTAAAAATATTATGGATCGCGGTTTTCATGTGGCATTAACGACAAGCAATTGGAATGTCATTTGCTTGTAAAAGAAACTTTTCGTCCGGTATGGAACCTTATACTTGCTTGTATTTGCCTTCTTTAATTAAATAACTTCTAATATAACTGTTATTCAAACGCTACTGAAATTAATGATAGCGATGGAAGTACATTCTCCGACATGAGCGACTGGCGCCTGCACTTGCGGTTTTATTAATTATTATAAGTATAATGATTTCATAAAAACATTACTTTATTTTCGGTTTCTGTGTCAACTGCATATTTCTCCGACATAATTAATTGTGTTCAAGTGTTTCTAAATGCCTCGCTCTTACTTACTATTTCGAAATTAAATTTACTTTGCATTGACGTATATAAACACTAACGACTTAAATTTGACGCTAAACATAAGAACACTTAGGTTGTCTCAGTTTTTAGCTTCTTTTAAAAACACCATCATTTTCAGAGAATAAGTAATTTTAAAAACCTTTTAAATTTTGTCTTCGCTAAAACTGTTAGAATGTCATCTAAACCTCAGCTTCCTATACCTTTGTAGTTTTATTGTACACTACAATAGACCACACTAGACTACATCATATAATATGAATGAATACGTGTACTTAACATTCATGGATTTTGAAAAATAATCCTACTATAAGATTTCGTATTGGTAGCAGATACGTACAATCATAGCCTATTTGATGATACAATTTAAGTAAATTCGCATTACCTGAATTACGAGATAAGAAATCTTTAAAGCACTATAATAAAGAGTACGTTCAATAACCTTCACATAAAGAGAAATACTTACTGAAAGACCTAAACAAAAATTAGAGTAAATCATTTACAGAATAAACAAAGATAGGTAGTTACGTTAAGCAACATACAAAAGGTTAAAAACATATTAAATTTAACCATCTCATTAATTAAGTCTTCCTGACTAAACCTAAAACAATCAAGAAGTCTGAAAGACACAAAACAAAAGAAAGTTGAATGTTGATAAAAAAAATGAGTGGATTCAGCTCAAGGACTATATGCGCAAACACGAATAACGATAGAATCTCATAAAAAAGGGGACAATAAGTAGAGTAAAAAATCTGCAAATGTCGACCAAAAATTAAAAAAAGAGAGAAACGCCGAATTGGTAGTTTACTGTCTTGGTTCAATAGTTATTGAATGTTTAAACCGTTTTTCTAGAAGATGATACTGATGATGACCTAAAAACACGGCAGATAATGAATCTAAATACAAAGATGAGGTGCCTCAGGCGATATTTGTGCAATATTGAAACAAAAAAAAACTTAATTGGCAAAAGAAATTTCTAAATGCTACGGATGACGAAAAAAAAGGTTCTAGATCTCTTCGTCCAGACATTATCACAATGAACAAAACCTATCGATTTCTGTACATTTTTGAGAAAGAAAGAATGTTATGCATTACAGAAAAGACGAATTTAGACTCTGAATACTACTTATATCACCATTCCGTGACCCAAATGTATAAAACTATACCATAATTACACGGATCGAGTTTATTGACTTAGATTGAGCAAAAAAGTAGAAGAAATTGACGATAGTTAAAGTCTAATCGAAGAAAAAATCGATAAGAAGTTCAAAAAAACTACAGAGATTTGAACAGATCTGGTGCAGTAAACATGGAACAACGACTCTAATATAATGGCATAACAGTTTTGAGCTTCATTAGCAGAACAAAATTTTTAAAAATACAGTAGAAGAAATCAATGAGATGGAGAAACATAGAGGATTAAGTGGTATGTCCTGAATAGATAATATTTTCAGTATAAGAATTTCCACAAAGTTTACGGCACCATTATTGCCTTGCAATTATAATTGCTATATTCAGAAAGTATTAGTAATAGAATATCGGCAGCTTTCCCTCTCCTTTTACCAAATTAATTTAATTCGGAAGGTGAATTAAAATTAATTCACGATTTCGCGTTATAATTCACGGTATTGCGTTTTAATCCGCGGTTTGATTAACTTTTTCCAGTTTTTACTCGTAGTTTCACGGTATAATTTTTGTTCGCCTTTTAATCGGCGGTTTAATTCACGATTTTTCGTTTTAATCCACGGTTTAAACTGTGGAATACTTTGTTTAATCACATAACTTTAATTCGCCTTTTCATTTTAATTTGTGCTTTAATTTTAACTTTTGTTTTAATTGGCGGATTAATTTATGTTTGGTAAAATAAATTAAAAAGAAAAAGCAAATTCAAATTATTCCACGAATTACAAATTAAAACGCAAATTAAAATCAAAAACAGGAATTAAAATGATTTGATCAAACGGAAATTATTCCACGAATTACAAATTAAAACCCAAATTGATATTAGTTAAACCGCGGATTAAAACGCGAATAAAACCGTACAGCAATCGATTAAATCGCGATTCAAAATGTCAAACAGTGAACGCAAATTAAACAGTTTATTGACTTAGATTGAGCAAAAAAGTAGAACAAATTGACGATAGTTGAAGTCTAATCGAAGAAAAAATCAATAAGAAGTTCAAAAAGCAGTACAGAGATTTGAACAGATCTGGTGCAGTAAACATGAAACAAAAACTCTAATATAGTGGCATAACAGTTTTGAGCGTCATTAGCAGAACTTATAACAAAATTTTTATAAATACAGTAGAAGAAATCGACTAGATGGAAAAACAGAGGATTAAGTGGTATGTCCTGAGTAGATAATATGTTTAGTATAAAAATTTCCACAAAGTTTACGGCACCATTATTGCCTTGCAATTATAAAAAGGTATATTCAGACAGTATTACTAGTAGAATACCGTCGGCTTTCCCTCGCCTTTTACCGAATTAATTTAATTTGCGGGGTGAATTAAAATTAATTCACGATTTCGCGTTATAATCCACGGTTTTGCGTTTTAATCCGCGGTTTGATTAACTTTTTCCAGTTTTTACTCGTAGTTTCACGGTATAATTTTTGTTCGCCTTTTAATCGACGGTTTAATTCACGATTTTTCGTTTTAATCCACGGTTTAAACTGTGGAATACTTTGTTTAATCACATAACTTTAATTCGCCTTTTCATTTGATTTGTGCTTTATTTCACGAATTACAAATTAAAACCGAAATTGATTAAAACGCGAATTAAACCGTAAAGCAATCGATTAAATCGCGATTCAAAATGTCAAACAATGAACGTAAATTAAACTGTAAAAACGCGAATAAAAACTCGAAAAAGTTAGTCAAACCGCGGATTAAAACGCAAAACGATAAATTAATCCGCGGATTAAAACGCGAAATCGTGAATTGATTTAAAAGCTGACGAAATTCTACTACTGTTTGTGTCAAAATCGGACCAGGACGTTATGGCGCGGCCTTTACGGCACATCCGTTACGGCGCGGCCATTTCGACGAGACGTTACTGCGCCAAATGCTGGAGAAAGAAACAAACCTTTGTTTATGGCATAAGAATCTTTGTTTAGTAGCATAGGAGTATTCACTTTTTGTGTCAACGTCAGTATATTGGCTTGGTGATATTGATTTGTAAAAACAAATAATTTTAAAAATCTGAAATTATTGTTATAGGAAAAGAGAGAGTATAACATTTGTTTTTGTATTATAACAAATAAATTGTATTGGTTATTCAATTTATTCCATTTGTAAATTGTGAGCAATTTCTCTTAAGTATTCTCTTACTGTTCGGTTCTGCGGATACCCGCGAACAATGTTTAAAATTCTAGCGTCCCATTGTATGTATATTCTTCTAGAGTGTTTATTTAATTTCATATGATACTTATTTTATTCCAAAAAATAACTTTGACGTAACAGTGGAACATCAGCAAACTATCCGGCGCCGTAACAGCCGCGCCGGAACGTACCTATCGCCGTAACGGTGGCGCCAAAGTGTCATGTACACAAAAGTTTGAGAGGTTAAAATTTGCTGTCTGGCACCAACGCTATGACTATGCTTAAACTATGTAGTATGTATTGGAGATTGAAATAATGGAAAAATAAAAACAAATCAATAGATTTCAAAAATGATGACACATTATGCTCCATCGATTTCGCTGAAGACAAGATGATTTTTGCTGAAGATGAAAACAAATAACGAATTGAAACGTTCGAGAAATTATTCTCAAGAGCCTTCTCGAAGTTGTTATCCATTTTCCAGAACGTTCACCGAAGGATGTGGAACATTCGCAAACGTTTTAGCCAAAATGTATAAATGCGGTGCAAACAAATCATATGGCAGCTTTCCAACAATTCGAAGACGACAGTGTTAAGAAGATTATTCAGGTTTAAATAAATAAGTGATTAACGCGTGTGTTCGAGATAAATATACGGAGTATAACCTTGTTGTACGTGACTGTAAAGTAAACAAGTGTAAGTGTTTAGATAAATAGAAGTTATCCGCGGACTTTATCTTTCGGTGAGTGTACTATATAAATTAGCGTGTTTGATTTAAATAATTCAGTTACTTATAAACGTGTATATTATTTTAGTGTAAATAAATTAGTAATAATAATAAACGTTACAGTATAGTAGCGAGAGGAGCAAGAAGAAAGTAGCTGATAAAAGATGGATTTTTAGTTAGATGCTATTAAAATTTAGTGTAACAAAGATGGAAAGTATGAGCTACGCACTGGTGATGTCAAACAAGAACATTTTTGAGTCAAAAGCGTCGGTGAAAGCATCAATAAATACGTTGATTATTCTTGCGATAGTTTGGAACTGCAATGTCTGTATGACAAAGAAGACACGCAAATAGCTTCATTGCTGTCCTGTTGAATTCCAATAGAACCATGTTGTTTGGACCTGAACTATTTAGCCTCAATGCAAAGTTAATATTTACGTATTCGTTTTTATTCACAGATGTAATAATTCGTAGGTGGTCTGTGTTTACTTCCACGTTTGGCTGGTCCTTGGTTTACAACTGTCCGTAAACATGCGACCAGTCAAAAAAACTACCTTTTGTACGTTTAATATTTAAAAGGCTGCATTTCATCAAGATCAAAGTAGTGCTGAATAGACATCTTGCACAAATGAAACCATTTATGGTATAAATGTAGTTTTAAAAGCAAGTGTTTGAGTAGCAACAGTTCCCGAATCAGCAGTGTTCTAAACATTTGATTTTGTTAAGATCGTTTTAGTGCGTTCCAACGAGGCCCAATGATTACGTAAATTGTATTTTTTTTGGGATTTCGATTCTATATGCAAATACAGTAGTACCTCTACCAAGTCTTCATGTTATCCGCGGAAACCGACTTATCAAAGTGCTGCGCAAATAATAATATATATGACAAAGTCTGAAGATTCTTCTTTAATGCCATACAGTGCAAATACATTTTTTAAATAACATTTTATCCTTTCTTCCTTTTAAGACCCATTTTACAGACAAAGACTATGATGCTTTAAAAACAGTTTCCCGATAAAATCGAAACAATCACAACAAGTTGCAGATGAATGGATATATTCGTATTCGCCAGTTAAGCATCTGTGAACAAAAGATGTTTTCAAATGAAGGTGAACTGACAAAGTTTAAACAAAAAATTGAGAAGCTTGTAGCGGTCTTAATTTTAGGATGATATCTTTTAAGATACTGGCTTTGCGAGAAGAACAGTGGCTCCAGGACACAAAAATATTTAAGAAAGGATTAGGATTTTATCATACCGTAACGGGTCCAGAAAACACAAACTTTCGCCGTGTATCAGAAAAGTGCTTAAGCCCAGAGCGATTAAACACATCGAAGCCTTGCCATAAGACTGCGTGATTATTTCTAAAAATTGTTTTTGAATAAATTGTTCTTTCGGTTAAGAGATATCTGAATAAAATGGTCTTTCTAGAAAAACGATTCCATAAAATCTTAGAAACGAAAGTTTGTTTGGGTTCTCAAACAGCAAATTTAACTTTTTGTTTTGGCTCACAAGGAGAAATTAAGACCAAGCCTAAAATTCTAGGTGTTCCATTACTACACGGTTTAAGCCGGAAGAAACCGATTTGGTACGTCGACAACGCTACATCGCACTCAAACAAGTCGATTCTTCGAAGTCAAAACATCATTGACAAACTTTACCAAACGTGACCTCCCTTATTTAACCACTAGATTAAAAAAACGTTTTTTACTTCAAGAAATTCTGAAGATAAGCACCTCTGGAAATCATTTACTGATCAGCTCAAGCTTGGAATGCTGTCCAAAAGCTTACGCTCGAAAGGTCATAGTCAACAAATCTTGTCTTCTACAAATAAAATGATAAAATTGCAGACGATGTATGTAGATTTGCCTAGCATCATGGGTTAAATCCCTGGTGGCAAAGACTTCGACAAAGACAATACTGAAAAATAAATTCATAGTGACGATTGTGAGCAGGAACCCTCGTGAATTCTATAGAAGAAATCATGGAGTATATAGAAGACCGCGGAAGAAACTCCGCAAATCAGTCACAAGATTAATCAATTTTTTTTGTTTTTGTGATTAAATTATATGCTACTATTTCAAATACATAAAAATGAATAAACTAATTTTTTTTATTTCTTTGGTGTTATCCGAGGTTTCGCTTATCCGAGATACCTCCTCCCCACATTACCTCGGATAAACGAGGTTTTACTGTAATCAAATGTTTTTGTTGATATAGTTATCCTTTTCACTATCGGTTCAGTGTCTACGATTTTCCGTTTCTGGCCAACTCTTTCAGAATTTACTTTTGCACACACTAATCTGTGTCTTTTCCTGATTTTTAAAAACTTAATTTTCGAAAAAACCTGTTGAGCACCCACAAATGTCTTTAACACATTTTACTGGACGTAATAAACAATTTTAATTGACATCTATAATACAATTCAGGTCCAGCAGATGTAGAAATTAAACACATATTTAGTTAGGTCGAATGTTGGGGATCCATTTCGATTCTACCATAAATTGAATGTGTGGGATTTCATACTGCAGTCAGTTCATCTATTCCTTAAAAATTGTGTCGGATTAGGAAAGTAAAAAAACATTACAGCTCCATACTTGGTATAGTAAAAAGTAAAATCTGCAATTTATTGGTAATGTTAAGTATTATAAAAGGCAACGCCGTACAAATAACTCCATTTCAAGTATTTGGCTTTTACTAAATCTCATAATAAGGTGTTGTTGCGACCTCGTAATGACAATAGTAGAGGATGACGTCAATTACATATTGTTTATATTCAAATTGTAAGTGAAAGCATTAGTAAGCAGTAGCAAAATAATTTGTTTCCATCCAAACGCAAATACTTCTTGAACTTGCAACGTAAGATTTGATGGATCACTTAAAAAAACCAATAAAATTAATTTGTGTTGAGTTTTTGTCGCAAATGAGCAGATCAAGTTTTTCTTCTCCTTAGTTTTATGCCTTTTTAACTAACCTTGCGTTAAACTGACCGTATACTTCTTTGTGCGTGTCCATTAGCGGGTTCTTCATGTACTCATAAAACTCAAAGGAATTTAAATGTTTTTTATTTATTTGCGGAACTCGAGAATCGTTACATACACCGTTCGTAATTAACTCCAAATTGTTTGTCAGACGTATTTTATGTACTAACGTATAAGAGAAAAAATTAACATGGACTGGGTTTGAACGCGGTTGACTCGCGTGACGATGGACGATTCCACGGACAACACTATGCTAATTATGTAAGTATTTTATTAGCGTTATTTATTGTAAAGATGAAAATTAAATGCCCCGACGGCTAAAGAAATTTCTCCACGGTGTATAATCGAGAGTTTAAGATTAGAATAAAAATCAATTAGCTCGAATTCTAACACAAATACCTAGGCGTGGTATTAACGAGCAGGAAGAAATGCCGAAATGATTGTTTCTTCTTCATAATTATCCAACAAAATTTGTAATTGGTCTACTTTTATGCACAAGCACAACGGCAGTAATTTAAACATAACGCGGCGCCAAAGGCAAGTCGTGACTTGGTCTTAAAACATCGACGTGTATTGCTTTGGCCTTAGTTAAATATAAACGTTGTTGCTTTCTCTTCTTGCCGCATCAATTTTCCCTTTTGTCTTACATACTTATTTCAAATGCCGTCATCTCAATCAACATTCTAAGAAGCACTTACCTATCGTTTAGAAGTTCCAGACATCCATGTATTCCCTTATAATCTCCTTGGTTGGCTTGATCCAGCAGCTCGGAAAAGCAGCCGCCCCCACTGGATTTGCACATGTATCCCGTTGATATGCACGCCGGGAGGTTGCAAAAACACCGCACGTATTCTGCAAAGTACAAA
This sequence comes from Aquatica leii, assembly GCA_035610365.1. NCBI lineage: Eukaryota > Metazoa > Arthropoda > Insecta > Coleoptera > Lampyridae > Aquatica > Aquatica leii. The sequence continues at coordinate 78,479,906 of CM069436.1, read as the reverse complement.
CAAGTTTATTAATTATTTCGATGTATTTTATATTCATCAAATAAGTAAAATGCAACCAACGCATACAACGACAAAAATTAAAATGACGAACGTGATCGCTAACTTTATTGTACCCGTGTTGGCATATTTATTTTTTTTAATGCGTAAATGTTAAGGTGAGGTCAGATAAGAGAATATGTAAGCTCGTTTTACAGTATTTAAATTCTTTTCATTCTAATGAGATCATTAACCACACATAAGGTTTTTCCTTCTTCATATTCAAGAGTTATGCGCTGAAACGATGAAATACATAAACAACTTTTTGAATCAAATACTGTCAAAAAGTGGACATAATAGAAACATCAACTTTCGAAGATGAACTTAATGTGACAAAGATGAAAAGCTTTGTTATTCGTTTGTATCCTTATGTTTGATTACAAGTTGCGCGGTTTTTTTGCACCTGGTATGCAGCTGTTCGGAACGGTTTTTTACTTGAAACTTTAACGTTGGTTTTTATTTTTCGTTCATAGGGGAATATGTGTGTCAACTTAAGCAGGCAAACATTACCTACCTAGAATAGAAAGATCTGCTACAAATAATCCAGTGTAAACTGATACTAAATATAATAAAACTTGGTAATAAAATTTATAAGGCAAACTCATAATCCAACGTAAATAGAATTAAATGCGCTACTAAAATACACCCAAGCACACATTACTATATAATAAACACGAGTTGTTTCAAATCAAACACACTTCAAAGAGATCACAACAAAACCGTTGGTAGTGGACGTGTACTCAAAAGCTATTTAAATTTATATCGTATTTATCTTCCTTACAGAAGAAAATAAATCTGCTTAGCTTTTGTTTTCATGACGGAAATCAGCGTTGTTTACGCACGTACCGTAACATAGACTGTAATTCCCTTGTAAATTTTGGCATGTTAATTCCTTGTCTACTGTGAGCATTACTTGACCGTCATCAATAAACACCCCCGTTGTCTACGGATTCAGGCTTGGTATTCTGTGTATTGTGGAGTTATGTCGTAAATCCTCGTTAATTACATGTTTTTCATTGCAGAATCGCAAATAAAATTTAAAAAAAACTAGACCTTGTCACTGCAAATCATCAGTTCAGCAAATCGTTAATTCTAACTATCACGGCACTTAGATCCAATTATCCTTCTATTATCAATTATGTAGGCTGTTCTCTTCGTTTTCAACAAGATCAAGATTCAAAGAGATCAAATACAAAAAGATGCACAAACGTAATTTAGCCCCTTCAAAGTCTTGATGATTGTATCGTTTTGTTTGGGTTTTGGTTTATGCGGCTCTGAAACAAGTGTAGTCTCTTTGTGAGTATCTTCCTTTTCATTACTAATACTTTGGTCCATTTTTGAAAAGATCTAATGCTTCATACGCTTTTATTCCAAGTCTCCAATTATATCAAAACGGCAAAAGAAAGTTTACCGAGGACAGACAATTAAAACCAATTTTAAACGAGTATTGTACGGCAACTGGCGACAAACCTGTTATTAAAAGAAACTGCGAAATTAATTACCAGAAAAAACCATCCTCAAAACAATGAAGTTAAATGTTTAAAATTAAGTTTAGATACCAAATAACGATGGGAAAAACTAAAACCAAAAATAATTTGGTGACATATGCTCAAAAAAAGCAAGCTACAAGAACGTGACTGCCTAAGAATTACAAGAAAACTTTGCTGGATGTTCCACTTCTACAGTTAGTGTAGTCAGACAAACCCAAATTATGCTTTCATTAAAAACTTTTTGATATATAGTTAAATGGGCTATAAAGAAGTTGCCCAATCTTTTCATGTTTTGTTTTCAAATTGGTAAAGGGAGAAATAGAGCAAATAACGATAATGCTACCACCGAAGGTTTTTGGCATTAACTAAGTCAATTTTCAATGTTTTCATTTGTATTTTGTTGGTAGGACTTGGTAGGCATAAACCAGTCTTCAACGAATCTCAAGAAAATAAGATTTTTGATGATACTCCACCTGGAAGCACCGTAGAATTTCACCCTTCTAGATGGATACAAAAAGATATATTTTTCAAATATGGTTACGCCACCCACACAATAAAATCTAGAGCTTATTGACTTAACCCGCTCGAGTAATGTCATATTGTTGTGCTTCCCGCCACACTGATCGGATGCAACCCCTTGACGTCGCCTTCATGGCTCCCTTGACTTATTATCACTCAAAAGAGGTGCAAAAATAGTGTCGTTGGTGACAGATTCAAGAGAGCTGCTTCTGTCGTTGACACAGCGGTTAATGAATTCCGAAAAACGGAGATTTACCTATTGAAAAATATCTTTGACGAATAAGATTCTGAATTCTGAAAATATAGAAAGTCCAAATTTCCCAACAAAATAAAAAAAACCGGAGGATGTGCCTTCGGTGAGTTTTGCGATGAGCCCGACAAAAGTGATAAAATTGTCACAAGTTGGGAAACAAAAAGAGAAACAGAAACGGACTGTGCGACGAGAGAAAACAGAAATTCTAATATATTCTCTAGTGCGACTAACTGAGTACAACCGAGGTGTACCCAGTAACACCATGAAAACGAAGAAGACAAGAAAGAAAAAAATTCTTTAGTACCTATTATTATTTTCTGTCATCATTGGAAAAGTTATCAGAAGAAATTAATTAATTTATTTTATTTTTATTTTTTGATGAAAAAATAAAATGTTTTACTCATCAATTAAAAAAAAATATAAAAAGGATTTGCAGCTGATTGGCAGGTCGTCGGTTTATGATGCTTGACGTTTCGAGAGTCATGTCGCTCTCATTCTCAAAAGTTTTAAAACTGGAGATTAACTCATCAAGTTGGGATTTATACTGTCCTCAGTCAATAATCCTTGGCGTTTCGGTGGTTGAGTTTCGCGTCGTTCCGTTTGTTACTTTCTGTGGTTAGCTTCGTATCGTTGTAGTGAGTGGTTTTCTCAAATTATGCGTTTCCATATTCTGAGTAGTTCCACCCCTCCGTCTTTTTTAGGATTCTTCTGAATTCCCTGTAAAATCTTGGCCAGAATATTTTTTCTTTCACTAAGATTTTTGTTTTTCTCCGTTCAATATAGTGTCTGCTCTGTGTTCTGCAATTGTTGATTTTTTCACGTGGTTACGTTTCGAACTTGTGCTCCTTTAGTCTTGTGGTGATGTGTCTTCCCGTTTGCCATATGTAAACCTTTCCGCAGGTGCATAGAATTACATATATACTGGGCCCTTAGAAATCTTCATGGTTGCGCCTTTTCTTTGGATGTTAGCTTTCTTGTAGTATTGAACACGATGTTGATGTTCACATATGATAGGAGAGTTGTAGCCAGGAACTCTTCTCTTTCCTTAGAGTTTGGTTTTCTCTTGATGACCTGCTCGATGTTCCTCCTAGTATAGCCATTTCTTTTGAGAGCTGTCCTTGAGTGGTTTAGCTCTTGGTCTACATGTTCTGGTTCGTTGTATGAGGGTGTTTATCACGCTTTATTTTTGTGCTGGGAGGTGATTACATTCCAAATACTTAGTGTCCTAGAGTTTCATCTGGTTTCTGCTTGACCAGCACGTCTAGGAATGGCAACATTCCGTCTTCTTCCACTTCAATGGCGACCTTGATATTTTGGTGTATTCCGTTAAGGTAGTTCAGGTACTCCATAATAGTGTTTCCTTCGCTTCCTTCACGTATCGTAACTAGTCCTGGGTCGTTGTATCGATATATCGATACGTCGGGCGTATCGATACGCCGATATAAACCACAAGCTCGTATCGATATATCGATATTTCGATACGTATCGATATTTCGATATGTATCGATATACCGATACGTTTCCGTATTTCGATACGTATCAATATTTCGATACGTATCGATATTCCGATACATGTCGATATTCCGATACGTATCGATATTTCGATACTTAAAGAATCCATATTTACCTCAAATGTTATGGTAATTGGTAAAGGTTATTATAAAAAAAACAGAAATCAAAACCATACTACTACACAGATGCTTTGATATTTAGATACGTATTGGGTATACCGATTACCGATACATGTCGATATTTCGATACGTATCGATATTTCGATATATCGATACGTATCGATACAAATTGCGTATCGATATTCAATACACAAAATTGCGTATCGCCCAGCACTAATCGTAACCATAGTTTGGGTTTTAGTACTTTGGTTTGTAGGGTTTTTTTAAGGGCTTTCGCAAATCGTCGCATGACAGCTGCCTCTGTCTGTTCATAGACTTGGTTTCGGAAAGTAAATAATGTTGACTTGTTGCATACTCCTGCCAGTTCTTCGTCCATATTTTCCCTGGTGAATTTTCGTAGTAGTTCCTCCAGGGCGTCGTTGATTGGCACATTTGTGAATAGTGACGTCACATCAAAGCTCACTATAATGTTGTGACTTTGTACTTGAACCTCGGCGATCTTCTTGATCAAGTCCTATGAGGCCTATAACTGCATATGCAATGTTTCACCTAATGGATGTGTAGCCGATCCTACCGCACTGACTATTAGTCATAGGGGGTTGCCGTTTTTGTGTATCTTCGGTAAGTAGTAAAGCTAAAGCGTCCTGGTGTCCGACCGGCTCAAGTTCTGATGGAGTTCTTTGCGTATGTTTGATGATTTTATTGCAGTGGCTACTTCCCTTTCAACGTTCTTGACTGGGTTGTTCTTGATCTTCTTGTATGCGAAATCTGAGAATAGGTGCTCTACTTTCCTGATATATTCTGCAATGTTGATTGCAACAGTTGATACAAGGCCACGGAAGCTTACAAACAAAACATAAAAAGGAGATAGTTACATAAACGACCAGTAGAAAAAGAACATCAAATTAAACTAAGAGGAGAAGAAAACTAAACAAAGAAACTTAATTAAAATGTAATTATAAGGTAAGGTAGGGCAAGTCCACTGGCATCTATGAATAAGACATCTAACTAACATATTCTTGCCTTTTTTACCAGCCGGGGATGTTCCGGTACGTTATTTTTCTGAACAGACACGTGCGAAGTGATCTTAATAATTTCGGTTGTGAGACGAGTTAGTAGTGTTTCGATAATCGTCCAACATCTTCAAAATTAACGACGTTTTTGTGGTTGTTTTTGGTAGGTATATAGGTTTTTAGATTATATTTATTATTCTTAAGGCATTTTCCTTTTACTCTATATAAAATTTCGTTTTTGTAGTTAAGTCGCACTTGTCTCGGCTATTTTAATTAGAGCAGTCAAAAGTCCGCATTAAAAACCATGCGTTCTTCCTGTTGAGATAAGCAATGGTTCGCAATTACATGCGTAAAAGTAATAGAGGCTCAGGGTATACCCAAGAGACACTCACAATAACAGTAGACCTTGTCAAAAGTGGTTCGTTAACAACTTATAGAACTAGCACATATACAAAATACCTATAATGTTAAAGAACGAAGAGTTAAATTAAGTTCAAGCTATGGTAGGAGAATAGACTTTACTCCGGAATAAGAGACAACACTAAGTGACTGTATTCGCTGTTTAAAGAAGTGGGGGTTCGGCCTGACTAGAAAAGACATAGTACAAATCGTCGCCGAACACAGTTTAAAAATGGGATACCCGGTGAAGAATGGTTTTTTAACTTTAAGCGTAGACATAATATTTCCATAAAAATTCCCCAAAACGTCGATTTTGCCCGGAAGAAAAATATTGATCCCTTTTTAATTTATGGCAATTAGCTTGAAAAGGCAGTAAAGAAACTCGGATTAGAAACCTTCTCAAATTTGGAATTTGGATGAAAGCAGTTTCTGTGCCGATGTTTAATTTACGACAGCCATGCCCTCATTTAAGTGTCGATGTCATTAAAACTGCCACAGAAATTCAGATTCATTTTAAAACTTCTACCGTATGCCAGCCACGTGCTCCAACCTTTGGACCTAAGCGTGTTTAAGTGTCTTTAAATTCGTTGAGATGCTAAGTTGGTAGAGTGGCAGCGAAAAAGCGTAGATGTGAAGATTCCAACGCGTATATTCTCAAAATTAATTAGCGAAGTATGAACTGACACTAAGCCAGAAATAATTAAAAAAATAAACAATCGAAATGTCATGCCCGATCCAACAGCTTTTCAAAAATGGAAATCTTCTCAATCCCAGAAAATTGCTGACGAAAGTTTACCCTCAACATCCAGCGTGCAAGATATTAATAATCAGGTTATGTCTTCAACATCCAGTGTTCAAGATAATGCTCAGATGCCGACTTCAACATCCAAAATGCGGTTTCGCCGTATCTGTCAACAGATCAAAATTTTAAATTTCCAAACTAAGATCAAGAAATTTCAACAGGCACGCCAGCAATGGTAAACGTTGAGTTGCAAGATGACAACAATTTGGATAAAACCGGTTTTAAAGAGCTCTTACTAAAACTCATCAAACAAAATCAAGTTCCTACAACTCAACCAAGAAAGTGAGTTCGCTTAGGAGCAGAGGTGATAACACAGAAAGATCTTACACAGTTTCCAGAAAAAAACATACTACAAGTTGTATTGCACTAGCCCCGTTTGTTAATCGCAGTATTCAGAGAAAACGGCATTGGCCGCTCTTGCGCCGCGGACGAGGGGCAAATGCATCCACGGTGGATCAAAGTAAAAAATTAAAAATTATTTATATAACAATACTTTATAGAACCAAATATACTGTGTTATATAGCGTATAGCCATAGCTACTATACTGCTCAGAATAAAATTCTATTGCCAGTTATTATTGGCGTTACAGCGATTGGAAGTTACATTTATCATTTTTGAGCCGCACTTGTCCCACCTTAGCTTAATCAAAAAAAAAGAAAACAAATCAAGAGAAATAAATAAGAAGCTTTACCAAATCCAAACACAGTCGTGTTAGCGTCAGTGATAACTTTCGTGAAGATTGTCTTAGCGGTGCTGTTTTTTCACACGACAATAAAGTCGTAGGCACCATGATTTAAACAAATCAGAATGTAACATAGTATGAAATAAAGACAACGAGCATTAGTCAAAGCGCATTTCTTTCAATCTGCTTAAATCCTTAGTGTGTAAACAAGTTTTGTGCCAGATGGATCCCACACGTGTCAGTACGAAGAAACGCCGACAAAATTAAATTGTAGTGTACATTATAGCCGCTAGTGACGAAACCTAAGTTGGTATATTCGTACAATCCCAAATCCAAACGATAGTCGTCACTTTGAATCATCCAAAACAAACCAAACCCTTACTAGCTCACGTACCGCTGTTCAAAATTTTTTTTGAAAAATAAATACGAATTTAACTTAAAAGAAGAAGTATTGTTTTCGTTTATGACAACTTTTTGATCAAGGTTTTTTAACACCGAAAGAAACTGTAGAAATGCTCAAATAACAAGTTCCAACTAAAAAAATGTATAAAACTTAAATATGAAGTACCTTAAAAAAAACCTCAAATAAACAAGAAAATATTGTTGTTGTTGCATGTCTCTCATAATGAAGAAAACAGAGCTACACTAAATAAAGAAAAAGACAAAAGCCTATTAATGGAAACGCAACAAACAGTACAGGTTTTACCGTGTGTAGTTTATTATGTACGAAGACGAAGTGAACTCAAGTTATTTTGCACTCCACGATTAAAGAGCGTCAGAAGAATAAAGAAATATATGCCCAGCCATACTATGTCTAATTAATTTAGCAGTCACAGAAAAACTCAAAACAACCATACAAAGTCAGCTACATACTTTTTAACAACTTCTATGATATCAAGAAATGTTCCTCAACTCGCTCTGTTTCCAAAAGAGGAAGTAACCGTATTACACGATGTAGGTAGAATCAAAGATTGATTTTGATTAATGTAAATATTGTAACCACATCGATGAAATATTTTCGGAAAGCAACTAGTAGTTGAAAAAACCCTTGAGATAATAATTAAAAAAACGGAATCTACTGGTTCAAAATCATCCTACACATTTACAAACAAAAAAAATTAAAGCTTAAATTAATTTTGTCTTCCTTCATTAGTCATTCCTTAAGATGACTTCGTGGTAACACCCTATGAAGTTCATTATTCCGAATTATTCATAGTACGTTAACCATAATAAACGTTTTCTAAGAACAAATAATGCAAGCCTATTTACGATGAATACTAATTATATCCCCAATGATGGAATTAGATAAAAACGCAAACATCCTAATTTCAAATTTCATTCTGATCGTGTTGTGGTATAGTATAACCACACCCTCACTAATGATAAAATGCCATTAACTTTAATCAAAATTGACAGTTTTGTCACAATCTAAAAACACCGATTTTCTGTGTTTTTTTGTTACGATATATTCAATGTAAGTAACATATGCAAGTTTACTCCTGAAGAAGAATATGTTCTCATGCAATAACCACCACATTAATTATACTCAAAAAAAAATCTAACAATCACTAACCATTCATTATCTACCCAGTCATTTTACTCTAATTTATTTAATATAATCCTCTTTAACAACATGCTGCAACATGCTGTTTGAGCCAGGTAAATAATAACATAACCAGTGGACCCAACCGTAGTTACAGACAAAATTATAGGGAATTGACTTACACATAAAGTATTTCTCACAAAAGTAAATAAACGCAGACCGACCGATTTTTGTTCCACAAATTATAAGGTTCTTTTCCGTCAAATACCGATGACATTCCGATCAACCGTTTCTTCTTTTGTGATTTAGTATCGTGCAATCTTACTACACGTATTTTAAAACAAATAGTATACAATCGGGCGTCCGTTGATGGTCCGATGATTATTGGCCTGCAAAAGACTTAAAATCCCACGTCTTTACCAAGGTCAAGTTGGTAATTAAAAGGTTATACATATTCAAAGTTTTTTGTGCCAGAGTTGTTTAAATTGGATATTTAGAAAAAAAGTTGCGCGAACAACATTTTAGTCTTATCTTAATGATTGTGCATTTAAAGTTTCTACATTTTTTTGTAAGCGAATGTAAATTCAAACATTTCTTGCCGTAACTGTAAGCAGTACTTCTTTTAATTAAGGTTTTTGCGTTAAAAGTTTTCAAGATTGCAGATTACGTTGGAAGATAACCTCAATTGTAAAGCGTAATTACCGTATATCCTTCAATAATTTTTCGCAAGAATACTTAGCTGAAAACGGTTTTTAAAAATGTAAACGTCGGATACAAAGGTATTGCAGTAAAAACCGATAGAGCGGAAAAAGAAAATGAAAAAAAGTTTAGAGGAAGAATTCAGTAACCTGAACTAACATTGTAAGCTAGATTATTTAGAAAAACTTGTAGTTTTAAACTCCAGTATTTCAAAAAGATAATAAAACGAAAAGTGATGAAATAAACTTAGTAAACAATTTACTTTTCAGGTATTCTTGGTATACCACTAAACCACTTTCAATCTTATTTTGATTTCTTCATTTGCAACTCGCCTTTTTTCTTAAATAATTTATGTTGTGGTAATAACGAAAATGCAAATTCTAACAAAAAAAACGAAGCGCGTGACAAGCACTCTCACAGACATCGGCACAGAAGAAACATAGTAGATAAAACACACGTCACGGAAAAAAATCTTGAACACTTTAGAAAGAACAGTTTAAGAGCATAGAGATCAAATCAGAAGCTAGTATATTTGATTACACAATTGTTGCTGCACAAAATTTTGGAACGATTGTCAAAAAATACAGAATAAGAGCACAAATCCAAACGTACACAGAATGGAAATACTGAAATGTTATTTGTTCTTACATTGCAACTTAAACACCATCCAAGGATTTCAATATCTCCTACATCAGTATAGGCAAGTCGAGTCATTACAAAGAATGTCTCATAAAAAATAAAGCATCCAAAGATTGATATTGAACATATTTCTCTAGCATGAAGTAAGAAAAGATATTGGCTTAATAGACACTTTCTCCAAAACAAAACAAGGTGCATTTTAACAATGATTAGGTGTTATACCAAATAGCAAAAAGCTTTTCTAATTAAGAAAACCACCATACAATGTATGTCAACCTTGCGCAGTAGAATTGAACAATAGCGATAGTGATTTAAGTCTGTTTTGTCTATAAAATACCGCGATAAATCCACTAAGCAATACCGTACATGAACCAAAAGTTTACAAAGAGATTGATAAGATACATGGAACCCCCATCTTTTTTTACTTACATATTGAAGCACTAGTTGGCACCGTACCTCTATATATGAAAGTTTTTATTTGAAAAAAAAACTCTATATATCGAATTAATATTCATAAAATCGACAAAAATGAGACGTAACTCAGTTCGTACTTCGAACAACTATCGTCCATGTAACAACCTGTAACTCCAACCCGTGACGTCAAAAATAAAAAATCAGAAAAAAATCAACGTGCTTGATGCTACCTGGACCATAATGACATTAAAACAATTGATAACTGTTTCAAGAAAACCGAGCTTAAACGATAATATCAAGAAGATGAAGAGCACTGTAGTGCTGTTGATACACCAACTAATAAATATGAAACTCCTGAACGATGGAACGAAGTTACAAAGTCGCTAAACGGCGAAGAACTTACATTCGAGGAGTTTGTTAGCAAACATCATTGCATCCAAAGACACTGAAGAGAATACCGGCGAAGACAATGGAGTCCTCGAGATCGAGGCACTAGACCCAGACCTCATACTCCGTGATTCAATATGGTATATTACAACATTACGGAGATTCCTTCTAAAGAAGACGGTTATCAGTGATCGGATAATTCAATCCATTACTGTTCTGGACGATTCATTGGATAAAGTGACATTTCCAAATAAACGATTGTCTGCATTTATTACGTTTCTATCTGAGTTTTTGCTTGTTTACCGCGTGCGCATTAGTATATCTCCGTATAAGAAGCAAATATAGTGTGTAAATACTCAGATCAAGATGAGCACATTAAAGAAGAAAAATTTGAGAAGAAGATGAATCAAAAAATTTGAATGACAACCAAATTGTACTATAGAAACAGCTTGCTTAGTTCTGCTGTATTCAGTAGAAGCAATAGCGGCAGCACTCAAGAACATTTCGTTAAAATGTTCCAACATGTGTCTACGATGGCGATAACCTTCCTCTAAGTACCTTACAGCAACAGTTAGAAATAAAAACACATTGGTTCCTAATAACATTAAAGATACAATAAATTTGCTGCATAATTAGTCGACAACATAACTAAACTGCAATTCTAGCCTGAATGCAGTGACGCAGATGTGGAAGATTGGACTAAAGATGAATAAGCTGTTGTTGGTCTGAATGATGTTTCTTCAGATGAAAGAGATAATGAAGATAAAAATAGTCAATTTATTAAACAAATTAACTATTCCATCGCCGTTAGGGTATTAAACACGCTTATAGAATGGCCCAGTCAAAATTCAATAAACATAAGCGAAACAATCACACTTACAAGGATTCTTGAACAAGCAAAGCCAAACCCTTTGGTGTTTTTCAATAAACTTCATTTAATTACACCCTCTTTTCAACGAACACCCTTGTTGGAATGAACGACCCTCGGTTTTTTGTGTTCACACTATCGCGATTGAACTGCATTTGCCTAAACTAATAATCAATGTAAGCTTTGTTTTTCTATACATATATTACCACTATAACAGTTTTTTAAATTTCAATAAAATGTAATTTCTGTAACTGCAATAAGTATAGAATGATTTTAATGTGAACCTTTATACATATCTTGAAGTCAATCAGAAATCACCTTGATAAATCGAACCTTAGTATATCGAAATTCTCAATAATTTAAAGTATTTTCGTTCATGAGATTTTTGATATCGAAGTTCAATAAAAACGTTTTCTGATCATAAAAGGCTAAAATGAAAACTTTTTCTACGAATAAAAACACTAAACCAAAACAAAGAAATAAAAACCAAAAACGTTTTTTTATGTTGCTATTATAACATGTACTATTTTAATATTCTTCTACACAAAAAGCAATAATCTCCAAAAACTTTTATTCTGTTGTAACCTGCGTTTGGGGATTGCAGCAGTTATCTTTTTATGTCAGACCCCGTAAATCGATTCTGGTGGCTGAGTTTTCGTTTTTTTTTAGGGTTTCTTCGATTGATTGGTTCGGTGTTGGCGTCGAGAACGTTTTGCTCGTTATTGTATTGCGTGTGATTTAAGTTTATTGGTATTTCAAGTCGTTTTACAATCATTACTGGTTTTTTTTTTTGAATGCATAAAGTTCCGTGGTTTTGATTTTGATTTAGTGTTTTACTTGTTTATCTCAGTAAAATAACAATTCTGTATAATTTACGACTTCCTTTTGGAATGTAATTTGATCCATTTTTCTTGGTATTTATACTTTGTTTATGTTGGGCTATTTTATAAAGCGCGATTACAAGCCACCTGCAATTTAGCGAGCTAAGCATTTTTGATGGGAAATGTTTTTGTCAAGGTCTACGTGTCAAGATGCACGCGGCCAATTATAGTGTTCATCTTTGTTAAGTTCGTTTGTTTAATGTTCTATCTTTTACAAAGATTTTACCGCGCAAGTTGAGGAAATTAGGTGGGAAGACGAAGTTTTAAAAGAGGTAAAATTTTGGTTTTGGGAATGAATCGTTGGTCGCAATTAAGAAGTACCGGGGACTGAGATGTAGTTGAGTGATTAGGGTACTTTTACCCTATCGTTATGTATTACCGCGGAAGTTAGTTGGAACCGTGAAAATTAAGTGTGGTGGTGGAAAAGTTTGATTTTCCAAATTTCGTAATTTACGGTTTAAATAGACTTCATGGTTTCCAAAAATAAACAATCACGCTTGAGGGATTTAGTTTCGATGTTTTGAGTGGAAAAATCCTTTTCTTCGCCATTGTGCGGTTTAAATTATATTGTGATATAAATCTTCCGCCGGTGTTCTATTGTTTGGAGGTTCCATCGACCTTGCATTCGACTACGGTACACCTGGAGCGGCCGGAGTCAATCTAAAGTCGTAGCTTTCGGAAACCACTGTGACCCGCAGTTTACCTGGTATCTACAATTAAGTAAAGGTATTTATCGATTTTGGTTATTACCGTGTAGTGAACCGCGATTGAAATGAAGTAATCTTTGAATTTGAGCCGATTGAGTTGCGACTAAAGTTAAATAAGGAGGATAAAGAAACCCTACCATTGAATAAAAACGTTTTCTGATCATAAAAGGCTACAATGAAAACTTTGTCTACGAATAAAAACATTAAACCAAAATAAAGAAAAAAAACCAAAAACGTTGTTGATAAAATTTTATGTTGCTATAATAACATGTACTATTTTGATATTCTTCTACACAAAAAGTAATAATCTCCAAACACTTTTATTCTGTGCAATGTATGTATATAGCTGAACGTCCACTTTTTTGTCCAACCTCGTATACTCACGATTAGAGATCGAACATACATTTAACAGTTTCATCAAACTCTATAACATAATTTTACGGCTGGATATAACTTTTTCAACTTTTAGCGCTTATTATTAATACTATTAAATACTGGAATAATTAAACTAAGCAATAGCGAAAAAGAACTTAAAATGTACAAAGAGATTAATAAGATACGTGGAACATCGATATAATTTAATTCTTTAGTAAATCGTGTTTCCATTACCCCTTAACTTATCTAACACTCTTATATTTTTCTTTACCTTCAAATATTAAAGAACTGGTCAGGAAGATCTAGAACTTTCAGTTTTCGTGGTTTGGCACCGCACCTCTATATATCAAAGTTTTTATTAAAAAAACCTCTATATATCGAATTTGTATTATAAAATGAATATCATTTCGACGAAACTCAGTTCGTTCTTCAAACGACTATCTTGCATGATAGAATCTGTAACCCCCAACCCGCGACGTCAAAAATAAAAAACATTACAAAAATCAACGTGCTTGATGCCATTTGAACGGCTCAAAGACCAAAACCATAATGACAGAAAAAACAATTAAGTTTCAAGAAGAGCGAGCTTAAACGACATCAAGACTTTTTTCAAAGCTGCATTTCAGTTTTTTGCAAAATGATTATATGCAGTCCAATCGCATTAGTGTGAACATGCGTTTTGAACGATTATTTGCATTTATTACGTTTCTATCTCAGTTTTTGCTTGTTTACCGGTGTTGGAAGTGTGTGCATCAGTATAGGTGCGTATCAGAAGCATATATAGTGTGTACATGCTCAAATCAAAATGGGCACATTAAAAAAACAAAATTTGAGAGAAAAGAAAATTTTACAAGAGATATCTGTCACATTATCCCAAAATTTTTAAAAATCACAGGAAAGCAATTATCATCCAACCCAACATGATTAAAATCGTCATCACAACACAACGCTGACGAAACAGGATTGTATTAGCAGTTATTATCTGACAAAACTAATTTATTATATATATGTATACATTAGTTAAAAAAACTCCTTGTTTAAAAATTCAAAGCAAAGACTGACATTTATGGGATGTGTAAATGCTTCAAGATCACAATAGTTAAAACACCTATTGATTGGAAAATAAAAATATCCAAGATGCTTCAAGATTTTTACTAATCCAGTTTTTTTTACAAAAACGCTAAAAATGCTTAGACAAAAGAGAACTCTTCCAGAGATGGTATTTTCAACGTCTTGTACCAAAAGCCAAGCCAAATAACGTGTTCATTCAGATACATACTGCCTACATCAGTTTTTGAAAACTATTACTTCATAGGCGAGATGCTTTCTACGTGATCAAAAATTACCATAGAAGGCACGTCTTTTTTGGATAACGCAACTTCCCATACAGCAGCAACAAAACTTAGAACTAAAAACAATACAATTTTCCTCAAATTCTTGCCACTTGATGTTACTCCTTTATTACAACCAAAGAATCAAAACTTGCTTAGTACTGATGTTTTCAGAAAAACCACTAGCGGCAGCACTTGTTTACTGCTTTATTCTAGTAAATTTAAATAACACAACTAGCGTGGTCAACCATCTATATTTATTTATCTTGTGTGCATGCGTTTACATCTATGTATAGAGTGCGTCATTATAATTTTAACTCGTGTTACAGCACTCAAGATGATTTCATTAAAAGATGCAATTCTAAAATTTTTTGCGGATAAATTAAATGCAACAGTTACTAAAAAACGCTAGAGAAACATCCTTTCAGATTCTAATAAAGATAAACAGAATGAAAGGGAACATAACCTTCTTTTAAGCACCTTACAGCAAAAGTTAAGAAATGAACATAAATTGGTTCCTAATACCATTAAAGATACAATAAATTCATTAAAAATCAATACACAATTAGGTGACAACGTAATGCTAAACTGTAACTGTAATACAGTGCTGCAGATGTAGAAGATTAGACTAAAGATGAAGAAGCAGTTGTCGGTCTGGATGATGTTTCTTCAGATGAAAGCGAGAATGAGGATAAAAACAATCAATTTATTGAACAAGTTAGCTATTCCGATGCTGTTAGGGCATTAAACACGGCCATAAAATGGTCGAGTCAAAATTCAATCAACATAAGCAAAATCTCACTTAAAAGTATTCTCAAACAAGCAACTATTTCAAAAAAATAACAGATTTCATTAATCTTTGAAATGTATACTTTGATTTAGCGTTTATCAATAAACATCATTTAATTAAACCCTCTTTTCCACGAACGCCCTCGCTGGAATGAACGATCCTCGGTTTTTTGTGTTCACGCTGTCCTGGTTGAATTGTATTTGCATAAACTTAATATAAATATAGACTTTGTTTTTCTATACATATACTGCTCGTCAACAGTTAGGGATATTGCAAGAAAGTTGCTCTAAAATAAACATTTGCGACAGGCAATTTCCAAAATGAATTAAGCTCAGTACATCGACATTGTGTTAAGAAACTAACAGATTAACAGTATTTCGCAAAATAAAAAGAACTCTTTCTAAAATTTAAATCATTTTAAAGATTTAAAAATGAATCAATAACATTTTTAATGGGTAAAGTGTCCTCCATAAGCTCCAATACTACACTCTCCACTAAATTGTTAAGCATATCCTGCCTGATTTGGATCCAGATTGTGGTTTCAACTCTAGAAAAGTTTCGAGCGTGGCTCATGTGTATCCAATCGGTGTGGTGTTGCATTGTCATCAAGAAAAGTTTTTGACCGACTGCGGTATGGAAGTTTAAAATCACATTGTTGATGACTTCTCTCTATAAAGCTCACCTGTCATATTCCTATTCAATACTAACAACTCTCCGCGTCCATTAAAATAAATTCCTCACCACGCTGTAATCGCACCCCCTCGAAATGGATGGATTTCAGAAACGGTTCGACAATTTCTACATTAATGGATTGGTCCAAACACATCGGCTATCAAAAACTTTTCCAAAACCCAAACCGGCGGTGAAGGGTACAAACTTCCATTCTTTTTGCCAGTTTTGATGTTGTTGCGCTTAAGTTAGTCTTGCACGTTTGTTCTCTGCTTAACAGACGTCTTGACTGCAGATTCACCTAAGGAAGCTTCCGACGTACAGTTGCTATTGAAATCGCATTAAAAAACCTTTGATTTAGCATTCTACTGGTACTAAGTGGCGTTCTTTTAGCTGACAGAGTTACTAGCGTAGTAATTTTCCGTTTTTCAGTTCTATGCCGTTCCCTAACAGTATCCGTGTTGGTGTAACGTCTAACTAACCGAGAAATCACAGTTTACGAAACACCAAGACGTTCACTTACATCTACCTGTCTAGTCTCGTCTTCCGAACTTAACTTTCTTGTGACCATTACTCTGAGTTAGAAAATCTTAAAAATTATTTTCATGTTCAGTAATGTTTCAACACTTGCCTTGCCAATTCAGACCTTTCAAAATAGAAGTAACAGATTCAGCATTCAGATAACGGATGCAGATAACATTTTGTGAACACAAAACAAAAATTAGAGGTTATGTTATGTCTATGTTATGTCAACTTTGGACAACAGATTCAAATTGGAACTAAATATTTTATTCGAGTACTTGTAATTTGACGAGCTTTATTATTACAGTTACAGTATTTAATAATTTAATGAAATGTAATTTCTCTAATTGCAGTAAATATACAATTATTTTAATATGAACGTCTATATATAAAAAAGTCAGATAAATCGAACCTCACTATATCGAAATTCTCAATATTTTAAAGTATTCCCGTTCTCTTTGAGGTTTGCAGTCCGACGCCGTACATAAGGGCAAAGTCGTGTGGTGCACGATAGAATAATTAATAAGCTCTAATATTACTATTTTTAAAAATTTATAAATTTTGAAATAACTTGAAATAAGTAATGTTAAGAAAATACTTTCCAGTTTGAGTTTGAGACATTTTTCATGAATAATTTGTTAATTTGTGTACTTACGTATTAATTTCTTTACAGTATACAGGATGTTAAAAAAATAAGAAGAAATTGTCTGGATACCAAAATTTGCTGAATAAAAGAAAAAGAGAGAAAGAACTAAAAAACCATGTCAAAATTACGCAATTTTATTTCAAAACCCGAGTCTACTTTGCCAAATATTAATAACAACAATAATACAGCTGAATCCCAATATTTTGAACCTGTACTTGAAAAAAGTGTCAGCAGCAGACAAGAAACTGATCTTCTAGAAAGCAATCCATCAACATCTTCAAGTTCCGCGTTTTTAGTTGTTGTATTCCGAAACAAAAAATTCACTTGATTGCTTCTGTTGCAAAATTTTTAATGACAGTGATTTGAAATCTGTTGACCTTAGTGATGGATCTGGTTACTATCACTGGCAGCATTTAGGTGAACATTTAAACATTAATGAAAAGGGCAAGTTACATATCAAAAATGTTTTAAAATTGCTAGATCTTTCCAACCGTTTTAATAAAAATGAAATAATTGATTCTGAAATTCAAAATGTCATAAACAGAGAAACTAAATACTGGCAAGCTGTTATAGAAAGAATTTTCTACGTGATTCAGTTTTTAGGTCAGCAAAATTTAGCTTTTCGTGGAAGTAGTAATAAGTTGTTTGAGAAAAACAATGGTAACTTTTTAAAATGCATAGAAATGATTTCCAAATTCGACCGGATTATGTCAGAACATACAAAACGCTCTCAAATAAAAGATCATAAAAACTATCTCGGAGATAAAATACAAAATGAAGTAATCAATTTGATCGGTGAAAATCTCAAATCCAAAATTTTAGAACTAACTAAAAAGACAAAATATTATTCCATATTATTAGATTGCACTCTTGACTCTAGCCACCAAAAACAAATTTCAGTTTATATAAAACTTGTTAATTTAAAGAGCACGGGAATTAATATAGAAGAACATTTTTTTATTATTTTGTCCTATAGATGATGTGTCGGGTGAAGGCTTGACAAAATTTTTTTTGTCGGCGTTAGAGAAAGAAAGCTTAAATATCAACGATTTGCGGGGTCAGGGTTACGATAATGGGGTAAGTATGCGTGGTGGGCATAATGGTCTACAAAAAAAATATTTGGAGCTTTATTTGTTCCTTGTTGCAATCATACCCTAAATTTAGTCGTCAATGATGCCGCAAAATCGAATACTTTAGGCATCAATTTTTTTTCTTTAGTTCAAGAACTGTTTGTATTTTTTTCAGCTTCTACTATCACTGGTCAATTCTGAAATCTAATTTATCTAATGTAACGAATTTAACTTTAAAATAGCATCCAACTTAGACGTAGAACCTAATTTCAAAAAACAAAGAGGTCTAAGATCACGAAAAATAAAAAAAAAACATTTTGATTATGAATGTGACGATGAACCGATCCACGACGAAACTTTAAAGTTCAAAGTTGATTGTTTTTTAATGCTCTCGATGTAATCATAACATCAGTGGATGAGTGATTCCAATTACTTTCTTCTTACTCTAATAATTTCGCGTTTTTATGGAATATTGATAAATTAAAAAATTATTCTGAAAACGACCAATTAGAATTATGTCAATAAGTTGAAAATTAAAAGACAAAACTCGCAATGAACGAGACATAGAGCTGCCGTGGAACTTGCTAAAGAATTGCAATATTTACAAAATTTTGATGAAAAAGTTATTACGTCTCAAGAAGAAACTTTAAATTATATAACAATTAACAACTTAGTGCATTCTTTTCCTAATACGAGCTGAATATAAAAGGCTAAAACCAATGCTTTTTCTGTGATTAAAAAAATCGCAATTAATGTTTAGATAATTTTGATGTTGGTACGTATTATAATATATATTTCGATACTGTTTAACACAAGTAAGAATCCACTTACAGTTGATCGTAGATTTCCAAAAAGTTTTATACTGTGCGATGTATACATGAATTTTTTTGGCCCAACCTCGTATACCGACGATTAGAGCATTGAACATATATTTAAAAGTTTCATCAAACGCTATAACATAATTTCACGGCAGGATATAAAACTCTTTCAACTTTTAACACTTATTATTAATAGCTACATTTAGTTAAACAAGAAATAATTTAAGACTTAAAAGGTAAAACGAATGATCAAGTTCGAACAGTCTAGTCGACAAGGTAAGTAATATTTTCTAAAACATGACAATGTTGAAGTATTAAAACAAAACAAACATAAAGGTACGAAAATACGGTAAAGGTTTTCGTGTCTATTTTTAGGTGGGTCCGAAACTAGACAGAGTTGGCGCCACGAAACCATTATCCACAATTAAACAACCCGGACTCTGCAATTATCAAAATAAGCAGTCCGTAAAGCGGTAAACTCCCAATGGCACGGAAGCAACAAGTGATTCTTTTGATATTATTATAATAACAATAATTTACTTGGTGAAGGTTTTTGGTTTTGGTTAAACAAAGAAAACGATTTCCGGAGCAGTCCTCGTATCTCGTTTACCAATAATAGTATTTAATAAAACCGGATTAATGACAGCTACAACATACAAAAATTAAAAAAAACGATTATTGTTTTAAATACACCCCATGGTGCCCGGCGATCGTCGGACCCACGCTCATAAATCTACATCCACGCATACCCTACCAAAAAACCAAACCAAGAAAAACGCCAATTCATTGTCCATTATATAAATTACCCATTAAACAAACTAAATTCGTGTTTATTGTGTTTCTACAAGCGTAACAAACAAAAAACAAACCATGGACGTAATTAATTTTCAACCGCAACTGCATTTTTTCTTTACGATTATTATACATTAACCGTCCAAATTAGAAATGACTAAGCTTAATTAATATGCGAAGAAAAAAACTCATTAGCTCGAGTAAAATTGTAAACTTTATCGTGAATAAAAATAAAAATGTCAAAAGACGATATCGGAAAAAGCATTTATCTTTCAACATGGTAATGCACTTAGACAGGTAAACCTGTACCTTTATACAATAGAAGCCGAAAAAAACCTTTTCAACGTCCTTCTAAGAAAGGCACAATCGCATTTATTTGTTTAAGATTCCCAAAAAAGTACAAAAATTGTTTTAAAAGTTTGAACGCGATCGACTCAACCTCCGAGTTTGTTTTAATTACTTTTTGAACTCGCGGTATGTCAATTACAAGTTAAAACCAATTAAAATTCTTGTAAAGGTTTTGCCTTTTTTAACTTAATAAATGAGACCTGTGCACAAGATATTATTTACATTATTAACTCGTGATATGTTTATTTAATTATACGAAGAGAAGGAGGGTGTTATTGCAGTTTCTATTTTAATTAACTATACGATATCCGGTTCGAAAGACCATTACTTAGTAATAATTTTCCTATTATTGAAAACTGCTTTTTTCCAACGTTGTAATTTAGAATTTTTTACGCTTCAGCTCGATCAATCGATTTACTTTTCAATTTTGTTGAATTGAAAAACGATTTAATTATCCAGTTGTTTCGAGTTACATTAAATCTTATTATTAAATGTAATTGCTCCGATTAACCGAACAAAAACGATAAGATCCATCGAATAATAACCAAAAAAAAAGCGGAAACGAACGTTCTTGTAAAAACGAAGAAACAACGAAATCAGCACATAAAATAAACGAAGAATTCTAAATATTTCCTGCAATTACTACTGTATACAGTTATAGTGCACAAAAAGAAAGAGCAAATCTAATGCCATTTTCCTTCCCATTAAAAACGATTTTTTTTTCAATTGAAACCGCTTTCTTTAATTACCATTAAATTTTCTACTTATTAAAACGAAGAACCAATTTAGGATTTTCACATTAATTTATGGTACTTTATTTTTTTGTTTTTTGTCATACTTGCTTTAAACTCTTGTGTTTGTATTGACTATACCACAGATTAAAACAAACTAAGCTACTTGTAGTATAAAAAAAATAAAGAAATAAAAGAAGTAGATTTGGTTAATATTGTGAACATATCCAATTAGAAGCTTTTTAGAATTCTGTGCCGAATATGAGTTGGTAGTGTTGAATAATCTTATGTTTTTATTGACAATGTCAATAAGCGTCATTGTCTTCTTCTTTTTCAACTTTTACTACTTCAGTTTGCTGTTTTTTGTTTCCAAGATTCTTTATCTTCTCAGTCTTCTTTCTTTAAGCCTCTTTCTGCTATAATCGATTTTCTATAAGTTCTCTTCACGGGTCCGTACCATTGTAGTGTGTTATTCTCTAATGTTTCGATGATTTTGTTTTACTCCAACTCCTCCAGCTATCTTCAGTTCTCATTTTGTCTCTTCTCGTTGTTCCATTAGTTTTTCTCAGACATATTCTGATAAAGTCAAGTTCTATCGTTCGTATTTTGTCTGTGATCATGTTTCTACACAGTGGAAAACTGTGTCTGTAAGTTTAAAAAAATACCTTACGAATTTTGTAAGAAACTCTAGATAACTTGCAACTATACTACTACTTTTGACAGAGTATATTTGACTAGTAATCAATCAAATTCTTGTCTAAAAATCTTTCACTATATAATAAAGATCTTAGAAATCCAGAAATATCTCCGTTAGATTTTTTTGTCAGACTGTTGATAGTAAAAATAATTCTTAAACAGTTTGAAGAAAAATTCTGAAAGAAAAACTACTCTAATAATCTCATCTAATAAATATAGTGAGCAAAAAAAGTATAGAAAGATCGATTTCTCAAACTGTCTTGTTTGGAAGTATTAACCAAAAAGTTGCATGGGAAACTTATATTTCCAAAAAGCAAATCCAGTGTCCGATAGCTTTAAAACTGTTTCACACGAACCGATATTGTTGTCGCGCAAAATTTTCAGTTGAGAACAGTAATAACATAGTACAGAATGGATGAAACGTCTTATCTATTTGCAAACAAGTTTGGCTTCATAATAATTAGTATATAGACACAAATTTAAACAAAAAAGAAACTGCCACGGTATATGCAAAATCTCATCCGTTATCACTGAAAAAGACATAATACAGACACTGTAAAAAATGCTCATCATAAGCGAAAGATAAATCAAAGACAACAGGTGGAAATTGGTGAGACGCGACGTAACAAACTTGCTGGAATTCTTCTTGTTGTCCTAGCTACTTCATTGCCATCTCAGGCAGTGAGTAAATAAACGTTCTTTTTCAGTACTATTGTCGTTGCTAGACTCTTCAGCGTCGTCATCATAAGGATCTTGATACTCAATGACACTGGCAGTGATTTCATCTTCCATCAATATTTGATAAGACAAGATCCAACATTTTCCAAGTTACATTCTTCAAACCATGCAATTTTTTTTAATCAGACCAAACAAATTCGTTGTTTTGCGACTCTTCAACACAGTTGCTGAAATGCTTCAAACATTGCTAATTTGAATTTACCTACTGGAACGCTTTCAGTTAACAGATGTTTCGATTGGTAGGTGTTAGAATAACGACTGTATAATCAAAACTTTTCTCAAATTTCATGTACAGTATTGTATAAAATTGTTTGCGAACTTTGACTTGAACAGCGATAAAAAAGGTTTCTTATCACCGATAAAAGCATGCGATCCTCAAAATCAGTCTACATCTAGTAGGCCGACATCACTTCAACTCAATTTTATACGAGGTGTTCTAGAAGTTAAGTTCCAATCGATTAAAAAAAACTTTTTTTTAGCATTTACTTTAATTTATCTAAAAATACTTCTCTACACAATCACCGCTTTTACTTCTTCGCTGGTATTGCATCTAAGAACCTCTCAAAAGTAATCAACTTGTAAACCAAGGCAGATTTTAAATTCTAACAAAATAAGAAACAAAACCATAATCACGGTTCAAGTTATTGGGGTGGGGTGATGATTTCTATGCTCTCTCAGATTTTCCTACTGAAGAAGAATGGAGATTTTGCAATCACCAAAACGTTATCAAAATATGTGTTGTGACCTGTAGTAAAATGATGTTCTAAATTGCGTGTAATGACAGAACGGTTTCACCAATGTATACTAATCCACATGAACAAAGAATTTGGTATACACCTTGAAAAGAAAGTGTCTGAAATTTGTCATTTGGAGAAGGAAGAATCTGAGAGATTTTCCCTGCCGACTTGAATATGGGTTTAATACCATTCTTACGAAGAAGTTTCCTTATTTGATATGTAATCTTGTGAATGTAGGGTAAAAATGCCAATTTCGGATTTAATTCGGAAGTAGAAATGTCATTAGATAATCGAGGACGTGGATGTAGACGACGATTAATAATTCTATGAATATCTCGCTTTACGTAACCATTGTTCACTAAGGTTCTAGTAAGAAGACGGAGTTCCGAGTCCTTATTATCAAGTTGACAAATAGAAAAAGCGCGATGAAGATTCAACAACAGAAGGTTTCTATGCAGGATGATGATGAGACGAAGCATAAAGGTATCTGTTTGTATGGGTGGGTTTGGGATAAACAGAATGGCCGAGAAATCCCTCGGGTTTACAAGAACGTCGAGAAATGGAAAAAAACCATTAGTTTCGATTTCCATAGTAAATATGATATCTAGGTGTTTATTGTTAGATGATCAAAAAACAGACAATTTGAGATGACCATGAAACCAACCAATAAACGTATCGTCAATGTACCTAAACCAAATGTTAGGTTTTAATATTGATAATTCCAAAGCAACCGTTTCAAAAAGTTCTATAACAACGTTAGCTATAACATGAGATAATGGAGAACCCACATAAGTAAGTTGATAATAAACACTTATCAATAAGAAGAACCAAACTTGCCATTGCCATGTTGAGACAGAATCTGTTCGATGATAATAAGCGAATCCTTAATAGAAATTTTGGTAAAAAGTAAAGTGACATCAAAACTCACAAGAAGATCTTAGGTTTCAAGTTTTATAATTTCTAAACCTTGAATAAAATGCTGAGAGTTGAGGATGTGAGCAGAGGTTTTACCTGTAAATTTAAACTTTGATTGATACGAACGGTATCGTCTATATTATGCCTCCGTCCATGAAATTTGTGCTAGCACAACTGGTTTTTATTAAAATTTAAACCAAAACAAACGTAAGTATATAATAATTTTATATTTTTGTAGCATAATTATTATTTAAATAATACCTAATGCCTAACAGTATTTTAATAAGAGTTTGTGCTAATCGGAGGCGGTAAGAGATCTTTGTTAACGTATCACTAATGATACTTTGAGCCTGCTAAAATACATTTTTCAAATTTGGTTTGACGAGTTGATTATCAGAATGCTTATTGTTTTAGGC
Organism: Aquatica leii; assembly: GCA_035610365.1. Classification (NCBI taxonomy): domain Eukaryota; kingdom Metazoa; phylum Arthropoda; class Insecta; order Coleoptera; family Lampyridae; genus Aquatica; species Aquatica leii. The sequence goes on along the minus strand of CM069436.1, from coordinate 78,455,348 downwards.
CCCTTGACAACAAAAGAACTTAAAGAGCTTGAGGACAATTTAGACCTTGACGAGTTTGATATAGATGATGACCGAGAGCCAGATAATGACCTCGAAAAAGATTTCTGTCAATATTAATGAACAAGAAAAGAATATTTTGCAGTCTGATGATTTGGATTCTTCAGACGACGAGCCTAATTAATTAGTTCGATTGGCTTCTGCTTCTTCCAACAAATGGTTACGAGACAAACAGTTTGATGACCAAGTCAAAGATCCTTTTGAACATATCTAAAAATATATTAGTGACGATTGTTTCGAAGACCTTGCTATGTTTACAAACATGAGAAAAGTTCTCAAAAGTTGTGGATCACAATTTAGTTACAGCAGAAATGCAGAGTTTAGATAGATTAAATCTAAGGACAATATTGATGAGCAAATGATACCATTTTGTGGTTAAGTTTTAATGAGACGAGCCTAACCAAGTAGGGCTCAAAAATGTTGTAATGACAACTCCCACTAGAATACCACTTGATTTTTACATGTATGAAAGCAAAAGCTCATCGGTAGAATCTGCTCTTACAGAAACTCCAGCAAAACTCGATGTTAGAATTAAAAAACTTAATGGATAGTAGTGGGTTAAAGGTGTTGTTCATTCAATCTATGCAGGGCACTCAACAGAGAAAATCTTGACAGGACACACCTATTTGAGAGCCATTAGAGCACATATGTCAGCTCATGTCACCCTAGCGAAAATTATCTTTGAGACAATGGATTTAAACCCAGACCTTCAAGAAACATTTGCAGACTTTTTAAATGATGGAGACCAACTCCTGATTTTGTTAGCATACGAAAAAAATATGTAAAAAAATTAAAAACCAAGTTTTTTGCACAACTCCAAGATAATCGTGGTATGGATTGAATATTTTGAAACGGTTACGTTTGTTAAGATATTCATGGAAGCTGAACGAGCAGGAAAGTGGAACGTCCATCTCCAAGTTATCTACCAAATGCTTTTGTATCCATGCTAACTTTTTGTATATTTTGTCTATAAGTGAAAAATGGAGATGTTTACTTAACTCTTCTAAGTTCACACGTTCTGACTGATGAAAACAATAATATAAAATTTGAATAGTATCCACTTAGCATCAGAATCTAAAATTAACCGATACTGTTTATACAGATTGTTATTTCACCTTCTACCTCTCATCGACACCCTTTTCTGTCAAACACTAACATTGTTAGAAGCAATACTGGCCAACAAATAATGAGCTGAAAAAAAAAAAGATCTTACGACCAACTTGTGAGAGATGACAGTAAGATGAAAATAGCTGCTGGTTAGTTGAAATATCGCGAAGATTCAAAAACTGATAACCTTTTTAAAAAAGACACGATGGACTACTTAGATTTCAAATTGTCAGTTGTGAAAACCCTTGCATGGAAAAAAAAGAGATACACGGCATGGATGTTGATTCAGAAATCGATAATGAGTATTGTAGAAACAAAAGCCGTAGTGTCCAGCCGATCCCTGATAAACAATGTCGACTTCAAGAAAATGGTCACCTGGTTGAGTTTATGAAATCTAAACAAAAGTTGCGATGAAAGATTAATATTTTTTTTTGGCAAAATAAATGAGTAAGGTGTGTTTTGAGGTAGAAATTAACATACATCCATCACCGTTTACTTTTAAATGTCTTAAAAAGATCTATGGGTTTGACGAGGTTAAGGTAAAGAAAGAGACAAAATCACTTGGTGCAAGTCCTAATAAAAGTTTGTACTTCCTTTCTTTATAAATTCTACGAAGAAAATTCCACGCTTGTCCCAAGAGACGGTACATTTGACTTTCAGGTTTGACAGGTCACTCCGATTTGTTTTTGTTTTGAGTGACCCACTATGCCGACGTTACATTGATTGTTACTTGTCTCTGCAGTGACATAAGTAACACAAATTTGAAGTAGCGCTTAAAAATTAAATTACATGTGTTTCTCAGTGAGAATTTTCAGTACTCATGTCGAGCACACTTTATGGCAGTGTAATTTTTCTGTCACAGTTTCATTTTTCTGTTAGTGGTGAATTCAGAAATTGCAAACATTCGGTTTTCTGCGATTTTCTCGTTCATTAATTAAACCAAATTGTTAGACTACTGAAAGTTTATTTAACGAGTTTAACTTGTTAAACCCTCATTTCATCCGGTTTAAAAGTGCCCTCTTGGGAAAAAAAACGTCCAATTTAGACGGGAAGGAGTTGAATACAACATTTTATTGCTTGAACAGTCTAGGAGGCCCCCAAAGTCTCAAAATCTGTCAAAAACAAGTGCGCAAAAACTGCAATGACGGTTTACAATAGCGAAAAATTAAAATTTTCTGACAGTAAAAATATAATCACAACTCCGCTCATTTTGACAAAACGTAACAAGTCTGTTGTCAGGCTTTCTTATTTTAATGTTGAAGTTTTTCAGGTCAGATTTGCTTAAAACATATTCACGATTGGAACTTAATTTGTGAATGTGCTGCGTATTTAATTTCTTTTAAAGTGAATATTTTTATCAGTAATTTGCCCGAAAAACACGACAAAATCGCTTAAGCTTCGATTTCGCAGGTTTTTCATTTACTTATTACTGATTACGTTACAAAAAAATTTTATTCCATAAAGAAGCTTTGGTTTAACTGTTAAAAAAATTATTATCGTAATAATATTCATGAAGATCTCAGAGGTTACACGTAGATTGTAGAAAGTTGATGGTATTAGAAAACATGAAGTTGTAATTCTAAGTTAAATTAAAAATACAATGGTTTATGGGTGCGATCATAAAACAGTAAAAGTTGTGCTAGACGCGTAAATACAAAATAACAATGCATGACTTATTAATACGTCGTGGAGCAACACGAAATTATATTCACTATACAATTACTACAATCAAACTTAAACGGGTTTATCTACTTTATCAAAAAAATATATTTTTCCGTTTCGAATTTTTCAAATTTTTCTATATTGATATCGGTTGTGAAAAATATCAATTAATACGCGACTGCTCCTGGTAAAAGTCAGAAATCCGTTTAAACAAGCAAACAATTTAGATTGTAAAGCAATTGTTACTATAAAAATATTTTTAATTTAAGAAATATAAACAAGCATTAAGTACATACCCCGTAATATTAAATTCATACTCAAATATTTGTTCAAAGTTATCACGCTACTGTCTTAGATAAAACGCTGTGATATTATAAATGAATAGTGCCGACAAAAGATAAATTAGTTATCACGGATTTGCACAATATTGCAACATGCAAAATTTACCAAAATACAAAAGATTAACTGTTTCACTTAACGTTTCCTTATCTTTTCTTTGTTTAACTTCCTTAACATTTCGTAAACATTGTCGTTGTGAAATTTTTAAAAACGCAATAGATATGAGGAATTAGATAATGGTTTTAAATCGTAACATTGACTCATACCGCTATACTTGTCGTAACTTGTTGTGGCTTGTACTTGATGCAAACTTAAAACTATTTTGATATTTACTTTTTACATTTGCCAAATCACAGATTAACAATTGATAAATGCCTGAGTACAAACATGATAAAAGAACGAAAATCATAGATTTAGAAAATTTTTGATATTGAATGAATTGCAATTTTTGTGAAATCAAACATTTCTTTCAAAGCATCGTTTCACTAAAAAACGTGAATTCTGTCAAATGTGCGATCGCGAGATTTTCATAGATAGTTACAAACTTTTCCATGATGATATGCAATTCTTTGTAGTAGATGTATACTGTAATTGATATGGCAAGTTGTAATTAAAAGCATCGACACCGAATCACAATCAACTTAGTCGTCACACGTATCAGTGTGACCAAAAAAAGATCAGTTTTTGTTAAGATTCAACAGTGGAATGATAGTCCAGTGTCCAAAACCGAAATATAATAGTACACTAATAGCATTAAATATTAATGTTTATAGGTAAATTCCAAATGGGAAGAAAAATCGACAATCAATTCTTTTGAATCGTTCATCTGAAAGAGCGACTTTGGATCTTTAATTCTTCGTTCTTTCCAAGCCTGCAACAACCGATTTCCGTAGAAGTAATTAGATCAGTCGCTCGCGGTTATCAGATCATCAAAAAGTGTCTTGTACTCGCTGAAACTGCAATAACTCTTTAGTCGTATCCTATTCCGCTTTGGCCTATCCAGTTTAGTAAAGTCCCTAAGTTGAAACCAGTAATTTTTCATGTCGGGTCATCCATAAGATCAGAGTTGTGTGTATCTCTTCTTCTTTTGACATTCTATACTACAGTCTCACTTTTTGGAAAAGAAGATAAGGCTACTATAGTATATCGGATAACATTTCTTAGTTACGAATAAACAACAATCATGTACTTGTCTTATATACTTTTTCCTGTACACATTTCGACCTAATCCATGCAAAAAAATGCAACTGCTGCTCTCAATTATGATAACGAAACACAGATTTAAGATATCCTACTATCCAACCCTTAACACCTTCGATCACGATTCTGATCCTATAACGCAACGCTGACCGACTGACCGATATCGCAAGTGGATTCAGATCAATTAATGTAGCCGCTCGTCAAGCTTTACACAAAGACAACCAAAGCTCTTAATCTCGATAATTCTATTCCATTGTATTTCTCGACGTTAAGCAAACTCTTTCAAAAATTATTATATAAAATGCGTTCCATAGAATTACTTTACCGAGTTCGCTTTTTCATGTTTATTAATAAATATGTGAAAGTAAAAATTATCAACAAATGAAGTATCACTCCAAATTCAACAAAAACCTAAGCCATTTTGTTTTGCCATTCCAGCTACAATCGGAGACTTAAGAATTACACAATTAAGTTTCCGTATACTGTGAAACGATCTACTTACAGAATTAGCTCTAAGAAAATTGAGGCCTAGATTCTAGATCTCCGTGGTTAATAAAATCCAGCCATTCAAAAATCATGTATCAAACCTCCATCTCTATAATTGAACACCAAGTTACGCTTTACAAAATTCACAGGTTTTTTATGTAAATACTCCACTGCACTATTATACCACACGCTAACAACATACCGATAACACAATTCTCCAAGTAAACTCAACTATATTCAACAAATAATATTTGCCAATGTTTAACTTAGAAAAACCAGAATTACTACTTTAAAATACTACCAAATCTTATTATACATAAATTTATATTTTCGCCCGTTGTCCCTACGCAATTACTAGATAACGTTTAAGAAGATTTTACGATAAACTTTTTCTACTACACATAAAATTGTTTCCAAATATGTAACAAAATTAAATTTATATAAAACGTTAAAAAAATTGTCAAAATACTGACAAAATTAGAAATAATGTACACTCAAAAAAAGAAAAAACGGGACACGAAATTTTTCTTCTATCGCACAATAGATGACTACATAATATGTATATTTTCAAGTTCAGCAATCCACTCAAATAAAATTCTTCCAAAACCTACTATATCCAGCAGACGCTAGTTCAACTGTCAATAATCAACCAACATCAATTACCATATAAAAAGCCTTAATTACCCGATTTTCTAAAAACTCAAAGATGTTTACAAACTAAAAAATACGATTGGGTTTAATTATGAATATAATGAATTTCCTGTGGTACTAAACGTAGAGAATCTGCATTATGTGACCAATTTGGATACCCTTCCGTTTGCACCTAAACGATATCTTAGGACTTCGATGAAATTATGTCAGTAAAGATAAATTCTTTTTTTCTCATTTACAGTTTTTACGAAGACAATTAATTTTTATGATAACATAACTTTTTTGGTAAAATCGAAAACAACTAGTGTGCTGAATTGTGCTCGGTATGTGCTACTTGGTGTGGTGAAAATAATTTTTTCTTTTTATTTGCAAATCTTATGGGAACAAAATCGATTTTACGATAATACCAGCCCCGTCTTTTTCGATAAAATAAAAAATAACTTTTGTGCTGAGTTGTGCTCAGTATGTGCTAATTTTCAATGCAAAAACAATTTGTTTTTCACCAATTGGTCATTTTTTAGTTTATCAAAAAAGACAGGGGGACCTTTACTGACATGTATATTTGCATGCTTATTTCAAATGCTTTTAAGACATAACTATCCGAAGTCTAAAAACACTTTTTGAAAAACTCTCCAAAACTTATCTTCTTGAATCATTTTTCAAACGGTATATTTGTAGTTAGCACAAGACTAATAGAAAGAAACGAAAAAACTACAAGCAGCATTCTACAACTCTATTATAAATGAAACGTGTGTAAAGAACGAAAAAAATGCTTTTTTCACCTCGTTTTTTACAAATATCTTTTTTACAAGTTTTTTTAAGTGTAATTTGTGTACTTTTTTCTCTTCATTCGCAGATTTTAGAGAAACCAAACCGTTTTTACGATAATACGATTCAGAAATGAGACTGGCAACATAGCGGTCGATCTGGCGACATTTAGAATGCGGACTTGGAATAGAAATGGGGCGAATTTTCAAAAGGAAGAGTCGATTCAAGATGAACCAAGCGCCAGAGCATGGTGTGGCACACTTCAACATCTCCAAGGTTTAAAAAAGCAAGAATGAGCAAGTCGAAGGTCAAATGCATGCTGATTTGTTTTTTTCGATAGCGAGAGAATTGTTCACAGAGAGTTTGTGCTTAAAGGCCAAACGGTCATCAACACTTTTACCGAGAGTTTCTTGAAAACCTTCAAAAATGGCCATTCGGGTGAGACCAAACATCAAGAACAACTGGGTGTTACATCACGATAATGCCCCTTGTCGCATACGATGTCAATAAGCAAATTTTTGATCCTTGTGACCTTTTCCTCTTCCTGAGATTGAAAAATCACCTCAAGGAAACTCATTTTGGGACACTTTAAAACATTTAAACGACTGTAACCGACCAACTAAAAGGTATTCCAATATCCGAGTTTCAACATTGCTATTAGGAATGAAAGAACGGTCTCCAGCGGTGTGTGGCTTCCCAAAGAAGTTATTTTGAGGAAGACAATATTGAATTGTAATTCTATTTTAATAAATAAAATTTTTAAAATCAGTCTCATTGCTTAATTTACGCGCCTGGTACACAGCCTCGCTTAATTTAATGAAATAGAAAATTACTAGACAATACGTGCTACTTTGTACCTAAATATGTATGTAAGGGCATACATATTTTCCATTTACAAATTTCATAAAGATGCACTTTTTCCCTTTTCATCATAAAATAAGTATCGTATTCTGTTGGAAAATGACTATCTATGTCTGATTTTGACGAATCTTTATGTTTTAGAACCTGTAGGGTCCAAAAATCATGTTTTTTCACAATGTCTGTTTGACGGTCTGTTACATTTAGTACTTACAAAACGCAGAAATTACTCAACAGAACAATTTAAATTCTGGCGTACACTTTTGCATTTTGAAAAGGATAAACCATTGATCAGACTTCTGAAGTAGGCCAAAATGGTTAACTTAAGGTTTCAGTCAAGTAGCAACTTCGCAATGCGTGTCGGTATTTTTAATTACATTTGTACTAATTACTCAAAAATATTATGATCATCCTCCAGTTTATCGGATTTAGAATTATTAATAATAAACGTCTTTCTAGAAGGAGATGTAATTTGGTTCTGTAGTTTTTGAACGAAGCGGTACTTTTGCTGCAAACGTTCAAGTACAGAAACCCAAATTAGCGTAATAATGTAACAAAAAGTTTCGCTTAATTAGAAAAACTACAAAACACAACTAAAATTCCTTATAAAAAGACGTTTATTGTCAATTATTCTATAGCGGATGACTCGAAAGATGAGTACAATAGTAATATTTGTGAGTAATTACTAAAAACGTGTGCGGATTAACTGAAACCTCACCTTAATGTATTCAAATTTTTTGCCAAGAATTTGAAATATAATTAATCTCTGTATTGGACGAATTAGTTTGTTTTTGAGTTCAAAAATTTTCAACAATTTCAATAATGCCAATAAACCAAAGCTGCATGGTTCTTTTTAATTATTGATAGCATCTAGTAGAAACCAAAAACCTCTTAACCACATAAACAGCAAAATGAAAATCTACCTTTTTTAGAAGTAATGGTAAAGAGAATCAAAGAGAGAAAACTACAACTTGTAGTATACAGAAAAATGATGCACACCGATAATATCTACATGTCACATCTTACTAGCACTTGATGCAGAAAATGACTCTTATAAACACACTGCTGTGTAAAGCAAAAACCATCAGCGACAAGCAACGCCTAGCCAGTAAGAAGATGGACTTTAAAAAAGCACTTAGAAAGAACGGTTACACAGACCCAACATAAAGAAAGCTACAAAAACGGACAAATTTTCAAACAGAACCACCAAGATGGATCACTTATTTATTTTACATAGCAAGTCATCTAAACTGTGGTACACGACACGATGCTTGGTGGTACGCGAAAATATAAAACCAAAATTGTTTTTTTTCTAATAATTCTAGAAATACTAAAATATTTTAAAATTAAAGGAAAAAACAATGGCACAAAATAATACAATAACCACCAGGATGTCATTTTATCGTAATTTTGTCTTCATAAAATCGGCAAGTGTTGAAAAAACAAATTTTTTTTCTGTAGCACAAAACAGCACAATCGAAGCACAACTTAGCACAAGTCATTTTTCATATTATCAAAAAAGACAGGACTCTGTCTGTTATCAAAAAATTAATTGTCTCCGTAAAACTGTAAACGAGGAAAAAAATTGTTTTTGCGGCACAAGGTAGCACGCATTGAGCACAATTCAGCACAATGGTTATTTTTTAGTTTATCAAAAAAGGCGGGGCTATGTATTATCGTAAAAAGGGTTTTGTTTTCATAAAATCCGCAAATAAAAAGAAAAAAACATTTATTTTCACGGCACAAAGTAGCACATAATGAGCACAATTTAGGACACTAGTAATTTTTGATTTAATCGAAAAAGGGGAGGCTATGTGTTATCATAAAATTTGATTGCGGCACAAAGTAGCACGTACTGAACACAATGATCATTTTTTAATTTATTCAAAAAGGCAGGGCTAACTTTATTGACGTGATTAAATTAAGTTATTGAAAATGTAATTAATGTCAATTTACAAAAAACTTGAGTAATTTAGAAGCAGGAGTCATGAAGGATTTGAGAAGAGATTCTGTAGTACTATTTTATTAAAAAAATGAAATGTCTGAAATTAGTAAAGGATTACTAATCGACTTTCTGCTATTTTCAAGATTTTTAAAAATCATTTTAAAATGGCGGTTCAGCACCAGTTGTTTTAAGAAATTAAAAATAAATTATATGCGAGGACCTTTGATATTACTGAGGTGTAATTAAATCGTCGGCCGAGGTGAGAAACTTCGAAAACATCAAGTTTTGCGGTATCGCTTTTGTTTCGGGGTAAAATAACAAATATTTCCGTGGTAGCGAAGTAAACAACTTCCTGTGCGAGCGGAAGTAACAGACGTTCCCAAAAAATAGCTAACCCTAATTTTCGGAAATTAATTATTATGTACAGGTAGCGACGTTTCAATCAATACATTCCACGAATGCTTTTGTTCAGAGACAGACAGACGCGTTTTTATTCATTGTGTTCGGAAACCACAAAAAATTGTCAAAAGCAATAAATCGGTTTTGTTTGTACACAGTAAGCGGAATGAAGTTGTCGTCATTGTAATTTTTCCGTTATTTATTGGCGACTTAATAATTTATTTCGAGTGTCAATTTTATCTAGAAATAGAAAAATGACTCGGTGGCGCCAGTATTACTTGTGTAGATTAAAAAAAGACTAGCGTCCTTCTGTCAAGCACAAGAATAGGGAAACTCGATAATAATAAAGGAGACGCAGTTGGTGTGTTAGCATGAGACATCAAAACGGCGCCAACGGTCCTTCCGAAGTGTCTGTTAGAAAGTACTTGTGCATGTTCGTTAAGTGGTATGCGGCTTTTATCAGCAGACATTAGTACATATCCGGTACATTTTAAAAGGCATTATAATTGCTCTCCCTAATATTTCTTATGATGCACTTGAGTTATCACCAAGTACCGCCGGATGGATTCTTTAATGGACGTAAAAGCAGTAATATCTAAGAGATATGCAGATCAAAAATCATTTGTTTGTTTCCTATAGATGCACTTAAGGTAAGTTAAGTGGCTCCGACTTATTTATGACCGTTCTTATTTGTATTTCGTATTTGGTGGATACCCGTCGACTACCTACAGCTATTAAAATTTTAAAATGTCAAAAGATAAGTGCTGCCGTTTAAATACATAAATTTTAATAGACGTTTCAGCAAACATTCTTTGTTTTGCTGTTTAAAGTATCACATAACATCGACTGCATTTTTTTCTTTCTTAATTGATAAATTAACTTAACTCGTCATCGAGTGTTGGGTAGACTTTAATATTAGAATCACGGGAGGCCGACCAAAATAGAAGGATGTATACAATGGAAATTCCTTTTGTTAACATGTCAACCATTTTCTTTAAGCCATCTTTAGATGATGATTACCCTCCGCTGAACTTAAACGGATGGCGTCGGACTAAACGATTTTTCGTTTATTGAAAAATTTGTATACGCCACAAGATTAAAAATAATTTCCTATTTTTAGATAAATACTAAAAAAATGTTTGTTTTAAGTAGTAATTTCTAAACATTCCAAAATTATATTGTAACATCAATAAAATTTCCATTTAGAAATTTATGTTACTCATTCCACAAGTAATAAAGTAGCAACAAAAGAACTGATACAATCTATATGGTAATATTGGCAAAGAATTAACTGTTAAGCATAAAGTATTTTCAACGAAACAAATTTTTTGAGAAACTACATGTAGTTTTAATAGAAATTTCTACAGAAACAAACTATTTTACCGAAACGAAAGAGATACATTTTATCGTAGTTTAATTTGTCGGATAAAATTTGTTATAGTTTTTCTGTAATAACCTAGTCACATCGATATTTATAAATGGAGGGTTGCGATGCTTTTAGTAGCACATAGCCAAACCAAATCAATTTTTGTAAAATTGAAGAAACTCCGATAATCTAATAAAAAGCTTTATTCGATTAATTTAAAATTTCAGAATAAAAAATAATTTAATCCTAATTTTTGAGATAAATTGATATAATCATTTCAATGATTTTGATTGAGAAATAAAAATGTATTAATCATTTGAACGATGTTACATGACAAACATTATTTGACTAAAATGACTAAAAATTTATTTTTTATTAAAACGTTTTTAAGTGACGAATAAAAATTCAATTGTCATCTAATGAACTTGATTTAAATAACATAAAAATAAGAAATCTTATATATTGCAATATATTTGTATCAAGACTGTAATTTAAACAATCTAAAATTTTTCATATTGATGCTTACTTATATTGATAATCAAACACTGGATTATTGCGTGTTTCCAATATTTTGCAATTTTTTGTAGTTAACACCATATCTATTTTACAACCAAAATCTAAAGTAGAAATGATTTTTAGCTTTAATTAGAAAATTGAAACAAATTGGCTGAAAACGGTACCTAAATTGCAAATTAACATTTTAGAAATAGGCAGTTTAAAACCAAATTTATTATTTTATTACAAAATTGTACTAAATTTATACTCTTATCACAATATAGTAGCTGAAGCAAAGTGGATTTTATGTGTAAGTACTTTCACGGTTATAAGAAACTGTGTAGTTTCATTTGCTATTCAAATCAATCAATTAAAAATTTTATTCGTTAATCAGAATCATTAAGATTATGATTAACATTCTATTTATCACTCAAAAGCAGTGGAATGACAAATAAATCTTTATTCATAATTTATAATAAGTTGCATGATAAATACCATTTTATTTATTATTTGAACAAATAAGAATTGCATTTTTATTTGTCATACAAAATAATAATTGAATTTTTTTTTGTTATTTCAAAATTATTAATAACGATTTTATTTGATAATGCCCATCCCTAAAACATACCACTCCGGACAATATAAACATTTTAGACAAAATTGCTAGAACTAACCAACACTGCAGATTTTATTCTGAATTTTATCTTGTAATACATTCCTAATATAGGAACGACTATTAATAATTGGAATATTCCATATTTATTTCAATTAGCAGAACATGAGTTTAACGGAAAGATTGAAAGTCAGTAAAGTTAGCTCCGCCTTTTTTGACCATTGTGCAGAATTGTGCTGAATACGTCCTACCTTGTGTAGCAAAAACTATTTCTTTATTCCTCATTTATAGTTTTTACGGAGATAATCAATTTTTACAACAATCACTTTGTGCCTTGCTTTTTATTTGTAATTTTATGAAAACAAAACCTTTTCCAATAAAATAAAAAATGACTATCGTGCTGAGATGTACTCAGTAGGTGCTGTTTTGTGCCGTAGAATCAATTTCTGTTATTCACCATTTCAGATTTCGTGAAGACAAAATCATTATTTACGATGAGAGATATGTTGTTCAAACCCGCGCGCTGATATAGTGTCTACGGGAGCTGTTGAGCTTACGCGCGAGATTTTCCTTCTCTAACTTGCTTTTACTTCATTATTCCTATAGTTCATGCATAGAAGAAACTTTTAAAATAACTCAATAACCTATATCAAAGCTTGCATCTATTAAAATACAATCCACAAACTCAGAGAGCTATTAAAAATATTACCGAAAGGTTATCAAACACAAATACTATTACATGGGTCACAAATTTGTACAAAACATTCGAAAATGAAATAGATCTTAAAGAATAAACTTTTTCTTCTTTTCGAAGACCTTTGGCCTGCTTTCCTTCGAAGTCAGGCATTTTGGTTTTCTTGGGATAATGAGTGCCAGCTATGTCTTCACTATTTTGAGCTCTTCCCTTTAATCTCCGTCCTCCTCGTATACCCTCTAGAGCCGTACGAGCCATTCTCTCTTCCTCCATTCTTTTTACGTAGTCATACCATTGGCATCTTTCCCATCTTACCACATCATCTACTACGCACGTCGTTCATATTTCGTCATTCCTAATTATGTCCTGAGTGTGATCAATTTGGTTTTGTTTATGTCTGCTCTTGCCTCGATTCTGTAGGTTAGTACAGGTCTCACACATACAGGGTCTATGGAGTAGGTCATAGTTTTAGTTTTTTCTTTTGAAATTTTCATACTATATTTCTGCGCTATTTGAAAGAAACGGGAAACTTGTCTCTGAAGGTCGTCCTCCGTTTCTGACATGACTGTTGCATCATCGGCGTAACAAATCATACTAAAGCACCTGTGTTGCAGCGTATATTCCAGGTTTAAAGAGTTTACTTCGTTTATTATGTTGTTCATTATTAGGTTGAATATTGAATGGGCTGAGGCTGTTCCCTTGTCCAATTTCGCCTGGTGTTGGTATATCTTTAGTTTATTGATTACTTGCTTTAATAACCATCGTATTGTTGATGTTCAGTTGATATAGAATATTAACGATTTCCGACGGTACGTGTCGTTCTTTTTAAAATATGTATTACATCTCTAAGAAGAAACGAGTAATGTTAATGGGTTTTACTGTACGAAAGTTGAAAAAAATTGAAAATTTTGTTCTATATTTTCCGTTGTTTTCCGAAGTGATGCTAACCGGTTACGTATCAAACTTCAGCACCAGTAGAATCAGAATGCAATGATATGAAGCAACGAATCTGAGACATGATTACAGATCCATGAAGACAGATTATTTTATAACTCGTCATTTAACTAGGCTATACGGTAAATTAAAACTCGCTGTAGCTAGTAGAAAATCTCATAAATTTGATCACAAACTGATAAAGTTTATGATAGACAGCTAAATTTGGCAAGTGATGATTTGATAAACAAAAAATCTACTTTAGAAAGAAGTTTATCGGCTTACGACAAGCATGTCTTCTCAAGTAAAATTGATACAACCATAAATCAACGAAACGATATAAATGAATATGACAGAATTGTCTTCTAAGAATAAAAAATCAATACCGATTAAAAAGAATTTCGTGATGATGATCTGTTCGTTTCTAATGAACAAATTATTTACTAATGCAAAATAATGATAAAAAGCAAAAAAAAAGATGAATTTCTCAACGATCTATCCGAATTGAAAGACGAGTTTAACTGCCGTAACAAAAATCGCACCAAAAGTTCCTATATATACGTTGATCCATTTCTTCAATTTGTTCAAACGTTAATCATGCTGACAAGATTTATATCGTTAAAATTTCCTGCTTAATATTACTGAATCATTGCTTCCAAAGTCATCGTAATAATGATTTTGTCTTCACCGGCAAATGATACGGAACAAAAATGTACATACTGAGCACAATTCAGAACACTAGTTATTTTTGATATTAAAAATGAGGGGGTCAAAATTGATTGTAAAAACTGAATGAGGAAAAAACAAATTGTTTTTGTGGCACAAGGTAGCACGTACTGAGCACAATGGTCAATTTTGAGTTTATCAAGAAAGGCGTAAAGATTGACATGTTTTGGGATGTTGTAGGTTTTGATAGGTACGTCGTAAGAGTCTGATAAAAATAATTTTGGGCAAGATAGTTAGCGGTGTACATAGATACTCCTGTCAATTCACATAATCACGCAAACAGTGTAGAAAACTGTTAATGCAAATGTATGTTCTCAATATGTTTTTTAGATAAAATTACGGAACACATCTTCGTAGCAGAAAAATCTATAGTATCTATAATCTTTAGCACAGATTGCTTTTATATGTATCCTGCTGAACGAATGCATTGAATTCAGAGAATTGAGACCGTCTAGTCCTAGCAATACAAATCTAACAGTTTGTTTGGTTAGAACAAATTTTTTGTTGCGTGTTTTTGACTATTGTTGAAAACAACCACCGGTGTTTCATTGAATGATCTTCACCTACTATACACAAAATGAAAACTTTTCTTTTATTGTAAGTTATTGCTACTGAATTCTGACTAAGGATCTTTTGAACGTATTCATTGAATAAGACAGCCATTTTTGGAAATGCTAAAAAATTACAATGTCGGCAAAGAATAAAGCAAATCAAGATTTTGGCTATAAGATTCTAAAAAAAAGAACAGCTACTACTTCGGTTGTATTGAAGAGCTGCAAAAAAGTAGTTATGTTAAATCACAAGTAGCTCACTTCATTTAAGAGATTTTGACGTTTTTCTCAGCTAGTTCCACAAACAAATATTATTGTAAATGCGCAAATTGCAGTACCACAGAACTAACTTAACCGATAAAGTAGAAACGAGTTTGGACATGCAATTAAGGTTTCTACTATAAAACCAATATCCAGAAGCAATTGATACGTTGTACAGTATTTTTTTTAGAAACCGTAGTAACTAGACAATTTTTCGAAAAATTCCTATGATCTTACAAAATTTATCAATCAAGAAAGTTGCTAAGATGCTTTTACATTTTATTATTTATTTTATTCAAGTTTCGTCTAGTGGCCCTGCACTGCGATCTCCGTGGTCCTTTTGTGCACCTTCGATTTATTACTCCATCAGCAGTTCTGTTTCGTCAATGAAGTCCAGAAGCTTATTCCAAGGGACTTTTTTCAACTCATCATCGGTTATTTTGGTTTGCCGATAATCGTTGAGCGTTACGTTTCATACGACTCGTATTTACATAGCAGATACTACGGAGTCTCCTCGACCTCCCCGCGGCATAAAGGGCTAATTTGCAGTCCCATTTTATGTATGTGTTTGTTTAGGCCACAGTGCCCTGTTATTAGTCCTGTGAGTTTCCTTAACTTTTGTAGACTCATGCTTGATAGTGCATTTTGACTGTTTGATTCTAGCTCTGTAAGGAAGA
This sequence comes from Aquatica leii, assembly GCA_035610365.1. Taxonomy (NCBI): domain Eukaryota; kingdom Metazoa; phylum Arthropoda; class Insecta; order Coleoptera; family Lampyridae; genus Aquatica; species Aquatica leii. The sequence goes on along the minus strand of CM069436.1, from coordinate 78,439,560 downwards.
GCTTTGTTTGCCTCATCCCTGAAAAATGTTTCCTTACTTTCTTATCATAATCTTTTGTGAGGTCGGATCTCATACTTAAGACTGTTTCTTCACGCAGCACGTTGTATGTATGCCCGGTTTGTCTTTCCCGGTAATTGACGTGTGTTCATTAATCTGCAGCCTGTATTCTGCTCGTCTTGCGAATGGTGGAAGTGAAAGTAATGCTTCCATGGCTGCTGTATGTGTGGTTTTCATCGCTCCTGTTATCAGCAGACATGCCATTCTCTGTACTTTGCCTAGCTTGGAAACTGTACTTTTCAGGTTGGTTCTCTCACCCCATACAAGCGCACCGTATGTGATGATGGGTCTTGTCACCACAGTATATAACCATTTGGTCATTGTGGGTTTCAATCCCAATGTGTGCCCGACCATCCGTTTGGTTGTATTAAAAACATCGTTTGGTACACCAAACGATTGCCTTCTTAGTTAGGTTCACTTTTTTTGCACCATTTTTCGACGGTTTTTAGTGCACGTTATGTTCGATACAGTTACCTCAAACTTCCCGTTTGTGATAATGGTGAGATCGTTAGCGTACCCTAAAGCGAGTAAACCTCCGTCTTCTAGTTCTTGTAGTAGGCCGTCCCTGACGAGGCACCATAGTAGATGCGACAGAACCCCGCCTTGTGGGCACCAACCAGCCACTTTGGCTCATACAGTGCTACCGTACAAAGTAGCTGTTACCGTCCGTCCGTGCTTTTACATAGTTCCATCGTTTATTCATGCACAAGAAAAAACTCATCTCTATAGGTACTATGCACTGATTCGTTTGCAAAACTCTTTTGATAGTATTTACCAGAAACAGTGCATTTGTCTTTTCATTTGTACACCTTTCCTTCAAAGTATAATTTATACTAAACTAGTATCTTGCTTTCACTCAATTTCATCTTTGATCAGTGTCAAAATTTTTTTTTGCTTTACTACTCTTAATTACTTTCATAAATTTTGAAACAATCCATAACATTCCTCAGTTGTAATCATGATAAATATTGACACTATGTGATAATGAACCCAAAAACATATAGCATCAGAGAAAATCAACATAAATAAAGCAGATACCGTCGTTTAAGACACGTTTCGGTTCCGCTACCGAGAACATAATTTGCATGAAGAAAAACCTCGCAACCGCATTATTAGGTATGTATAATGTAACGCGTCTATACAGTTACTTCAATTTGTTGAATAGTTGATGGCACCTAAACATTCATCCTGCAACGCATTTTCAAGTCTTTCGAAACATCTCATCTAATACATAATAACAAATTCTTACTACCGAGTATTTTACATACCAGGAAATGATAAATATAAAAGCAATTTCCATATTGTACAACAACGAATACATTATCGAAAATACATTCACATATGTTATTGTGACACTTGTAATAATACCATTGCATCCATTCAATCGACTTAATTTAATTGTAGAATAATTTTTTTATCACACTACATCCAGATACCAATCGAGAGATTATTAAAACCAGTTCAAACAAAATTATATATTGCTTCTAGTAATGGAAAAATAGTATATTTATTCAATTCGGTACAAAACAAATATTGTGGTTGATTGAAACGGACCCGCAAAAAACTATGTAAGCACGTTGAAAGATTAGTGTAATTAATCTAAAACCATTTAGCGATGATTGATAAATTCAACGTGCCAGTTATCAAGGATTTCCTGAAAAAGAACAGAACGAACGATTATCTTCACTTTAAAATCTAAAAATTTATCACCGGATTACTTCATACTTGATGAAATTAATCCAAAACAGATCATAATCTCTTACAAGGAACAAAATCTAAAAACGATCTTTGTCATTGAGTCGCCTTTGAAGCATGCGAAATTACTCGGAAATGTTTGATGACATTTCTTTGAATTACTCGAATGATGGAGAGGAGTAATAAAAGCAACAAAAAACTACATGCATAAAAAAGCATGTGGATTTTAAGTTTTATAGAATTTCAATTCCAAAAGGTACTTGTGAATTCACTGCTCGTTTTTCAGTCAGCAAGGAATTATTTGTCGTATGTAGGGCAAACACAGTAGTGTTTTAAATCTCGATACAATATATTCTGCTGATTACCAGTGTTTAAGTCCTTATAAATAGCAGTAGAAACAGAACTAGTACAATAAAGAAGCTACATAAATGATGGAGTTCGAATTTTGTAAATGACCTGTGAGCGATGCTTTTCTGTGCGACTTTCTAAAGACAATGAGGTAGCCAAACGCTAATTATTGTTTTACGACAAAAAACAATGGCGTATATAGCAAATACTTTATTTGGAGAGTTGTCTTGAAAAATACACTTAAATACTTAGGCAAACAACACAAATTCTACAACGAAAACAATAACTGTGAATCGACTAGACTGGATTCGTCGTGTCAATTTTATGTACTGAGCATATCACGTGACATGTCCTTTACAAATTACGTGAACTCTAGCAAATTACTGAAAGCTTTGTCATCAAAAAATTAGAAAAAAAACGTAAGTATGTCTTTAATAATAAAGTTAGTTGTAAAATTCAAAATATATAAATATACAAGAATATGTTCACTGTAAGTGCAAAACTAACATATACATTTTCAAAATATTGAAAGGACACGTTAACCCACTATCAGTTCATGCCAAAAATGATTTCTTTGCAGACGACAAAAATAGAGGAAAAAGCAGTTGCCATTCAAAATATAACGGCAAATTAGATGTGAAATTACTCAATGGTGGTTTAACCGTAGTTCAAAAAAATTCCCGCCTTTGAAGTTTTTCTGCTTTTATAGTTCGGTTGATACCAGATTTAATAGAATATCGAGTTCTTTGTACTGTTCCTAGATACATTTGGCTAAAGCTACAGCTCCAATAGAATACAGCTACGCCTAGACAAAAATGGTGATCACCAAACGCTTATCCTTAAAAACCATTGTAAACTTCTAATCCTTTCCATAGTAACATGCTTTCACATGGTTTTTCAGAACCGTACTATATAATCGAATTCGGATGTGTGCACGAATTACAATAATCTTTTGAATCTATGATAACACACTTAGACAACGCGTAGTTGTGTTCTTCTACTTTGCAACTGATCTACTGGTCGTTAAACATCTAATTTATGCAGATTCCGGTACTGTGACATTTTTAATTTGCAGTTAAACCAAATATATATTTGAACTCTAGTTTTATGTTTCTTAAAATTATTATCTGGAAGATTTGTAGTTTGTGCAAGCGTGCAGTCATGTAAAATAAGTTTCAGGTGACCGTTACATGTAAAAGTCACTTAAAGATTGTCCGTTGTTCTTGGTGATTACTATTCCTTCAACAATTGTAAAGTTTTACTTTACAGATCCATCTGCTGAACACAAAAGTGATGATGTTAAAAGAGTCACGCATAGTCGTAAATCCAATTTTTGTCGCTTAGAGCGTCTTTTGATAAACTGGAAGTAACCATTATGCTTCGACTAGTAATAAGCAAAATACAAAAACCTGACCTGCTTGAGAATTAAAAGCAAAACTCCTGCAACGAAGGCTATGCTTAACCTCTAAACATTTCACTTCGTAATAAATTTCTTGCTGAAAGCTTTATCTCAAATGGGAACAAGTGTCAAATATGTACTGGAAGTGTTGATACATTTTACACAAATAGTAAAGAACAAGTTCGAGATTTACGAAGTAGAAGCAAAAAATATGTGTGAGTAAGTAAGAAAAGAATACCATATAGACTTATGGACGAAGAGAATACTCGAGTTCCTCTGACTTAGAAACAAAAGAAAAGCTGCTGGACGAACGTTAGAGATTTTGCGTTAAAACTTACATTGATACTGTAAACAGAATACTAGCGTAGTTGTTAAAGAAACCAAAAAGCTTTGGATTCAGATTTTTAAATGCAAAAATAGTAGACTACCAGTAGTGAAGTGTACTCCATGGACGTAAACCTACTAGTGCTAGTAAAGCTGTACATTTTTAAAAATACGTGAAAACTGCTAAGAATCAGCCGTTAACTTCATAAGATAGTAGTAAAGAACGTAGAAATCTTTCTTAAGGTAATGGTTGCATTAAGAATACCTTTACATGGCTATTACCCATTGCGAGACTGAGAAGAGCTTCTCCAAGCTCTACTTGATCGAGAACACAAGAAGGTTAACAATGGCACCGAGAGGACCAGGCGCCTACTTCTTCTCTCTGCCAAGAACACACTGACTAAAAATCTTGATATTAAGGATGTCGTTTTTTTCAGATAAAAGGAAAAAAAATATTTTAAAGTAAGTATAAAAATAGTTTATGAACTTTTTCCTTGGGGTGAGCGTGAAAAGTAACGCAGCCTCAGACCTCCAATACATTCAATCCGGGCCTGCCTTCATAATGTATTTAATGTTACTATAGAACAAAATATCGATAGTCTTTATGCTGATAACGTGCTTCTACAAAAGTTGGAAGACATGGATCATATACTGTGATATTCAAAATGCAACACCAAGAAAGCGTTAGAATTTTTGGAACAAACTTGTTAGAAATATTTAACTAGTCAAAGATAGTGATTGATTAAAATTTCATTCAAAATAATCCAGTAGCTATGAAAAATTTGACTTTTTACTTGTTGTTACAATCGAAATTATCGGGTATATTTCTTGAGAGATTAATTTGACTTCGGTATTGTTTTTGGTTGCAATTATTTTGTTTCTGTGTTCTTCTTTGCGTTTTGAAGCTACGATTATGCATAGACTGCGGCAAAGTGAAAATTATCGACAACTGAGTGAATTCGACAGAGGTCGCATTATTGGCTTACGAGAAGATGGTTTTTCATTCACAAAAATTGCTAACCGTCTTAACCGTAACCAATCCTCTGTAGTACGGTGTTATCAAGCATAGTCTAGAGAAGTTCAAGAACGTCGTAGAACAGAAAGTGGACGGCCAAGACAGACAAGCGTGATCCAGCACCGCCATGTTCAATTACTGGCATTAAAAAACCGATTCTCGAGTACAAGATCAAGGGTTTCAAAACGAAGGACGTCCTGTAACCTTTCGTACAGTTTACCGTCGAATTAGAACTTTTAGCGTGCAGCCCTATCGACCACATTTTGTGCTTCCGTTGACGTCTCATCATCGACAGCAACGTTTGGAGTAGTGTACCTTGCAACTGGATTGAGACGTGGAATGGTATAGGTAGGGTCCCGATTCTGCTTAGAAATGCACGATGGTAGCATAATGGTCAGACGTAAACGTGGAGAACGACGCAACGTGCAGTTTTATGTTAAGCGGCATGTTCACCACACTGTGGGGGTTATGGTCTGAGGTGCTATTGTTTATGGAAGCAGGTCGCAGTTGGTATTCATCTGAGGCAATATAAATGCCCGCCGATATGTTGATGAAGTGGTAGAACCCCATATTCTTCCATTCCTCTAGGAGCTGGAAGACCCGACTTTCCAACAGGATGTCCGTCCCCACCGTGCAAGGCATTCTATGGAGCGTTTCAAAGTGGCTAACGTCAATATCTTGCCGTGGCCACCCAGATCTTCCTACCTTTCGCCTATCGAACATATGTGGGACATGATTGGTAGAAAACTCAAGCAATTAGTCAATCCTCCACAGACACTAGAAGTTTCTCCGACATGACTTCCAGACTGCCTGGAATGCAATACCTAAGGAAGAAATCGACCACCTGGTGGAATCTATGCCAGGAAGAGTGCGAAAGTGTGGTCCAACACATTACTTAAAAAAATTTGAAATTTTAATCAACTACTACCTTTGACTAGATAAAAATTTCTGCCAAGTCTAACACCTTCTTGGTGTTACTTTAGATATTTCAAACCTAATAAAACAATTTAGAAAATTGTCAACGCAAAAAATATGTTCCTCGAATAAAAGTAACTGCAGAAAACATGTTCTCAAGAGAAAAGTTGTTTTTCTATGCATATGCATACATATGACGTCGTCTAATGCTAGCATTGAATCCTAGTAACACAAACGTAACATTTTATTTGGTTACAACAAAACTGAGTAATTTTTGACGAATAATATATCCTGACCAAATCTCTTCAACCTTCAACATTAAAAGCAACGATTTTTGTAACGAAAGGTATCCTAAACCTCTAAATTCTTCACTTAGAAATAAATTTCTTTCTGAAGGCCTTCTCTTAAATAAGAACTAGTCAAAAACTGAAACCAGAACCGGAGAAATATCTAAGCCCAAAGGAAAACATTAACTTATATTTGGTAGGTAAACCACAGTATTCCAAACTGAAATATATGCAATCGTTCAGTGTACGTAAAAAAACAAGGACAGAGCAATATAGAGACAACCGAGAGACAACAAAATACAGTATATTTATACGTTAGAGTTGTGACATACGCCATTGCGGAGAAAAACAGAGCATAAATAAGATGCAACACAGGTACTCTATTGGTCAGTTTATGAATTTTACAGCCACGATTTTCAAAAATACACAGCTTAAAATCTCCAGCTGCAATGTAGAAGTGCAAAAATTGATGGTCATTGCAATGAGAATACTTCTTTACATTATTAATTGCGAGGCTAAAAGAAGCTTCATTGATCAAGAACACACTGAGATCAACAATGGCACAGATAAAACCAGCAGCCTACTTCTCTCTGCCAAGAACACACTAGCTAATCTTGATCTTAAAGATTTACAAAAATTTTCTTAGATAAAAGTAAAGAAGAAAATATTCGAAAGTAAGTGTAAAAATATGTTCCACGACTTTTTCCTAGGCGTGGGCCTACAAGTTTCATTACACCGTTACAAAAGTTGAAAAACATGCATCATATAGTAGCAGTAGTTCATTTGCTTTAGATATTTCTATCTTAATAAAACATTTTAGTAATATGTGTTCTCTGAATAAAAGTAATTGTGAAAAACATGTTCTTAGCGGAAAAGTTGCTTTTATATGTCTACGCATACACATTGTTGTGTTAAGTGTTTTGTTATGATGTTTGTTTATTTTCGGAACGCCTACTTTCCGCTGTGACGTCGAAAAGTTTTTGACATTGTAGTTCGATGAAAGAAAGATGTTTCCGGTAATGTTGAAATAATGTGGACATCATCTAGCGTTGTGTGCGCCCAACGAGACTTTCATTGCTAATTATTCACACGCACTGATGCTAGTATAGAACAAAATATTGTTGCGACTTGAGCAAAAGCCTCTATTGGGGTAAGAATTTCTTCCTTGTTTTTGTGGTTTAATTTATTTCTTCTTTAATTGTCTGTAAGCGGGTTTCCAATACCTTCAAGCGTGTTCTTTGTCTGTGGAGATAATAAGCGGTTACTGTGATTGCGAAAATTTTCATGATGACCGTAATTTACGCTATCTACACCTTCGAGTTGTTGGATGCAATTGTCACCGTATTGGAGAAAACAAGTACCGAAGTACTATATTTAACTTTAGGGAATCTAGGCGCATTTGATTGTTTTTCAGTAATCGTATGATGTCGTATGAGATTTACTTGTGATAACACCATATGTACGTTTACTTAATTTCAGCAAATTTTAAGAAATACTGCGAAGATGCTTCAAGCTAGCAGTAGTCTTCGGAAGAAAACTAAATTGTAAGTATTATATTTCCTACTTTAACTCTTTGTATCTACGTTGTCAGTTGGTTGTACGTACGACTGGACGTACATAGCACGTTGTTGTCACAATTAACTATACATATTTTGTATGTGTAACATATTATTAGCTCTGATCCTCTGAATCTAAGAGATTTGTATATTTGTGTTATAATTTACTAATGTAAATTTATTTCTTATCGGAATGTAAAAGTTAGAGCGACAAGTTTAATTTGTTGTACGACGTGTTGCCCAACCGATGAGGGCTTATGTCAACCACTATTGTCTGTGATATTGACCTACGTTTGATCGCACCTATGTAAATTTATCTTCTCCTCTCTACGAACTTTGCTGTCTGTGATAAAATAAATATACTCGTTGTTACTACTTCTGTTTTGTCATTTGTTCTCTTATAGCTTTGGGTAGATTTAAACGGTATCTCCCACCCTAATATTTTACCGATTTGGCGCCTTTTTAAACTTATTTTATAATTTAGCACCACGAAGCTTACGACCAAATCGCCGAATCAACTAAGCTTGTCATCACTATTTAAGTTACGAGAAAATCCTTGTAACAATATAACGTCGTCCAATCCTAATAACACAAATATAACATTTTATTTAGTTACTAAACTTTGAGTAGTTTTTGACAAATGTGAGAATGATCTTCATATGGTAGATTCCACTATACAAAAGATACAGTCTTATTGTAAGCTCTTCAACATTAAGAGTAACGTCTCCTGGAACAGACGCTATCCTTAACCTCTAAACACTTCACTTGGGAATAAATTTCTTTTTCTAAACCCTATTTCAAATAAGAACTAAGACCAAAACCGGTCTAAAAATCAAAAATAGAGCAATATAGAGAGTTGTGGCATGTGCCCTCTCGAGAAAAAACAGGGCCACAAATGCATAAACAACATGTAAAAAACTACAAATACAGGTATTCTATTAGTTAGTTTATAAATTATATCCCCACGATTTTTAAAAATACACAATTATAATCTCCAATGGTAATGTGAAAGTGTAAAAATTGGTTAATGTAACTGCGGAAACCACCAGCGCAGACCAGTAGATAGCTGTTTCGCCTTTTTGAGACTCATCAGCACTAGAATACTATCATGCGGTTTTCCCAATCACGTAAGTTCGATACATAAGAGTTGTGGCATACGCCATCTTGTGAAAAAAAGGAAGATGGTCAAACGGTCCTAAAATCATTGCTGATACCGATGGCGACAACAGATTTAGTAACAACCAAATCGTGGAAAAACCGTCAAGTACAGTTTTTATATGATTCATGGATCTCACGACAGCGTATGATAGAATAACGACGTTACAAATATTAAAAGAAAAACGTGTACCCGCCGAAGCAGTACACGCTATAGCACCATTAAATACACATATTAAGACACGTGCACGAATAAAGAATAGATTAACAGAAGAAATCGATGTAGCTGGAGACAGAGGGAAAATATACAAATCAAATCCGTAGTAGGTAATAGCAAAACTTGGAAGATGCAAGTTGGTAATTAATGCAAGAAACCATTAGTCGTATGTCCAACATTGAAGAACTTGCACAGACTAGGAACACGTCCATCGAGCGAACTATCAAAACACAATTCTATGCCATAAAAACAATACGTTTTGTTGTGCCAAATAAAACAATGTTCGGTCAAACAACGAAAAAAGTATACCTACAGACGGTATTTGACAAAAACAACAATTTTTTGTAGTTTTTACGTTTCGGCGCCAGAACTTTTAGCACCTGTAGGACGAATTGGAGGACATCGAGATAAAACCCATTTTACACCTTTGAATGTAAATACTAGTAGGCATTATCATTTTGATTAGGCATTTAAGTAACGTTTATGTAAAGCGTAGTCACCATTAACCATCACCGATAAAATCAGATATGAAGAAAGGTTGCGTTGCCAACTAATCAAAATTGTGAAAGTAGGTACAGAAAGAATGTTGATGGCTACGATTAATTATTTACTAAACTTCGCAGGCACACAAAAACCTTTTGTCCATCGAAGACCTCAATTCTGTCCGAGCAAAAACAAACAAGTTTATGGATTTATATATCCAATTGACACGTGAAAATTGAATCGTCCTGTATAAAGACATGACGAACATAAAAGAAAAATGCGGTCCGTAAGTGAAAATAAACATAAAAATTTATCTGAGCCGATCTGTTGTCCTCTGTTTAAAGAATACTTAATGATGTTGAAAAATCTTACGAACCATAAAACCGGTTCTATTAGCTACATAATTTTTTTATAATTAATAATCGTTGTCAACTTTAAACTAATGGTCGGGATATTTTATAGGCACCATTTAGCTTCCCCTTGGCTTCGGTAAAAGGCAAACAATCAATAATAAAAATAAATAAACAAATAGTGGTTCGCACGCTCTTTTAAATTACTTAGGGAATAACGCGCAATTACATCTAAGAGCAATTACAGATTCAATTTCAAACTAGATTAAAATATACAGTCAATAATAAAATCATATTCAGTAGGTTAAATTAAAAACCCGTGTGGCTGATTGAATGTAAAAGGGTTTAAACAAATCCTATTACTAAAGCTAATAATTGTCAATTATAAAATTTTTACAAGCGATTAAATCTTCACACGATACCAAGTGAATGCGGTTCAATGCACTTCGACTTTTAATCAAATTTGATTGAAATTGTTTACCTGGTGAGAAGCGGACCCATGGACTTGGTGCAGCCGGTGCCGTTGGTGGAGATGGCTCTGCGGATTCTAGCCTAATCGATTTGTTTATCACGATCTGTTCGCCTTCCGATCCGCTGATGGGATGCACCAATAAAATTAGAAAAACGCATAAATAAGCCATGACTTTACTGACTCTTAATCCCGACTGAATTTATTTTTAAAAATAGATAATAAAGGCATAGCGGCGCCTACTAACTAAAACACTTTTAATTATAAACAAATCATTCCCGAAAGTGTTTATTTTTTAGTCTAAATCGTCTAAAACAAGTACGTAGATGGAACAACACAAGTAACGAACGCGGACGTTCACACGCGTCAACAATAACCAACGGACTGACTATCGCAACCGCAACTACAGCAAGTGGCGCTACGTTACCGACTAAAGACCGTATGCTACGAGAGCTTTCTAAGTTTCGAAACAAAAAGCGCCACTCACTGTGGTATGCGTATGTACGCTACCTCTGTTTTCTAATCACTTACGGCTGCTATTCACTAAACAAACAAAATCCATCCCATGTTTGCCTCTTTCATTGTCTCTCCTTATCTATCAATTAATTTATTTCAACCGTAGATAAACTATCGATTTATGAAAATGATTGATTTTGCGAGTGCATACGAGGCGCTACAAAAAAGTTACTTAAAAATTCTTCAAATCAATCGCGAATTTAAAGTTTTTTAGATTTCTAATACTGTATTTCGAAATTTATCGTAAAAATGTTCGATAGCATGTTTGTAATTATTGCTTCCAGTTCTATAAAAAGCTTTGGATTCACACGATAACGGCTTTGTTTCTAAAGAAACCTTTTATTCGTAAAAGAAACAAAATGTGATGTCGGCGATGGAATTTGGTTATTAAGGCAATTGTGAGCAGTGGCGGTTCGTTAGTTCCAACTTTGAGAGTACATACAACAAATATTTCAACCGAATAAGTGTATATGCCGAAAAAAAATCACTAAAGCTCTTCAACAGAAAAAGTTCATTTTCTTCTTCATTGTTCATGTACTCGTCTAGTTCATCTTCACCCTTGTCTGCCCACTGCAATAATTTCATCGTTATTTAGCCTCGGTCATATTCACTTTCTAACTAGACTTGTGCATTTTCTTCATCACAATCAAAGAATTTGATAAAATAACTTATCTGTAATTTAAGTCTTCCTTTTTAGCATCCAAGTCGTTTTCTTTGGTTTTTTTTCTTGCTAATATCTTACATGCATTTTGAAGATTCTCAAACGTCAAAAAAAGAAAAATCACATTTTTTTCATCACAGTAGTAAACGGCGCAACACGTGTTTCTTGTACATATTTTTTATCGCTCTTTAATCCGTTAGCTGAACGAAATCACTAACATTATAGAGCAAATATAATCAAAATTTTTTATCAATAACCTTTAACAATTTAAGATTTGGATGAAACAACTTTTTAGTTTTCTTCTATTTTCTCCAGATTTTTTTATTTCTGGGATAAAAACCATACTGTATCAGTCAGAAAACACATAAATAACATTTGGAGAGCAAACATAACTGGTCCAAGAGGAAAATTGTTTGTAAAGTATATCTTACTAGAAATCACTGAAGAAAAAAAGAAACAACCAATATACGAATACAAATACCGAAAAGCATAGTGAATACCGTAATAAGTGGTAAAATTTGTGAAATTTACTTACGCGAGCATATAAAAAGTTTAATGTAAAACATACCAAATTTCATACTGGTCGATGGAGTAAATCAAACTACAAAAAGTAAAAACAAAGGAAGAATGTTTCAAAGCGCATAAAGTTAAGTAAGAAAAAAAGTATTTAAGTATATAAACAATAAAAAAATTAATAACGTAAAAAACCGCTGTAAATAGAGCTTAGAGCTAGCAAAACAAGCGATAAGAAAGAAAGAAATCAATGCATTTATTATTAATAGACATCAAAACGCATTCAATATCGCTTGGTAAAAGCTAATTACTGAAGAAGTAGACACAATCATTAAGAATATTATAATTTCTTATTTTATTAAGCGATTTAGACAACTCTCAAAATGTGTTAAAAGAGAATCAACGGAAGAGTTTCACAGGAATCGGTCCTTGGACCAACCGGTTATATGACGATATTATGAATGTAAAGACTTTGAAAGAAGTAGAGAATGTATGTTACTCAGATGATCTGGCTGTTTTGGTGACAGCTAACGAGAAAACAAGTTTCAAACAAAGTCTTCCATGGTATCAAACTTGCACAGTACTAATAAAGCTAAAGAATTAAAAACTCAGAATACTATCCTGAACCAGACAGTAAAAATATCCTAGAATAACACTCTATATCAGAAACTAATATTTGGTAAACACCAAAGCAGCTTAGGAAAAAGCAAAGAGAACTGTACAGAAAAAAATCAACATCAAGAATACGTTTTGAGCCAAACGTGGCAGAAATGTTTAACTAGTCAAAGGTAGTAATTGATTAAAATTTCAATAAAATTAAACAAAAAATAAAGACATGTTTTTACTAATTAATGTGTTGGACCACCCCTCTTAGTTTCATACTTCCGCGCCCTTCTTGGAATGGATTCCACCAGATGGTCGATTTCTTCTTGAGTTGGTTGTGGAGGATTGGCTTATTGCTTCTTCTCTTCTACCTATCATGTCCCACACATGTTCGATAGACGGAAGGTCAGGAGATCTGGGTGGCCACGGCACGATATTGACGTTAGCCACTTTAAAGTGCTTCGTAGAATGCCTTGCAATATGGGGACGGACTTTATCCTGTTAGAAAATCGGGTTCTCCAGCTCTTGTACGAATGGAAGGATATGGGGTTTTACCACTTTATCAACATATCGGTGAGCATTCATATTGCTTCGGATGAATACCAACTACGACCTGCTTCTATAAACAATAGCATCTCATACCAAAACCCTCACAGTGTGGTGAACATGTTGCTCAACAGAAAACTGCACATTGCGACGAAGCAGAATCAGGATTTGTCACTAAAGATGACCGTTATGCATATCGTGCATTCCCAAGCAGAATCAGAATTTGTCACTACAAACTTTGTTACTGATGTCGAGTCGTCAGCGAAAGCACAAGATGTGGCCGATAGCATTGTAAACCAAAAGTTCTAATTCGACTCTACAAAAGGTTACATGACGTCCTTCGTTTCGAAACTATAGAGAATCGGTCTCTTAAAGAATTAGAAATTGATCTGGTTAATTCGCTTACAGCAAACAACTCAAAAAGTTTCAAACGAAGTTTGCCATAGCATCAATCTTTGGATGAAAAGAAGAATCCTACAAATAGCTCCGGAAAAGACTCAATCAATCATAATGCGTCGTACTACTAAAGCTAAAAATATTGGAATTAGAAACTCAAAATATCATACCGAACCAGAGTAAAAATATCTCGGAATAACACTCTAGATCGGAAACTAATATTTGGCAAACACAGAAGCAGCTTAAGAAAAAGTAAAAAAAACTAAGGTTGTAAACGTAATTTTACATAACGAAAAGTGGTAAAAGGAAAATGATTTTCTATATGTAACTGAGATATGAGCAAAAACCATGAAGATAAAAAAGTATTTAGAGAGAGTTAAAAATCGGCGGAAGAGTTCCACAGGAATCAGTCCTTAAACCGATCTTGTAGAACCTATTATACGACAATGTTATGAATATAAAGATGAAAGAATTAGAAATTGGACGCAATGATCTAGTTATTTTGGTTACAGCAAACGTCAAAACAAGTTTCAAACAAAGTTTTCTATGGCAACAAACTTTATGGATAAAACATTAATAAACATCTTATTACGTGTCGTTAGTGATAACGTGTCACATTTTTCATATTTTGACAACATTCTTTTACTGCACTGACAAGAGCGCGGTCCTGACAATACGATTCAGCTATCGTGTCCGATACTTGCCGGATTTTCATTACCCGATTGGCGTTCGCTGTGAGTAGATTGAGATTCGTAGAAACCGTGTCCGTTCAATTGCAAGTAATTTCTTTGTATATAATTTCACATCGTCGTTATTATTGTCTTTTTAGTGATTTGAATGAAATGGTAATCCTACACTTGTATTAAGAGGAATTAAATCGTTTTTTTTGTACTCGATTGTTCACAGGTAAATGGCTAGCGGACGCCATCTTGTCTTGGTTGATTTAAAATTTTTACTGCGAATTTAGCGGAAGCTTGGATCCCTTTCAACACACTCAAGCATTTAAGGTAAAATTATTATGTCTCGTACCTAGTGGACTGATACAAGTCGTATAATTACTGCGAGATTGATGACCTCAAGTGTTAGCTCTATTTGGACGTCCATGAGCTGTGGCCACCCGTAGAATGTCGTTCGATGTAATTTACTTGCCGTACGCTTTAACGTCATTATTCTATATTATCATTTTGTAACTATGTTACGTAGTTTATTTACATTTCTATTATCTACTAAGCTTTAAGCAATTTTAATTTTATTATGTTCTGTTACTTGTTTTAAGCCCTCCGCTATCTTTAAAATATTTTAAGATCATTATTATTTTACTTTAAGTCGAGCCCATAGTTTAGACCTTAGGTGCTTTTAAAATTGTGAATTATTATTTATGTTGACTTGTACCGTTTGCGTACCTTAAAAATTTGTTTGTATTCAACGCAGTAGTGCTTAACCTTAAATCATCGAATGTAAGCTTACACTCGTCGAGAGTAATATTACCGTAATAACAACTATGTGCAAGAATGTTTTTACTTTTGTAGTTATGTGAGCATAACGTAGCTGCATAGTCTGTCACAAAATAATTTATTTGCCATTAAGTTACCTAAATTACTTATTTTTTAATCTATAGAGCCATTTATAAAACCCTTAGGTATAAACTCAAATGTCGAGAAAACTGATGACGTCTTTTGTAAACACAGTTTTATCTATAGAAAAAGTGCAGAAATTGCAATTGTACTGTCGACGTTCGGAGACCCCTTAATGCTTGATCGAATTTTTACCTTATGTAATACTTTGGCTCAACCACTCCTATTCACCGACATCTTAGCCATTTGGAACAAAAAGCTCGTAACAATTGCAAAAAATTAAAATATATATGAATTACAAGAGAGAAAACAATAAGTAAGTGACAAAAACAAAAGAAGTTAAACTTATGTCTGATAGAAAATATCGATCCATAAAGAAATAAACAAAACAGACAAACGTCGCAAAGAATAGCAAAATTTTTAACCGAGCGTGAATGGTTTCTAAGATATTTAAATAAAATTGTAAAAACACTAAACAGCTGGTGTATGTACTACCAGGAAATAATAATGATAAAGGGATCATCGAATACGAATAAAAGACAGTCATGCAAGTAAAGCTGTAAACACCGAGTCCATTGCTTGAGAAACAAAGAGTGAAAAAATCTGATTTTGTATACGTCAGCTGCAGTCAGATCACTAGACGAACCTTTTCTTTGAACCTCCAACTTAAGATTACCATGACGAGATTTAAAATTCTTAAACCAGACAGTATTAGCTTTAAAATCAGTACAACCGTCAGTTTTTCAGTTTCTTTTACGTTTAGCGTTCATTTCAATATCATTAAAAGAAGAAGAAAAGAATAAAAAGTTTATAGTTTAAATATATAGTCTAGAAGACAGAATTTCGCATATAGCTTTACGTGTGATGTTAGATTTTTTGCAACAAAGAGTGGCTTTCAGCATCATCAGAAGATTCTGATGTTAACGATTTTTTTGTTTCTTTTTTCTGGTTAGTAAACGAATAGAGGATATATTAAAAAGTGTCGTTTTTGTGGTAGTGTTGAAAAAAACCGGCGTGACATCTAATGGTTCAAAATTATTAAAAATGGGGCGTTATATAAAACCCGTTTTTATTGTTGGAAGATATTTTAAAAATAAAATTAAAATAAGGTTTGGCAGCTACAACTCACAATTCGTACAAAATATTGTCGGAATAGTGAGTTTACTTCATTAACTGTAAAGAAATAAACTAAAAAATTCAAAAAGACCGGATTATTTAGTGATTTCATATACTCTGGCCGTTCTTCAACGACTTCAACAAGTCGTTCAACACAAAATATTGAAGCAGTTTGTGAGAATGTTGCTAAGAATTCAAAAACATTAATTTGGAACCGTGGCATTTTGAGAAGCTTTCTACAGCGTATTCTCACAAGTGATTTGAATGTTTATGCTTACAAAATTCAATTGATTCAAGAACTGAAGCCTACTGACTACGCACAGCAATAAAAGTTCGTTGGATAGGTTATGGATGCTTATTTTTTAACCAAAATTATCTTCAGCAATCAAAGTCATATTCATTTTGATTGCTTTGAGAATTGACAAAATTGTCGTATTTGGGGTTCACAAAATACACGAGTGATTGTTGAGAAACATCCATCCACAATGGGTCACCATCACGTGGGTGCAGAGTTTGGGCTAAAAGAAATTCTTCTTTGGAAATACGCCTGGTTAGGCAATAGGTTAATGATGCTCGCGACATAATAATCTAGTTTATTGTTCCTAAATTGTAAGATATAGATGTGGATGACATGTGGTTTCAACAAGACGGTGCTACATGCGATGCTGTCCGAACAACGACTCAATTACTGCCTAATTCTTAAGATGTTCCACTTGACTATTAAATCAATAATAATAAATAAAATCTATATATTTTCGTAATTACGATGATGTTGCCATATGATGGCCGGTTCTTTTCTACACGCACAAATAGTACTAAAATACTAAAATTGTTAAAATCAAAATTATTAATTGCGTGCCACAAAAGCGATATCGCATTTAGTATTATTGTTTTTTAAATAATACAAAATTTTTTTTAGTTTATCTTGTATAGAATGTATTGCAATTTAATTTGTACACTACGTTGTGTTTATTTAAAATATTAGTTCAGCTTTTGATTTTAGCCTATCAATTCTATGTATTTTCATTATAATTATGTATGTGATTGTTTGAATGCAGCAGACGATGATCATCGAATTGGTTATCACCATATGCTTAAAGTAAATTAAAAAAAAATGTCATTGCCTTATTACAATTACAAATACAAATACAAAATTAAAAAAAATTAATTGTTTAGTTAGTAAAAAATGCTGACAATAGATTTTACCCACGAGAAAATACTACAATTCTTCAAGCTTGTATTGAGTTTATCTGTAAATACGATGCTGTTTGGTATGCTACATTACCTCAATGTCTATCTACGCAAGAAGATAATTCACTTGTTTTTCATATTTAATAACTTGTATGACCTCCTTTTGCTTCAATTACTTCATTCAACCTCGAAAGTATGATCTTGTACCTTGTAGCATTCTTTCACGAATATCTTTTTTAGGTTCTTAGACTTCTTAACGCATTAGTGCGTAAACTTTAACGATAAAAATCAAAAATAATCATAAACCATCTTAGTGTTTTTTAACATATAATTTCGTTTTTTTTATTCTAAAATTGAATTGCAAGTACCAGATTTTGAGTAATTATAAAAGAAACTGTAGTCAAATCAATTAAAACTCCTTTGTATCACTTGATTACCAACACACGGTTGTTTTTTTAATTATATTACTGTATTTTTCCAGATTAAATCGATTAGAACAGTCAATTTTTTTGTGCTCGGCCCAAGCTCGAAAACGATTTTGATTACCTTATCCCTGGCTATTACTTAATTGGAACGTCTCTTTAAGTCTTAGTCACATATGATCTTTCACTTTCAAAATATTTAAGAGATTCTTTAAAACGTAACAAATCCCCTCAAACAAATTTATCACAGGTTTTCTGGAAACGTTTATCTGTTTAATGTTTACATATACTTTATTACAATAGATGAAATAGAAACTCAACAACTAATATACATATAAGTTAGCATTGTTTTTATAAACAATATTGATTGTTTATTTATTAGTAACTTTACAAAGTCGTTATAATAAGTGCTATTATCCATATAGTGTTTTTTGTCTAGTTAATAGAATACTATGGATTTTTATATTTCGGAACGTAAGAAACGTTTAACTAGTAAAATTCACGTACACTCAAGAAAACAAAAAACGGAACCGGTTTCTAAGTACAAACATATGGATGTGTAAACAAAGTTTAACCCTATCTATTAGAATTACAACACAAATGTTAACGGTAAAAGTAAATTTTACTCAGCCTTATTTTAAACTAAAAAATTTTTTTCAAGTTTGCATTGCAATTTTTTTGATTACAATTTAAGTTGCACAACTTGTTAAAGCTAGAAAATAAAGTAATATTTTTTTCTTATAATTATTTTTTGTTTAACTTAACTTAACTTAAGATTACCTTAATCAGTTAATTTCCCAAAGCATGAAATTAGCTTTATTCTTTCTCAATATTATAATCACACACATAAATGTATTAAAATTACAGTTGTAAGTACCGGTAAATAATATAAAATTAACGAAGGGCATGACCCTTATTATTTTGCATTTTTGCAGCTATTGACGCCATTAAATACCGGTGATGGTTAGCTTCAATCGTCTGTCAACAAATTAGCGAAAGTCTGGAAATTTTGCAACAAAAATTAAAAAATCAAAAAAAAATATAAAAATGAAGATTCCGTCAGTGTATAATATAAACACTCAAAATAAAAAAAAAGTAAATTAAACAAATGTGTTTCAACTTATATTTATCAAAATCAAATAAAAATTAAGTTAACGTGTCAACATTAACACCGTCCAAATCCAGAAAAAGTTTAACTTTATTCCATTTTTATAAAACCAAAACCTTTAAATTGAAAACATTCGCTTTATGTGTAACGATTGATTCTAATTAACACGTCAATTTTTGATTACTCTAAATTTATAGGTCTCTTATTTTTTATTTTTTAATTTTATCCAATACGTCAATTTTCTTTCCATTTTACGAAAATTTCCAAAGTCCTCAATCAAAATCCTTTATTTTTTTTAACTTTTTATTTTTAGTGTTTAATGCTATTAATGCTTACATTTTATTTTTTATTACTAAAATCTTCAAATTTGTAAAATGTTTCATTTTTTACTATTTATGTTAAGATTTTCTAAATTAAACTTTGATCAATTTGTTTGAAAAAATGTTATTTTTTTTTACTTATTTGATTCTTATTTAAATAATGCTGAGTAAAATTATAAACCCTTTAAGGCTTGTGATATAATATATTGAGTTGAACTTCGTTTACAGCTATATGACCCGTTTTTTCTTTTCTTGAGTGTACACTTCATAGTAATGTGTTTGAGGCAATGGTTATTAATGACAAAACAACACAAACCTGCACTAAAGGATGACCAAATGCAAAATAAATGTTAATCACCAAAGAATTTTGTTGCACAAATTGGGGAAAAATTCTAAATACATATATAGATGGTTAGTCAACATGGTTAGTCAACACATTATGACTGCAGATTAAACTAGGAATGTAAATGTTCTATTAAAGAAAATAAAATAAGTTTACGTGTCAACATTAACACGGTCCATATCTGAAAAAAGTTTTAAAAAATCAACTTATTCATTCCATTTTTTACTAAGACTAAGACTAATCTTGTTTGAAAAAAAATGTAATTTGTTTTCTATACTTAGTTGATTCTGTTTTAATCAATATTAGAAAATATGCTTAGAATAGAAAGAATAAATATAATTTGATTTTACAGTAAGAAAATTATTAACGTGAATCTTAAGTTAAGTGATGATTTAATACATTGTTTTTTAACACAACTATATTGCAAAGTTTAACATGTACAATAAAAATAAATAATTTTTTACAGTTTAAAATAACGCTAAGTCAAATTTACTTAAACTTTGAGTTAATCTTCGTTTACAGCTATATATGTTTGTACGTAGAAGCAAATAGTGTCTCGTTTTTTCTTTTCTTGAGTGTACACTTTATAGTGATGTATTTGAGGCAATGGTTACTATTGAAAAAAACAGCAAAAAAATTAAAAAAATGTACAACTAAAGAATTTTGTTTCTTAAATTTAGGAAAAATTCTAAACCCATAGAAGGTTATTCAACATATTGTGACTGCATTTCTATTTTTTTCATAAATAACGAGTTTTTTCGCTTATGCTCTAAAATTGCTTAAGCACATTCTACGCAGATTGATATAAGATACGCGTTTATGTAAGGATCAATACGTTCGGGGAAGATGTTATTGAGATATAAGCTTTCAAACTCTGGTGTACATAATTGGAATTTATTATGAAGTGTTATTGGTCATCCTTTCTTTTGCGGT
Organism: Aquatica leii; assembly: GCA_035610365.1. Taxonomy (NCBI): domain Eukaryota; kingdom Metazoa; phylum Arthropoda; class Insecta; order Coleoptera; family Lampyridae; genus Aquatica; species Aquatica leii. The sequence goes on along the minus strand of CM069436.1, from coordinate 78,419,048 downwards.
CTTAAGAAAAAAATTGTATGCAACATCAACATGAGCAACAAATGCATTCTGAAAAAAATATTTACAGTATTTCTTACTGTATGTAACGAAAAGTGCTAGTTAATAAAGGTGCATATTTTTCAATGCAAAAATAATTCTCAACTTTAACAGCATTGAGTCTCATGCTTTTGAAGAAAAATATAGTACGCTAATAGTTTTTCCTAAATTAAATTTATTTCTGATTTTTCTGTTCAAGTGAAAACATAAGAGCTTCCTTGAGTTGTATTTCTGCAATGCTGTTTTTGAGTATAAAAACAAACACCTTTTTAATTATGTATATACCTGAGTAAGTGAGAACCGAGTAAGTAAGAAAACTCTATAAGTGAGAGTAATTGTCAAGTCCCTTCATTTTAACTCCTGTATAAGTTAGAAACAGAAACCTCTATAAGAGAAAGCCGTTTTTTACTCATGGACCTCAATAGCCGAGACTGTTACCTATCTGTACCTCTATAAGCGACAGTCGAGCGTATTTAACATCTGTTATTTATGACTTATTCGTAAATTTCGTGGAACTAACATAACTGTTCTTTTCTTAAATTTCGAGAAACTAACATTGTTTTTGTATCGTATTCTATTCGAATAGCCAAATGTACCGACTTATTTGTTGAACTTACTACAGTTAATAAGTATTAATTGTGAAAAAAAGTTTGGCAGGTACTCATCTTGTTAAAACGAAAGTTCAAAGTGTTGTCTTTAAGTGATAAACTTAAAATTGTGAATGTGTTTGAGTGCGGTGAATTGTAAAATGAAATACAGAGCGGGTTTTTTAGTTTACCAGAATCTACGTTTTATAAAATTATAAACTCAAAAGATTCTATAAAGTCTCAGTGCACTGGAAGACACGGAAATGTTAAGAAGAGTCGCTTTTCCAAATTTTTCGACATTGAAAAGTGTCTTTTTGAATGGATAAAACGAACCCTCGATAAGAACGTTCCCATAGATAAACTGTTGTTGAAACAAAGATTTTGCTAACAAAATTGGGAATTCAGAACTTTTCAGCTAGTAAGGCTGATTCGAGGCGTCATGATATAGCTTTCAAAAAACCACCCGGGGAAAGTAAATCTGTAAACCAAGACGTATGTAACCAATGGACTGAAAGTCAGCCAAGTCTTTTAAAAAGGTATTATCCAGAAGATTTTTACAACGCGGATGAAGCTGCTTTGAAGACAAAAAATGCCATCGAAGAAAACAAAGCAAGAAATGTCTTACTATTCTTCAATGTGTAAACATGACTGGTACGGACAAACTTCCCTTTTGATCATCGGGAAATCTAAGCGACCTAGATGTTTTAAATGTGTTAAGATTCTATCTGTTGATTATGCTAATAATACAAAAACTTGGATGATAAAGATGTTATTTAAAGATTGGCTGAAAGAAAGAAGAAAGAAATTAAAATGAAATTGAAAATATAGTCATGTTCTTGCCTGCCAATATCACCAGTAAATTTCAACCTTTAGATCCAAGTATCATACACACATTCAAACGCTTTTACCGCAGAGAAATTGTTAAACATGTTCTTACGTGCCTGGAAAAAAAAACAATAATCCCGAGATTAAAGTACTTCTAGCCATTAAATTTGCAAGGAGAGCATAGTACACAGTAAGTGACTGCTTCAAGAAGACTGGTACAGATAAACAAGATTTTTTGTCAGAGAAAAATGAGGGTGGACCTAGCAACGAGGAATAGGTCAAACTTTTTTGATAAAATTTATGAACTGGAAAAATACACAAAATGTAAAAACAAATGCAAAAGAAATCAACGCATTCCTTTAAGTAAATAATGTAATTTTTTTTTGCGCGCATCTATGTCACATTCTAATAAATAATTTGTACCTATACAATACATATATCTGTTTATCACTACATATTTGTTGTGTTTTTTTATATGCCCTAATAAATAAGATGGCCATTCCTTTATCACTATAAGTTAGAAACTCGGGTTAGTTAGAAACCTCCATAAGCGAAAAAAAGATTGCGGTTCCTTGAACTCCCACTTATCCAGGTTTTACTGTAGTTACAGTGTACGCCGCTTATTGGAATCACGGATAATGTTATAAATTGGGTAATGTTGTCGCTTTATGAAAGAACCGGCCGGACGTATGCCACCACATAGAAAAAACATCGTTTATAGTAATCATAATTTGGGTTTATGTTATCAGTTTTGTTATTAGGTTTGTTTCTGTACAAGAACAATAACTTATTTTGCATGAATCTTTTAATCGAAGTTTATTTGGTGCATGTGAATTCGGTGCTTCAAATTAGCAAAACCCATTTTTTACTCTTTATTTTTAGATTTTCTAAATATAACTTTGATGATTTTGTTATATAAAAATGTAATTAACTTTCATTACTTAATTGATTCTTATTTAAATACTATTAGACAATATGCTTAAAATAGAAGGAATAAATCTAATTTAATTTTACGGTATAGAAAATTATTAACGTCAATCTAGAGTTAAGTGAGTACACAATTGCAATGCAAATTTAAACAGATACCATAATTGAAAAAGGTAGACGTTGTGATTAAGGTGGCCGTTACGATCCTGAGTACCAGTAGACGTTATGATCACGGTGGCCGTTATGATAAACTTGTAAAGTTGGCCGTTGTGATCAACTGAAAGAGTAGCCGTTGTGAATAAGATGGCCCTTATGATGAAATATTATTAGTGGCCGTTGTGGCCAGGTTGCTGTTATAAAATAGCAAAAACCGAGGTGGCCGTTATAATCAGTGGCCGTTGTGATCAGGTCCCAAGAAAATAGATATAAAAGAATTTAGTATCTGAAGATTTTGGTAATAAAAAATAAAAATAAAATGTAAGTACTAAATAAAATTAGACACTCAAAATGAAAAGTAAAAAAAATAACTAAAAAAATTTGTTTGAGCAATTTGGAAATTTTCGTAAAATTGAAAAAAAAATTACGAATGGGATAACTAAATGCCCAAATTAAAAATAAGAAAACTTTTACCATACGCTGCAGTCACGATATGTTGACTAACCTTTTATAGCTTTAGAATTTTTCCCCAATTTAAACAACAAAATTCTTTAGTGATTAACAATTACTCTGTATTTGTTTATTTGGTACATTATTTAATTTTTTTTAAACTATTTTGTCAATAATAACCATTGCCTCAAATACACCACAATAAAGTGTGTACACTCAAGAAAAGAAAAAACGGGACACTATCTGCTTCTATGTGCAAACATATATAACTGTAAACGAAGTTTAACTCGATAGATAATAGCAGTTGATGTAATGATCAATAAGATCGAGCAAGGGGATATCAAGATATAAACTCTCGTGTACATAATTAAAATTTATTATGAAGTGTTATTGGTTATCTTTTCTTTGGCAGTATTAGAAAAAAAATTGTATGCAACATGAACATGAGCATTAGGTGTTTATTCGAACTCACACCTGATGCGTCATTTTACACTTAGCATATGATAAATAAAAGCCAATAATTACAAAAATTAATTCTGAAGAAAATATTCACAGTAAAAAAGATTGCGGTCCCTTGAACTCCCACTTATTCAGGTTTGACTGTAATTACAGTGCACGCCGCTTATTGGAATTACTAATAATGTTATCAATCGGGTAATGTTATCACTTTAAGAAAGAACGACCTGGACGTATGCTACTACATAAAAAAAATTGAAACGTAATTTCGGTTTATGTTATCAGTTTTCTTATTAGTTTTGTTTCTATACGCGAACAATAACCTATTTTGCATAAATCTTTTAATCGAAGTTTATTTGATACATTTGGGTTTACTTAAAAAGAAGAAGCTCAAGTGATAGCGGAGCTCTTTTTCTTCGTAAATTAATGTAGTTTTTTTTATAAACTAACTAATTTATTTATGCTAAAAATACGTACACGTTTATAACTAACCGAACTAATTTAAATCTAAGGATATTTAATAAAAAAAACTTACAGTATAATTTATGTATAGTACTATCACTTACACAAAGATAAAGTCAGCGGATAACTTCCATTTATTTAAACACTAACGCTTGTTTACATTACAGTCACGTACAAGGTTATACACCGTAGATTTATCTCACACGCGTTAATTACTTATTTATTTAGAGTTGAATAATTTTCTTAACGCTGCCGTCTTCGAATTACGGGAAATAACTGACTGCTGATTTGTTTGAACCGCATTTATACGCATTTTGGAAATCCTTCGCAAATGTTCCATTTCTTTTGGGAAACGTTCTGAAAAACAGATAACAACTTCGAGAAGGCTCTTGAACTTGAGAACGTTTCATTAATATGGTGAGAAGTCTGATTATCAGTTATCGTCGGCTGGCGACTATGTGCTGTCTAAAATTAGCATTCGCCTAGCTTCAACCTACTCACTAATTTATCTTAATTAATTGAACCAGTTTTCTTTTAGCAGTTTGCAATGGCTGACGAACAAGACATGATTGTAGCCTAAAAAAAAATCACAAAATACAACATGATAAGTTGCTAAAAATAAGTCATCGGAATAGTGTGCAATTAGAAATTAACTATGTACCAATCATTGTCAATGTCAACAAACTTAGGAGACTATTTAATGGAGCAGGTTCGTAGTTTTTTATTTATTTGACTCAAAATTTTGATTTTTTAAATGTTTTATTAGAACTTTTTTTCCAAAATTGTAGCACCCCGTATTTTCGTAACAGAACATTTTTGGACCATAGTTTATAAAGAAGCTATCATTAGTTTGTTGTGTAAATTTACACCTTTAAATATTCGCATATCATTAAGAAAATCCTGTATAGTATTTTCATAGCTATTTTATGAATAACAACTTTTGGAGCATAATTGAAAAGTTTTGTTATTTATGGAGAAATTTGAAAGTCGCGTCGTGATCAAGGTGGCCGTTATGATCATGATCCAAGTAAGACTGGCGTTGGTGGCCGTTGTGATTACGGTAGTCGTTTGATAATCACTAAGATTGGGCGCTATGATCACGGTGGGCGGTATGTTTATCGTCGTATGACCTATTCCCCTACTGGCGTCGGTAGACGTTGTGGTTAAGCTGGCTATTATGAGTACGAGTGGACGTTATGATCAACTTGTAAAGTTGACCGTTGTAATCAAGGTGGCCGTTGTGATTAACTGAAAGAGTAGCTGTTGTGAACCAGGTAACCGCGTAGTCGTTATGAAATAGCAGAAACCGAGATAGTCGTTATGATCAGTGGCCGCTGTCATATAAACCCATTTTCTTAATATTTATTTTAAGATTTTTTAAATTAAACTTTGATCAATTTGTTTGAGAAAAATGTATTTCGCATTCTTTACTTATTTGATTCTTATTTAAAAAAATATTTGGCAATATTGAGTTAAACTTCTATATGTTTGTACGTAGAAGCAAATAGTGTCCCGTTTTTTCTTTTCTTGAGTGTACACTTTATAGTAACATATTTGAGGCAATGGTTGTTATTGACAAAATAGCAAAAAGAAATGTATGGGAAGATGAACAAATGCAGAATAGTTGTTAATCACTAAAAATTTTGTTGCTTAAATTGATGAAAAATTTTGAACGTATAGATGGTTAGTGAACATATTATGACTGCAGATTAAACTAGGAATGTAAACGTTCTGTTAAAGAATAACCAACGGTCTATGCTGGCCATCGTTAACAAACGAAAAATTATACACATCAGCGTCGTTAAAGACCCTGTAGCGTATTTGGTCTATGGTTCTCTATAATAAGTAAGACGCAACTGCTTACTGTGAGCTTCTAAACAAAACTAATCAGAAAAATGTTTTATACAGTTGCAGTCAAGTAAAATATAATTGGTTGACGTGTCAACATTAACACGGTCTATAATCTGGGAAAAGTTTTAAAAAATAAACTTCATTCCATTGGTTACTAAGATCTTTTAATTGAAAGCATTGCTTGATTTTATTTAATCCGTCAAATTTTTTATTTAGCCCATATTTATAGGTTTCTTATTTTTAATTTGGGCATTTAGTTTTATCCAATACGTCAATTTTTTTCCATTTTACGAAAATTTCCAAATTGCTCAAGCAAAATTCTTTATTTTTTTAGTTTTTTATTTTTAATGTCTAATTTTATTTCGTACTTAAATTTTTTTTTATATCTTATTACCAAAATTTTTCAATCAGTAAAATGGAATTCTTTTATCTGTATGTTTAATTTTTTTTACTATTTATTTTAAAATTAAACTTTGATTAATTTGTTTAAGAAAAATATTATTCGCTTTATGTACCTATTTGATTAGTATTTTAATAATATTAGATAATATGCTTAAAATAGAAACAATAAATCCAGTTTGATTCTACAGTATAGGAAATTATTAACGTGAATCTAGAGTTTAAAAACTTGTTTTTTTTTAACACAATTAGATTGCAAACTTAAACATATACTACAATAAAATAAATACTTTTCTACAGTTTAAAATAGTGCTCAAATCGTTTAAGACTTGTGACTGTTATAATGGATCGAGTTTACACAGTATATGTTTGTACGTAGAATCCGATAGTGTCCGGTTTTTTCTTTTTTTGAGTGTACATTTCGTAGTGATCGATTTAAGACAATGGTTATTATTGACAAAACAGCAAGGAAATAGCAAAGAATGAACAAACACAACGTAATTGTTAATCACTAAAGGGTTCTGTTGTTTAATTTGAGAAAAAAATTAGATTTTCTATAAGAAATAAGCAGCGGTTTATGTTGGTCGTTATTTGCACAGTGGAAATTCGTACACAGCGTCATTTATGATCTCGTAGCGTATTTACTTCATGGTTTTATGGAATAAGTAACACGCAACCGTGATTTCGAATGGATGATAAAGGTAACCAGATACCAGTTGCGACCACACATCTGTTGGAAGAAGTAAAGTAAGAATTTTTGAACGTGCCGTCTCCGATTAGTACCATTGACAAAGTAAACGATAGAAGAAAATTGATTTAGATAGCATATTGAAACTAAAATCAAATATGAAAACAAACGTTCCGTATAAAATGAGTTTTGCTCCAATTATTCCATTGTGCAGAACTACAAAATATTCTAATCGTTACGTTTATGTATTAAGCGCGCAGTCAGGCATGGTAGAAAAAATGCCTTTCTCCTCTTTTTTTTAAATTGCGGTCAAGCGAATACAATAATTGGAAACAATAATACTGTTAGAACTGATGAATGCTTACAGTCTTACCGCTACGCACCACGTTGACTAGACTTGAAGGAAATTTAAAACAAACAAGCCAAAACTCTTTTCTAGATTTGTTTTAATTAATCTTTTGTCTTTCTAATATTATTCTTTATCCAACGGCAAAATTTAAGAAATATACTTACATAGTTATTTACTAAGGGATGTTTAAGTGGAGAGATAATTGAGAGTGCGCAGTTAATCACAGTTATCAAGAGAGTTATGCAGACAGGTACAGGTTCTTTGCATTAGTGTGTTCCGACCAGGTAGATAGATAATGAGCGGGTTCCGATTATAATCATAAAGCGACCGAGGAACCGAAGCTTTGCTTTATGCTTAAGTGGAAAGCAGATTGCCAATTGTTTATTTAAACTATTTACGTGGAATTTCTTACTCGACTCGACCGTTTCATTTTTTTTTAATTACAAGTGGAGTTTATGCTCTTACTCTTATTTGTTCACTACTGATTTTATGATTATTGTAATGCGGTGATGCTGGTGACTAATATAAACATCTGGCTATAGTTAATTTCCTGACAATGATTTATTGCAAGCCGTTGTATATTACATCAATTAAATAGGTAATATTTTTTCAGTGCATCTGAACTTATCGAGTGCTCGGCATATAGAATAATTGGTTTGCTGCCGGAAGTTATAACAAGAACGTGCGTGTTACTGAAAATGCAATGTTTAGTTATTAATTATATTGGATTTTCAATGTAATTAGATGACCTAATGCTGCTGAGGAATGCAAAGCGAAATGTTGATGTAGCAAAAAATGCTAATACATAAATTACTCTTTAAATGGTAGCCATGGAACAATTTGTCGAACTGAGCGAGGACAGAAAAAGATTTGTAGCAGTTGCTTATACTAAAAGTCGTAGGATCATTAAATTTGGTAAATTGCATCAAATACTTGTAGTTGCAAAACCAGAATGCAGCTAATCGGGGGACGTATAGAACAATACACTATTTCAGAAGCGCCTCAAAATTTTGAACATACTTAAATACACACATAGTTTTTTTGTATACGTTAAACGGAATATTTAAAAAATCCATTTAACTGAAGTTTTTTCAGATAATAATTAATTTATGCATGTGTTCAACATTGAATGCGTTCTTGAAAAGGTCAACTATTTTTAATTAAATTTTTTAAATCTTCAGTTGCGTCTTCAATTTATTAAGTCCATAGACTTGGTTAAGCCGCTCTCTCATCAGGTATTTGGATACAACCGCTAGGATACCGATACAGATTGTGTGTGCAGTATAGGTGAAATAGTTATTTGTGTAACAAGAGCTTGAGTTACACAATATCTTTTTAATCAGTCTTACCCTTGGTCTTACTTATCCAAAGAGTGACAATATAAGTATAACGTTTTTTTAAATTATAACTTTGATACACTGATTATAAAAAACGAGAAAAAAATTATAGTTCATTCAGTTTGCTATTTTGTTGCTGTTTTCAGTAATAATAATAATAACCATTGCCTCAAATATATCACTATTAAGAACGGCTCTTCTAGCTATGCACATAGCTTTTCTGCCCCAATCATTAATTATTATAAAATACAATTGCATTTGTTTTTTTTATTTGATTTTGATTGTACGTGCTACAAATAAAAAAGCCCTTCATATTCTACTTGTTTGTACTCTGTTTCTAACTTTTTCTATGCTCTGTATTTTTGTTGCCTAACACCTTTTGAAGCCTCTATGAAATCTTTTTCAGCTTTCTGAATTCTTGCAAGGTCTTTCTTCTATAAAAACGTTACACAAAACTTGAATGGTTCAATGCCTAATAAGTCAAAAGTACGGCAACGAGCTATGTTTCCATCTTTGAAGCAAGCAACTGCTTCATATGCATCTAAGCGCATTGTTTTTAACCAAACAAAAATATTCTTTAGAACACGAGCCCATATGCTGTTGTTATAGATTTCATTTGTTTTCTGGAGTTTCTCAATCCAAAAATTTTTTTAGCAATCTTAGGTAGGCAAGATCTCTAAATGTAGGTTTCATTTCATTCATAATTATAGAAGGAAGGTGAAAATGATTAGAGTGATCATACTCTCTACATAAAAATTAAGAAAAAAATTACAAAATTTACTATAAAAAGTATACTCGTAGATTCTTTACCTTCTTTTACGGCTTTTTTATATTTGCACCAATCATCACTACAGAGGCTATGCACTGCCTTTATATTTGTTGAAAGAATGTAGAAATAAGCTGTCCATACAGCACTTAATTTTTATCAAATTTCACATTACGCCTAATTGTTAAACCATAATATACTGTGTTTATGACAGAGCCAGTAAGTCTACCTCGACCACCCATGGACTTGCCGTCGCCCAGTTTTATGAAAGTTGATTTGAGCTTTCGCAACCGTGTGCCCATGCGCTTTGCAACATGAGCCACACACTCTAATTTTTCTATGAAGACATGATTTCCATAAAACTTACTTTCGGTCACCTTCAAAACCCCTTTTGAATCACCATCTCCAAGATGTTTACATATCTAAAATAAATACACAGAAGCCATTATAAAGGGATTTATAGATTTCTACATTTTCGAACAAAAAATAGATTTTTACCTCACGTTATAAGTGCTCAAAGAATATTTTAGTAGCACCTTCGACCTCCATACCTCCACTTGTACCAGAATAATTAGCGGGACAATTTGATAAATGTAAATTTATTTGTTTGTTGATGCACTGGCAATATTTTGAAAGAACCTAAATTTTTTCAGAGTCCATGCTCGAAGCTTAAACAATTCCAGTGAGGGACATATGGCCTCTTTTTTGTCACGTGCCATTTATGGATACTGACAAACCCCTTGAACCTCCGTTCATTTCTCATGCCTATTCAACGGCCTGTTTCATATATGCCTTTGCCACTGTTTCAATTACAGTCAGAACTACCTGAATTTACAATTTTTTTAGTTGTGAATACTTGATTGATAGTTCAAATCTTATTTAAGAGTTCATCAAAGAACACAGCTGCTTAGTGGATGCATGCCTTCTACCTACGCATAGCATAAACAAATCTGACATTTATTGCCTCCAAAGGTTTATCAAATTCTGTCAACAAAACATTAGAAGCAACCCTAGTTGAATGTGATATAATCAAAAGTATAAAATGAAAAAAAATAAACCTCTATGAATATTCGAATACTGGATTACCTTCCACTTTGTACACAATTTTGGAGTTTACAACCTTCATTTTGTTAGAACAGTTGTCATATTTCAATAAAAAAGATGAAGCTAGACCATTCGGAGCAACAATATTTAGGCTAATCTGCCCGTTGCATTTTTGCACGAAGCAAAAGAATTCATGGCCGCACTCAACCCTCTGATACAAACAATATCGAAAGCATCATTGCTTTCTTACTTTGAACACTCGGGCAATTGAGGTTTTAATTTAGAATCTGAAGAAACAGCCCAGTAAACGCATAAATAGTGCAGGCATAAAACATCTCAAGATAATTTTTCTATATTATGAATTGAAGTATATTTTTATTTACGTTTGGATCACGTTCGCATGGTTTGTGTGATATCTTGTGTTATCAGCATACGTACGTTCATTAAAATCTAAAACTACTGTGTTTACTGGGAGGAGTTTCCGATGTAGAGCTGGGTTGTGGTGACTCCACATTTACTGAACGAGTTGCATCCGATGTCATCTCTGCAGGTCTTTTATCTGAAAAAGAAATGAAAGTAGACGTAGACGTATTGGATAAAACCAAATACTAACCAAAGCTTAAAGTGACCATATAGGAACAATGTTTTTTTTTAAATTATAACACTGATACGACCTTTATAAATAAAACATCGGAAGATTTCACATAAAAGTCATTTTCTAATAAATGTTTTGATGATGTTTTGAAAACGGGCTGACTGGTTTTGATTCAAACAAAAAACCCGGTCGCTGACGAACTACATTGTTAAGCATCGCGTCTTTGGGGGTATTTGATGCTGAATGTATTCAATTAAATGGCAAAAACAAGGCTTGTCGCATGCACACATTCTTATTTAGTTATTCGAAAAAAATTGATTAGACCAAATAAATGACATCATATGGTTCGAGATTCCTGATCCCGTAATCATCATCATCCAGACCTCCACGATGTTGTAACTGCGAACATGAGTCACGAAGCGTATTGCGCTATCAACCCCCAATCACCGTGCATGGTCGACGCTAATTGTTCCAAACGTTATCCACAAACTTTGACGGCGGAAACTACTACTAGCAACGATGATTATCTACTGTATCGGCGTCGAGCACGGTAGAAATATCTCAACAAACGTGAAAGGAAATGTTTTTGTGCTCGACAACAATTCGATTTTTCCATATTTGCTACTTCTTTCCAAAACATTCAAGGCGCATTGCAACGTGGAGTATTGGAATTCAGAAAAGTTCATTAAATACATCTGCAAATATGTTACAAAAGGCAGCGATATACCGGTTCAAACTCCAAATAACAACGATGAAATCACGCACTATCAAGTTGGTTGATATATAGGTTACCACGCGGCGTTTTGGCGTATATTATTATTTTCCATTCATGAACATCATTCCACTGTTGTACATTTGGCGGTGCATCTGTAGAATGATCAACGCGTTTATTTCAACCCACATCCAGTGACAACATTTATCAGTTTCTTTTCACTTTGCGAAAGCGATCCGTTTGCACAAACGTTGCTCTATTCTGAGATGTCACGTTATTACACTTACAGTAATGGCCATAGTGTTGGTAGCAAGTAAAATCATCATCAGGAATGAATGCACAATGACGCACAAACGAGCATTAGAAACCCTCAATCGAACTATGTTTTGGAAGCCCGATAAATGAATGATTTACGCCTAACACTACCAGTGCTTCCAAGATCATCATCGACTCTGTGGCGCTATGTAAAGAAAATAAATATGCGAGTTTCATTGTTAAACAATCCATCTGCGAAGATTTCTCCAACGAATTACTCACCATCGGTAATGACCGTCTTATTGTTGACGAATCGATTTAATTTCCGTGGAAGTTTTACAATTTCGTCTCAACGAAGAAAGAGCTCATCAACAAAGTGTTCCCGAACATCATTGCTAACCACAAAAATAACAATTAGCTGACTGAACGAACAATTCTTGCGGCAAAGAACAAATATGTGGATCACTTAAACTTTACAATTCAAATTCGTTGGTCCACCGCATTCTTCCAAATCTAACAAAGACGAAGCAACCAACTAAATCTTAAATTCATTGGATCTACTATTGTTATCTATCTTCTCCAAACAAATACGTCGTTTTATTATCTCATCAACTATATCTTTCATCTAGTCTATTTCGATTACCAAAAATCGTATATTCATATTTGTCGTGATATTATGCTGTTTATAATTAATTGACATTGCTTTTTTATGATTTAATTTTTTTTCTGACTCAGTAGTAAGTTGCTAATATTGTTTTTTAACCGTTGTCTGTTTAATAAATTAAAAATTAAGTGTTTAAAAACTTAGGATACTTTGACTTTTTAGTATTAACACTGCTAGTTTTTTGCTTTGCTGACCCATGTTAATTGATGTTTGTTATTTAATTTTTACTTATACATTTTTATGTTCTTACTAAATAAAGGGGCGGCCTGATAAAGTGTTAGTTATTCAACACGAAACGTCGCAAGTAAACTGTGTTACGTGCATAAATTTAAATATTGCATTACCCTGTATATCAACTTAATTAAAAATTGCTTTTGATATTTATTGACGCCATCTATCGGGTTCGTTGGTCACTTTGTATTGCGCAAACGACATCCGGTGTCTTCTCCGACATTTTAACTTTAACATTGTAACTGGTAACATCCAGGGCTGCGTGAGTGAAAGTTCGTTCTCTAAAATCATCCACGTGTTAGGGACACGATGGAAATTATGTAGTTTCTTTAATTAACTAATTTACTTCCGCAGCCCGCCATGTGGCACCTAATAAATCAGGGCATTCTGGCTATAATTTAAAGCCCATCAGGGAAAGTTTGTGATTTCGTTACGATCGTGGGATATTTGTATCGTCACCGGCTATTCTTACCACCATCCGGCCAATGAATTCTATCCGATACCGAAAGACGAGAGATAACCCTCGACGAATATTGTGTTGGAACGATTCTAAATATTTATAAGGCCTACTGTTGGAATTAATTAAATCATAGAAAAAGGGTATAACAGCATCCGACGTTCGGTTTGTGTTATGTGTACATTTTACCATTTAAGTAATGACTTTGTAGATTCGGATTTCGTGAGCTATTAGATTGACACGATTTGCAATTAAAATTAATTACAGGGTACGTGTCGAAGGAAGCGCTTCCTCCGCATAAAAGGAACACCTGTATTTGGTGGTAAGTGTTTTTTATAAAGTTTCTTTCGTCGTCAACGAGGTTTCTCACGAAACTTACAATCATCATAACTTCGTACTGATTATCGTAATGGTAATATCATTAGTTAGTAAATTTGCTTATACTACGTATGCTGTTTATGCTTATTTATTGTGATAATTTAATGTTAATGCTATAATAATTATTTTGCCTTATTGTCGTTACTGCCATATTTCTAATTATGTAAACGTTATTTACTGCGAACTATTCGTCGTCATGTTCTTCACTTATGTCATGTAAGTTGCCTATCCTACTGTGATTCGATGTTGTATATTCTCACTAGTATTTACTTAAATGTGGCTATTTAACTTCGACTATATTTAGATAGATAAGATATAGATATAATTGATCGAGTAATTAAAGCACCATTGTTATTAACGATTGAGTTTCTTTTCCTTTTATTCGTTTCTTTCAGCAGTTACGAACTTTAACATCTTGTTACAAGTGATACCATTCTGTGGTGAGCAAGCAGAACTGACTTTGGATAAGCTCTGGCGCCCTTAATTATCTTTTATATACTTCTAGAAAACCTACCCTCTCTCCGACTGTTGAGAGCTGGCCGTGCAGGTTCGTAAACAGCTAAAGCTTGTAACAACTGAATGAATTGTTTCCTCGTTTCCTCCTAAAAAGAATAGATCATTTCATTGTTTATTATTTCAAAATAATAAACAATGAAAGTTCAGCAGAATCTTATTACTTCGCATCAAGCAACATTGTTTAATACATTCAAACAATCATTAACTTGATTGACACTCTACATACTGAATTTCCAAATTCAAGAGCCTTCTCGAAGTTGTTATCCATCTTCTAGAAGATATACTGAAAGATAGGGAACACTCAAGAAGGATTTGCAAATGTGTATAAATACCGAAGAGAGAAATCGTAGGTCAGTTATTGCCGTAAAGCGAATACAGCAGTGTTAAGAAGATTATTCAAGTTGGAATAAATAAGTCGTTAGCACGTGTGTGTACATAAATATACGGAGAATAATCTCGTACGTGATTTTTAGTGTAAACAAGTGTGTAAAGCTATCCGCGGACTTTATCTTATCTTAATTAGTGTAAGTGTTTTTATTAAATATTATTAGATTTAATTAGTTCCGTTAAGTTACAAGTGTACATAATTTCTAGTATAAGTAAAACATATTTTTAGTCGTTTAAATAAATTAGTTTTTAATAATAAAATTCGTAACAATACGTTAATGAATATCTTTACATTTAAAATCATCGAGAAAGTTTACGATTTTTATAACCACCCCCTGATTGCGCCGTCCCCAAACGGTTTTTAAAAATAAAAATATTTTCAGTGAACTCCCTATATGTGATTTGGTTTATGAAATTTTTTCTCGTATTGCTAGACCAAAGAGTTTTTGAGATAAATTTTAAGGCCGCGCTTAAGGACTCACCCTGTATATAATATGCAAAGTATTTCTACAAATGTTGACTGAGCACCTTCAGCAAGTTTGCCCAACAACAGCTATCGCGGATGTTCTTCTTGTGCATGGCAAGGCAAGACCACACACTAGTTATCACATTACTGAAAAAATTGCGAAAATTGGATAGAATGTTTTGAGTCATCCCACATGCAACGTTGACTTGGCACTATCAGACATCTATCTGTTCGAAGCTTAAAAAGAAGCTCGCTGTGAAAATGTCCGTGCATCAATGACTTAGGAAGCAAAACCATGCTTTTTACCACACTATGATACATGATCTTGTTAAAACATATAACAAAACCTGGAGAACGAATAAAGATTATATTAAAAAGTGACAAATTAATCATCAATGTTATGGTTTTCAATCTATGTAACTGCATTTGTATTTTTTGGTAATTAAAAAGAAAAAAATAATAAGCAAATCAAAATTTCTTTCAGAAATCTTAAAACAAAGAATGACAAAAAATGAAAAAAAAAATAATAAAACTGAGAAAACCATAAAACTATTGACTACAATTTTTTAAAATATATTGTGGCGAATTTTATTATTAACACTAATTTATTTAAATGACTAAAAATATGTTTTACTTATACTAGAAATATATATACTTTTAAATTAACCGAACTAATTAAATCTAATAATGTTTAATAAAACCACACGATAATTTATATCACTCACACGAAGATAAGATAAAGTCCGCGGATAGCTTCACACACTTGTTTACACTAAAATCACGTACAAGATTATTCTCGGTATATTTATCTAGACACACGTGCTAACGACTCATTTATTTAGACTTCAATAATCTTCTTAACACTGCAGGCTTCGCATTACGGAAATAACTGACCTACGAGTTGTTTCTTCGGTATATATACACATTTGGAAAATCATTCTCGAGTGTTCCATATCTTTCGATATACGTTCTAAAAGATGGATAACAAATTCGAGAAGGCTCTTGAATTTGCAAATAACTTCTCGAACGTTTCAATATTGATCGAAGTTTATTTTATATACTGAAGTGAAATAAATGAACATAGTTTTATCAATTTGAAAATGTTGGTAATGAAAAATGTCAATAAAACTTAAGTACTAAATAAATTTAAGCAAAATATTAATAAGTTTTGTTTCAGTAATTTCAAGATTTTGATAAAACCGAAAGAAAATTAGGGTATTGTATAAAACTAAATACTCAAATTAAAAGTAAGTAATTAAAAAAAAACTTAAATCTAGAGCAACCAAAAATAGAAGTGTGTTAAATAAAATCGTTAAAACATGAAGCGAATGCTTTTATTATATTTTAGCAAAAAATAGAGAACATTTTTCTAAAAAACAATAATATCTCGCTTTTTTTCTTGTTTTTTACTTTTTACTTTATGTTTTAACGATTGATTTTATTTATCGCGTCAACTTTTTTTGCTTGTTTTCTTTATACGTTACTTTCATATCTATTTCTTTACCAAAATCTTCAAAAATCATTATTTTATTCTTATTTAAATAACATTAAATAAAGTGCTTAAAAAAGAAAGAATAAAACTAATTTAATTCTACGGAAAAAACTATTTAAGAGAAATTTTGAGTTAAGTTTAATGGCATTTTATTATAAAAAATTATTTTTAAGAATCAAATATGTACTTTATTATCCAACTTGAATAAGTTATAAAAATTCCTAATTCACTTGTAAATTTGCAATTAACTTGAATGGTAACTGCTCTTGAAACAATTACATTACAAACTTAGATATTATAACAACTATTTCTCAATTTAAAATAATGCTAAGTTAAATTTACTTTGTAAAAAAAAATTGTTAAAATCCGTTTAAACAGGTAAATTTTGTACTTGAAAACAGATAAGGACCCGTTTTTTCTTTTCTTGAGTGTACTCGGACTACCAATAATGCACGCAAAAAATATATTTTTTATAAAAGTTTGTTTTCAAAAAACTTCGGAAGCCAAACTTAAATTTGACTTTACTGCTAGTGTTTAAAATATTCGAATATCTGATTTAAACCATAATGAAATGTAAATATCTGATTATTAAAATTAACCACATCAATGAAACAAAATACTAACAAAACCAGTAAAATAAAAAGCTTATATTATTGTGTGAAACCAACGCGGTTAACCAAAACCATCTAAATTTATTTACTTTTAATATACTGTACCAAATATTTTTTGTTAGTTTATTGACCGACTTTTATGTATATATTTCAAACGTTTTATTATCTTTAACCGCACTCCGCACTAACATTCAGAAAACGACCTTTAAAAAGTCAAATGTCCACTTAGTCAACTAGAACTTAATGTATTGTTTAACTGATAATAAAAGTTGACACAAATTATCCAGGTAAGAAATGTAACCAAATTATTGTAAAGTTCGGTAAGAATAGAAATACTTTATTTTCAGGTAATAAATTCTTTAAATTAGCAGAAATCCAACCTATTAGTTTCAATGTCAATTTTAATGATTGGTTTATGTGAAACGACACACAAAAATGCAATAGTCAACTGAAGGTAAGAATGCGTCTAGTACTATACCATTGATACAATGAATATACGGAGAAAATTAGTATTAAATATTAAGTTTAAGATTTCATAATCGTATTAAACGCTAAATGTGTGATCATAATTATTTATTTTGTCTTGAAAGGGCTATGTCGTAAAATTATCAAACAGATAACCGTTTAATTTCCGCAAACTTGTATTCATTAGGGAATGAGAATCGGCAATAAGACATTAAATGAAAAACATTTTTTTTCAATCGATGTTTTTATGGCAATTTTATCTCTTATCATTTCATTAAACATTAACTTCACCTGACAAGATTTGAGTAGACTGCCGTCATTGTCTGGTGAAAATGAGAATATTTTTCAGATAGGCACTTATCTCCCAAGGAGTCCAATAACCAGCGAGCTTACGGCAAGCTTGATTTTGTTAAGTCAAGCTTAAAAAAGCAACGCTGGATTCAAACTCGAAACAAGATTGCTGTTGGTTGGAAAGTTTGAAGCAAGTTTGCAAAATAAACTTATTGCAAGCTTGTTGTGTGGTAACTAAGATGCTCGATTCATGCTTACACGATTGCCAAGGTAAGCTTGCTGTAAGCTTGTATCTTTATCGTGACAAGTTGGTTTCAACCTTGAATCAAGCTGATCCTGCTCTCTGGGTTGAGACTATGTCAGTTAACAAAAATCAAGTGATTGGGCTAAAGTTCAACTAAAGCTTTAGCTAATTGGCTTTATTAGTAACTGATAAGTTTTTAGAAAATCTTTAAAATGAATAAAACATCAATTCCATGATTTCTTTTTTGATACAATTCTCTTCAAAAATTCAAACTATCTTTATCTAGGTTTAATCAAAACTTTGAGATATTTTCGACGTGAGCGAAAAAGATAATTGTCTATGATCAGAGCATTCCCTGGCATAATATTATTAAAAATCAATTATTGTCAACTTCACTATTTGTCATGAGTTGTAGTATAATCAGTTTATCTTCTAAGGTTCCCGTTCATCTTGTAAAAGTAAAAGCAGTTTATATTATAAAACGTTTTATTCGATGGTGAATTTGCTCATATTTTACTCGGTCGCCTAATTTTTGTTTCTCTGTTCATCAACGATCGAAATATAACCCGAACCGTTATTTTCACACTGTCCAAATCAATATTATTGAACCGAAACCGGTATATTATTAATTTTTTGGTTTCACTTCAGTTTTAAACGTAACACACTTCACCTCCTCAATAAATTTTACATTGACAATAAATGTGAAAAATTTAGAATTTCCTTGCAGTGGAAAAAAATATGTCTTTTCTATATGACTTGAGATAATTTAGTACCCACCCGTAATTATTTTTCTATTACGTCTCTTATTTTTGATTATTTATAATTTGAATCACGTAACATTAAAATTATGAAAGAAATATAATTTGCATAACCGATTTTCGTTTATTTTACAAAACTCGGTATTTTTGAAGTAAAACTTCTTTGGGCGCGACTTGGAAGCAACTCAGATTTTTTTCTAACGGAAGTATAACACTCACGTCACAGCTCACGTGATTTCCGCTATTTAATAACAGTAACTACTGTGCTACCACAGTATAATGCCATACCCCATGTCTGGGCAAAATACTGACATGAAGTGTTTGAAATACAAATTACTAGGGCAAAAGTGAATTTGAAATACAAAATAAAAATTACTCTGATCACATTATAGTATTTGAACTACAAAGTACAAAATACCCTTATCAGATCGTATCTGAATTACCAAAATATTAGGTACATACTTCTTTCAGTGAAAATATAAGATCCCGAAGTAAATACCGATTGCTACTATGATATCAATCGTAATGGAAAAACACACTAGAAACAACGTAAGAAAAGTAAAGACGGCTGTGTTGCAAAGTATTTGAGAAAAAAGTATTTAAAATATGAAATACAAAACACCCTTTTTACATAAGAATATTTGAAATACAAAATGCAAAATACACGTAAAATGTATTTGAAATGCATGTAGTTGAAATACTGCCCAGCTCTGACCATACTAAGATTACAAAAAACGAAAAATATGCGATTTGTATGTATTTTGCATTTTGTCAATGGATATATCCAATTAAAATCAATTCTGAACTGCCTGTTGCTGCAACATGGAAATCCTTCGGTTTTTTAAAACTTGGATTTCATTACAAGTAAACCAATCCAATTGAATCCATACAGAGTCTCGCAAAAACTAAAGTTGCATTGAATAATTATCGCACAGCGAGGTCTTGATATTAAAAAGTTAGTTCGAAACGCATTTGATTGGGAAAAGCAGCGCAATCATGTGTTACATCTATGTGAAAAATGTGGAAAACAGATGGTTTAGTTAATAAGATTGTGGAAAGTTTGACGTTTACAATAAATAATGGCGATTCAGATAAGAAAGAGAGGAAAACTGAAGAAACGACGATTAATCAATTATTTACCTTGGTCATGTTGTATGTCATTTTATAAATAAGAGATAAGTACAATGCACCAAAATGAGTACGTTTTTCTTTTCTGCTTTGTAAATTTTTTTAATAAAAGATTTGTTTAAAAACCGTACTAGTTGTGGTTATCATAATTGTGATTAATGATTAAATTAAAACGAGATATTCGTACAGTGGTCAAGATTGTTTATACGTTATACGAAAACATTTTTTGGACTATCGCTTATGTATTCAATTATACATTCGCGTATTAATATGGCAGATATATGATACCCTAGAACAGTTTACTCTTTCATCGACAAAAATAAAATAAAACAAAAATGAACAACCTAAAATAATATTTGTTTTAATTGAATTTTAGTATTTTCAGTAATCTCTGTCACAAACGACAAAGAAGTTTTACTTCAATCGCGCGTAAAGTTTACACGCACTTGATTTTTTTTGTTTTTGGCGAATAAAATTTATTTAGATTTGACAACTTTGCTTTGTTTTGTTTATTGTAAGAAGAGCGTACTCCGCCTTTAGACAGAAAAAAGTATATACTTTTTATTATTTTTTATTAGTTCAACAAATCCGATTGCTTATTGCGGTATTGAAACGAGGAATTGATATTTCTTATCATACATATATAGTCTAAACATAATAGACAAAACGATAATTACACAAACTGATGACTCCGCATAAAGTAAAGTCTGCATAAGTGACCTTATCGAACGAATATTGGGTTTTCATTATCATTGATGAATTTATAGAACACGTTTATATAATTGTCATACATAAGGTCAAAGTCGTGTGGTGCACGGCGGCACCGAGTCGCCGAAAAGCCTCAAAACTCAAAAAAACATAGAGCAACAAATAACATTGTCAAAACAAAATTTTAATGGTAAAAAACCAGTAAGGAATTGCTAGCTCTTTGAGACGAGAGAACCGAATTACTTCTCGAGAATAATATATTTTCCAAATGAAAGTGCGCAATAATAGTATTTATTCGATCGAATACGTAATACGTAACATGATAAAATGAATTGTGTAAACTCAAACAAATCTGATTTTATTCATGTTTGAGCTTGAAATTGGGCTTGCACCGAGCTAACGAGCGAACAAGCGTTTTTTCCTATCTGAGCTTGCAATGTACGAAACTTTATATATTTAAGCGCTACATCGGTCGCGATTTCATTTGTTGCCTGATGCCCGATCGCTAATTAACTTAGCGAAGTGAAAAGGTGCATAGGGTAAAAGATATCTGCTTTTGAAACTTTAGTTTTTTTGTAGTTTTACGGACTTTATAGTGATGTGTTTTGTGTTGTGAATTAAGGTGAGTTCATCTAAAATTTATTTTTCATTTTAGATTTATTGAAACATTAAAAGCCAAAAACTTGCATCTCAAAAATCCTTTTATATTTGATTATATAAACAACATCATTGTTAATTGAAGTAAATTCAAACAGAATAGTTGATAAAAATTTGCTAAATAAAAGAAGAAGAGAGGAAGAACTGGACAACCATGTCAAAATTACGCATTTTTTTCCAAAACCCGAGTCTACTTTGTCAAATATTAATAACAACAATAATACAGCTGAATCGCAATATTCTGAACCTGTAGTTGAAACAATTATCAGCAGCAGACAAGAAACTGATCTTCTAGAAAGCAATTCATCAACATCTTCAAATTCCGCTGATAATGAGATATCAACACCTTCAAAAATTACCAAAACGAAAAATAAGAGTCAACTTTCGAAAGATGTTGCACTATGGTCAAAGAAATTACGTCCTAATAATATTCAAGAATTAGTAGAACGTGGCCCTGCTCATTATCAAAACAAAAAAGATATTTATCCGAGAGATAGTTCGGAGTTTTCGAATAGTTACTTCTTTACAATTTTATCGAACAAAGAAAAAATTCAGCGTTTTTGGTTGTATTCCGAAACAAAAATTCACTTTACTGCTTCTGTTGCAAAATTTTTAATGACATTAATTTGAAATGTGTTCGCCTTAGTGATGAATCTGGTTACAAGTACTAGCAGCATTTAAGTGAACATTTAAAAAAGAGCAAGTTACATATCGAAAATGTTCTAAAATTGCTAGATCTTTCTAACCGTTTTAATAAAAATAAAATAATTGATGCTGAAATTCTAAATGTAATAAACAGAGAAACTAAATACTGGCAAGCTGTTATAGAAAGAATTTTTTGATTTTGATTCAGTTTTTAGGTCAGCAAAATTTAGCTTTTCGTGGATGTAGTAATAAGTTGTTTGAGAAAAACGATGGTAACTTTTTAAAATGCATAGAAATGATTTCCAAATTCGACCCGATTATGTCAGAACATACAAAACGCTCTCAAATAAAAGATCACAAAAACTATCTAGGGGATAAAATACAAAATGAAGTCAATTTGATCGGTGATAATATCAACTCCAAAATTTTAGAACTAACTAAAAAGGCAAAATATTATTCCATTTTATTAGACTGCACTCCTGACTCTAGTCACCAGGAACAAATTTCAGTTTGTATAAGATTTGTTAATTTAAAGAGCACCAGAATTAGTATAGAAGAACATTTTTTATTATTTTACCCTATAGATGATGTGTCGGGCGAAGGCTTGACAAAATTACTTTTGTCGGCGTTAGAGAAAGATTTCCGGGGTCAGGGTTACGACAATGGGGCAAATATGCGTGGTAGGCATAATGGTCTACAAAAAAAAATTTGGATTTTAATCCGCGAGCTTTCTTTGTTCTTTGTTGCAATCATACCCTAAATTTAGCCGTCAGTGATGCCGCAAAATCGAATACTTTGAGCATCAATTTTTTTTCTTTAGTTCAAGAACTGTTTGTATTTTTTTCAGTTTCTACTAAACGCTGGTCAATTCTGAAATCTAATTTTTCTAATGTAACAAATTTAACTTGAAAATTTATTAAACGACAAAACTCGCAATGAACGAGACATAACTGCTGTGGAACTTGTTAAAGAATTGCAATATTTACAAAATTTTGATGAAAAAATTATTACGTCTCTAGAAGAAACTTTAAATTATATAACAATTAACAACTTGGTGGATTATTTTCCTAATACGAGCATAATACTTCGTATTTTATTAACAATGCCGGTTTCTGTTGCTACCGCAAAACGATCTTTTTCAAAACTCAAAATAATAAAAAAATAATTAAGATCGACCACGGGGAAAAACCGACTAAGTAATCTTGTTATCATTTCAATAGTAACGGGCCAGCTAAAAGAATTAAACACTGAAAATTTAATTAAACAATTTGTAAAAATTTAATTAAAAATTAAAGCAATTCATTTAGCTAAAATATTAATAACAATACCTAATACCTGGATATTAATCTTTAAAACGTGCATTATTAAAATTATATATTGTTTTGCTTTTATTTTTCGATCAGTTTCGTCCTGTGATATATAAACGAGTATTTTTAACGTTTTAAAAAAAAAAATACAAAAATTTTGAGTTGTAATACTGTTAGAATATATTTCTGTTTTCTATAAGTTTATAATTATGTTATGTACCTCAATAAAAAAATACTTGTAAGGCTTATGGCTTGTACTTGTAAAATATAAAAATTAAAATAAATTTATGAAAATAGTTTTTAAAATTATTTTTCAATAGTGGATAATAATACCTAACTTAACCCGTATCTGTGCTCACATATTAACGTAATACAAATTTGGAGCGGTATTTTAAATTTGCACAAGGGCGCCAAAAGTGATAGGCGCGGACCTGATAGGTAGATTATCAAAATCAATAATTGTATAGATGTCACATGAATCATCAAGTGCATTTAACATACATACATACACAGCATACATTAAAAGTCCATTATAAATTCCCATTCTTTTTGAAAATAGTTATGTTCCGTTGCTTAAATACATGATTTGTAAAGGCGGCTTGAAATTTGTTTTGAAATATTTGAATGCGTATTTGACCTTGTTTGTTAATTGTGGTAACGAACAATACAATTACAATACTGCATTCTTGACTTTAACTCCCAGGTGGTAATCTTTATTCCTCAAAAACCCATGGTTTTTCATTGCCTTTTCCTAAAGTTCTCGCTTTTATCCCACCGTTTAAATTAATCTTGCTATTTTCTTCGTTGTGATCATCTCGATACATTACTACACTTTTCCAGTTTCACTCTATTTATCTGCTTGTCCTATTCAATCATCGTCCCTTAAAATTTTAATTAATGAAGTAAATGTGTAAATGTTTTGATATAGGTCTCAATATCCGAGTAATGGATTGCGATCAATGTTCAAATAATCGTTCCTTGTTTAAAGCACTCGGAGACAATGGAATCACCTTATTTTTTACACAATGATAAAAAGATTTATGCTATGTTTGATGCTCCACATCTTATTAAAAGTATTTGAAATACATTATTAAATGCTCCTATTTTAGTTAATAAAAATAAGGTATTATGGTTCAATTATGTAAAACTTTTAAAATTGATTTATCTTTCAAAACAACTCAAACAAAGTCAAAAATTAAACAAATATACATTAATCCAGGTCCGTTTTAAAAATGAAAGTAGCAAAGTAGCAACACAAATTTTTAGTAATACAACTTCAGTCCCAATTAAAACAGCACATGCGTTGGGACAATTTAAACCTAATACAGCTGATAAAAACACTGTCGATTTTTTGGTACGGGTTAAATTATTTGATGCTTTAAATAGTAGAATATTTAGAGATAGTAATTCGTACGAAAGCGCACTCTCAAATAGAAATCCTCTTGTAAAACAAACTTTAATTATTATATTCTCATATCAAAGTTTATACTACTGTAAATACAAGTTCAGACATTGAAATTTCTTTACCCGATAATCCCATTTCCATTGTTTATTCCATAGTCAATGCCATTTCATCAGAACAGTGTTCTATAACATATGTAGCTGGATTATAAAGGGAATAAGTTTAACTGCTCAAATTGTGTTTATCAGTTATCCGATAAAGGCAATGATAAATTACTCCAAAATAAATCTAATTTATTTTTAGTTTTCAAAGATTATAGTAGGTAATTTAAAAAAATCGGATTTGAAATTTGTAAATATAGTTTTAACGGCTCGAATTGTATTTAATAGATTTTAATTATATTATAAGTGTAAAATAGGAATTTTAGCAGTAATGATCAATTACCTTAAAAAATATTTTATTCAATGGTTTAATATGCCAATGACATGCACATCCCACAAAAAGTTTTTAATAAAATACTTACTTAAAGTGTACATGTTTAAACGATTAAGTTGGGAATCTCCATTTAATTAAAAAAAACAATCAGAAATTAACAATTTTCTGATTTTGTACATAGTTTATTTTTTGTAATAAATAATATTGAATAATCTATTATGTTATTTATTTTCAAAGCAGAAATATTATCGGTTGTAAACTCTGCGTTATTGAATAGGACAAATTTGTTAAAACATAAGCAGAGGGTCGGTCCAGGTACACGTGAAGTCCGCTTTATTTAAATTGGCAGCACCGCGGCTTACGTCAAAGTTCTAC
Source organism: Aquatica leii (assembly GCA_035610365.1). Taxonomy (NCBI): domain Eukaryota; kingdom Metazoa; phylum Arthropoda; class Insecta; order Coleoptera; family Lampyridae; genus Aquatica; species Aquatica leii. The sequence continues at coordinate 78,393,536 of CM069436.1, read as the reverse complement.
TGTGGTTCTATCGAAATTGACCGAAACTTACTAAAACTCATGCTCGAAAAGATCAGCAAGGTTGCACATCTATACAATCTTCTATAACAGTGTCTCAAAGTGTGTTCCGCAGAGCCTTAGGAGTATTTTTATGAGCTCATAGAGGAAAAACAATCAAGTGAATGCTTCAAAAAAAGAAATATTTACTTTTAAAAATGTTTGTCGTATACTAAAAGTATATCTACTTTAATTTCAACAGAATTTTGTTTACGTTTAGAACAGTGCGTTATCAAAGTATATATAATATTTCAACAATCACTGACCTCTGGGCATTTTGGTTTCAGCAAACAATTGTGATTTAAGAATCTGTTGAATTTCAATGTACATATAAACATAAACAATGAATAGTTACTAAAGTGTATTCATTTTCAAGATAGAGCCGCGGAAACAAAATAAATTGCATGTTTAATGCGTGATCATCAGATGCTGTTGCAAGTTGCAAATGCCCATTGTATTATAGCGCCCGTTGAAACAAGTGGGGAATTTGTTCAGGCCTGGATTCGGATAGTTTGATTTGTTTTATTGATTATTATGAACACCGGTTATTGTGTTTGTTTACGCACGCTCTCTCTTGAGAATGAATACACTTTAGTAAGATGTTTTTTAATACGCCCAGTGCTCTGAATGTCAACGTGAAGAGATTCAAGCAAGCGCGGGTAAACGGCGGGAGTAACTATGACTCTCTTCCTGTTCGACCTTGTCATGGATGAATTGTTAACCGTTCTGAACTCCAAAACATCAGGAGGCTCCATAACTACCACTACGCGTGTCTCCGCATTAGCGTTCGCGGACGACTTGATCCTCCTCGACGACTGGGAGTCCACCTTACCCGGAACCCTGGATCTGATTCAGCGCTACCTGCAGCAATTGGACATGCCGATTAACCCTACTAAATGCGCGCCCATTTGTGCAACTACCATCCAGAGAAAGTCAGTCGCCCGGATGAAGTCTGTGTTTAAAATCGGGAGAACCTGGATCCCGGCTATCGGAACTATCAATCCCTTCCGATATCTCGGGCTACAGGTCGCTTCAAGTGGAGTCGTCAAGCCAACCCTACTTAACCTTAATAAATGGTTGTCAGCCCTTTCAAAAGCACCACTAAAGCCATTCCAGCGCTACACCATCTTGCGCAGCTATCTGGTGCCAAGACATCTCTACGGTTTACAAACTCCCTCCACTACCGGCGCTCTCCTTTACGAGGCTGACAGGATGATTAAGAGAACGGCGAAGAAAACCCTTGGGCTAAACACACACACCGGCGACCAATTCTTATATTAAAGCATCCGCGACGGCGACCTGGGGATCCCACAGCTCCGACGAGTAGTACCTTATATCTTTCTACGCCGCCTAAACAATCTACAAACCCTAGACTCACTATTTGGCGAATTATTCAATACCATAGGACCAACTGCTGAACTAATGGCTCGAATCTCAAAACTAACCGACGGAGGCTCCCCCACTGCATACTGGCGCGAACAACTTTCTCTACGACCATTCAGCGCAGGTCTCGAACAAGCCTGCGAACATGCCCCCAGTCGCCATTGGCTCCTCCAGCCACCAAGATTTTGGACGCCCTCCGACTTCGTCCATGCTGTGCAGCTGCGCACCGCAAACCTGCCGACTTGCCTTCCAACCCGAAAGAAGCCCGTCTCTGTCGAGGCGGTTGCCAGAAGGTGGAGTCGATTTCCCACATCCTGCAGGCATGCTCAGTAGTACACCACGAACGGATCTCCCGCCACAACGTGGTGAAGATGGTACTATCCCACACCAGGACGAAAGGCTGGTTAACCGAGGTTGAACCTTATGTCGGGCACGCTAATGGGACGCTTTATAAACCAGACCTTGCCATACATCGAGGCCCCAAAAACCTAATCATCTCCGATGTCCAGATCTCTTGGGAAGGGTCACGATCACTCTCCGACGCATGAACCCGGAAGAGATAGGTCTATCATAACGCCTCATTTCGCGAAACCGCTACTCGCCGTTGGCCCAATCATAAGCTAACTTTCCTGCCTCTGATCGTGGGTGCCCGAGGGGTGTGGCCGCGCTCCAATCTTCCAACCGTCCAAGCCCTGGACTACCTCGACACCTAGCAAGCAATGCGGTATCCGCAGTCCTCCGCTGAGGTTCCACCGTCGTTTCATGACCGGGGTTTGGAAGCAAAGGCCACCACCAAGGAAGTAACAGTGAATGCGTGCGCGTAGTGCCTCGGACCATCTTCCTCCAACACTCTACTAGGAGTCAGTGTCCTTTGTTTCTACGATTGTGAACCCCTTAGCTCCAATACCTGGCATGTGCATTATACCCATTCCGTAGCTCATCACATGTACTAGGTACTGCATATTTTAGTGTACATCCTTCACGAGACTGTACTAACACCTAGCTGAACTAGTGTAGTTAACTTGCGCTCTGTATCTTGGTTAGTAGTTAGTTTTCAAGTTTGTTTGCATTTCATCTTGCATGTATTATCACTTTAGCCTTAGATACCAACGCCTTGTATATTTAGTAACTTATACTCTAATTTATAATTCATACATGCTAGTATGATCAAACGACGCGCATGAATGGATTAACGAGATTCTCAACCTGTCCCTACCTACTATCTAGCGAAACCACAGCCAAAGGAACGGGCTTGGAAAAATTAGCGGGGAAAGAAGACCCTGTTGAGCTTGACTCTAGTTTGGCACTGTAAGGAGACACGAGAGGTGCAGCATAGATGGGAGACGGGACCGTGCGGCTGGACGCCTCGCGCGTTCGCCCCCGTCCCCGTCGCCAATGAGATACCATTACTCTTGTAGTTTTCTTATACTTACTCGATCACGCGGAGCGCGTGCGCCGCCGTCCTCTAACCACGCGGTAGTCACGACGTTCTCGCATGAAGCGCACCCCGCGCGATTAGTAGCCGATCTCCCAGATGGAGTCGTCGCGTTCAGGACGCGGCTTCGGCTCGCGCTTGGCGGCACGGCGTCGTGTGCGGTCATGTCGTTGTCGTCGTCCTGGTTCGTCGGCGGGCTCGTCTCTGCGCGCGTCGTCGAAAAAATCGCAACTATGCTCGGTCGCGATCCGAGGACACCGCCAAGGGGGAGTTTGACTGGGGCGGTACATCTGTCAAAGAATAACGTAGGTGTCCCAAGGCCAGCTCAGCGAGGACAGAAATCTCGCGTAGAGCAAATGCTGGCTTGATCCCGATGCTCAGTAAGCTTTTAAGAGTTAAGCAAGAGGTGTCAGAAAAGTTACCGCCAAGCGTTCATAGCGACGTCGCTTTTTGATCCTTCGATGTTGCTCTTCCTATCATTGCAAAGCAGAATTCGCCAAGTGTTAGATTGTTCACCTAGAAATAGGGAACGTGAGCTCGGTTTAGACCGTCGTGAGACAGGTTAGTTTTACCCTACTGATGACGTCGTCTTTGCGATAGTAATCCTGCTCAGTACGAGATGAACCGCTGGGTCGGACATTTGGTTAAGCACTCGCCCGAGCGGGCGTTGGTGCGAAGCTACCATCCGCGGGATTAGGCCTGAACGCCTCATCCTATCTAGACAAAGGATGCAACGATACCGCTAGGAGTTTCGCGAGTAGAAAGGTTCGATAACCTTCTTAGGCCGACCGTCCCTCGCGGACTGCGGTCGCCAGAGCCCATTCGCCGTGTGAAGAACGTATTACTTATTTACATAGATATTTCAAATTCTATAGGTAGGTAAGTGTAGTTGTTAATTTTGCACCGATACTAGTAAATAATACTAAGTACTTTTAAATACTACATTAAAAGTAATTACATTCTTTGAAATTTCAAGAAAAAACTTATATGTTTAGCTTTTTTTTGTTAACTACTTTAAAAAATAAAATCTACCAAATATACTACTATCTAAGTATTTTGAAAACGATGACTGTTCTCAATCAACATTTATCTACGTCAATAAATACCAGTCATAGTTGTTTATGTTTTGTGAGCGGTGTGTTATCAATTGTTTGCAATGGAGCGTTGGCTAAAACAACCTTTAAAAAACTACGTACGTTAACATTAAGTTCACAAAATACAAAATTAAAGCTTGGGTCTTTTAGTTCAAGTTTCCTATATTAGTGATGTAATTTAATTCTTCCGTAATTGTCATTAGCGGGTTTCTGGACATTCACACGTGTTCCATCGATGTAGAGATAGTAAAACTGGTTCATTTATTGAGAAAATTTTTATGATGACGTCACGTCACTTACGTTGGAGATATCGAAACCGTCGAGTATTGGATAAAATTCTAACCGTATTGGAGGACCCATTTAATGCAATAAGTAATTTGAGGGAAACTCAGCACATTTTATTTGTTTTCATTGATCCTATGAACCACGGGAAATTCATTTGTGATAACACTGTATGTACGAATTTATTTCAGCGAATTTCCGAAAAGTTGCTATTAGCTATTCTTTTGCAAAACTGGGTTTTCTTTGTACGTAGCCAATAAAACAAAGTATCAAAATCGCTTGAATGCAAAACCTTATATGGGGCTCCAACTCTTTTATATAAAACCGAATTCAATATCACACATCACATTAACATGGCAACGCTTTTGTAACAATTAACAATAACTAATTTTACCCACGCTGACCTTTCTTCATACGTCGCAGTGGACATCTACAGAGCCTAGAATAAACTGCTTAAAGCAGACTCTAATATATCTAGAATGAAAAACTAATAGTTAACTTTGCTTTATGTAACCAGGCAAGTTCACTTAAGTGTTCCCCTGTAATTAAAAAACTGACCACCTTATATTTCTTAGATCTACCCCATTCACTGTGCTATTGCCACATAATCTGCTACGTCTTCAAACCTCATATGAGATGACAGGTCAACCTTTTGGAAATCGAGGAAAATGTCGGCGGATTACTTATTGCCATTTGAATCGCATTGGCGTATTTGATTACAATAGATGCCCATTCCCATTAATTTGAAAATTCAATAATGCATGGAAAACTCTTAATAACCAGTAGTGAGCTATAGGGAGTTCCCGCGAACCCTTTGTGCAATTATTCTATGATTTACGATCCCCTTGTTCTTGACAACTAGATATCTATTTCTTACAAATGGCATGTTTTTTCTTTATTTTATTGTATTGTTTGTTCTATTCCTTATGAATGTTGTTTTTTTGTATAAAATAAACCATGTAAGTAATTAACATTATTTTGTTTTTTTTCATGTTAGTCGCAGTGACATATTGCTAGAGTATTAGTTGATACGAACCAACATGAACCCTCCTTTGTCTGGTCATATTTTAGTTAATGAGCAAAAAATCCCTCCTGAAATATAATATCCTAAGTAAAACTAAAATTGAATAAATATTTCTACTTCTTATTTAATAAAAACAAAAACTTAACTTACGAAATACTTATGAATAAATCACATGATTGTTGAATAGCTTTAACTGAAAAGAACTTAACAAAATAAAAACCTAATATAATTAATCTCTGACACGTAAACCCCATATGCTGGATCGCCGAGGACCAACAGTTGGCCTTGCGACCGAACTAAACTTAAATTTATTAATATTTACACCAGAACCCAATGACTTTTGTATCGTTTCCAATTCAGCTGTGACGATATGACCACCATGAACGTCCAGGTACATCAAAGACCTAATACTTTTTAGTAGCCTAAAAGAAGTAACGAATTAGTGGTTAGTGTAACTTAATTCATAGACGTACAACAATGCACGGTAGGGAATGAAGTAACATCTGGAAAGTGCTAAAAAGTTAAGTTCTCCCAATTGAACGATATATTGGACGGAACGTCCAGATATTCCTGTACAATCGGATAAGTCTAATTCTCTCAAGTTTGAACAGTTCGACACTAAATCGAGTACATCTGAAAAATACCAAAATTAGTTGTTATTGGCAATAGTAATCATGCGAAAATCTTTATTTATGAATAAATATCACTTCCATCAATGACAATTAAAACAAAATCCTTCAATAATTTTTATATGCGGAATATGCGCCCGTTCACCTACTACACCTTAAGTTGAATGGGCAAAGTAAGGTAAAATGAAGAGGACGCAACCTTGCCGTCATTGAAAGCTATGGTCAACAACATTATTTGAGAAGAAAACAAAATATTTGGAACTCTATTTCAACAGTAGGCTTGTATAAAAAAAAAAAGTACAACGATAATGTATCCGTAATTGAGAAAAGACTTGTACCTCCGTGGATAACTAGCTACAGCTAAAACCCACACTTTAAACGGTCCTGATCTAGCTAGAGATACACTAAAATGTAATAACAATTAAGATAATATTCGGTTTAGAAAGCAGCACTGTCCGACAAATATTTGAAAGAAAAACGTCTGAACAATCAATATTAGATAAATTTATTTTGTGATTTTGTTAAGGTATAATTTTTTTTTTAAAATTCCATACGTTAACAACCGACAACAAAAACAATACGAAAAATTGACAAAATTTACCCGGATATTTGTAAATTAATACATGCATTTCCACGTGTTTTAATTGGTTGAATTTTCAAGTGTAATAATCAGTCATATTTCATTAATATTTTATTTTTAAGTAAAGTATACAATATTGTAAACATATTTGTTAGCCACAACAAAATATTAGTTTTCCCTTATGTCCATATTATGGCATAGACGCGGATCAATTATTTCCGGTAGCAATTTATTTTTATAAAGGCTTTATTTTATAATTTCAAAAATTGTCATCTTTATAAATCCTTTCAATTAAGATATCTTTTTCGGTTCACACAACAAAGGCACTAAAATCTTATTTAGTTCTATGCAAGTGCCCCTGAATCTGATAAAAATTGTTTCAAATTTGTTATTGCTTCTTGAATGTTAAAATTCTCAGCAGTTTTCGTGCACTTTATTTCCACTATACCATTGTTTGAGGTAAGAATTCCACCAGGAGAAGCTGCAAGAAAGTCAAATTTTAAATTGATAAATAAACCGCATGGAATAACTTTTTCTCCTGACTTTTGCTCTTATGTTTTTATCGCCTAATATTCATTAATTTTACCATAGTCAATATAATAATGTTTTTATTATTGGTTCATTTTTTGTGGTTGATCTCCTTTTACAAATTTTACCAAACTTTGATGCAGTCACTCTATTCTTTCGTTCGGTAAACCATCGGTCATTATCTGATTGTCCCCTTGTCAGAAATTCTATTTTGTCACGTTCCAGTCTATCTACATTAATTTTCTCTAAGAATTCTAAACTTTCTTTTTCATATTCAGTGATGCTCATATCTGGCTGTTGACTTTCTGAACCATAATCTTTTTTCCTGTCGTTTAGTTTGTTTATACATCTTTTTTTAGACAATAGTTTTCGTTTTACTGCAAACTTACGGGTACATTCTAATCTTTTTGTTCTTGTAATTGCTGTTTTCTTTACAGGGGTAGATGGACTTAAACCAGTTACAACCTTCATAGTTTTTGGATGCCACTGTGGTCCATATTACTATTACTAGTATCATTAGTAATCAACTGATTGCATTTTCGTAAAAGAGGTTTCAGACATTCCTCCACCAATTTTTTGAGAATCACAAAAATATGGTTTACATCCTTTATGAATTCCGAAAACATAATATGGAAAATTTCTAACATCATACTTCTGATGTGTTTTTTGCTTAGCGTTATAAGCAATTGCCTTTCGAGAGGTTGTTGTTTTCAAGGTATTGACATTTAAAAAAATATTTATTTCTGACATCAATGTGTAGTAGTTTCTTGGGTTTCAGGCCAATTACACATGCAACCTCAGAATTCGCTTCGTATCTATGCCCATGGCTTCTGTGACCTGCAACCATTAGTGCAATAAATGGCGTTTTACTATCTTCTGTTACATCACCGCACTCAATAGCTAATCTTCTTTCTTCCTTTCTCGCCTCAATCATTGACCGGTACAATATATCTTTCCAACAAGTTCCAAGCTTTTCTTCTTTTTTTCTGAATGTACTTTTATTTAAAGATTTTATACCCATCGTCGACATAATTTCCTCTAGATTATTGTGTCCACTGCCAATGGTTCCCCAAACTGCAGATTCAGCTATTGTCAAATTGTTTGACGTCGTCTCCTGTGTCTTTTTTGTTGGTCCATTTATAACAATACGTATGTTTTTACAAAATGAACACTTAAATTTGAGTTTCCACGTGAACGACTTAAGAGAAACTTTCAATTAATCTGTAATAACCGTTTGAGCTCTTCAGACTCATTACTTTGTGATATTCTAAACTTCTAATTTCCTTTAAAAAACGCTTTCCATCCACAATAAATCTACCAGTAACTGATTCTAGATAGGCATCAAGGCCAGGATTGGGAATTTCTTTATCGATAATCAAATTATCTTCAGTATCTGAACTGTAATCTTTATTGTTTGATTTTAAGCTTTCGTAGCTGCCGAAGTCACTTTCAATATTACCGCATTTGTTTGAACAAAATGAAAATGCTTGTGTTCCAGAAATGGTTCATTATGTTCGATATCTTCATCAAATTCATAAATTTTATCATTTACATTACTTTTTTCTGAGAAAGCATGGCTCCGCAATGTCACAAACTTTATCATTTATTTTAGCGTGTTTCTTTATTCGCCACTGCGGTCCTAAACTAACAGCTGTCTTTTTTGTGGGATTTTTTTGTTGAAAGATACATCAGGTGTACTTTCAGAAAGTGATTGATCCAGTGAATCATCAACGGATATGTTCCTTCTAGAATCAATTGTGTTACTTTCATGTAGATTTATTGAATTAGTAAAATTCTTACTAAAACATAAAATTTACTAAGTATTTGAAATTTACATGCATTTACTTACATCTGCCAATTTAATAAGCCTTCATTTATTTTACGTTTTTTCGTTTTATAGCAGCTAAGCCTCAGATGATTTTTTCCTTTGGTGCAATATCTTTTATCACTATCCATATTCGCACAAAATCAATCAAATACTGGGAACTACTGTGGTGAGCTAAGACACACACATTCAATGACAACTCGGCACTAACTGAGTAATCAACGTTGCCAGATAAGGTTATCAAAAGTTCCTGAGATTGCCACAAAAAATCGTGAGACATCAGAAATTAGAGCACGTAAAATTTAAATTTGATGTTTTTCTTTATAGTCAAATTCAGACTGCAATACAGTTGATTTTAACACGATTCTTAGCTTGAGTTTTATACTATATAAGACATCAACGACAATATATAGTTCCAATTTTGATATTTTTTTTTTTTTTTGATTAAGAAAATATAAAAAATGGAGATTATTTATAAAATCGTGAGATAATACTTTTATCATGAGAACGTGAGATTTAAGAGAAAATCATGAGGTCTCACGATTAAGGTGCGCTTTCGTTTGTGCACCCGACGCTTGCAGCAAACGCAGCCTGCGTCGCAACGCGGCACTTATAAAAAAGAAATATTAAAATCAAAATGCTGTTCGCAAATATTATTCAATTCGCAATACAAAGTATGGATTTTATTCTAGAAGTAATTCTCTGTTATTTGTATACCTTCCATTTTAAATATCTCTTTAAAAAACCTACTTATCAAAAAAAATATATATTGATTTTCATTACAAAATCAAATTTTGAAAAATATCCTCTTTAATCTCTAAAACAACAAATATAAAATAGTTTTTAAAACTTCATAAAAATAAACAGTATTATTAATCTTGGAAAAACTTTTGGGCTGTTTCAAATGCCATCTACTGTTTCGGAAACACAGTAAACAGCTCTAGACTTTTACCTTAAGACTAAGTTGTAACATCCGAAAGTGGCAGTTAGAACACATTGAAACAAATAACTTTTCTTAGTTCAAGTTTTTGATTTGGAGCCCCAGTTCTTAGTCTATTTATTTTCGAAAAATAGTCATTACTCCTTTATTTTAAAGAATATTTAAGAAATACAAAAACTTTCAGCACTTGATTTTGGTTCGCAAAAACATTTATCAAATAACAAAATGGCCAACGATCAAAAATTTCAAAAAAATATATTTCGAAAACCACTCGACCGATTTTTGAAAATAAAATATTTGTAAAATCCTTCAAGTATCTACTATAACATTTGTACGACAAAATTTTTTTTCGTTCGGCCCAAAAAGTTTTTATTCAAAATGGATTAGAAAATAAATTCTAACAAACTGTAACAATCAATTAAAAGAAAGTAGGCTTGCTGCCATTAAACAATGAAACAAAAGCTGAATAATAAACGTCGTATATGATAAACGCATACTTCAAACTTGATGCACGTTTTCTAGTTTGTACGTGGAAATTTAAATACTTTTTAATCTTGTTCTTTAGAAATACCTTCATTTTCAAAAACAAAAAAATTACTGCTCTATGTTGAAAAGTTTCTGTTACGTTTATCACTTGTGTGCGTATTTTTGCATAACTTGTGTATAAAATTCATAATTATCAAAACGTTGAACGTCTTGACGTGGTTTTTGTTTTTGAAGAGGCAAGGCGTAATGCGTAATGTAAAATTTATCGGAGAAGATATCCAAATAGTCAGCATCTCAAGTTGCCGCATTTTTAGAAGAATATGTAGACGTTTGTCAGAGATTGGAAGTTTTCACCCAACAATTGGTGGGAATTCCAATATATTTCGTTGAACCTACAGTTTTAAATAATTGTTTGATAAAATTCAATTGAAAAAACAACAGAACGAAAAAATGTTTTACACGAATATTTAAGGATTTTGTAAATGTTTAATTTTCAAAAATCGATCAAGTGGTTTTCAAAATATTTTGTTTTCAAATTTTTGATCGGTCGCCATTTTGTTATTTGATAAAACAGAAAATAATTGTAAATACAAATGTTTTAGAGAACCATAGAAAAAAAAAACCTTTAGAAACGAAACTTGTATGATCAAGATTAAAAATTACTTAATAGTTTGTGGATCAGACACTTGGTGCTAGTGTTTTTAGTTCGATAGTTTTCGATATCATTCGAAATTTACGAAGTCTTTTTGAAAAAACGCGGTAAACGTTTTAAACGTCATTCATAAACGTCATCATTACCTAAATTTTTTTAGTTTTGCGCGCTTTTGCTGTTTCTGTTATTTTGGTGTTTTAAGACACTGAAGTTTGTTTTGTTGTTAAGTACAATGTATATAGTACCTATAATGTATAGAACGACTGTATTACCTAGTGTTATTCGTATTGTTAGTGTCGTTTCATAAGTGTTATTTTAGGTTTATGTATAGAACTTTTGCGGTTTTTACATATAAAGTGACTTAATTTTTATGTTCAGGTTGAGCTTACAGAAGCTTGATGAGTGTATAAGAAAAATATTAATTTGGAGTTTGAAATTTTGCTGCACATAATTGCTTTATACAATAGCCTTTTTCAAAGTATATGCCATAATTTGTTACTGTTACTTTTACAAAAGTTATATTAATTATTGCACATGTTAAATTAACATTTATTGTTTTACTATTGTAGGATTGTACTATACGAGAACTTAAATCATTACAGAAATGTAACAAATAGTAATTCGATGGCATTTGTGACACAAATATATAGTTTATAAATCTCAGAGAAGTTAAAAACTGGTAAAGCTAAGTATCACATTTAATGAACTCGTGACAACTTGAGGTTGCTATTTCTGTTACATAAAATGTATTAATCAGATTAGAAATTATGTGAAGTGATTTATGTTTTTATATACAGATTCATGTAGATGGTAGGTACCTTTAAATTAGACTAAGTAAGTAATGTATGAAGTATTCCTTAAACCTCACCATTGTAATATGTTATCAAAGAGAATATACCCTCTTTCGTATTACCACATTTGACTTATTTTTTATTTCTTTTTAGTTAACTTCAGCTATTTCGATGTATTGACATAATTATATCATTTTCAAAAACTATAAAATTTATTTCTTTATAATTGTCAATTTTATGTTTCCAAATTTTATAATTATGTCAATATTACAAATTAAAACACTAGCGCCAAGTGTCTGATCCACAAGTTATTAAATAATTTTTAACCTTGGTCATAGGAGTTTCGTTTCTAAAGGGTTTTTTTTTCTATGTAGAGAACCAAAAACAAATGCTAAAAGTTTTTGTATTTTTTAAAATAAAGAAGTAATGGCGATTTTCCGAAAAACGAAAAAACTAGGGTTTCAAATCAAAAATTTGAACTAAAAAAAGTAGTTTGTTGCAATGAGTTCTAACTGCAATTTTCGGGTGTTAAAACTTGATATTAACATCCTGTATATACAAAACGAAACTTACTGCCATCAGTTAACAACTTCCTACACCCAGAAAAATTCAACCTGTCGATAGTCGCAGGCAAATGAGCACATATGTATTCGATAGAAGTACCAGATAGATAAGTCCATGCAATATTCAGTTCCTTCAACCTAAAAATCTAATTGCATTATCAAATTTTCACAACCACGAATAATTACTTTTTACAATTTGTGAGTAAATGACTAATACCATCGTGTTGTAACCCATCTGCCATTGCTAAATTTAATATTTCTAATTCCTTATTTTTCGACAAAGCTATTAAAACTTCGTCATCAACATTTACGTGTTCTAAACTTAATTTTTTTAATCGTCGACATTTATTAAATAACATCGTTAGACTAGTCGCAGATATATGAGCCATACTAAGATCTAAATATAACAGTCTTGATCTAAAATCCAAAGACCAAGCTTTGACACCAGGTAGAATAGGTGGATGAGCAATCTACAAAAATCAGAAATAAATACTTATTACAAGTCTTAGAGAGAATAGTACATCAGAATGAGATAGTCGTAGAATAATTGCTTGTCGACTTAGAATCTGACCTAGTGCACCTGGTTCCAAGAGTCGTCCGGAAACATCCATTCGAGACCATAAACTTTCATCTTGTGATAGTCGATACCACCGTCTACAAACTAACGCCGCATTCGTTAAGCTACGTTTGGGTAACCAATAAAAAATTTGTAATATTACTTCATCGGATAATTGCTGAAAGTGATCTGAAGAAAATATTATTAACTAACAGAAAAAAAATACTCATTTTGATAACTTACTGATTTTAAAAACTACGTCTCTCTTAGGTTTGCAGATCAGTAATTGTTCCCACTCATTAGCTGATATTTTTTCTAAAGTTTCTTTTGATATTGTCGATTGTAGAACCATAGCAATCTACAATAAATTTCGTTTTAGTAAGTTTTAATAATAGTTTGTACTTGAGTAACATTATTTTATGAAGAAGAGACAATAATTAAATTATGCATTTCTCTTTATTTCTATTTCAAATAATAACGTCTGACCACAAGCTGCCATGGCAGAAATAGATCTCTAGAATTCATAACTATAAGTGTAAGTTAAGGTCGGCTATGGAATGGTTATAAAAGAATGACTGAAGGGGTATCTGATGGGAATCCAAATGGACCTCTACAAAGATGCTGAACACTTAATTTATCCCCATAATATTTATTTTGATGTCAAAATACTATTTCAGTTTTAAATTTAAGATCAATCATTTTACTTTGTTGGAGGTAAAAGTATTACATTTTTATGTCATGAAAAGCCATCTCTTTAGATGCATTGATGACTACATGCCTGAATTATTGGCCAGAGACAGCAGATGCTTTCTAGCACTTACATCACAAAATATTTTACATAAGAATCGGTTTTTGCAAAAATTATGTTTAAATATTGTTTATGGAGTATTATGCCTCCCAACTAAATTGGCAAGAATTCAATCTTGTTCATATAGCCAAAAAGTATTTTACTAGTACTCTTAATAAATATATTTCAGAAACTTTTTGACTGTATACTTAATTACATTTAATTCAGTACTACCTTGTACACACATTGTTTGCACAATAAATTATTTGAAAAACAACATAAATGTACCTGATTTAAATATTTTTATAGACTTAATTTGATATGCAAATTAAACTAATTCCATTGAAATGTTTTGTGTCTTTCAGACATGTTATTTTGAATAAATTACTGAATCAATTGCATTAGAAAATTGTTAATAATTACACTTACTTGTTTGTCTCTTTCTGCACGAGCTTTAAGTGAAGAACTCAGTGAAAGATTCAAGAAATCGGGATATCCGTCTTCCTCTAATTCGTCGGAAGAATCATTAGCTAAACGTCCAACTCCAATATCTGCCATATTATCTAACAAGGTGTTATTCAAAACAGTCCAATTTTTAATATTTTCACATGCTAATGTAGGATCAATTCTACTGCGTTTTCTAAATGAAAATTAAAATGAAACGCAATTATAAATACAACTGTTATTATTTACCGTGCTGGAGATTTGTCGTTATTTTCTAATTTGTGGATTAGTGCGGTTGAAATTTCTTTAGAAGTCATTTTGCTCATGTTCCATTTAATTATGATGGCGTTTTAAGTTTTCCCTCCAAGTAAACATAAAGTGACAATCGAGGCATGCGTAACCTCAAAAACAGGTGATTTTTAACAGATGTGGTTATTGTACCGCATAAGTTAAATTTGAGGAAAACTATAATACAAACTTAAATCATAAATGATTTAAGGCCCGGTTTCACCATTAAGAATTTAACTCGATATTAACTAATCTACGGTTAATTTTAAAATCCTGTCATATTATTGGTTAGCTTAAAACCACTAACGAATGATATGACAGGATTTTAAATTTATTCGTAGATTAGTTAATCTCGAGTTAAATTCTTAATGGTGAAACCGGGCCTTATCGCTTACGTTCTTCTAATTTTATTCAAACTAATTGCAAGATTAAACATAATACTGATAGTTTAGTACTGTACAGTGTTGTAAATAAATAATAATTATATAGATATACCTATAGTTACATTTTTTTTCTTTCAATAATTATCTAGTGTAAGATAATAGATAAATTATTCAAACTTTATATAGATAATAGATGAAACAGTCTAGGTAGTAATAACAATAGATAGAGTTCATTTGAAGAACTACTATGAAATGCGGGAAATTACTGAAGAAAAATACTTGACGATCACATCCACCGCGAGATATCGATATTTTTTTGGTTCGTGGGTTTTAATTTTTAAATACGAGTGGGTTACATCACAGTAATAAAAACGCGATGTGGTTAGTTGGGATAATTCAATAAAATTTCCGCATTTTCTGCGACACAATAATTTTTTTTAGTTATCTTGCAAGACCAAAGGGAGTATGTAAATACTTAAATAGTAACAAAAACACATATGTATGTAGTTGTCGTTGACTGGTTATAAGAAAATGCTTGGATGTCCAACGTTTGTGACTAAAGTAGATAGATTTTAACAATGTACAAAACTATCTAAGCGAATGTGTGTTTATGAAGCAAAACTTCTTTAAGTGCAACTTTGGAGTAACTAATTTTTTTCTGATGGAAGTAACGCTCACATCACAGCTCAAATGGTTTCCGTTGTTTGAAAGCAGTAACTACTGTGCTACCGAGCTTACAAAACTCCGAAAAATATGCGAACTAATTTAAAAGACAAATTGTGTCGACTAATCATATATCGCTTACCGGAAAAGTTGCTCATTCCGAAGCGCGAAACATTATTCGTAATGTCATTGATTTCTCCGATAAATAGCAAGCATAGCTTGTCAAAGAATATATTCTATTAAAAGTGATTCTGAACTTTCTGCTACTGTTACATGGTAATTCTTTGATTTCATTACAAGAAATGCTATAATACACGTTAACTTAATCCAATTAAATCTATCGTTAAAAGAAAAGTTGCATTGAATAACATCGCACAACAAAGTATATATTGATATTAAAAAGTTATTTTAAAATGCATTTTTTGATTTAACAAATGAAGATTACAAAAAGTAGTGCAATCGTGTGTTACATTTTTGTAAAAAAATGTGAAAAACACTGGTTTAGTTGATAAAGTTGTGGAAAATTTGAGGTTTACAGTGAATAATGGTGAGAATGAGCAGAAAACGAAGAAAGTGAATCTTAAAAAGTAATGATGATTAATCAATTATATTGATCTCGGTCATATTGTATGTCATTTAATAAGTAAAAATAAATGCACTTTGTTGTATTTTGTACCAAAATGAGTTGGTTTTTGGAGTTTACTCCTTAAGAATCGATTTGCATATATAAGGGGCCCGGTATAAGAAAAATGTGAGCAGTAAAATCTATCGATGAATGACCTCGTTACGTTTTTGGCGCGCATCCTATGTCGCGCAACTTTTTCTTTTCTGCATTGTAAGTTTTTCAATGATAGATTTGTTAAAAAACCCTACACTAGTTACGGTTATCATAATTGTGAAAAATGATTAAATTAACACGGGATATTCGTTTAGTGATCAAGATTGTTTATACGTTATAAGAACATTTTTTTAACTATACAATTTATGCAACTTAAGTTGCCTTACATTTTCTAATTTGAAATGGAAGACTTATAAAAACATTTTACTCATTTCTTAATAAATAAGAATAAAAAAAAAGTTAACAAATTAAAATTATATTTTTTTTAAATTTAAGTTTAATCGTTTCATTAATATATCTATCACAAACGACAAAAAAGTTTTACTTCAATCGCTTGTAAAGATTACACCTGCTTAATGTTAAAACTGTTAAACTGGAGGGTGTACAGTTTGGTGTATTTACGGACATCAGTACTATAAACTCTTATTCTTTATCTGTTACTGTTCACATATTTACTAAGTGCGTCAAGTTTAGGCATATTTATTTTTTAATTAAAAAATTGGTATCAAAAGTGTATCACCATTCTAAACTTTAGCAAATCTTAATTGGTACTTTATAATACTAAAATAATCTTGCAAGCTACGGCAAAACTAGTTATTATAAACATTGTATAATGTATTTTCTGCTTATTGTCACTTTACTTTAGATGTAAACAATTATTGAACAACTCACATATTTTTTTGTATTCTGTAAAATAAACTTTTAGAGTTAGTTTCAATAGTTTTGGCTCACATTGTATACTGCTGTATATTGGTGTTTTAGTGATAAAGTTATGAAATATTGGTAGCAATGTGATGGTTGTATATTTATGGTTATGGTAATAAACTAGGTCATTTGGAATGGTTTTTTTATATTACGTTCCAAAAATGCGTTATTTAAATTTTTGTTTAAGTACGATTTATGAATCATAAAATTTTGAAGTATGAAGATACCATGTTTTGTAAGAGCAAATACGAACAATCTCATTAAAACCTTAATTACCTATTTGCGTTTAGGGTCAAAGAATAAATAAATAAAAACATGTAACTCAACGGTTGTAAAATGTTAGTTGTGGATTGCCAGGATTAAACGAAAAGACACGTATTTAATTTATTAATAAGTTGCGTAATTTATATAGAAGTATGTCGTTGCCTTTACAAGAATTATTTCATATAAAATGTTTGTTGAGTAACGTTGATATCAGTTTGTGTTGTCGGATTGAAAGTGGGATTAAGCAGTTATTGGCTCTTGTAACTGAGTACGTTTGTTTGATTATTGGATTTTTGTATTAATAAATGAATTTGTTATTAGTGAAGGTGATGTAATATTGCATTACATTTATGGGGAATTGCCTGCTGTAATCAAGCATTTGCCTTGGTTTAATGATAGCAGTAAGAAAATACAAGCAATTTGTTTCGATCCCACTTCTACCTGGTTATTAGTAGTCGGTTTGTACACATAATAAATGGATAACCAGCAGCCTCAACTCCTTTTTTTTTAGGTTTAGATAGTTCTTTATTTATAATTCCAGCACTAAGCTTAGTAGATAAAAGACAAAGAATTGATTGCAAATGGTCTGTGACTGATTTAACCCATTTTCCTAAACCTCCACAAACGTCTGATTCAAAACCATTATGTGCGGTGTGGTGGCAGACTTTAGATTGTAATCAGAATGCTTTAATTGGTTACGAAGATGGAACTATTTCTTTAATTTGCTTAACGGATGGACGTTGTTTAGCTACATGCAAAATCAGTGATAGTATTACTAAATTATATCTGTGTCAGGATAACAGTTTGGACTGCGTTTCTTTGCTTGTAAGTTATATTTTATTTGTTATTGTATTAAAAGTTCTTTAAACATGTTGACAGTCTGGGTTTAATTTAATTATTCCATTCATAGTTTTATTCTTGTTTTTTAAATGAATTTTGGTGTATAATCACAATTGTTATTTTTGTATTTTAATTATGTTACAGATAAATGGAGAGAGCGGCCAACAATGGCGCTTGATCCTAGAACAGCATTCAGTCGGGTACATTTGGCCCCCAGAAGCAAATGCAAATTCAAGCGATACAACAACAGCTTCTCGCTTACTAAGTTTAAAGCAATTGGGAGTGGAGAAATTCGTTTCTTTGAAGCAAAGGTTTTCGGAAAACAAAACCACTCGTCGTGATAGTCAAGCCAGCGACTCAAATAGTGAGTCGTCTCATTCGGAATCGGTGCATTCAGGACCAGAATTATTGCCCCATTTATGTGATACTTTTTTTGCGCCGCAACACGCAAGGAACAGATACTTATTCTCCGCCTTCTACAAACCTACTAGTCTTTTAACGGTAGTTACATAATCCGCAATTGATTTTATTTGCCTTTTTGTTTATTTTAGATACATGCTGTTGATATTGAATCAGCACCTTTATATGTGCATAAGTTATGTCCTAATTTAAGTTATGTACTTTTGACTAATTGTCTAATTTATTCTGTGAACGAAGAGGGTAATTTATTAACTATAATCAGCAGTCAGTTGTCGGAATGTCAATTGGATGGAGATGTGGTAAGTATTAACCGCCAAATTAACTAATAAAAACGCAATGATCAAATTGGTGATTTTTCAGGAATTTAATCCAAAATCGCTTTTGGCACAGTTTAGTTTACAAAATGACGAAAAAATAGTAAATATTTTCAAACTATCTGATACGACATTGTTCGGCGATTCTAAACCTAAGGAAGATCGAAAATCTTCCAAAGAACCCTTACTACCAAATTCCATAGACCAATTAAAATTAAGAAAACCGAAGATTGATACGTGCGTGATTGTAACTAATAAGGCTGTATATAAAATAAACTTAAGGTGTGACGTTTAAATTTAAATTTATTTAACGATTAATGAGGTTTTTGTAGTTGTTCTCCTGTTAGATTATTTGTTGATCTTGTGATGGACGAGTTTAACGTTGTGAAGGCTGAGAAATTAGCAATAATATTTGTATTAAACGTTCAGGAATTATTGGAAAAGTGTGGAGATTTATTAATATCTGAAGGTTCTTATCACAGAGGGTTGATTTTGTACAAGCAGGCTAAAGTTCATTTGTTAAAACGTGTACTTAAACTGGCAGTTTCTGGTGATAGTAGAGCGTTGTTAAAATTTGTGAATTTGTGCTTAAGCGCAAGTAAAGTGGACATGTCTACAGCTACTAAAATACACATGGGTAATTTGGCTGTTATGGCTTACACAGAATTAATATTGAGACACAACGGATCGACGCGAATAAACACGACTAAGGATTTTATGTAAGTATGTAGGAATTTTATAGTTTTGCGTGATTTTAAGTTTATAGGAATTTTCTTCGATTTGAGGAATTCTATGATCAGGTGTTAGCGGTGAATGTTGCGTGCCAATCTGGACATTGGAACATTGTGACACTATTAGCTAAAACTAGGGGTTTACAACCAGAGACAGTTGCTGCACTAAGTCAAATTCTAAATTCGCCCGGAAAAGATGGATTTAACTACGATTTTCTAGTCACTCTTTCGGAACCCAGCCTAACACAAAGTCTGCTTATTTATTCGTCTTTTAGTCAGAAGATTTTACAGTTTATTCGAACAAATTTAGACGCATTTCCCATTGAAATTTTACAACGATTAGTGTTACAGTTAGATCCGAGTCAACCTAGTGCAGCGCCTCTTATAAGACATCTGTTTCAAAGACGAAAGTTCTCCACTAGCGTAGACTCGGTTGTTGAGACTAATGAGTATGAGAGCTTCTGTAATGGCAATATCATTGCTAAAGATTTGATTGAAACGTTTATTTGGGTTCTAATAGAACTAATCAGTAAAACTTCAGAGGAGACGTAAGTATTTACCTTGTTTTTGTTAATAGATTTAATTATTTCTCCAAAAGTAGTTTTAATAGTTTCAATAGATAAATCGTCGGCTATTTTTGTTGATTTATCTTGTCAGAACACTCGAGAAATTTGAATGCAATAAAAATAACTGATGTAATCTTAGTTTAAATATCTTAAAGATACATTTAGGGCATTATTTACTCTAATATATAGTCTTAATATCTGTGTAAGTCAAAAATTCAAGACTGACTGCGTTATGTCGAACCTTGAATATCCGCAAAAAAATTTCGGGCTACCTTAAAGGGCTAACGTAAAAAAACCAAAACATTACACAAGATGTTGATACTAAGTTGTCACACCCGAAAATAGTAGTTAGAACTCATTGAAACAAACAACTTTTGTTAGTTCAAATTCTGATTACTCCCTTATACAAGGAATATTTAAAAAATATATAAACTTTCAGAATTTGCTTTTGGTTTTCTAAAACATCTGCGTTTACAATTATTTTCTATTTTATTAAATAACAAAATTGCGACTGAACAAAAATTTCAAAACAAGATATTTTGAAAATCACTCGATCAATTTTTAAAAAAGAAACATTTATAAAATCCTGAAACTATGTACTATAACTGTTTATGCGAGATTAGATATAAAATGTTTCGTGCGCTAAAGTACTGGTTTTATTATACAACTTATACCAAAAAGAGAATGTACTCGGTCCTAGTACAAAGTGTGATTACCTACGGCGCAGAAGCATGGCAGCTGAGGAAGAACAGTTCGTCCCGCCTGTTGGCAACAGAGATGCAGTACTGGAGGAAAAGTTGCGGCCTCGTAACGAGTAGGATACGAAATAGAGACATCCGAGAACAACTCGAAGTGGAGAGGAATATTATAGAGGAAGTGGAGAAAAAACAACTTATCTGGTACGGGTCTGTACAGAGAATAGAGGACGAGAGATGCCCGAAGAAGGCGAAGTGGGTACCACCTGAGAGAAGGAAACGCGGAAGGTCGAAGAAGAAATGGATCCAAGAGGTGGAGACAGCGAAGGAGGCCAGACGACTGGAGGACGAAGAATGGAACGATAGAAAGGCCTGAAGGATGAGAGCAGGAAAGCGGCACCAGCCGTACAGCTGTCTGATTATCTACTGCAGCTAGTATTCTAGCCATCAGTTCGAATTTCGTGTTTACTGGTGTCTCATATACAGAGGACTTCATCTGACCCCAGAAAAAGAAATCTAGGGAAGTTAGGTCGGGGTTGGCCACGCAACCGGATCTCCTCTTCCAATCCACTTATTCGGATATTCTCTATTTAGTAGTGCTATGACTTTTCGGGTTTGGTGAGCCGGTGCTTCATCATGTTGAAACCAAAGTCTTTGTCTGATGTTTAGCGGTAAGTCATCAAGACACTCTGGCAAAACGTTGTTTCAGAAATTTAAATAATTTTTACTGTTCAATCGGTTTGGGAGAATGTCGAGTCCAATAACGTACTTCTCTACGATTTCAGTTCATAAATTTACTGAAAAACGTCGTTGATGCGCACGAATAAATATATAGTTGACAGAGCTGTTGTAAAATTTACTGTTTATTGTATGCTGACAGTAAACAGCGGTGTTTTCTAACCTAAAATAATACGCGTGCGTGACAAATTTAGCAGTTTTGCTTCTGGATCGTTCAGCGAACTTGCAACAGTTGACTGTTTACATAAAGTAATCAGGTTGAGTGCTGATTCTTAACAGTTGCGTTTGCTAAACGCGCTCAATGTTCCGTGAGGATTTTCATCACACCACAAGCATCGTCTGTAAATAAAATAAACTTTTTAAAACGCATCTGACGATTGCAACGTTACAGTTTTTGTCTAGAAAATGGATGTAAACCTTGTTCCTTCAGAAGTTGCCAAACTGTCATATGATTTACATCTACTCTATTTGCTATTACTCTTGTGTTCGTCGATGGCGCATCTTAAATAATATTAAGAACAGCTTCTTTAAAGGGGTTCGACGAAATCTACTGGAATTCCCACCAATTGTTGAGTGAAAACTACCAGTCTCTGACAAACGTCTACATATTCTTCTAAAAATGCGTCAACTTGGTTGCTGACGATTTGGGTATCTTGTCCGGAAATTCTACGAGGTTCTAGTGGCGTGATGCCTTGCCTCTCTAAAAACCAAAAGCATGTCAAGAAGTTCAGTGTTGTGATAATTATGCATTTCATACACAATGGAAAATACCACACAAGTATGATAGTAGAGTGCCCAGCGCTACAAAAGTGCTTTAAAAATAAGTTTCGTGGGGGGCTCGGTGTTACAATATGAAATTTTCACAGATCACAGTTAAGGTCCTTATTAATCTAAATTTCAAATTTGTCCAAAATCGGAATGTACAAAAGGGCACAATATCCAAAATTGGAGTTACACACGCAATGCTAAAGTATAAAAAATTTGCAATATACCTATCGAACAAAAATGTTTACTTTTGTGGCAGATGTATTTTTAATTATTAATTGAAATACACAAAATGCGGTTTCGCTTACGGACGTAAATAATTTGAAACTGAAATATCTCGAAAAGAACTGCAGAAAAAGTTTACTAAAACCGACCAATTTTTCCTATTTATACACAATTATCTCGGAAAGTAAGGCCTAAATCAAGAAAAGTTATTCTTAAAAATAGTTGCATTGATTTGTATACAAAATAATAGTGTCGATTTCAAAATTTTTAAGTTTATAATATGGTAAGAAGAAATATTGAATATGGATTATCCAACAAAGTAATAACACATTTACCTTTCTTGCAACTACATGATGATAAAGCTATTAACTGAGTTGGAAACGGTGGAAGAGTTGTTAAAAGTGGAATCGGATCACTGTTCTCATTGCAATGCCAGCCAAACTGTTCAAAATTGGGAATTGTGGGTAACGGTTCCAAAGCATTTTCCCACACAGTTGTTTGAAAATACACCCGTAAACAATGTTGTTTTTGAGCATCTTCAGTGGGTGGCAACCTAGATATTGGTGTTGTAGCAGCCATAATTCCCCTTAACGTATCTACAGATTGTACGTCTGTGCTTTTTGAATATAATTTCATGACAAAATTTTGCATTTTAACAAACATTTCATGCGAAAATTGTTCTACACCGACTCCACTTAAATCGTCGCTACATTCCAGATATGTTTTCCAACAAGTCCTTTTACTAAATCCAGTAAATTGACTTGTGGTATCACATCCTGTAAAGGCATGAAATGCTGGCAAGTTTTTTATTAAACTGTCTGCTAGATTTATTTTGTGTACGGGAATATACCGCAGAGAATCACTTTTGCCTGTCTTCATCCATACTTCTTGGGTAAGATGTTTTCTAAAGTGCAGCAATAAGACCAAGACATCTGTATCGTTGCAATCAACAATGCATCTCTTGTAGCCTGAAACCTTGGCAGAGAGGACATGTAGTAAAATCCGCGTATCTGCCTCGTCATGATTTGACACTAGCAATTCAGGAGATTTTACTTTGAATTTTGCTTTGTAATCTGTCACACAAGTAAATCCTCCACTAGTGGCAAATTCAACGGTTTTTTTTTAGAGTGATTTGTTTTTTCGGACAAGAAATTGGTCAATTGTTTTTTATTGAATACAGAATGTATAAACAGATTCCAGCGCTGTGGCAAGGGCGTGTTTTCGTTTTCTATGATCTTGTTGATAGTATTGTTTTGTCCTCGTTTAAGCCGTATTATTCTTTTAGTGGAATATTCTTTGTAGTTATCAAATACCACATCGACCCTTTGTGCTCCAAATTGATTTTTAAATATTTTGTTAACAAAAATCGCAGCTAATTCTCCAAACGTGTTACATTTGGGTGGTTTACCTATACGTTGCACCATTGCCATTCCATCCAATATTAAACACACTTTTGCGTCTTTGATAGGAGGCAAAGTACTCTCAACTGTAGTGAAATTCTCAATAATTCCTCCTAAAGCACTTTTATTAGATGGTGTTGCTAATTGTCCATTCACTGTTAAAGACGTGGGAGAAGTAGTTAGTTCATGTCGAAAAATAAGATTATAATCTATCATTCTTCCCATTTCTTTAACTGCTAAGATTCTTTGTAGAAATTGTTGTCCTTCTAATGCTTCGGTTTTTTTGGAAGATTTTGTTTGTGTACAACTAGTTGGTACTTTGACCGCAACGTTATTTTTTTTTAAAGGTTTTTAAAATTTTAACGTGTCCATATTTTTAACGAAATATTTTAGTGCGTTTTCTCCTGTTTGTTTTGCATTTAGCCGGAATAATTCTAAAATTTTGGGGTATACTTCTTTAGTTGAAATAGGTGTTAAGACATCTGAAGTAGAATTAAATACGTTAAATTTAAGAAATTGGTTCACTAACTTTAATGCGGTTTGTTCATCAACTATCATTCGTTGCTTTCCAGTTTCAATATTTTGACTTGAAATACAGCAATCTAATTTTAAAGAAACAGTGAAAGTTTGTACCATTCTCCCAATTTCATTGAAGCTTAAATACCATTCATCGAGCCTTGTACTGTTTTTCGTTAATCCTACAATTCCTCCTGCATCTTTGGAGGTTTTATTTACATGTTCAAGGGCTTGATCGACAGAAATTCTATTGAATCCACCATTCAATCGTTTTACAACAAAATTTCCATTGCAAAATTCCTGATAGACTATCGGGGCTTTATTTTCTAAATCAAGCATATCACACAGATACACAGAACCCCATCTAGCATAATTATTTTGATCGTACGTAAAAAACCACGGCAACATCTTTCTAAAACTTTGCAAGTGTAAATCCCACTGCCCTGTTCTTTCACTATATATAAATTCTAACAAAGTTTCCACCATTTCCATGTAGGTACACCAAAATTGGAAAGTAGAAGATTGGTTTTCCACAAACTCTTTAAAAGCCTCAGATAACTGTCCTACATTGTTAACAAGTTCAAAAAAATTAGTGATGGTTCATTGTTTGGTCATTATTTTACAAATACTATTGGCCATTAATCTGCTCTTATTGACGACGTGAATATTATCACTCTTACATTCCATCAGCCACGTTTCAAACATTGGCAGCAATATTCTTAACAAACTCTCATAGGCTAATTTGTGAGCTCTATTAGCTTTATTCCATTTTTTACCTTTCATTATACCGATAACAGTAGAATCTCCATATAAGTTCGATTCTAGCCATACGTCGGTTAGACCGGAATTGTCCATATGTTGCCCAATAGCTTTCAAAAAGTGCATCATTATGTGAAATCCTCCTAATCGTATGACGAAATGTGAGCATTCATCGAACTTTAGCCATTGAATTTCTTTCGCTTTATGGTATATAGCTTGATCAAAAGTAATAATCGTATAGTTGTTGTTTAGTTTAGCGGCAATATCACTGCACCGTTTCATAGTTGTCCAAATAGTGTTATAATCACTAGCAACGTATGGTAAAATGGGAAGGTAACCGTAGGTTGTGACATATGTAGGTATCATCATGGTGTATCAGTTTACTAAATCCAGACCACTGTGGTATTGTTACACAATTTTTAGGAACATCATGATTGATCGATGTTCTGCAGAAAATCCAAGCTAAATTATATGGAAATATAAAATTTTTTGTCCCATATTCATTACAAAGTATATTTTTATTATTAATTGGAGGTGTTACTTTTTGTGATTTATTATAATTAATTTTCCGCAGTAACTGAAAGTTTTCAGGAATCTCAAGCTTTGCTTTATATGGTATTATTTTTGGTTTAGTATACTATACGTTTCTGTTTCTAGATAAGGCGGTCCTTGTTGAAATGCTATCATTTGTGTTGCATGAAAAGTTGGTCCTTTATCTAAAGTTTCTTCTATATGTCTATGTTATCAACTGCAAATTGCACCAATTTGTTGGGAACAAGTTATCTAGGAATGTAACAATTATCGTTGCAAGAGTACCTAATTATTTCTTCCTGAGCAATGGTATTTCTTATTCGTAATACATCTTTATAAGAGGCAGAATGTCCACACGCATGAAGTGCTCCAATAATTTTTTTTGATCTTGTTTCTTGATGAACCATAATGCCTAATCCAATGTGTTTGGGTGTTAACCGTTTTCCTTTAAATCGATTGTAAATAATGTCTTGACAAATGCTGGTGACTCCGGAACCGTTTTCTTTTTCATCTACTGAAATTAACAAACCAATTATCCAAGAAAGGCTATGAGGTATATATTTTTGGTAAGCATCAACACTCAATTCCCGATAATCTAAATGATCTGGTATGTTGTCCAACTCTTTCCCAATGTCCATACAAATTTTATGAATTTGAGATAATTCTGAATTGCCTATGAACATGGAAGAACTACTTTCTGTTGAAACTTGTTGTTGAGACTTTAATAAAACTGTGTATAGCGTCAGATTTTGGAACTGACGGTATCACTATTGATGACTCATTTACTTTTTTGGGTTTTATTATTTCTATTTTTGAACCAAAATGATGTTTAACTTTTTGTATGATGACTCGTTTCGATCTACTTCCACCAAATGCTAAATATCTTTTAAAAATGGATGTTACAGAAAATCCTTTTCCTTTTTCTATTCCAGTTTTTATTTCATCTTGTACTAATGTTAAGGCTTCATCTTTAGTTTTTTTTGTTGTTGTTGATTTTCAGTTTTGTTTGATTTTGGTGTGATTTTTTTTACATTAAACACCCAATATGGTATTTAACCTCCATCGCGATCAAGTCGTTAGTACCAATTTTCTTTAATAAATGCAACTGTTTGTTTGCTATAAAACAAATTTTATTTTCAATATTTGTGGACGTTTGCCAATTAAGCGCTTTTGGCAAAATACACATTTGTTAACGTTAAAAACATCTTTTCTTAAAGATCTTCCGACAGGGAGCGGTAGTTGAATACCAAGGTCCTCACATTCTTGTCTTTTTATTTTACATTTCAGACTTTCTATATTTTTTTGCTAGTATAGCCTGCATAACATGTTTTATGGCACGGTAAATTTTTCCAGTCAGTTTGTTTTATGTCACACACTATTTTTTGAATATCCTCATCAATATTTTTTGTTATCTCCTCTCGTAATTTAACAGCTTTAATGAATGTGGCGCCAGTTTTCTCAATTAAGTTTGTTGTACTACCTTTTTTTGCAAAGTATGCAAGTGGGGCCTTGTTTAATTTCAATTTTTAATAATGAATCAAGCTCGCTGCCTGAACTTGTGGTGTCAGTACTATCCATAATATGTTAGACCTTTGTTAATTAGAATAAAATTAATCTAAATTGTGTCATTTTATACTTAATATAACTGGTAAGTAGCCGAAGAATGGAATGTCTACAACAGTGTTCTAAACTATCACAACTATAACACAAATTAATAAACGAATGAACTCATACAAATTCGCACAAATTGTATCAAATCAACCACTAACACAACTGACATCATGCCTTCGTGGAACCTCGCGTCGAACACAATGATATTTTTATAAAGTGATACTATAAGATTTTCATATGCAAGTGTGCAATAGAGCAACGGTAGATTGTGTGATAGAAATTTTATTTTTATATAATATGTAAAATAATAATATAGAAAAAATAAACATATTTATTGTTATTGCTGTGTGAAATTTAGCTATAGAAGAGGAAGCGTGATGGAGCTACGGTAAATTGTGAGATAAAATTTTAAATCGACTCTATTATCTTGTATACGAATCAATGCAACTATTTTTAAGAATAACTTTTTTTGATTTAGGCCTTACTTTCCGAGATAATTGTGTATAAATAGAAAAATTGGTCGGTTTTAGTAAACTTTTTCTGCAGGTCTTTTCGAGATATTTCAGTTTCAAATTATTTACCTCCGTAAGCGAGACCGCATTTTGTGTATTTTAATTAATAATTAAAAATAAATTTGCCACAGAACTAAACATTTTTTTTGCATAGGTATATTGCAAATTTTTCATAGTTTAGCACTGCGTGTGTAACTCCAATTTTGTATATTGTGCCCTTTTGCACATTCCGATTTTGGACAAATTCGAAATTTAGATTTACAAGGGTATTAACTTTGATCTGTGAAAATTTCATCTTGTAACACCGAGCCCCCCACGAAAGTGACAATAATTTTGCTCGAGCACTCTACTATGATAAACGCGACAGACACTTTTCAAGATGAAGCAGTAAATACATTTTTTTTTAAAATCAAGATATTTCTAAAGAATAATATCAAAAAGTATTTAAATTTGAACGTACAAACTAGAAAACACGTTCTTTAACTTTGAAGTACGCGTTTATTATTAGTTTTTGTTTCAATGTTTAATGGCAACAAGCCTACTTTCCTTTAAACGATTGTTGCAGTTTATTATTATTTATCTTGTAATTTAATTTGAATAAATAGTTTTTTGAACAGATCGAAAAAAATGTTTCAGACAAATTTTATAGTAGATAGCTTAAGGATTTTATAAATGATTTATTTTCAAAAATCGATAGAGTGGTTTTCAAAATATCTTGCTGAAAGTTTTTGTATTTTTTTAAATATTCCTTTAAAACAAGGGAGTAATAACGATTTTTTGAAAAACAAGAAAACGCCAATAACTATGAATTGGGGCTCCAAATAAAGTAAAGTTGTTTGTTTCAATGAATTCTAACTGCGATTATTAGGTGTTAGAACTTAGTACATATTTAATTTGATTTAAATTTGGGATATCCCATATACATATCGGCACTGTTTGAGATTCAAGTGATTTTTTCACTTCGGGTTTCGCCGGAAGTGACATTAGCATTCGATTTTTAAATGGAATATCTTGTATGTTATTGTATTTGCGAAATTTGCATATGTTGACGGTTCCGATTTATTCTAATTGACCCGTTTAGTGCTAGAGAAAACGAAATCCTGTCAAAAAAACTAAATTACATGATTTATGAGCAAATAAGGTTCATCAAAATGGTTTTTGAGGTAAAACTCAATTTTTTCAAATGGAATTGTATTGGTACCGTGGTACCATTTCTTAGTACTATTAATAAGGAATTATTAAAATGTGCGATAAATACAATCGAAATTATAGCTAAAAGAAAATAAGAAAATACCTACTTAGGTATAATTTTGTTCTGATTAAATGTTAAGCCCAGAGCTGGGCAAGTTACTTTGTAAAAGTAGTTAACTACTAACTAAAGTTACTACTTTTTAAAAGTAGTGTAAGTTACTAACTACCGTAAATCGAAAAGTAGTTAGGTTACTAACTACTCAACAGTTGTATTCTAAAATATAAGTTTTTTTTTCAACTACTTGTAGAAAAAGTAGTTCTGAGACGATTTATGTTATACCACTTTCAGTCATATAAAAATAAGTACCTATAGACACTGAATTATTATTACATTAAAGAAGACAAAGTAAATCAATCACGCTCACACGAAAACAGTAAAACAATTTTAACGTAAGTGCTATTATTCTATTATCATGTATATCTATTTTATTACAAATTTTCAAAAAAAAAAATAATAAAACAAGCCTTTAAAAACAGAACTTAAAGTAATAAGCTTATTCTGGTATTCAATGTCCATTTCATTTTTATAAAAATAACTTTTCAAAAAAAGCATCAACCAATGCATTTCTTTTGAGCGAATTTATGAGTGAAAAACGAAAATAATCGCTCGACAGCAGCGAAGATTTTTTAAATAATGTTATAATCATCTGACATCGATATAAGAATTATGTTATCTTCCAGGTGTTTTAAAAATTCTAGTTCTATTCTTCTGGTTTTGTGAGCATGTTCATTCTCAGTATCAGAAGAAATGTGTAACTTTTTAGACAAACCAGGTTCATCAAAATCAAAAAAATCTTCATTTTGTTGAAGTAATACTTTGTTTACGTTTAGATCAGTGGCATTTAACATTTCAAAACAAATTAGGTTTGCTGCATTTATAAAAATTTTTTGAATAGTCTTTACATTCATGTTTACTTCTGCGTTACCGTTCATCACTTGAAGGACACGTTTTAACCTGCGAAACTGCAATGCAAGCTGAATAATTGTAGCCATTGTATGTAATTGAAGCCGCTAATAAAGTAGTTTAATTACTAGTAAAGTAGTTAAGCTATTAACAAAGTAGTTTAACTATTTTTGTAGTTAAAATAGGGTAGCTAACTACTTTTTAAATACGATTACACGAAAAAAGTAATTTATTCCAACTACAGTTACATCATTAAATTAAAGTAACTTGAATATATAGAATACAACTATCGTCAACAATAAAGTAGTTAGATTAGTAGCTTAACTACTTTGTAGTTAACTACTGCCCAGCTCTGGTTAAGCCTGACTTTGAAAACAATGAAATTGTTCCTTTAGTTTGTCAAATAGCTTTTTGTCGATTTATCGGTGTTTTTAGCGTGTCTTTAAAAGTGTTTCTTGTTCATTTTGTTCAAAATTGGACATGTTAATTACTTATGGAAAATGTAAAAAAGTTTCGTTGTGGCTAGAAACCTTTATGCCGATCGATATCCTGATAGACAATGTTCAGCAAAAAATTATTTTAATCGTCTTGAAAAACAATTTCGAGGAGAGCAATCATGATCCCGAAAAAAAATTAATTATCGACGAAGCAACGGAAATCAATGTTTAGCTCAAATAGAAGTAGACAAATTTCTTTAAAGAAAATTGGGTTTGAATTGGAAATCAGTCGCCTAGGTTTACAAATTTGTGATTATTTAACCGCCAAAATACAAGACATTGGTCACCAGAAAATCAAAAATTTATTACGGTAGGGTAACATTCAAATGCGGTTCGGTTTCAATGTTTGGATTGGAATACTGGGTTGTAGAATCATTGGTCAAATAATATTTTAATGACTCTTGACTGGAGCCAGGTACTTGGGATTTCTGCAAAATTAAGTTGGGGACAGTTTAGCTGAATTACCTTTCCATTTACGACAGGGAATGTACTTCCAATAAGATGTAGCTCCTCTCTATAATTCAAGGATAGTAATTGATTATCTTCAACAGACATTGGGAGAAAACGTAATTTTGACGAATGGTTTTGTAAGATGGCCTCCAAGGTTACCCTGATTTGACACCTCTTGAATTTCTTCTTTGGGGTCATTAAAAAAACGTTATTTATGCTACCGCTATTACAATCCGTGAAGACCTGGAGCTGCGAGTAAGACGCGCAATTAATAGCATAACCCAACAATTGCCGAACGTTCTTCTAGAAACAGCTATGAGAGTTCAGAAGTGCATTGACGTTAATGGATAGCATTTTGGACATTGTTGTAATGTTCTGTATTTATTTTTTGAATGTCAAAGCCTCCTCAATCACTTTTTAATAATTCAATTAGAACAAAATTGAAGTTTCTTATATTCTTTTAGCTGTAATTTCAATTGTATTTATCGCACATTTTAATAATGGGTATGAATAAATTGCTGAGCAATAGAAAAAATATATGGTACCAATATGGTTCCATTTGAAAAAAAATAGTTTCACCCCAAAAACTATTTTGAAATACTTTATTTGCTCATAAATCATGTAATTTTGTATTTTTGACGAGATTTCGTTTTTTCTAGCACTAAACGGGTCAATTAGAATAAATCGGAACCGTCATGGCACACTTAATTGGAAAACTAAAAATTAAATTGTAATACTAAATATTGACGTTTGAAATGTGATTTATGTAGTATCATTCGATTCAGAAAATTTTTCAGATTTTGTAAATATAATAACATTAATAACATACAAGGTATTCTATTAAGTGTCACTTTCGACGAAACTGTCAACAGCACCGCTTATTACGTATATGAAATATCCCACATTTCAATCAATTATCTTCAAAACTAAAGGAGAAACGGGGGGTGTACTCTGATCCTAGGTCCAGCTGTCACACACGGCATATACGATTTTGAACTCATCAACGTGTGGTTCTCGTAGTACTCTTCAGCGTTTGTTGCAGAGACATTTGCCATTTTCGCTTGACGACTGTAAATTCTAAGCATAGAAATTTCACACTAGTTATCTGCGTTTTCTTTGTTATTTTTAAAAACTTGTGATATCGCTTATAATAAATCTTGTTTGGGACTTTGTTAATTTAGTTCCTTTTATTTTTAAAATGACATAAGTAACACTTGGAGGGAACATTTCAAACGCGTATAAACAAGGGCGTCATTCAGTTTTTACTTGTTATAGCTAAACTAAACATACATGCTTTGGTAGAAGTCTTTAAATAACATTCTGTATTAAAAAAATAGGATGATTCAGATAAAGAAGTCATCCTCACACGAATATACACAAATGTTTTCAAAGTATTGAAAATGCTATTTCGTCAAATGAATGGAAATTACAAAAACCTAAAACTGCGAATAAATTCAAAATGTCGAACCTTAAACTCAGGTCAAACTGCTTTGAGTCTATTTTTGGCTTGTGATGGTTTCTGATTCGAAAATAACATTAACCAATGCAGATGCCGATAAAAACACAGATATTGAGGTGTGGTACCGGTGGCAGCCCACAGCTTTTTGATATACTCAAGTTTAATGAATGGCTGAAGTTATGTGTATATATAGCCAATGGTTGCAAAGTCTCATAAACTTTTCGCTTATTACACAGTTCACGGTATCAGCGTATCTAATACAAAATGCCATTTGTTCAGTGGTACTGGCGTTTGTGGTTTCGTTCTATAGAATGGTAAAAACTTGGATTATTCCACACTTAGGTCCTCCAATGCATTCTATTATCTCGTTCTGGATTGTTTTACTTATCATGGTGGTAGTCAGACTGCAGTTTTTAAAATGATAATACGTCTACCACCAGTTGAAAGGTTACAAGCACTGAAAAATTTCTTGTTATCTAGATAATGCTTTGGATAAGCTACTTTTACTTTTATTATATAATACGCCATCATCTCGATGTACTTTTAGAGCCAAATTATTGCAAAATTGGTCGATATTTAACTGTAAATTAAGCGGAAAACAACTTTGCTAACATTTATCAACGCCAATAAATTATTGAGCTAAATAAGGAAGGAATCCTATTTCCAAAGCACGTTTTATTTAAATTTAGAATAAAATTTACAAAATGAATATGTTTTGCTAAATTCTTATATTGTCAGAGTCACAATGCTCTAGTCCTAGAGCCCCTTTAGTCTCCCCCTGGATCTGCCACTGCCGGTAACGAAAATCTTTTTGGCAGATTATTACAGATTTTTAATTTAATGCAAAGTCCTTCTAGAATTTTCAATTTACGAATATATTTGACATATAGAAGTTTGACTGTATTTAGATCGTTACAAAATTTATGGCATCAATGGAACTGTTACTATTTGTACGACAAACTTCACGTTTGTAAAAAATATCTATTTATGAAAGTTATTGTTATATTACTTGCGGTAATTTTTTTGGTAGGTACGATATTAATTTGTTGCAATACATCGATTTGCCGGAACATCAATCCGACGCCGCAATTATAAACAGATTTCCAAAATTGGACCCAATCAGTTGCGGTTATGAACACGCTGCTATTATACGTAATGGTGCCTTATTTACTATGGGTATTGCCAATTCTGGATGTCTTGGTTCGGGTCCTGTTTTGTCACACAGTAGTCCACCAAAACTAGTCAATACGTTATCAGAATTAAGGGTGAAGGTGTTGAGCGTGAGCTGTGGCAAAAAGCATTGTTTGGCGTTGACGGATTGCGGGGTAAGTTTTTGTTGTATTATTTTAGAATCACTTCAAAATTGATAGATACGACGCGAGCGTTGGAGCGTGATGGCCTAGGGTAGGCTTGTTCGGTTTTCTTTTGAACATGACGTCACATTGCGCAGTGTACAAAAATACGTTCGGTAATCAGCTGTGACATGTTTAACTACTCAATCTAAAAACGTCCGTGGCCAATTCGATATTGTAATTGTATTTCGTTTGTCCTTGTTTCGCTGATTTAAATTGTGAATATTATTTTTTTATTTTTTTCGTACAATAAATAGTTACTTTAATCAGTTGCACTAATTCATATCAATCATTGCGAGGTTATTGAATCTACGTGATAAATTGACAATGTTTTAGGAATCCAGTTATGTTATGATGTTAGATGCTCGAAATCGTGACGTCATGTTCATGAGAAAACTGAAGTAGTCTAATGTTTACAAAATGAGAAACCAAATGCGCGTCGATCGCCAACTAAGTACAAATATTTGTATGTTTTTGAACAAATTTATCACATCAGCCGTAAGTAGCCGTACAATCTCACGACTTCGTCTTTATGTGTTGAGGTGCTCTTGCATCGTAATTAGCCCACGCTATCTCGCTACTACCAACAGTTGACGAACTAGAAGATTACGAACTAATAAGGCATGAAATTGTACACCTGTTAGCATCGAGAAATAACGTTAAAAGAAGAAGTCAGATATTTTTGGAGCGGAAGAGATGTTAATGTATGACATTTGTTTCGAAAAGTTTTTAATTAGAGGCAGGAAGAAATTTATTGGTTTAATCCGTTTAGATAAATTTTGTGCAGATTTTTGAAATGAGGCCAGAAATAATGAACATGAACGCTCAACTTTTTTCTGAAACACTTCTGTATCTATGGATCACACAAAACCTAATACCAAAAGTACCAGTTTTGGAAGAAATTTATTGGTTTTATCCGTTTAGATAAATTTTGTGCAGATTTTTGAAATGAGGCGAGAAATAATGAACATGAACGCTCAACTTTTTTCTGAAACACTTCTGTATCTATGGATCACACAAAACCTAATACCAAAAGTACCAGTTTTGAATAGAATCTCTACTACAGAGTCTAATCACACGATAAATAAGAAACAGGCGTTGCTTTTGATCACTTAGATTCGATTTCTGTGACTTTCCGCCATCTTCTCGGGCTACAAAACAAAGTTGAAACAAAATAAAATCTCCTTTAGAACAGTAACTTTAAAATTTGTTATCGTTTCTTTAGTTACCTCTGCTATCTTTTGCTATGCACAAATGTGAATCTTCCTCTTTAAACCAAACGTAAAATTAAAATTTTTTATTTCTGTTTCGTTCTGATAATGAACTTTACGAAAGTGAGCGAAACGTTAGCAACATACACGTTTTTCATTAAACTATTAACATCTAGATCATGTGCTATTCTATATTTTTGCACCCTCCCAAACACAAATCGTGACTACGTCACTGAGGTCAATACACCAACGCATAGTTTAGTCTAAGCCAGACTTCTAATTTTTAGCTCATATCCATGGCTTTTTCTTGTGATAAAGGTGTTCAAATGCATCTGTAGTGTAGCCACAAATGATTTCGTGGTTTTTGAGATTTCCGGATCAGCAATCAATGTTCACGCTGTCATTTGTTTTCGAACAGTTGTTTTTATTCAAGTGGGAACCGGTTTTCGCAAACGTTTAATCACTGTGTGTATAGCACATAAAATGTTTCTTGTTCATGTATAAATTGAATGATAAGCAGTTTATTAATTTCATTTTTCAGTTTTCTTGGTGCAGTGTTTCAGACCAAAGAGATAATGAGAAGTTACATAATGTCATTCTCTACTTTTGAACTTAAATGTAATCAATCTGTCTGTCGATGCTAGGACGACGTTATTTTTCCACTCGTTTTCTTTTCCTTCTCACTATAAAAAACAGTAGCACTTGTCACTACGAAACGTGACGGCATTTGATATAGGAAAATAATTCTCCTCGACGAATTGCGCATAATTTTTACCAAAATCAATTACTTTTTTAAAGATTTTATTCGAATAAATTATGTTATCAGTAATTTTTTCAGGTATATGCATGGGGATCTAACTCTTACGGACAATTAGGAGTAGGACCATTAACATGCGAATCTCCTTATCCACAAATGATCGATGGTCTTTATCACGTTTCGGTTGTAAAAATTGCAGCTGGTCAGTATCATAGCATGGCTCTCGCAGCTGATGGCTGTGTGTATACCTGGGGATGGGGAATTCACGGCCAGTTAGGGCACGGTACCTCCAACAGCGAATATTATCCAAAATTGTTAAACTTCGAATTCCCAATAACCCAAATAGCTGCTGGACATGCACACAGTCTCATTTTGACTACCGAAGGTAAATTATACGGATTTGGATCCAACGCATTTGGACAACTGGAAAACAGTAATATTTCTGGGAATAAAACTACAACGCCGGTGTGGATACCCATTTTGCCTGATATTTATACACCAATCAAGAAAATTGCCGCAGCTTTTTTTCACAATGTAAGATTTAGAACGACTTAAGGTTTTATGTTAATTTGAATTTGTTAGATTGCCGTGCGGGCGGACGAGGAGGTTTATACCTGGGGCGCTAGTCCACAGGAAGTTCGCATGCACCAATCCAAATATGCGCAAAAAATTAACGGGGTTGGAGTAAAATTGCATCAACCTTGGAAATCTAGCGTGCACGTTTTCAATGGAAACGAAAGGGAACCCGTGGAACAAGTGGCTGTTGGTTTTAGACATTCGGCTATTTTACATGCGGGGAAATTATTTACTTGCAAAAGTATGGAAGATGAAATGACTTCGTCAAAACTAAATCAGAATTTGGGGATTTTGAGCCAGCGGTTATTACACGTATCTTGTGGTCTTGATTTTACTATAGCTATGGATCATACTGGGAAATTGTTTGCTTGGGGTAACAACGCCATGGCACAGGTAATACATATCTACTTGCAGTACTTATTTTACGCTCTTTTGTTTAGACTCTTCTTGGTAAACATCAAGACGAAGAACCAAAACGTAAAGATGGGAAAGTGGTAGTGTTTAAGAATACAAAACGCGCTATAAAGATAATTCACAATCTCCAAAGTACATCCGCGGCGTGTCCAATAGTTATATTGGGTTTACCCACTATGGCAATTACTTATAGTCCTACCGACAGTAGTTTGTTTAACAAGGACATTTTACCACCTTCGATGCTTTTAATCGAAAACGGTGATAAATGCATTAATCACAGACTTTCGTATCGTAGGGCGTTGTCTTTGGACCAAATTAAACAAATACCTTTATACAAATTAGGACAAAAAACTTTGCACTACGTTTTAGAACGCTACTCCGGGTGTTATGACACAGAAAATGTGCTTTCTCGATGTCTTAAAGTAAATAATTTACAAGCTGCTAGTAAAATTGCAATTTTAAACGAGCACTACAGTGATAGTTTAGGCTTCCAGTTGCAAGCTTTCAAAGAGCTAATTGATGCACAGAAATTAGATTTTACGATGCAACATTTTCCTAAAAACCAAGATGTCGATATTTATGATTCTTGTGATATTAAACATTCCCAATCGATCGAAAGAAATAGTTACTTAAGCAGCAGTTCTTCTTTGGATAGCATACAGCAGTGGAGCGACGATTTTGAAGATCAAGGTGGATGTGAAAGTCCTTGCAATATATCCGATACGGGCGATATACGTCAGTCGATGACTCAGTTTGTTCAATCGATTAAAAACGATTCTCCCATATCGACGGTATCAAAATTAATTTCTGACAATCCTTATAAGAATATTAGGAATAAAATGTTAGATATCGAGGACTTGCTTTTACAAATAACCGACGAAAAAGCTAGAAGCGTTGTTAATTTAGGTTCACGTCTAATCGAGTTTTATATTAAACAAACTTATTCTTCAGAAAATCACATTTTAATGCAAAATATTCTTTTGAAATGCGTTGAATTTTGGTTGTCGAATAACCTACCCGTGCCTATCTTAGAACATATATTATTGAAGAATATGGATAAATACTTTTATCCACTTTCAATCTTATTATTTTGTAAGAACTACAATGATACTTTAGTAGAGGATATTGTTAAGGACGATAGTATTATTCGGCAACCAAGACCATCAAAATTTTTGAAAGAGTTTTCCACCAAATTTTGTTTGCAATTGTGTTCTATGGTATTAGAGAACGTTAATAAGGCCTAAATTGCACTGTTTTGTAACGGCGCACGAGTTTTTTAATGATTGATTATTTTGTTACTCATTCTAGTCGATTAGATCTCATAGTTGTGATGTTTGCATAGGCTTTTTTGAAATTCGTTTTTTAGGTCTTCCGATTTTTTACGCTTTGTAGCAATTTACCAACGTAGAAGTTATAACGTAGTTTAGGTAGTAACTTTCTGATATTCGACTACTTAACATAATTAAAAGGTTTTATGAAAGCATTTAATTTTTTTTTTTGATAATTTTTGTTTTTAAAGTGAACGTGTGTATGTTAGAGTTTATTAAAAGAGAATTAATAAATTTAACTATGATTGTGCAATTTAGAAATATTTGTTTTTTTAGTGAAAGTCTAATGAGGTACCTGTTTTCGTATAATGTTAGAATTAGATGTTAACACTTGCATTTAGTTTTTATTGTACTATCTGTAATATATTTATTTTATGTACTTTCACAATAAATGGAGTGGTTATTGGTATTATTTTATTTAATTGAGATTGTAAGTGGTGTGCTGTAGCAGTAATCGTCAAGCTACTTTGTTAACCGGCTGCTATGCCAGTAGGTACTGAGGTCAAACAACTACTGCAAAAAAATACATATATAATAACACCGAATAATATAACAAACAATAAATGGACGGTTCATAAAATGTGAAATTGTTCATATCATGAATACAAGTTTCGGCATTAAACATAAAATAGAAGTAAGTAAGGCAATGCATACATTTTTTTGTGTTATCAAATCTATTATAACTTTCATCAACCGATGAATATTAGAAATTAAAAGAATATCCCAACTAAATAATTCTATTGAATTTATGTAATACAGATAAAGTTCAAACAAAAAGAAAAAAAACAAATTTACTTTACTATTAGCGGCGTTGTGTGTGCGGCAGTCTACTACCATTTCCCTTTTACATCTCTTAAAGTGCGACATATGACGCACTATATATGTTTTCCTGGTGAACAGATAGCAGTGCTTGGGTAATTTCTCACGTCTTAAACACGGTGGCTAAATAGATTTAACACAAATTGCTTTATTAATACAGGCTACATCTTACATCAAGTAAATATATCTAATAGAGTGTATGTATAAATTGTTTGTTTCTTTTCAGAACGTAGAACGAGTCGTTATCAACTACACAATAAACATAAGTTTTAACAGTCGCTTTGAGTTTTTTAACAACCATGAAAATTCTGTCTTATTGGTGGTTTGTCACAGTTACATGATTTTAATACTTTATAGCACAGCGTGTTATAAACGTTTTAATTGTGTTGTGATTATTAGAAAATCCGATGCCTCTAAGTAATTAGTGAATCACACAATTCATAGAAATAAGATGTTTACGCCATCGCTTGTATAAAGTTGTATTACAAATTAATAAACCAAGCATTATCGAACCATATTGCTCTACAATATCACAGTAATGAGAAAATAACAAATTCATTTATAGATATACTAAACTTTGGAAGCAACACACTGTACTATAAAGTAAGTAAGCAAAGTCGAAGAGAATTCATGATTTTAAAATTAAGCTTTAACATATAAAGTTGATATAAATTGAAAAAGAATGGCGTCCCGCAAATCAAGTTTCGAGTTTGAATAAGTTAAACATTAATTATTACACAGACTAATAAGTAATTATAATTGTGACAAACTTGTATACTCAGTCACAATACAACCAATTCTGAAACACGACGTACGCTAGACTTCCAAATTTCCAAATTTGTAGTTGATTTTTCATTTAGTACATGTGCATCGATAGAACTTTATAAACGAGGTTCTATTATCTTTCTCGTTAAAATACTAATTAATACAGGTGTTGACCACGTAATTTAAGATCTGGTAGTAAATGCTAGAAACTACGAAAGAAAATTACATCTAATGTACATTCTAGCATTTGTGTTTTCGCACTAGTGCTCCGAAGATAATGATAACTCACGTAAACATTGCACTGAATAGGCGGAATGACCCCCGCCTGAAGACCGCAAAAAAGCATTTAATTATTTAGTTATCTCTTTTTCTAATTCTCATAAAATTGTATTATGTGTCTCACCCTTGATTACAATAACTATCATTTACATTTCTTATTAATGTTTTCTGGAGGCTTACTGACCAAATGACCTAATAGAGAAGCCGCCATTGATCATACTTCGGCAATTCTTCCTACAATTGTAGCTTAAGCATCGATTTATCTTACATTCGATTTTCAGCATAAGACAATTAAATAACTCAAGTTTTCTTAAAAAGCTTCACTGACTTTTTAAATTTACATGTGCTTATTAATTATTATACCTACAGTATACGTGTAAAATGTTAGTAAATACAAGAATATTTGTGACAATACCACGTTTTGATGTTACAAAATATATATATCAAATGTCAGTTTTTAATATCTACTGATTGTTTTTAGTATGATTAGTATTTATATACTGAAGAAGAGCACTAAAATTTGACTACGGACCGCCAGTTTAGTACTGACAGCACTATCAGCATATTTGGTTTTGTAAGATCTATTCAAATTTTGAATTTAGCGCTAATTATTATTAAGTTAGTAAGAAGTATGGTCATGTCACAGTATACTATAACCTTTATATTGTGGTCATGTCAATCAGTGGTGAATATAAGAGGAGGACAGGGGGCTCGGGCCCTCACCAAAATAAGAAAATATAAGAAAAAACTAAATAATACAAAATATTGTAATGCATATAATTTGTCAGAGCTAATACCCATTACCTAAATTACCTAATATAACATTAGTCTTGGCTTTTCCCAAAAATATTATTTGTATAGGTACGCCACCGATGTCAATAAATTAATTTGAACTAGTCAAGTAGTTATGAAGCATGAAGAACGAATGTTTATTACTGTTGAGTAAAATAAATATATATACAAGAATATAAGATAATTTGGCCATCTTATTCAAATAAGATTGGTTATTGAAACTAAGTACGTACAGCTCAACCAAGATTTCGTGTCAGGTCGGTACTTACCTGCGCAGAGGAAGAACGCATTCGGCTAAACAAAGATGCATTTTACGCACGAAATGCAATGTACACGTGCATAGAATAAATAAGATAATTCGTTTAACTTATCTTTATTAAGTAAACTACAAATTTAGTAGATTAACAAT
The DNA here is from genome assembly GCA_035610365.1 of Aquatica leii. Classification (NCBI taxonomy): domain Eukaryota; kingdom Metazoa; phylum Arthropoda; class Insecta; order Coleoptera; family Lampyridae; genus Aquatica; species Aquatica leii. The sequence continues at coordinate 78,352,474 of CM069436.1, read as the reverse complement.
ATTAAAAACACAAACATAAAAATGTAAATAATTTTATCATAGTTCTTCAATTCCTGATAATTCACTTTCAGATTCATCTTCCCAATCGTCACCCGAATCTGTATTTGTTACACTCACAATTAATTGCTCAGTGACAGCTTCGATTACTGCTTCTCTACTTAAAAAATCTTCTTCACATTTTTTAGAATGAGCACAACGTCGTTGCCATTCTGCTTGTGAAAAACTATTAAAGAATTCTTCACATAAATTTACAACGTTTGTTAAATTAAAGTTTACATTTTTTGGTGCAACGAATTGTTTAAGTGATGCCCACACAAGTTCTATTGGATTAAGATCCGGATTATAAGGAGGCAATCTTAAAATTTTGTGACCTTGTTTTAAATACAAAAACAAATAACGCAAAACAAGAACTACCAACGCAGATAAACAGGTGTAGAATTTCAAGTGTACGCCACAACAGCTTGACTACAATAACCCCTTCTCTTGCATTCTTAACTTTGCCAGTGCGCATTGACTCCGCCCTGACACGAAATTTTGGTTGAGCTGTATATACAGCACCGGCCCGAAGTTATTTTCACATCCGTACAAGCTACCGTTTTAGACTCGTCAGTCAGTCATCGTAATTAAAGATTAAAGGGGGCGACGGAAAGATTTTTCGAATCACCTGCATGGAGATCGTATTAGAGCTCCTGTTTATCTCCGGTTTATATTTGCTGCTTATCTCTCTGATGGATCTTTGCTGTTTATATCTCCTGGTTATGTCTATTGTTTGTGTCTTATGGTGATGTCTTCTGTGCACCTCCGAAATGTTTGCCTAGCTAAAATAAAACCGACGTAAAGCCCGTTGTAAGAACCCAACGGCTGCGTGTCCGGGAAGGTTGGTTGTAACCGTTCCGGTAGCCTCAAGCTCGGACCAGAGATAATACGTTTTAGGGGGCAGGACGGCGGACTTGATGGAGCTGGATGGAGGTGATCAATTCTTTTTAACCGGCACTTAGCATGTTTGTGCTTGTACAGAAGGCACCGCTTCTGGCTAAAGTCGAGCGGATGCGGGCTGTGGTTCTTTTTTTGGCTTAGGAACAAAATTATAGACATGCTTCTATTCCTGCTTCTTTTATTTAGTTTCAGAGTGAGGGGATTTTTTTTGTCTTTTCTCCACTGATCCTAGATCAGATTCCTGCTTAGGTGGGAGGAAACCTGCCATGGCCAAGCGAGTATTGGGTGCGGTGACGTGCATTTGTGTGGACTAACGTTCTATGGCTCAACGACGCGCTATTCAATCTCGACGCGAGGGCTTGAAGGTTCGTTAAGACTCCGACGCCACACAATCGTCCGGCAGTTCATCGAGGAAACCTTCGGCTGCAATAGGGTTCCTGGGGTTTTGTCCTAGACTTAAGGTTCGAGTGTCGTCCTTTTCCTTTTTTTCTTGCAATACCTTTTTCTTTCCTGAGAGGTTGTCTGGATTGAAATTAGGGTAGAGTTTAATCACAAGGGTTGTATTACAATTTTAGGGTTTTCGGGTTTTCGGGTCTTTGACGCTTGTCTAAATTTCCCTTCTTTCTATCTTCTTCTTTTTTCTCTTAGTTGTTGGGCTTTATGCGTTTCTAGTTTAAGTCAGGTCTGTTTGAATTTGGAGAACTTCAAAATCCTCTTTTCCTTCGACTATTGGGTTGGGTTTTCCTTGGTTTTCTGGTTCTTGGGGTTGGGTTTAAGTTTTCAATGTGTTGTTTAGTTGTTGACGAACTCCATTGCAAGTTCCACTCTAAGTCATCCTTAAAAACTGCGTTCGGATTTATTTCGACCGTGGGTCTCACTTTTTGCTAGTGAAGAATTTCTAACGACTAAAAATCAACTTTTGCGAGTTTTAAGACTGGCGGTTAGACAACCTTGCAGACGTCGGCGCGCAAAGACAAGTTTGCGTATGTTAGTTAAATTTAGTCGCTCAAGGCCATTTTGTTCTCGTTTTTCAACTACGTTGCATGTACCTAGCATGAGGACGCATAAATTATCCGAAATTATAAAGAATTGCTTTGTAAAAAGTCGTGAAATAAAATACAACATGAAAGTCAAGTTTGGCAGTAATGCACTTGAAATCACATTACGTTAATATACATATAAAGTTAATGTTTTAAGTTTTAACCTATAAAATACTTTGAAGCCTCTTACCATAAATGAAATTTAAAATATTTTTACAAATTTGTTTTGCTTGATCCAGACCAATTACTTGGTTAAAACATGTCTCGTTTGCTGTATCTTTTCATCCAACAAAGTAGATTGAATCGATCTAAAAAAAAATTTCAATTAAATACAACTCAGCAATAAGAATAATGAATTCAGAAATTGTAGATAACTTACAAACTGGCTCTTAGATTACAAATTCCAAAGTCATTTTATATTTGTGCGAAAACGTGTTAGTTTTTAGGTTATATACTTATTATTAAGAAATAATTTATATTTGAATTTAATACTTACTTATTTTGTTTACCCATCCATCCTAAATGATGAAAAACAAGCACATTTTTTCGAAATTTTAAAGCACAAAATGGTTTGCATACGATAAATACAAGCTCAACAAAAAGCCAAAAAGTTTGCGTGTGCAACAGTGTGCAATACGTGAAAACCTTGGCGAAAACAAACGAACAACGAAGAAAGTTTAAATTAAACCACGCCAAGTGTTTTTTTTTACTTTTTCAATTTTTCATTAAATTTGTTGTTGCATGTTAAATATTTACTACAAATGTTAAATTTTAGAGAATTTAATTATTTCTAAATAATTTTGATAAAAATAGCAACTCACAAGATTATGTAACATGATACATAAAAAAAAATGTTTCCGAACATAACACTTATAACACTTAAGATAATCCTATTTCACAGATATCCATGAATGTATATAAGGTGCATATACAATGGATATTAAACTACGGATGTACATCAATGGATATTATATGGATAAATATGTATATCCATTGCATCTCGCGTGCTGTGTGGGTACTTTCTTGATTGTCTCGTCTATTATGATTTTGAAAAGAAGCGGACTTCAGGAGTCCTCTCGTCTTATTCCGCTTGGTGCTGGAATAGGATAAATAGTTAGGAAGAAATATTTTTATAAGAAACTGTAAAAATAATTAGAATAATTTACATACGTACAAAATTATATAAGAAAAACTGTTAAAAATGATGGATACACCCACTTCCGGTTTCTTTAACAGACCCATCTTTTGATAGATCCGAGAGAATATGAAAAGCCAGCTCCATACGAAATTTCAAGTTACTACGACTTTTGGTTCAAGAGTTATCGTGAGTACATCGTTACACACAGATACACAGACACACACACACAGACACCCAAAATTTTTTTGTTAAAAACGCATTTAACCTTTGAATCGTATGAATCATAGAAACCAACGTTTTAAAAAATATTTAATTTGTTATAAAAAATAAAATTAAGTAGAGAAGTGACACTGATTGATTACAAATCTAACAGTAGTAAAGAATCTATTGACATCTGTTTCTAATTTAATTATAATAAATAGAATTTTTTTAATGACATGATTTGATACATTTTTCATTCAAATTGTTTTCAGAAAGGTATTTAAAATAAAAGATGTTTGATGTTCATTTAAGTGACATTTCAAAGTAATGACAACAATCTCAGTAATTGGCTTTATTCCATATAGATTTATAGCCTAATAAAAGTTAGTTAGCATTTGATTATTAAAAATTAAACAAATTAATATTGTTAAAGTAGTCCATTTGATTCAATTTAATTAATTTATACATTTTTAAATATACTGTGCTTTTCCTAAACATTACCTATAGTTAAAATACACGAGATTTACAAGTAAAGTATATATCTTGATTATATAACTTTTAAGTTTGTTGTAAGTTACAACTTGTAACTGCAAAATATAACAAAATAATCAGCGATTTTTTATATGAAAATGTAAAATAAACATTGTTTATATAAGATAAACATTAATATACAATGCATAAATAAGAGAACACTTCAGAAACAGAAAGTTAAGAAAATAAAATAGAAATTTTTTTAATTATTTTGTTCCTAATTTTGAAATGAAAGTCGTTTTTGGGTGATTATAAATAACTGTCATTTCGGTTTCATTTTCATATAAAAATTTAACCAAGTGGTAAAACACTAAATATAAAAAGTGGTAGTGTAGCAATGAGTTAAATATACAGTAGCAAATAATTTATAGTATTTAATAGCTAAAATTTGTTACAAGCTTTAGGTCTTACGAACCTTGCACGGCCAACTCACACAGTCGGAGAGGTTTAAGGAAATTATAATTAAGGGCGCCAGATCAATCTTAATTAACACTTCTGCCTCGATCACGACAGACGGTCCAAACTTGTAACGAATTTTTAGGTTCGTAATGTTTGTTACTCGGGTGTTCGGGTAACCACAATTCAAAGAGAAAGGTATGTTACCATAAAAGAAAGTATACAGTATAAAAACTTTAATGTAGTAACGTAAAAGATTAACAGGAGTATATTTGATTTCTCAATTCATAAATGCTAGAAAGATTAACAAGTATAATTAACAGGTGTAAAAACTTCAATTTAGCGACGTAAAAGGTTAACAGGAGAATGTTTAATTTCTCAATTCATAAATGCCAGAAATATTGGCAACACACAATACATAGGTTAAGTTGCATCGAAATAGCGAAGAAAATTTCGTAATAAATATTGTTTATACACAGCATGGGATACACCCTAAATGATAATTGAAATTACCTTAAAGGTATTGTAACAGTAAACGTAATTATGGAAATTAACATTAGCCAAAGTTCCGTGAGTGACTTATATGACAGCGAAAAAAAATAATCAAACAGACTTACTCAAAATCCAGTGCTTACTTGCGCGAAGAAAACGTTTTCCCCGGTAACAGCCTAGAATAGATATTGAATAGCAAATCGTGTCACACAATAACTCACAAAGATAGGAAGCTACAAAATCGTTAATAATAATAAATTAAATGAGATTTTAAAACCCGTTGTATCGAATGCTGTTAGTTGTAATTACGAACAGGTGGGTGGTAACGCAATCGACTGGTGTACAAGGAATAACATCTCTAAAGTAATGCTGTCGAGACTTCGTTTTCGTTGTGGGTAATATGCCTTCCCAAAATCTTACAGGTTTGGTTACGGTATTTAACAATAGTAATTATTCTCCATTATTCTTTATTGAAACGAACAAGTGATTGAAGCGTGGCGAAACCGGCTATCAAATTAGTACAGAAATTACAAAGGAATCTTAATAAACCGGATGCAAAATATCTTACCCTGTGCCGAATAGATTACAATAAATTCGTAATTGACTTATAAATTCGTACTCATGATAATGGATGCACTTAGAATCTTAGGACGCACGTCAAATTTTTTGACCCAGACCGTCTCACGTAGTTGACAGCTTCCAAATGGCACCGCAACCTCTCAGTAACCAAAAAGATCTAGCGTTTCATAAACTCGCCGCTGCGCGGCTCGTGTATGAAGCCCGGTCTCGTGATCGAAGCGCGTTCATTCTGTAACTTGTGTTTTAATATACTATTCTTCAAATTAAGTTTAGGAAACTACAAGATTGTAGCACGCCACCTATGCCGTTTGCATGTGACAGTTCTGATGAGTTTTTATTCTGTGAATCGAATGAAAAAAGGTGCGCGCGCCCCCTACGCACAATAGAAATAAAAATTACTTTTACGTTTAGCTCTCGGGCAGGATACATGATGTAAGACGCTGTATAACCAAGTATAACAAAGAATACAATATAAAATCTTTGAATTTATTATAACCCAATAAGATAAAAATGTATATTCTTGTTAATGATTAACTATAATTTGAAATAAGTAGAGGAGATGGCCCGAATATGGGCCCTGCATTTAATATGAGCCCCCTCTAAAAATCAATAGTACATCATGCGACAACTATGTAAACTAGCCTAAAATGCAATTACTTAATAGCCAACTGTTTTGCCGATAGTATGTTATAGATATGTTATTCTTTTGTCAACCGGTGTTCGTCAATGTGCTTACGTAAATCTGAATATATATTTAGAGGTAAGTTGCCTAAGAATCTTTTGCATATTTTTGGCGGACTAGGTTCCAAATATTGACATCAGGGTGTTGCATTAACGTTAAAGTTTATTAGATTCACGTAGATATCGAGTCGCTTAACCTCAAAAAATAAAATGATATTTTCTTTGAGTGGCACACTGTGTTGGTAATATGCCCTTTTGCGGGTCCGAATATAAGCCAGGGCCCATATTCGGGCTTGATTTTGAATTTAGGGTTCTCCAGGAGCATCATGCCACGTAGTCAACCAAAGTACTTACTCACCAAAAAGAATTCAAGAAAGAAATAGAAATCCGAAGATATGGTAAGGGCTTTGGACAATGTAAATAACCAAGGTATGGGTTTAAAAAAGACCAGTAAATCTTTTAATGTACCAAGATCAGCACTTCAAAGGTTTTTAAGAAAACAGAACGAAAATAACTTAAAAGCTGAAGAAGTAGTTCAGACCCAACTAGGACGAAAAACAGTTTTAGGAGAAGAGATAGAAAAAGATCTAGTTGATTATATTTTAACCATGGAAGTACTACGGATTGACAAGAAAAGATATTTGAAGAATGGCATATACTTTAGCCACTAGAAATAGGAGAGCGAATGTATTCAAAAATGGAATTGACGGGCGTAGTTGGCTTGATGCATTTTTACGTCGCTATGGCAGTTTCCTTTCCGTTCGATGACCAACAGGTACCACGTTCGCCAGAGTTTTGGGTTTCAACAAAGAAAATGTGAAGGCGTTTTTTGATAATTTGCAAGATGAGCACACATAACACAACTTCTCACCACATAGAATCTTCAACGTCGACGAGACAGGCTTGTTAGTTGTGCAACGCAAGGTGGCCCACGTAACTGGAAGAAAATGAAAGAAACAAATAGCGTCTATTACATTCGCAGAACGTGGCTCGTTAGTTACGTTTATCGCGGCTATGAGTGCTGATGGTCAGTTTCAAGTTTGTACCATCCATGTTGATTTTTCCCAGAAAAAATCGTAATGATCAACTAATGCGTGGTTCCTCCCTAGGATCTATATAAGCCGTTCATCCCAGTGATTAGGTGCAACAAAATATTTTCACCGATTGGATGAGACATTTTATAGATTTCGTCAAACCTACTGAAGAATCTCCAGTTCTACTTCTACTGGATGGGCATTACAACCACACGAGAAATTTAGATCTCATTCAGCTGGCAAGGGATAATCACGTTTCCATCATTTCATTGCCTCCCCACGCCACGCACAAACTTCAGCCGCTAGATAAAACTTTTATGGGTAGTTTTAAGATTTATTACAGAAAATCCGTAACTGGCTTCGTACCAATCAACGTGCCATTACTCAATTTGATTTAGCGGAGCTTCTAGGGAAAGCATTTTTAAAATCGCAGACTGGTGAAATTGCTGCAAATGGTTTTAAAGCGACTGGCATTTTTCCCTTTAACCCCCATATTTTCTCAGATGCTGGTTTTATAAATGAAGGAATTGGGGCTGAAAAAAACTGTAACGTGACACCAGTTGATGTTAGGAAAAATACAGAAAATAATTACATTTCAGAAGCTCAGCCAGGATGCTTCACCTGGGAGAATGAACCCGAAGCGTCATTTTCACCAGGTCTTCGTCCGTGCACTTCAAATCAGGATCCTGTTGTTGATACTCAGTCAAATAGAACCTCTGTGGAAATGCCAAGAGATGAACAAGATTTAAAAATTTACAAATCTCCGCCAACGAGCTTTGAATTGCATGTATCTCCATTCGATATTGCACCCATTCCTGTCATAAAGAAGAAACCATCGAATCGCAGGGGAAAGGCATGCAAATTTCAAGTTATCACTTCATCACCGTATAAAAATGACTTAGAGCAATCACTTTCTACACCTAAGAAACCACCCCTAAAACGGAAAGTGTTTCCAAAACCATAACCGACAAAGGGGGCATCTAAAAAACAAAAGAAAAGTGATGCTGATAGCGACGAAGACTCCAACGCAGCAAACGAATCATTTGTTCCGGCCGACGATGACATGGATATAGATGATATCGCCCAAATCGTTCCAGATGATAAAGATGCCACATGCCTGTTTTGTGATGGTCGTTTTTCAGAAGATCATAGAGGGGAGCTATGGGTTCGTTGCCTCATATGCAATATGTGGGCACATGAGGAATGTTCGGGAGCAGAGAAAGACAATTATGTTTGTGATTTTTGCTGATAATTTATCGTTTCAATTTAAAATATATTAATATGTAAGTTTATTCTTGAAAGTAAAGTTTATTTTGCAACTTGTTAGCTTTTTTGTGTCATTTTTCAGAGAAGCCCATATTTCACACAGCCTGCCTTCTTATGTGAAATTGACATGATTTCATATTTACTTTTAAATCACAGTAATTTTGCCTCTTTTGAAACTCCGTTGCCTTCTACAATTACAGAAGGGTCTTCGGGCTAGGTGCATGCCGAATTTTAGATTTTTTTTCCAAAAAATTTAAAAATTATTAACGAAAAACTAAACGGGGGCCCATATTCGGGCCTTCTCCTCTATCAATCAAGTGTATATAATTAAACGGCATAAATACGTCATATCCTACAAATATATCTACAATATTAATCAAATATTCTCAGTGTATTTATTCAAACTTTGAATATTATACAGTGTGTCCGAAAAGTATGGAATATATTATACAGGTCGATAAATATGCACTTTACACGAAAAAGTTGTAAATAAAAGTTGTTTATCACTTAGTTATCTACCACCTGGGAGACATCAATTTAAATTTTTGCTGTAAACAAAATCGCAACGAATAACACTTACATTTTTTTTAAATGGCAAGGCACGTCTTTATTATACTCATTTGATAGAGTCTTTTTTTCTCTTTTCAACCATATGAAACTTGAATACCTTTACATCAAAAAATTTTCAAGAAAAACAAGGACATGTCTGTTATAGTATCGTTAAATAACTTAAAGAACAGCAATATTTTATTATAGTCACTAAAACTTAACATCAAACAAACGAGGTGTTGCCACCGAGGATGGATACAGCAGACTTACTTTCTCAGCCCGGTTCCATACACGGTTGCATTCAGAGTTGCATAAGTATCAGGAGTACGAGTATGTAATTATAACATAGTATAACACGGCCATTCTGACCGTTGTCTCGCCCACGAGACTTCAAAAAAAAAACAAAACAAAATTTAATACAAAAATCATTTACAATCAATTTTGACAATTTTTTTTTCCAACTGAAGGCGCTGTATTAACATATTATCAAGCAAATCCTCATCCTCATTACGAGTTCTATTTTTAAGCATTTTCATGACTTTGTTCCAATGGAACATCATCCAACTCGAGGTCTCCTCGAACCTCTTCCTCAACAAGCTCTGAAATACAACAATACTCTTTCTTTTGCACGTTTATCTTAATTCATTAAACAAAACAAAAACTATTTATCATACCAGATTTTATTTGCAACCCGCTCCGTAAATGAAACAACCTTACGTTACATCAAATACTTCGTAGTAAGCAGTGCATTAAATTGCAACAAAATTATAGTTGAACTCATCAACTTGTAACTATTCAAATCCTACAGCTGGACGCATCAGGCTGTAATCGACGCTTAAAATGTACAGTTGAACTCAACAACATGTACCAATTCAAAACCTACAGCTGAACGCATCAGACTGTAATCGACGTTGAAATTGTACAATTGAACTCATCAACTTGTACCAATTTAAAACCTACAGCTGAACACATCAGACTGTAATCGACGCTGAAATTGTACAATTGAACTCATCAACTTGTACCAATTCAAAACCTACAGCTGAACGCATCAGACTGTAATCGACGCTTAAATTGTACAATTGAACTCAGCAACTTGTACCAATTCAAAACCTACAGCTAAACGCATCAGACTGTAATCGACGCTGAAATTGTACAATTGAACTCATCAACTTGTACCAATTCAAAACCTACAGCTGAACGCATCAGACTGTAATCGACGCTTAAATTTATATTTTTAATTTTTTTTTAAAATTTATTTAATAATTTTTTTTTCGTGATGCCGTTATCGTGTCGATAAAACGTACATAAAATTACGTACGACCGTTGTACGACCTTGTATACATAAGTTGAATATTTCTTGTAACACAATATGTTTATGTTATGCTGACTCTTTCAAGTTTCAAAATGTGCAAATTCAGCAAAACATAAATAATTGACTGAAATTTAAGTAACCAGCAGAGTTTTGTTTTGTTTACCTTGCAATTCATAGTCTTCCGAAAATAGAAAAGCACAATCGTCCGGTGTCCAATCTACTGGCCATAACAACAAATCTTCTGCAGCAGCAGTCGTTCGAGAATGTGAATTTAATTTCTCTAGGGTATATCTATTATGTCCTAGGCAATTTACAATTCGATAAGGACCTTTTACATCGGAATCCATTTTTGCGTTAGAACTTATGTTTCGGTATAACAGTACAAAGTCACCACGTTGAAATTGTTGTACTGGTTTACTCCTTTGGTTCGTGCGATTTTCTTGCCTTTTCGCATTTTCTTTTAACCGTCGAGATACCAATTGACGGCGAGTTTGACGAGTGGTACCTGGAAGAACGGTACACGGATGTTTTACGTCTCTAAGATCACTAAGAACTGATCGTATTAACGGAATGGTATTGTCGCAATCTAATAACAGTTGCAAAGGTGATGTTCCGGTAGTTTTATTTGGTGTGGTATTGATAATTAATTGGATTTTCCATAATCCGTTCGTCCATTCTGACTTTCTTGCACCTTCAACGCGAAGCAAGTTTGCAATTGTACGCATGTGTAACATTCTACTTGACCACTACTTAGCCAATTTTCAGGTGTAGCACAGTTTGTCTTATTATTAATTAAACTGACTTGTAACGTATTTCGACTTAAATAATCGGCATGTCCCAGTTTAGCACCCTTTCTGTATTCAATTGTAAAACTCAAGTTCTGTAAATATGTCCACATTCGGATTACTCGAGGTTGCAAGTCACGTTTATTTTGGGTAGCACGAAGTGCGTTGCAATCTGTCACTATTTTAAAATTAACACCAATCAAATAATGCCGAAAATGTTTTAACGCGTTGTAAACAGCTAGCGTTTCTAATTGATACGAATGGTAATTTAGCGCGACTGTAGTAAGCGACTACGTAAGAATTTTATCTTGTTTTTGAAATAGGATAGCACCATAACTAACTGCAGACGCGTCAGAATGCAGCTCAGTTTCCAAGGTCTACCGGCACGTGCAAAGCTTTGTTTGAAACGACTCGAAAAAGTATTTCCAACGTCACATCTTGAAGTTCAAGAAAAAATTTTGCACCAGCAGTAGATAAGACGACCTTGCGTCCTAATCCCGTTAAGCGAGTGATTAACGGTCTTGTCTGAAAGTTTGTTTTGCGTAGCATTTCTTCAGTTATCAGTGATACTTGCGCCCCCGTGTCTATTAAAACATTTACCGCGATACCTTTTATTACACCCACTATCACGTCATCGCGGTTCCCAAACTTTGTTGAACAAAGATTTACGTTTCGGTTGTACTGTTCAAGTTTTTGATGGGCAAAACATTTGTCAATGTTGTGGTTTGTTTTCTTACAGAAGGTACAAAATATATCGTTCCTAGCTCTTTTTGCAGGGTTGGTTAACTCCCTAGTATTATTATAAACAATTTTACGGGGACAACTAGCTTGTAAATGTTCAAAAGACCCACACTTAAAGCACGATTTGCGATTATTCGGAACACGGCGTGAATCGTTCACATTACTTGCTGTACGCATAGAAATATTGCCGTTCGAATTCAGCAATTTACAAAAACCGGCTAATAAATCAATTAATTGGTCAATTTTTTGTACAACGACTATTCATTACAGCGGTAGGATCTGCAATACCATCGCATACACACTCAATCATAACATGATTTGGCCAAATCCACGATCGGTCGATTCTTGTTAACTTAGCAATCTTTTGGCGAGCGTATTCATCGTACGTAGCTTCCGATCCAGAAGTATACAAGACAGCTTCTTTTAACAGCTCTTCGGAATTTCGTCGCGCGGAAAAGCTGTTGTAATGGCAAATTCAAACTCAGACCAATTACGTTCTGCAGTTGGTGGTCTTATAGTGTTGTACCAGCGTTGAGCAGAACCGACATTCTCTACCCCTTCGATGCACTGATTTACATCATCTACCAACGGATCCAGTGACGGCAACGCAAATTGAGTATGAAAATTTTCAGGAAACTCCACAGCAGAAACATTTTTACTAAAATTTGCTACGGTTGTCAAAAGGGTTGCAAACCATGGCGGCGGCTCCGAGTTTACAGTAGCTGTAGGCGATGGCACAGCTCCGGATTCTGCGCAATTTACATCACTAACATTAAACGGTGGTTCCGCCATATTGTTACACAACACTTCTTTAATTTAACTTTTAACTTTTCGCTTTATTAAACTAGTTTAAAAATTCTACTTGAGGGCAAACGCGAGCGAATCCCACTTCTGATGTTATAGTATCGTTAAATAACTTAAAGAACAGCAATATTTTATTATAGTCACTAAAACTTAACATCAAACAAACGAGGTGTTGCCACCGAGGATGGATACAGCAGACTGACTTTCTCAGCCCGGTTCCATACACGGTTGCATTCAGAGTTGCATAAGTATCAGGAGTACGAGTATGTAATTATAACATAGTATAACAATGTCTAACAAATTTATTTTACTGAGCAGTATTAATCAGGTACGTAATATGTAGTATTGAAACAATTGAATGCACTGTCACAATAGCAAATATTAAACTTTAAATATCTTTACATAAAATTGTTATAACAAAAAAATGTATTTAAACTAAACTTACAATAAACGTTCAAAATGTAAACCATTCATAATTTGACAGTGGTAAATTCGATTTTTAAAACCATCGATTGCTTTTGAAATCATATCTCGAGTTATAGCTCTTATCTCAACTCTAATGCGATTTTTCAAATCTTCAACATTATCAGGTCTATTTACATAAATTTTGCTTTTAATATAGCCCCAAAGAAAAAAATCTAGTGGACTTAAATCCGGCGAGCGAGCAGGTCATTCTATCGTACCTCTTCTGCCTATCCATGTATTCTGAAAAGTATTATTAAGAAAGTGGCGGACATTAATTCCAAAATGTGGAGGTGCCCCGTCTTGTTGAAGCCATATTCTGTTATGAGGTATATCTGGATCTTCTTCATGTGGAAATAACTCGGCCAAAGCAGGAACTAACTCAAATCTTAAGAAATCGAGATAAATATTCGCCGTTAAACTACCTAAAAAAAATATGGCCGCAAAATTTGACTTCCAATCATTCCTACCCAGACGTTGACTTTCTGCTGGTATTAGGTGTGTCCTTCTAGATACCAGTGAGGATTTTGTGAAGACCAGTAACGTGTGTTTTGTTTATTAATTGTGCCGTTTAAACAAAACGTGGCCTCATCAGTAAAAAGGATATTTTTATGAAAATGTGCATCTCGTTCAAGTTTGTTTGTTATTGTTTCACAAAACTCCAGCCTTCTGTCCAAATCGTCTTTAAATAATTCTTGAACTACACAAGCTTTATAAGGATGAAATTTTTCTTTTTTTAAAACGTCATGTACAGCCGATTTATTCAAATTATGGTCTCTAGCAATTTGCCGAACAGAAATTTGTGGATTTTCCTCAACAGACAAGAACACATTTTCTCGTTACACATTACTTAATGACAAAGGTCTACCAGTTCTACTCGCATCTTTCACCGAACCTGTCTCTTGAAATTTCCGCCAAATTTTGCTTACCGTGGACTGCGAAGTGTTTAATTGTGGATGCAAGTTATTAAATAAATTACATACTTCGTCTTGGGTTCTTCTTCTATCTCCATATCCCAGAATCATTAAAATTTCAATTCTATGTTTCTCAGATAATTGAGCCATATTTCAAGCACTAACAAATAGCAAAGTGTGACAGTGTTCTAAAGTGCATTCAATTGTTTCAATGCTACATATTACGTACCTGATTAATACTGCTCAGTAAAATAAATTTGTTAGACATGTCCTTGTTTTTCTTGAAAATTTTTTGATGTAAAGGTATTCAAGTTTCATATGGTTAAAAGGAGAAAAAAAGACTCTATCAAATGAGTATAATAAAGACGTGCCTTGCCATTTAAAAAAATGTAAGTGTTATTCGTTGCGATTTTGTTTACAGCAAAAATTTAAATTGATATCTCCCAGGTGGTAGATAACTAAGTGATAAACAACTTTTATTTACAACTTTTTCGTGTAAAATGCATATTTATCGACCTGTATAATATATTCCATACTTTTCGGACACACTGTATACACAATTAGTGAATGTCATTTGTATACTTATTCACAGAATATTCATTTGAAATATTTATTGAATATGCGCTAGTGGGCATTTAATGTTCACAGAATATTCATATATTTGCAGAAACTTGTATATTTTATAAACATTCAATAATTTTTCTTAAATATTCATTGAATATTTATTGAATGTGTTTCTGTTGTGTAGGCGACTTTGACAGTTTTGCGCACTGGTCAACATAAACGTCAAATCATTTTCTAGAGATTTTGAAACTTTTGGGGCCTCGTAGTCTTTGTTCGAGCAATAAAATGTTCTAATCGTTAAATAAACAATTACTGTGCTTTTTAAAACTTTATATCACTTTTTATTAATGGTGAGGTAGATAACATTCATAATTGTTTGAGAATTAAGTAGCAATTTGAATACTAAAAGAATTACACTTTGTTTTAATCATTTTAAAAGCAATTTTCTAATGCCTAATATATGATGTTTTAAGATTTTTGGAACAATTATCACAACTAGATCTAGTTATATTGAACTGGCTTAGTTTTGTTAAAATCGTAATTTAATTTATTATTCTGTAAAAGTCTTACTATATTTTTTGTGGAGTTTATCAATTAGTTTTTTTAAACTTTTATAAGTAAGAATCTTTTTTAAATTGATTTTTGAATTTATATTTAAAAAATCACATACATTATGTATTTTTTATCGTATGCCAAATTTCAAAGAACTTTTTTAGTTTTAACATTTTGGAAAATTTTCAAATTTACAGTTTAGCAATGCAATTTAATTATCTCAAGATTCTAATAAGTTGTAAGCTTTTGTGTTGTATTCCTTAAAACAACACGACGTGCAAAACTATCCGTAACAGTAAAATTTATAGTATCAAAAAAATTGCGAAGTACACCGTTAATTACATATTCCTGTAAGAAAATTCTAGGAAATTTATGGTTTATCGGCAGAAAAATAAAAAGGACTCTCTCCAACAAGGAACATGATGCTCCTCATCACCGGGTGGTGGCATTGTATATAATTATGGACGCGGGAGATATCATGTCACGATTGTGCTAAGTATAGTGTTTGGTGCACCAATAACCAGACTAGCGGACCATATCCTACAATAACTTTGATTAATACCAAAAAGATTACGTGCGCTAAAATGGACCGCTGCCATACCGATTGGTACTTTATTAACGATACCTGCATGCTAAGAATATGGAATTTAATATCAACGGAGAGCGTTGCAAAAGTCACTCTCTTATGCAATTGTTACGTCATTAAATTTTAATCAAAACTAATTTTTCTCAGTTTAAAGGGTTACGGAGATAAAGGCGTGTGCCAATTTATTATGCCCTGATGAATGAATGTTAAACGCAAGTGACATTGAATGGTTTAAGTTTTGTAATAAATATTGTTCAATATATAATTTAAAACTTTTTAATTATTCGGGCGAACAATTAAGCAGTAATAATTTATATTGTTCGGCGTTTTCCAAGTGCCCACCTCCTCGAAATTGTTAATCAGAATTGGAAATTGGCTACATTTGTTTTCGAATATATCATATTAATAGCTCATCCGTTGCAATAAATATAATAACAAACGAGTGTTGGAATTGCTTCGGGCAATGTAGCGAAGAAGAAAATAAATCTTTGAAAAAAGTGCGAAGCTAAAACAAGATGTACAATACTTTAATACTTAAGATATGGTTTATAATAAAAGTGATTATCGGCTGGTATGTGTACACACATTACAGAATCGTGATCATCGCTACCCACCGTGTAATGAGGAGGCCCGAACCCATATTATTATACGTTGCTATCTAATGGAATTAAGTTTAGAGCGATCGGCTATTATCAACCACATTACCGTACCGACATATTGTTTTTTTGCTGATTAGTATTAACAAGCGGTTCGACTCTATTTATTTTTGCAATTTTGTCCAGCCAAAAGTCTATTGACTTAGTTTTTTTGCACGACTGTTCCTAGAATCTAATCTAATATAGGACAATTACATTTTTACTCAGGCTCTGCTCAATCTTCAGATTTGTTCTAAATTTATGAATTTTTGTCTGTGTTATATTGTGATTCTTCATCTTTAATCATTTTTTATAGTTGAAGTTTCAGTGCACACCACTTTTTTTGATCCCGGAAACAGATGAACGTTGACAAAAAAATAATACAAACAAGGAAGTGATTCTCAATGTTATTTGTTTATGATTTTATATTTTATGATTTATATCTACCTAAATACTTACTTGTGAATGCTATAGTTTGGTAGGGCACCCATTAAACTGTTCCGACTTATCAAAACTACGCTAAAAGTAAACTGTGACCAGAGTGTGTTTACTTTATTTTAGTGTTTAGTATGCATCTTCAACTTGTATATTGAAACGTTCGCGAAGTTATTGTCAAATTCGAGACAATGACCGAAGAATGTTGAACCTTCTATCGAAACAGATTACAGAAATATATACATATATACGGTTCAAATACAGCATAAGTCAGTTTTTCGAATTGAATCGAGAAGATTTTGTCGATTTAACATAAATAACGCGTGTGAGGATAAATAAAGCAAGTACCGGTGCTAATACAACATAAGTACGTCGCGTACGTGTTGTTAATATAAACAAGTATCAGTTTTAGATAATATTAAAAAGTGCGGGCTAGTAATAGTAATACATAAATTAGTGCAAGTGTTATTCTTAAATATTGTTAGATTTTTTTTAAGGTGTAAAGGTGTAAATATAGTTTTCCAGTTCGTTAAAGTAGTGTATTTAAACTTTTTGTTACTCAGAGACAAATCAAAGTAATCATTGGTTTGAGAAAAGGAGTCCTTGACCATCAAGTACTGGTACCCGACATCGCGGAAGAAGTTATTTTGGGAATGGACGTGATAAAAAATTAAGGGTTCTATTTGGATATGCAGAACGATGCTCTGAAAATCGACAGTGAAGAAATTCCTTTTCATTCGTCAGAGAGGCAGCCGTGTGAGTCTTATTGAGTAAAGTCGTGACTCTGCCTGTAAGGACTGAAAGTGTGGTGGTGGCACGCCTGGATGGAAATCTCTGGGAAAGCTACATTCGCGCGATTGAACCAATGGAGGATGGAAAAACATGATGCCAGTAAGAATGTTAAATGTCTACTCAGATACAGTAGCGTTGAAAAAGAATTCTAATGAAGATACGTTATCGCAGAAATGCCCAAAACATCTATTGAACATTCTGACCTCTAAATGCCAAAATCTCAGCCAATATCAGCTGGCTAAAGTTAAAGTGATGATCCAGCAGTATCAAGATGTGTTCGCGCAAGAGAGTAATGCCAAAGGAAAAACTAACTTGGTGAAACATAAAACAAATGATTATGGATACGGAGAAAGAAGGTGTAATTGAACCTTCAAATAGCTCATAAGCATCTCCAGTGGTACTCGTAAAGTAGAAAGATGAATCAACTAAGTTTTGCGTAGACTACAGACAGCTTAACGACGTGATCAAAAAAGACAGCTACCTTTACCGAGAATTGACAATACCTTACACACCCTGTCAGGATCCTAGTGGTTTTCCACGTTGGATTTAAAGAGTAGTTACTGGCAAGTAGGATTGGAACTGAAGAATTGTGAAAAACACGACTGGAACTAGTTCGTGGCAGTTTACTGTGATGCCATTCGGCTTGTGTAACGCTTCTGCAACGTCTTGAAAAACGTGCTTAGTTTACCTAGACGATACGAATTGATCTTGCTTGGAAGATTGTTTGAATAACATTTAAACAACCTGAAAGAAGTGTTTCAACGACTACGTGGGGAAAATCTATAACTGAGCCCAACGAAATGCCACGTATTTAAGAAAAAGTTTTCTTATGTTGTGCACCTATTATAGAAGAGAGCTGTTAGCAGTCGTCAAATCCATACAACACTTCTACAAATTTTTGTATAGACGAAGAGTACGGATCACGCCGCTTTAAAAATGGTTATTGCACTTACGTAACCCGGAAAAACAAGTAGTAAGATGGATTGAGAGACTCCAAAAGTATGACTATGACACAGAACACCGTGCCGGAAGCAGTCATCGAAACATTGATGCCTTATCCAGAAGGCCAATTTTTTGCAATTTAAAAAAAAAGTCGAACGCCTCCGGAAAACTGGTGACGAGTGGAAACCTGAGCAGTTGCGCAAAAAATGATCCCGAAATAAGACTGCTTCTGAACTGGAAAGAAAACGGCCGACGACCAACCTAGACAAAAGTGTACTAGGCGCAGTGGGACTCTTTGATAGTAGAACACGGTCTTTTTGAGCGATTCCTAGAGAGTGTCAAGGGCACGGCAAAACAGAAGAGCTGGGTGTCACAAGTATTGAAGCATCTCCACGATGGTAAAATGGGAAAAGTTCAAGAAAGATTCTGAGTGAATTGCAAAGATGATGTCATGAAATGGTGCCGTAAGTGCACGGTCTATGCATTAGGAAATGGTCCCTCAAAAAAGCGCAAAACACCCATGAAGCAGTATAACGTGAGAAGCTCTTTTGAAAGTGTAGCAATGGCCATTACAGGGTCGTTTCCAGAATATGATTTGGGAAACAAATACATCCTGGTTAGATGGATTATTTCATGAAATGTACGGAGGCTAAGTTGCTGAAGAAGACTACGTCAGCAAGCTGATAAATGGGCTAGACCAAGTACACGAGGCAGTCCGTAAAAACATATTGTTACAAGCTTTTTGTAGTTTACGAACCTGCACGGCCAACTCGCTGTAGGATCGAAACAATACCTGTCGGAGAAAAGGGAGGTTCAAGTGACTTTATTTTAAAGGGCGCCAGTTCTTTTTTTGCAGAAATTGCTCCTGCTAGATCAGCACAGAAGGCTCAAAGCTTGTACAATATTGTTAAGGTTCGTAAAGCTGGAAGAAACAAAGAAAGAAACCAAATCGTTAACAACAATTGCACTTTAATTACATTAGAATGTTAAATAGATTAAAATTTGAATCAATAAGAATTACGAGATAAGTTGATAGCATCACAGTAAATAAATTTAGTCCGAGTACAAATATAAGTAGGTACTAAAACATCAGAAGTATAGGCAACTTACACTAGACTTAAAACAAAAGTAACAACCAGAACATACAAAAATCTTCGTGAGTAAATGACATTGATAATGAAAATAATTTGCAATTGACATAATCAGCATGCGATAGTAATTTTACTTAACTAATTGAGTAATAGTAATAAGAAGCAAATCAATTCGAACGTTTCGACATGATTAGTAAATATGATTATTCAGGAATAGCACCGTAGCGAATAATTAAAATCAAAATTGACTTACCAAGATTCAGGTGTACTTTCAGAAAACGTTTTTCTACTAGCTTCCTGTAAGCAACCTCCTGAAAATAATCGTGTCTTTTAGGAGACTCACAAACTACAACAACTAAAAGAAACATGTAAAAGAAAGTAAGAGAACCGAAACGTATTGTATTCTGTTACAACATGTCTTTTCGTCCGCAATGGTATTAGGTATTAATTGCCTCTAAAGGGAAATTCAATTGTGTCTGGTACATATGCCCTTCCGTACAAGATGATATTATTTAACGGTCAATTGCCTTTGCTTAGAAATTCTGCCCTTGTATCGCAGCGTTCATAGGTCTAAAATTTTCTATTATAATTTTTACCTTGTAGATTTTAAAGCAGAAGCAGAAACTAGAACAAGAACACTCAGATTTAGGAGGTAGCACATGGCGCCTGCGTGTAATAAATTAATTAATTATAGATATTTTCAGTACACATCGTGTCACAACACGTGGATGTTTTAAAAAAACGATTTTTAATTCACGCAGACAGGTTATGTTGTGAACGATGTTAAAATAAAAATGATAGTATATCGTCTTCTCAATACGAAGGGACCAACGATAGATGACGTCGAGAAATTGAAAAGTAATTTTAATTCAACCAATATACAGGGTAGTGCATTGTTAAAATTTATGCACGTAACAACATAAATTGTCAGCGACAGAATGAAGACCAGATATGACGTCAAGGCAAAAAATGGTGGATTTTAACCTGGCGACATGGTGATGTCGTATAAGGAAACGTGGGTTGTCGCCGAAGTGGCAGAGACAATAGGGAGGTCCTTTTAAAATTGTGCAGCATATTAATGACGTTATATATCGCATCCGAAAACTACTCAAAGGCAAGCCAAAAGTGATTCACATCGATCGTCTAGCCCCGTTTGCTGGCGATAACCACGTAACGCAAGTTCAGTTCCGAACCAGAGTAATAACTAGCAAAACGAGAAGTTGAAGGTGAAGGAATAAACTTCGATAAATTTATGAGCGTATAGGAATCTTCTGGAAAAGCTAGGTTCGAAGTTACAAACGAAAAACGACAAGACCTGTTCCAAACACGAAAAGATTACGCCATCGCACATTATGTAAGCGAGGATCTTGACATGTCCAGAGGAGTTGCTGTCGTATTTAAAAAGAAGTTTGGACGACTAGATGAACTAGAAAGACAGGAAGCGGTTGTCGGAAAAACTTAAAACTACGTGTTGAACAACGAATCGTTTTCTATCTAGTCGCCAAGAAGTACCCACGTGCAGTCGTTATACGAAAATCTGTCGCAAGCATTATGGAATCTCAAGAGAAGTAGATTTCCACAAAATTAACAAATTGGCAGTACCCAAGCATGGTTGTGGCTTAGATCAACTGAATTGGAGGACAGTTCGAAATATGTTGGAGGTTGTCTTCTGAGAACAGGCGTTCAAGTGTTTGTCTGTAGTTACCAATCAAGTAGAACATTGGGTCAGGAAAAGTTCATGGACTGCTACTTTTATGCTCAAGGAAGTTGCCGAAACGGAGAAAGTTGCCGCTATCGCCACGATCTTTTCTACCGGTGTCGCATCCAAATTCCGGTTCTGAGACGGAACAACCTCAAGAAAGGGAAAGTGAAACGTTCGGGAAGCTATTGTCAACTTCGAAAACGTTTACGAACTTATTGTCAACTTCGAGAACGTTTACCGTAGAATGTAAGAAATTCTCGAGATAGATAACCGAAATATATAAAAACGGTTCAAAGGAAGCATATGTCAGTTTTTCAAAGTCGGAAGTATTAAGAAGACTGTTTAAATAAGTGATTAACGCGTAGTTAAGATAAATATAAGGTGTTCATATGTACGTACCTTTAATGTAAACAAGTATTCGTTTTAGATAAACAGAAGTTATCCGCAGACATTATTTTTCGAGTGATTGTAATATATAAATTAGTGCTTTTCTTAAATATCGTTAGATTTAATTAGTTACGTGTTGGTATTATTGTCATAAGAATGATCTCTTCTATAATCAAAGTTTTTGTTTTAGTGGACGATCTAAATTTAATTTATTCTATAACTGTAAATAAAAACTTAAAAATTGCAACTGTAAACCTATCTTAAAAGTTCAAACAACCAAAATCGTATGATAGTCGGAATTTTATTTAATTTTCTTATATATAAATATTACGTCTCAAAGTCGGAATTTTAGTTAACTGGTCAAAACGATAACATTTATCTAGTTACCATTAAGAATAACAAAAAAATAATAATTTTTGTTTTGGTATTTTTCATATCAGCGAGCGTCGATTTGTCAATAGATTTTTTTAATCTGATTTTTTAAGCTTGAGGTTTTTATTGCTATTAAACACATTATATTTTAATTTGTTGTGTCTTCAGGATCCGTCGGAAGCTGCGGCAGTGTTTTATAAGAGTATCGTTTTTGAAAAATTCTTTGCGTTATCTTTTCCTACGATCGCATTTGCAACGGTTTTATTTAATTTAAGTCACACAATTTTAATGTATTTCAAATGCTTCGAATAACTATCCGTGGCGATTTTTGTACTAGTATTTTTTCTATTTGAATATCTAGTTTAGAAATTTTTTTTTAAATAAAAACTGGTTTTTAGACGCTCGATATAGATTTAGTTTTTGCGTCTATAAAAAAAAAATTAGTAGAGTGACTCATTATCTAATATTTTTGCATAAAATTCTTTGGGTTCTAAATTCTTTATTCGAAAGTTGCTTGTACAGAAAGGTAAAGAATGACGGCGACGTGAAGGATTGAATATAATTTATAATTTGTCTATTAAAAAGACAATGCGTGAGAAAACGATGGGTAACAATACATCAACGTAATATAAACGAATTGGTCCACTGCTTGTGGTTGAAGTTATCAAATGTACATTTTACGACAACACTCAAATATAATACTCGTGATAAGATCAGAACGAGCAACAGAGAATGATCGTCCTGTTGCGAGAATGTTGCCACCGTGCAGCCACTAAATTTATCAAATTAATAATACTCTCCTATCTTCATCTTATAAATCCAGATTAGTCGCTCGAGTTACATTTAAAATTCCAAAGTCTGTTCAAGACAGGCGGTTCCGTTATTCTACCAAAAACGTACTCATAACTTCGAGCATTAACGACCTTTTTCAAAATCTAACAGTATTCAACATAAATTCAAAAAGCAGACTGTATATAAACGTAAGACAATCGCTAACAAGTAGTTTCAATTCGAAGAATTTTAAATTCCCAAACAGTTTAAAATGTTTTAAACACGAAACAAAATCTATTGCTGGTCCCTACCTATATGTTAAAAGAACACAAAAAGTTAAAAAAAATGTCAACCTGTACCAGGTAATCTCTCACGACTGCAGTTCAGGTCCCGGTGACTTATGATGATTGTTTTCGAAAACAATTGTATACAAAACTTATTTTCTCGAGAAAACAATGCTTGTAAGACAACAGCCGTACTTATATATAGAAATAAACTAATTGCCGAGATTATAAAACAACAAACTGAATTGTTACGAACTAACCGAAACGTTAATTTGGTTATTTAAATTTATCTCTGTTTGCTTGTAGCTTGTTAAAAGCCTAGTTAGATTACACAAATAAAGATAAAAAAGTTCTTTCTGTTACCGCATTTCGTATGGTGTTAATGAAATTGCCAAAATTTTGCACCTTAGGTAGCAATATGCGTTTAAAAGCGCTTATTGCATTGTCTTCGTTAGGCCACTCCTATAGCGGCTTACCGGATCTTTTAAATTGATTTAAAATGATTAATGATCGCGCATCAAATCATCCATCAATTTTTTTAAGTAGAAGTATTCAGCGACGACTCGTTAAGATAATCTTGTTTCAAACATTTTACCTTATAAATGTATATTTGTCAATTAGTGGTAAAGGACATTTGATGTGACACTTGTAATGTTGCGTCCGCCATAAATCGTCGTTGTTCTTAATCATAAAAGCACCTGTAGATTTAAGGAGTTTTTTTTCAAATAAAAGCGGCAATAACCAACCGCAACGGGATAGTTAAATATGTAAACTAATGAAGGGAACCCATGGGGTGCACCTACAGTAGTTCTTGTTCTCGGTTAGTCCGTGAGTTATATAATTTTTAATTTCTAACTAAGATAATTAATAACAGTGACTGTAATGTTGGCCATCATGTAAAAGATCAATAACATTTACAAACTCATTATCAAGTCAATTTTGTTAAAATACTATTATAATTTATTCTTATAGATATTTGTTCGACTTTTATTGGATGTATAGGTGATTAAAAATCAAATTTAGATAAAAAAATATTAGTGTAAAAATCGGCGATGGCTTAACTTGTATTTTTTACACAAAAACTTAGATTAGAGATATTTAAAGTAAATTTCAATGGTTACAGATTCTAACAGTCTCAAGTTATGCCAGTAGTTCTTCAAAAACTAAAACCTACCAACGTTTAAGAAACAGGATGAAAATCAGCTTAACAAAAATCAAATTGTATACTGATTTAATTAAGTGTGGATCGTTTTTACAATTATCACAAAAACTAAAGGCGTTGCAACTTTTCTGTGTTAAAACTACGTATTGTAAAAACAAAGAAAATAACAAAAGTGTATAGTTGAACTAAAAGACGAATATGTTATATGTATATACAACCATTTGTTACGTGTAAAAATTTCATAACGTGTATATTGGTTGAATTAAAATTAGATTTTGGTTTTGGCGCCTTCTGCCGAGTTTTCTTTTACTGTCATTTCCTATCAAGACGTTAAATCGACAACTACGTAAAATGGCCGGTGGTGTGGAATATTTGAAGTAACTCTTGTTTCTAAGGACATCGCCGTTAAGGGAAATTGAATTATAATTTCATTACGCCTTTAAAGTAGTTTATTCATCACCGGGTAAGCTATTTATACCCGTTTTGTTAGAATTCTTTGGTAATTTCTTTTTTAATTTGATAGCCGTTCCGTCACGTTTTGGCTACATGTTTCGATGCATTATCGACCAATGAGGGATTAATATCGATAATTACCTTTACGAAACGATTAGTATTCTGGAAGGCCTATATTCAAACTGAAAACGAAGTCTCGACACGAAATTTGCCTTGGAGATGTTACTTTTTATACGTCAGTCGATTGCGATACCTACCTTTTAATAATTGCGAAGAACAGCATTCGATACATCGGGTTCTTATATCTAATTTTTTGTAGTATTAACACTTTTGTAGATTTCTACTTTCGTGAGTCATTGGGTTGACACGATTTGCTATTCATAATTATTTTAGGCCTACTCAACGAAGAAAACGTTTTCTTCGGGCAAATACAGAATTTTGGGCAAGTTTTATTTAATTATTATGTCGCTGTCAAAAAGGGTTACTCTCGTAATTTAATTTGTTTAACTTACGCAATTGTAATAGTAGTTTTAATACCATTTAGGTATTGTCAGTAATTATTTCTGTGATATCGCATGCTGTGAACTTTAGTTATTTAACGTGTAATTTTCTTCGCTATCGACATCGTGTAAATTTATGCATTGTGGGTTGCCGATACTTCCGGCATTTATTGATTGAGAATTTCTAAGACTTGTTGTTAATAACCTACGTTATTAAATGAAAGTTGTTATACATATTTTATCTTTCCTTTATGGTAACATACCTTTCTCTTTTATTGTGGTTACACGAACATCAGGGTAACAAGGATTACGAACCTAAAGTTCGTTGCAATCTTGGACCGTCTGTCCTGATCGAGACAGAAGTTTTACTTATAAAAGTTCTGGCGCCGTTAAATATTATTTACTTGAACCTCCCTTATCTCCGAATGTGTGAGTTGGCCTTGTAAAGTTTGTAAGACCTATAAGCTTGTAACACGTTTACCACAAGAAAAAGAAAAAAAAAGTTTAATAAGTTTTAGTAAATTTAAGTTTTTTGTATAATAAGCCGCAAGTGTATTAATAAAATTATTTTGAAAACATGTTTTCTTTATATCGGCTGTTACATTTCTACCTAAATTGAATAAAAGACAGTTTACAAGATTTGTGTAATCAAACAACGTCACAAACTACTTCATCGTCTTTATCATTAAGAAAAAGAGTATAAATATTGTGCAAATTCAGTAGAGAGGTAATTAGTAAACATGTAGGTAACTAGTGTTGTGTATACGCTAAAGTTACATAAACGTAGTTTAAGTTGCATACATATAGGATTAGAATGTACGTGTAAGTTACTTTAGTGATAGAGATAAAGAATATAAAATGGGTATGAATCTTATATAAGATAAAATAAATGTATCCTAAAATAACGTATTATAGTTAAATCCACTGTGCGTAAAACTAAAATCAACAACTAAGAAGTTGTTAGTTAGATAGTAAATATTACAAGCACAAATTTCAGAAAATGTATTTGAATTATACGCGGCATAATATTGCTAACTGTATTACGCAAGTGCAAAAATTTGTTTGTATTATTGCAGGAATCTTTATCAGGGACCAGTGGACAGTTGTTTTGTCCTATTTTAACTTTTCAGCACTGGAATACTCTAATGCTGGTTTCAGAACTATATAAAACAAATTTTCATAGCTTCATGCTATTCGTGTGTTAAATTAATTAATAAATTTAAGACCAAACGCTATCTCGTAGAAACGGAGCTACGTACGAGTAATCCACATGTAGAAAACTATGAAGTTGTTAGATAGCAAATATTACAACCTCGAATTTCAAACAAGTATTCTAGTGCTGAAGAGTCCAAATAAGACGAAACAGCTGTCCATTGGTCTCTAATGAGTTTTTGCGATTATATAAACAAATTTTTGCACTTGCGTGGTACAGTTAGGAATATTATGTCGCGTTTAATTCTTCTCTCGGGAGAGCTTAGAAACCCTAAAGAGCGCATCCCCGGGTGGCGTATAAAAAGACGCTTATCAGATGTGATGGGCAAGAGAGAAATAAAATACCTTTCGCGGACCAACAGGCATAGTGCTGGGCAGCTGCACCACTAGTAACATCAGTGAATGCCAAGAAAGCAGATACAGTGCAAGATGTATGATTTGATGTCCGGGAGGTAGAACTTTCGTACGGCATTATAACAGTGGAACGGAAGGCAACAGAAAACCAGAATACCCAGAAAATCATTAATGGCCGAGGAAGATAATATTATGGCCCTCAGTCTCTGAGGAACCTTAAATGACCAGAAAGTGCAAAGATTCCGCTGGTCAGCACTGAAAAGTTCTACATGGAATGGAATGTAAAAACCTTATATTCAGCAGAAAAATTAAGATTAAAAATAGATATTTTAGGTGTAAGCAAAATACGATTGACAGGATCAAGAGAATTAACGACGAAGAATGGTAAAAAAAATTACGCAGGAAGATGAGAATGGTGTCGAGATTCTAGTTAGCGATAATATACAAAAAGCAGTTTATAACTTCACACCACTTACAGACATGGTAATGATGATACAAATAACCACCGCACACCCCAAAAATATAAATGTTTTTTAAGTATAAGTCTCCCCGTGGATAAAGTAGAAGAAGTTATTGAAGAGTTTTAGGAGCAAATAAAAACACTGTTACAATAACTGAAAAAAGACGAGGTAACTATAATAATGGGCGATTTCAACGTCAAAATTGGCAAAGGAAAAAGTGGTCGGACATTATGGTTTAGGAACTTACCACCGAGAAGATTATATACATAAACATCACCAAGACCAACGTCAGAAAATTTAATTAAAAACCAAATCGATTACATATTGATAAACTAAAGATTTAGAAATAGTATGCTCGATGTTAAGACTTACCGTAGGGCACACATAGAATCCGACCATCTGAAACATTCAAACTAAACTAAAGCTTAAAACCCACAAAAAAAGAGTAAGAATGAAGAATGGATAAATGACGAAATAATACAGTTAATAGATAACAAAATTCCGGAAGACGTAAAAAGACGGATAAAACAGAACACGCCGCAAATACAAAAACATAAATAAAATAATTCGTCAAAAATAAAAATGGAAATTAATCGAAGAATAGATAATAGACAAGTGCCGAAAGATTGAAGAATTAGATTAAAAAATATTTAACATGCACAAGAAGATAAAAGAAGCTACCCGAACATGTAGAAAAAAACAAGTAGATTACTAATGGATGACGCTGGTAAAATACAACTTACAAACCTGGAAATACTGCATTGAAAAAATAGTCCATAATAATAGAATTCAAAATTAGATTTCAGTAAAACAAGCAAATAGACCTAGAACATGCAATAAAAATAGAGAAAAAGGGGAAAGCATTGAGACCAGACGAGCTGAGCACAGCAATAATCTAAATGTTAGTTGAAACATTGAAATAGTAACAAATCTGTTCAACGACATACATATATTTAAACGGAAAAACCACAGGATTGGCTTGCATCTACATTCATAACGTTACCGAAAGTAACCAACCCATGAAAATGTAGCAAATATATAACTATAAACTTAATGAGCTACATGTTACAAATTTTTCTTAAAATAATGCACCAGCAAATTTATAGAAAATTTTTGACATGTAAGTACTCGTAGAAAGGTACAGGGATATAAATGTAGATGTACACGCATGTTTTATTACGAGGTGTTCGACAATGTAAAACACGACAAATTATTAGAAATTCTAAGTAGAATTGGCCTAGACAATTTAACGACGTGCGAATTATAAATAATCTGTACTTTCAACAAACGGCTACTACATCGATTGACGAAGAGACTACAGAGCAACTAAAAATTCTTAAAGGAGTACGACAGCGATGTGTGTTATCCCCGCTCTTGTTCATTATATGCTCTGAAACTATTTTCAGCGAAGCACTAAAAACAAATGAAGTACTGATATAGGTATTTGTATCACTAGTCCAAAAAGTGCTATTCTGCAAGTATGCGAAGGTGTGATTGAATCTTCAAATAGCCCATGGGCGTTCCTAGTGGGACTCGTAAAAAAGAAAGATGAATCAACTAAGTTTTGAGTAGACTACAGACGGCTTAACGACGCGACGTCACGAAAAAAGACAACTACCCTTTACCAAGAATTGACGATACGTTTGACACCCTGTCAGGATCTCAGTGATTTTTCACGTTGGATTTAAAAAGTGATTACTGGCAGGTAGAATTGGAATCCAAGGATTGCAAAAAAAAACAATTTTTACGATTGGAACTGGTTTGTAGCAGTTCACTGTGACGCCCTTTAGCTTGTGACGTGCTTGGTTTACCTAGACGACGTGATGGTAGATGTTCAAGTGGTCTTCAAACGACACTCCAAGAGCTTCTCCACGTAAGGACACTATTAAAAATGTTGCTTTCTGCTTGTTGCTCCAACCATTATCTGTAGCTGCGGCTTCAAACTGCTTGTAGTAGGTTGACTATGAAACTTTACCATCAAAATTTAGAGCTACAACTTTAAACTTGTGAGTGGTTTCTTCTCGATGATCCATTATTAAATCTTCGTTCGTGACGCTTCCTTCACCATGGCCATTCATTTGGTTCAATCTTCTTTTAAGCAGTTTAATTCTGTCTTCTAATTTGCTCTCTATTGCTTCTATTTTCTTATTCATATATTATTTTAGTTTTACTAGAACCTCGCTTATTTCGTCTCTTAAATTTAACATATCCGCTTCAGTTTCCTCTTGAACAATTTTGGTTTGATTTTCTATGCTCGTTTGTATTTTTTCATTCAACTTCTAGAATTTTCCTCCATTTTTCTGGGTATGTTCGGACGGTTTCTCTTCGATATTTCTGGAATTTTCTTTCATTTTCTGAGAATTTTTGTAAAACGTTTCTGTCATTTTTTTAGAATTTCCTTCCATATTTTTATTCATTGATTTTTGGTCATTTTTTGTTGATTCGAGAAATTCAAATAACTTTAAATCCATTTTAACTGCTTACTAATGCGTCACCGGCATAAATTAAAACACGAATAAAAAGGTTGATAAAACAAATTTTAATAACGCTCGATTATCTTTATAAATACACTACTTTAACGAACTGGAACACTATATATACAAACACACACGATTACGTATTAATCACACAAGGATTTTATTACGGGAGCGATATTACATTACTGATATTTACACAAAAAACGCGAACTCCACAATGACACCAACGTAACGAATTTTAAAATTAATTTATTTATAACGAAATATTCACACGTTTATAACTACACGTAACTAATTAAATCTAACGATATTTAAGAATAACACGTACACTAATTTATATATTACTATCACTAGTATGCACTTTTTAATTTTATCTAAAACTGATACTTTTTTATGTTAACAACACGTACGCGACGTATTTATGTTTTATTAGCACTTTATTTATCTTCACACGCGTTAATCACTTATTTATTTTAAACCGACAAAATCTTCTCGCTTCAATTTAAAAAACTGACCTATGATTCCCACTTCAAAACGTATACAATTACGACAATACATGCATGTCGAAGAGAGTTTAAGTACTTAGAGCGCAGTCCAACATTAGTGTGATGTTTTGTAGAAACGCTAATGATGAATCAGTGCCTGCTTACATCATTTATAAGACTGAGCGCTTGTGGACCACTTGGTTTGAAAATGGTCTTACAAAGTGCACGATATAACAAGACTAAGCAAGAGTGGATCGATGGAGCTACTTTTGAAGATTGGTTCTCAGCCCACCTACTTTCAGTCTTACAAAGACAAGAAAAAAAGAAAATAGTTGTCATAAGAGACAATCTTAGCTCACATGTGAGTTTAAATGTGGTGAGGTTTTGTAAAGCTAATGACCACTTTGTATGGTTGCTTATCAATTCTTCACACTTTACTCAGGCTTTAGATCTAACCTATTTTAGGCCTCTTAATATGAAATGGAGACAAGTCCTAACCCAGTGAAAGCAGTTTGTTTGGATGAATTAGAGCCTAATATAAAGCAAAATTTAAAGTCTGGTTTCAAGAAGACCAGCATACATTCAATTGACAAAAAAGAAGTTTTAAAACGTTCACCTTTTACAAATACGTCTATTAATTTGAAACTGCTAAGAGGTACGTTCATCCACTAATTGGAATTAAAAAGACAAGAAATTGTCAAACCCCGATTGATAAAAAGACAAAAACAGCACATGTTATTATCCAGTATGAAGAAAAGAAGAAAAAACAGAAAGATGAAAACAGAAAGAGAACAAAAATGGAAAGCGAAAAGAAGAACCAGAAAAAGAAATGAAAAAACTTGAAAAAATTCGTCAGAAAAATTTGAAAAAAAAATGAAAAACTAAAACTTTAAAGAGGAAAAATACAAAAAAAAACTGGAAACTTTCCTCAACAGATGAAGAGATTGATTACAGCTTCATTTCATCAGGTCACCTCAAGACCAGCCTCCAAGTAGGGAATTTTGTTGTTGTAGAATGGAATAAGCTTAGGTTTTCAGGGATAGCTGTTGATGTGACAGAAGAAGGAGCTGTTGTTGAGTGCATGAAACGCTCCAGCAAGTTTTGGATGTGGCCGACAACTCTTAATTCTACAAATGGTTTTCTATTAATAAAATTATTCAATTTCTAAAACCAATAAAAAGAGAACTGTTTTTTATCGGCAATTTGTGAGACATTAACTAGGTCTCACACACATTTTTACAACATTTTAATTTATACGTGTTAAACAAATATGTGTAACTGAAACTTTATATAAGTAATATTTATTTTTCTTTTAAATAAATATATTTTCTTATAAACCTTAAACCAATACTAACAATAATATCGTTATAATGTTACAATACGAAACGAAACGATTTTAACAACTTTGATCATTGAACTTCTGAACTAAGTATAAAAGAATTCGCATGTTCGGGGTAATCAAACATTAGTCGTGTTCGGAAGCGGATACGAGTAATAGCCATAATTTTTCGAAAATCAATGCAAAATTTATAACCTTTTCGATCTATAACTACTGGTGAACACCAAGAAGTACTACAAGGTTCGACAAATCCTTTTCTAATAATCGATCTAACTCAACGTGCATTGCTTCTTAAACTTATGGCGAATATTGATAGGCCTTCTGTTAATAGGACAGCTATCTTCAACTGTTTCAATATTATGAACCAAGTTAGGAGTAAATTCTATAGACCATTCTACCGTTTCTACAGCTTCCTTACTTATTTTATCCAAAATTTCCTTCTCAGACGAATTAAAAGGAAAAATACCATAACTAGGTTGTTTGTGATTATCAGGCACACTTGAAAGAAATTCAAATTGATTTGAGGATCGTTCTCAAAGCACCATGTATCCAAGTGCAAATTGGTATATATTTTCAATTTTGAAATGCTATCTAAACCAAACAATGACGGTACCGATAACAAGGGTAAATGAAAGAATTGGAAAGTAAATTTCCGTTTCCCAACATACACTGAGATAACAAAAACTTCCGTAACTGTTGTAGTATCTGAGTTTGCTGACTCAAGGAAAAATGGTGCAACCCTAGTAGGTTTGTATCCAAACGATAAAAGTGTGGCATCCGCGTCTTTCCCTACATAAGATAGACTAGAACCACTATCAAATACTACGAACAATGTTTTGGATTCAATATGATCCGCTAACAATACTTGAAGAAACCATTGTTTAGCTATTGGCTTTAATCTATAAATTTCCGATTTGGGAAGTAGAAGCATTCATAACTGTTATTGCATTAATTATTTGTGATGAGTTATCCAACGAATGTGCATATAATTTTGACAAACTCCAACTGTCAACAAAAATTTCCGAATTACTACAATTATTAACTACGCTACTATTTACAATAAGACTGTGAGAACCTGAAGTGGAAATCTGGCCGGTTTTAAAACTAGACCTCCTAACTGGTTTTTTAGATTACAATTAGAACATCTCAATTTAGTAATTCCTAGTTTTCCACATGAATGACAATGTAAATTTTTTTTTTGGTGACATATTGATTACGTCAGAAAAAAACAGAATGTATCATATTTGTTACTTTGGGCCATTCTGCACTAAAAATAGGAATGGTATGAAATTTAATGTAATAGACACTTAATACAATAATATTATAAAGAACAAGTAATTATAATCCATGCCTAACAATTTTTCTTAGCTATGCATTGTCATAAAACAATTCTTTTTCTTCGTTAGGCATAAATGTATCTTACATTTGATACAATAAAATGATGTAAGTCCTTTGCAGCCTGGCAGTTTACACCTTTGGCGATCTTCCTTCACTATAGTGAAATGTCCAATTCCATCTCTTCTTATCTCCATTGCTGGAATTGGTTTAGTTGGGCCTCTTTTCGCCTTTTTTTCCAATTCGTTCGAAATTCGATCTATTGATGGCCTCCCTCTTTTTAGGACGTTTCTATTTCTATTGCACAAAACTTCCGCGATTTGAGATTTGAAAGATAACAAATCAACTATGTTGCGTTTACTATAAGAATGTAAATTGCAGTCTCGACGATATAACAACCAAGAGTTTACTACAGTCACATCGATAAAATGGAAAAAGAATTTGAGGTAGTATTTCTTTGATCTAATGTGTATTCGGTAATATGCAATTAGACCATCTAACAGGTCTACACCTCCCATGAATGAATTGTAAGTAGTTACAATATCAGGACATTGTACTTGAACATATTGTTTTTTTTGTTTATCAAAGCGTTTTACAGTTGTTCTTGGCTCTGCAGCTGCAAATGATGATGCAAGCACAACAGGTTTATTGTCAAACCACTTCACTGCTCTAAGATTACACCCACCAA
This sequence comes from Aquatica leii, assembly GCA_035610365.1. Lineage (NCBI taxonomy): Eukaryota > Metazoa > Arthropoda > Insecta > Coleoptera > Lampyridae > Aquatica > Aquatica leii. The sequence goes on along the minus strand of CM069436.1, from coordinate 78,319,034 downwards.
TATCAGCTTCACACTCTTCCATACTCCCCGTCCTTTTCTTTTCATTTCTTTGTCGGATGAGAATGTTGTACCTAATCCTTGAAATCGTGGAAGGCGTATAGTTCCTAAACAATAGATTCCTACGTTGTTTAGTACACGGAATAAATCAGGCGAGGAAAACCAATTATCAAAGAATAACAGAAAATTCTCGTTTCTTGGTACAATAGTTGATAAATTCACAACTACATTGGAACTCGCTCCAATATCCGGAAAATCTGGATTTGAGTTTATTTTTCCTGTGTAGATATCAAAATTATAAACAAAACCTTTTACGTCACATAGAGCAAAAATCTTATAGCCCCATTTATGTGGTTTCTTCGGATTATACTGACGAAGCCCACTTCGTCCTTTGAACGGGACTATTTGCTCATCTACACATAAATGTTGCTCCATTGGTACTTTATTGAATTTTTGTTTTAGGTGCTCAATAAATGGCCTCACCTTGAAAAGACGATCTATATTGTTGACATCAATTTCGTTGTTGTCATTCATATGCAAAGAACTTTTTATTTGTTCGAATCTGTTACGACTCATTATTTCACCTATTTGTGGTATTCTTGTACTTTGTGCCCAATACATTTTTGTTCTTGGCAAATGGTATATTGACATGTACATGCAGATCCCTATAAACCGTTCCATTTCGGCAGTTGTAACTGAAAGCGGTTTATTGGTATTTTGTTGAATGGAGTATACATTAGACTGGTCTACTAATAATTTGATCAGTTCTTCGTCAAAAACATTTCAAAGTAAGTTATTGGACTATCCACTTCACGAACATATTCCAACTTGTTCAACCAAACTGGCTTCACTTTAGCACTATTTTCAGGAAGCACGTGAGTCCATTGTATTTTTGTCTTTCTTCTTTGAGTCTGGTTGTTTGAGGAAATATTTTCTGTCTCAGAATCTGTTATATAATCAGATCCAGTGTCTGAATCCGCAGAAAAACTCTCCAATTCCTCAACGAAATCAGGATCATCATCACTATCATCAAGGCAACTGTCATCGCTGTCAACAGGGGGTACACAAACACGTTTTTTGTCCATCTAGAAATAAAACCAACGTATTATCATACATAGAATGTGTACCATTGTCTCATATATGATACACTACGATCACTCATTGTGTACCACAGTAACAAATTTGATACAAACATTTATTAGGCCGTATCCAAAAAATCTGACAAATTTTCACATGATTTTTTATCATTAATTGTGGTTGATTGTATATAGAACTAAGATTAATATAAAAAACAACGACTTACCTTTTTTTGTACAATATAATCCGCCACTAAAGTTCAATGATATGATAAAGAACAGAAAACTTAACCACCTACACTTAAACTAAGCTACCTTGGTTTATTAGTTATAGATGCCGCCACATGGCACGTTTAATAATATGAAATGATGTGTAACAAATAAGATACACTGGTCCAAAGTGGTTCAATTATTAATTTTGTGTTAAAATATGGTTAATTTTAGGATTGTAACATATTTGATACATTGGTACAAAAGAGGTTAAAAGAGGTAAAATTTTGGTTTTGGGGATGAATCGTTGGTCGCAATTAAGAAGTACCGGGTACTGAGATGTAGTTGAGTGGTTAGGGTATTTTTACCCTATCGTTATGTATTACCGCGGAAGTTAGTTGGAACCGTGAAAATTAAGTGTAGTGGTGGAAAAGTTTGATTTTCCAAATTTCGTAATTTACGGTTTAAATAGACTTCATGGTTTCCAAAAATAAACAATCACGTTCGAGGGATTTAATGTCGATGTGTTATGTGGAAAAATCCTAATTTCACCGTTGTGCGGTTATAAATTAAATTGTGAAATAAATCTTCCGCCGGTATTCTATTGTTTGGGGGTCCCACCGAGCTTGTATCCGACTACGGTACACCTGGAGCGACCGGAGTTTAATCTAATTACGTAGCTTTCGGAAACCACTGTGGCCCACAGTTCACCTGGAATCTACAATTAAGTAAAGGTATTTAACGAATTTGTATTACCGTGTAGTGAACCGCGATTGATATGAAGTAAAAGCTTTGATTTGAGCCGATTGAATTACGGCTAACGTTAAATATTTCAATTAACACTTAAAGGTGTTTGCGTGAAGTTCGATTTAATTAATTTTGTTTTGTGCGTATGTAAAAGTAAATCTTATTCACGAAAAAGAGATAATGTAACGAAATGTAAACTATAATTTGTTTGAACGTTTAGTTCGAAGCAAAGTTTCGAACGTATATTTTATAACTTGTGTATTTTTAGTTTAATTGAATTGTTTATTACTTATGCGGTCAAGGCCTTGAAGTTTATTTTTATTAGGTTTTATTTGAAAAAGACGAGTTAACGCTATTTTTTTTTTGTATTATTTTTCTTTTATATATTAATTTTGTATTCAGATTGTTTTTTTTGTTTTGTCTTACTTATTTTTATTTAATTTCTTTTAATCAAATTTGTTTAATATTCATTATTACTTATTTTTTTTTATTCAATCAATAAATGTTAAATTGTTAAACTGTAAAGAGCTTTTATTCATTCAGCTGCCGCGTACGTTATTTTTGTTTTTAAGTGTATTTCAGAATAGTTACAACTCAAGGTAAGTTCCGGGGTTGTAACCAACCAGATGAGCTTTCGGGTTATCAGGGGTCCGGAAGCTACGATCATCGTGACCTTGATTGGCGCCCTAACCGATTTTTGAGTCTTTTACCGTTTTAGTTCGATTTTATGTCGATCTCGTTTCCAATTTATCACGGAATTTTAAAATATAACCCACCCCTTCTCCATTGAGCTAGTGGCACAACATCATTTATGTTACCTCATTTCAGGCAGTGACTTTGTTTTACTTTGGCATGTAACACATTACTAGCTTGTAATGTGTTTAATTTAAAGAAACGTTAACAATAAGGGCGTTAGTTTCCTTAATACGTTTGTTAGATAGTATTCGTCAAGCTAAATATTTTTCAAAAATAGATTTTGAATAGTCGATTGTATTGACTAGTAAAATCAGACAATGTATCAATTGTTAATGACTCAGATTGATCATAGATTGCTTAAATATTTGCAAACAAATCTTCTCTTTTGCTTTTTAAAGCTACTAGTAGAATATCTTCCTTAACCATTATGGCAATTTATACAATTCTAACAAATGATAAAATTTAATTTAAAATATAAATTAAAAACTATTTCTATTACACGAAGATGTCGAGCGTGCTCGGGCGCCAAATATATAACCGATACTAACAATAGTATCGTTATAATATTACAAAACAAAACAATTTAAACAACTTTGATCATTAAACTTCTGAACTAAGTATAGGGAAATTCGCATGTTCGGGTAACAGATAATCAAATAAAAAAAATAAGTCATAAACGATTCAAATATGTACACAAATATAATTTACAAGTTTATAAACAATGCAATAAAATAAAATAATTATCTCAATCAATAAAATAACCTTGTCGAACCAATATTTTTAATTTTCAATTAATGACATGTTTCGGCCTTAATTAATAAACGATGGGCCATCTTCAGATACTACAAAAAATATATAATTATATATCCGGTCATAATAAATCTTAGAGTTAAAGATAAAATAATTATCGTTTCAATGAATGAACTAATAATTAGTCTTCTACATTTAAAACAAGATCTCTGCTTTTCACAATCTTATAAACTAAATTATTTACAAAAAGTTACAATGATACCAATTTATACAAAATCATTTTCGACCTATACGATTTATCAAGAAAATCTAACTTTTCAAATAACTATGCGTTGCTTTACAATTAAGACCAAAATGTTATAACGGCATATTATTATTAATTTTTACTTAACAATAACAAAAGCAATGGTGAAGAAATGCAATTAATGTGCATACTTTAAAACTTGCAACTAATAAACTAACGAAATTCATACCTCTGTATGCGATAATTTGACAAGGTCATATTTGAAAAGATTTTTTTGGACAATACGATACCAATGGAATTTTACAAATCTGTAGATTCTAGAAAATGTAAATTCTTCAATGATAACGAACGATTTGTAGCGATAAAGGCGACTCCTATCTATGCTACTCGATATCTCAAGTTAGTTACTATTAATTAATATTTTTGTAATAATTATTTAAACGAAATTTCAAATACGATTATTAAATCAAAACTATTAATTCATGACACCATTTTATTTCTATTAAACGAGTCATGTCAAATTACAATTTTCGACAATCAATATGCGATCCAAACGATTTTCGATAACCAAATCATGGAACCGTTTTAATTATTTTAAGAAAGTTTAAGAACTTTCAACAACGTGTGTATTTAACGAACGGCACAATTAAAAAGAAAGAACAAGTGCGTGTTGCCCATGACGTATTTTCGACATTTACGAGATTGCTATTTAACATAAAATTTCCACCTCTCCAATCCTTCAAAATTTTTTCGTTTTTTCTTTATTCTGTTTGTGTAAATTTTATTAAATGCTTTTCTATAGATCTATGCGATTATTATCAAAAACTTAAGATGGTCGATATAATTGAAATTTTCAACAAAGTCTAAAGCTTTTAATTTTGACCACACGTATTATTTGTTTTCTTTAATTTTCACTTTTGATCTGAAAATCATTACTCGTGTGATAAAGTTTTTGCAGTTTTTCAATTTTGATCTGTTTGTGGATATCCATTCTTTAGAAATGGCGATACTTTCCTGTTTAATTACAAATGAAAGTGACTAATTAAGGTTTTAAAACCCGAATTTTGTTCACGCCAGTAATTGCGCTTAAAATTAATTGATGTCTTTTTAACATTTAGGTTTATATCAAATCAAAACGATTTTACATAAATTATGACTAATTAATCATTAATTAAATTCGTTACCATCAATTTTAGAAGTTCGGGGTATTTTATCTGTACAACAAATCTGCCTGTGCGTATTAGTAAGCATCAAATATTACACGAATTAAAAATAAAATATGTAGAATTTGCAAAAAAATCCCAGAAATTAAATTAAAGTAAAAATGATATTATCTACGTTACTACAATTGTTATAAGATTTAATTGGAATATTATATAGGTATATTTGATCAAGCTGATCCATGTGCTATACAAAAACAAATATAAACACAACAAAGAGAATTTATGTACAGAAAAAGTTAAAACAGTTAATAACTAGGAATGTACAGTACTGAAGATTAAAAATATATACGAGAAGATAAAAAATGTTAACAATCATAAACGTTTTAATAACCGAGTTTGAGAAGAAGCAAAAGGTCGTCTAAGAAATATTTAAAAAAATACATATATACCTACACGACAAGAATATTATAATTATTAGACTGTTAATTGAAGGTTAATTAAAATTCAAACGACCACACAAACTTTCTTAAAACGCTATTATTTTTCATTACGGTATACTAAAAAATCTACAACAAAAATAAAATTCAGATAATAAAATGAATTATAGTTACTACTAACAATGAATAATAGTTATCATTAATAATTTTCCGATGATTAAACAAGTTTGGTATAAAATATGTGATGTATAGATACAAAGATTTACTTTTTATAAGAATGACAGAAACGGTTATAATATAAATTAACAATAAATATTACAAAATATCGTTTCGTAGCTTTAGGTAAACGTCGAGTTTTGATTTTGCAGTTGATAGGACCTAAAACAAAACCATCTCAATGTTTTGGTTTTTGACGCAATTAGCTTACATAATTGCATCATATTATAATTACTCAGAAACGAATTAAAATCGTATGTTTTAAGTCAGAATAAAAATATGCAAAAAGTATATATTCTAACAAATTTAAAATTTTGTTTTAACTAGTTACACTATTATCGATTATTGTACTACACGTAACTAATTTTAGAAAACTAAAACCCAATGCAACAAAAACTAATAAAATTTATTGTTAACAAAGTTTAATAAAATCACCAAACACTTACAAATAATTTATACAGGCTGGTGACTTGGAAATCGCAGCATAGAGATTTCATTGCAAAATCTTAAATTCTGAATTTTTAATTATTTTAGAAAAAAAGTGTAAACAAATATTTTATATAGAAAAAAAATTCTTAGGACCGATTATACAGTGAAAACGTGAATTCAATACGCCCTCTCATAACGCCCTGGTCGTTATGTACTATATGTTTCTCTATTTCGACATAAGAATTAGCGATTCTTACACTAAAATCCGTGTAAGAATAAGCAAATTCTTACACGAATTTTAGTAATGTTAGTTTTTTTAAAGTTGGTATCTCTGCATCGTAAGTTCACGTTACACGAAAAAGAAATCAAAATTATTGAAACTTAACAATTGACATTCAAAGTTTGATGCCAAAATAAAATAAAAACGTCCTTTTAATTCAAAGTTATTTACTTATAAAGGTATAATAACATTATTTTATATGAGATTTTATGTTAACACATAAATTTCAATATGCCAAAGTGTAAGTGTTGCCAATTCAATAAAATATAAAAGTTTCCCAATGTTGTTTTAAAATTAAAATTATACGAAAAATATTAAATATTGTATCGAAATAGAGAAAATAGTATAAAGCACACGTCATAGAATACGTTTCAATCACTCGACCGCTTTATAAACTCGCCGCTGCGCGGCTCGTGTATGAAGCCCGGTCTCGTGATTGAAGTGCGTTCATTCTGTAACTTGTGTTTTAATATACTATTACGTATCTCGTATTAAACTTTAACTGTCAGAAAATTTCAACCGGCATGATTAATTTTTCTCTTACATTAGCATATACAGGGTGTAACAAGTATAACTAACAATCTTTTAATAGGGGCTAGATATGGTAATTTCCAACAAATTTTGATCATAAACATGTGGTCTAGTATTTCATCAACTTTTCTTAATTTTTTTGTTATAATTAGATGTAATTACGGACCTGGTTGTTCGTTGTAAGAAAACGTGATATAAAATGATTGAAACTGTGACAAGTTTACTATTAAGTGTTAAGTTTCTGATGACAAAATAAACAACACTTAAAAGATATGATGTCGTGCTAAGTTCAAGGTTATTTTAAATTTACTTTATGATTCATAATAACAGCAGAAAAAAGTAAAGTAACAATGTCAATCAGTTATTTTGAAGTCATAAATGTAGAAGTTGCAAAGTGGATTTAGTAAATAATACGAAAAACTATGAAACTAAATTGAACAAATAACAAAATTAAATACCGAATACCTAACTACAAAAATAATTTATTCCATTTAAAATATCTTGAAACAAATGAAAATCGAATCAACAGTAACGCACAACCGAAGTAGAGACAATGACTTCTGAATGGCTAAAAAAAGAAATTTTAGCTACATAGTCTTATTATTATGTTTTCTGTAATCTACATAAAACTAAGCAAAACAATCTTATCGCATTCTTGCACTTTGTACGTGTTGTTTACTACTAAAAGATAATGAATTTGGTTATGGGCTTTTCTTCCTACGAATTTACGTTTTATGACAGGGCCGTCCTTAGATTTTAATATTAATTTTTCACAAAAACTATAAGGAATGAATCTTATGTTTATAATGCAAATATGATCTAAATCATGACAGCTATCGCCCATTGAAAGGTTACACTGGTCTGCATGAAAATCGGCCCTGATACCATTCTTGACGATTCTTATGTAAAATGACCTCCTGAATCCAAAAATGAGCTCCGTTTTTACCCATCACCCACCTATTTTGGGGGGATCCCATTTTTATTTTATTTTTTGCATTTTTTTTTTAGAATTTCAACTTATAGCCGTTAAACATCCCAAAGCAGGTAATAAAATTTATACTAAAGAATATGGCAAAAGTTTTGCTATAAAATGTATATAGAAACAACAATAAAATACAAATATATAAGAACAGTAAAAAATATCAATAAACAGTTAGGCAGATTTACTGCACGACGCTGGCGATCTCAATACCACATGCAGGTTTGAACAGGAATTTTCGACAGGCTTGAACTTGCATTACTTTTCTCATTATAGTATATTACATTGTTTGCTTAACTGCTTCGATCAGTACATCTATAGCTGTTGCAGAGTTAACTTGTCGACGTTTTAAACGTGCTGGATTTTGTGTTCATTTTTGTTCATCTGTGTAAAACAGTAACACTACTTTTACTCCGGGGTTTTTCAAGTGACTAAGTGTGATTTGTGGTTAATGTCGGGCGTTGAATTACTGTTTAATTATGCCACGCGATTGTGCAAATCATCCCGATAGCTTCTGCTATGTCTGCGGGGAATTAACTTTAAAAGCGCAACGAAAACCCCTTTCTCCGCTTGTTAAAACAGCTTATAAATTGTACTTTGATTGTCAAGTTGGCGACCAAGACAAGACTTGGGCTCCATCAGTTTGCTGTACGACTTGTTACAGTAGTTTGACCAAATGGCTTAAAAGTACCCGTAAATCAATGCTATTTGCTGTGGCCATGGTTGAGCGTGAACCTCGCTGTCATCTTACAGATTGTTACTTTTATATGACTTCCACCGTCGGGTTTTCGAGCAAAAGTAAGCATACAATTCAGTATCCCAATATTCCGTCAGCTCTAAGACCTGTTCCTCATAACGATACTTTGCCAATCCCAGAGCCACCAAACACTTATACTCTAGAGCCGGAAATTGATTTAAAAGACTCTGAGCCACAACCTGGGGCTTCGAATGATACGTTCAATGATAATGAAGAGTATTTCGCAGATTTAGTTTCTCGGCAACCTCACCTCCTCACTCAATCGAAATTAAATAATCTTGTCAGGGATTTGCAGTTACCCAAGACTAAATCTCAGCTCCTAGGATCGCGACTTCAACAGTGGAATCTCTTAGAAAAGGGAGTAAAATTCTCTTCTTACAGGATCGTACAAGACAGGCCTCTGCGAGAAAATGTTATTCCTGGTCAGAAAAATGTCGCCCACAATCCTTTGGTTCCGAAGGAAAATATTTATTTACCACCTTTACACATCACACTTGAATTGATCAAGCAGTTTGTGAAAGCAGTGGACAAGACAGGTGGCGCATTTCAATTTTTGAAAACTAAATTTCCTCGTCTTAGCGAAACTAAAATCAAAGAAAGCGTTTTTGTTGGTCCTCAGATTAGACAACTCTTCCAAGATTCGACGTTTATTGAACACCTAAATCGAAAAGAAAAACGAGCTTGGCTTGCATTTCAAAACGTTTGTAAGAACTTCCTGGGTAACCACAAAAGTGAAGATTATGTCGCTCACGTCGAGGAACTGCTTTTAGCGTACAAGAACATATAATGTAACATGTCTCTTAAAGTTCACTTCCTTCACTCGCATCTGGACTTTTTCCCTGAAAATTTAGGAGCAGTCTCGGATGAACACAGAGAACGGTTTTATCAAGACATCGCTAAGCTGAAGAAGAGATTTTCAGGGAAGTGGAATGCAAGCATGTTGGCGGAGTACTGCTGGTTTTTGAAACGAGAGCTGTACCTCAGGGTATAAAAGGAAAGCAAGCACCAAGTAACGATGAATATTGTTTTATTTATTACTCTTTATAGCTAAAATAGTTCTTTTTCTCATTTAAATTAAATTCATGTCTATATATTTATTATTATAATTATTATTATCGTTCGATAGATAAATTATAATTAATTTATCGAAAAGTGGTAAAATTAGAGATTTGGGGCTCCCTCGAAAATGGTGGGTGATGGAAGAAAACGGAAGACATATTTGGATTCAGGACGTCATTTTACATAAGAATTACCCGGAATAGTGCCAGGGCTAGATAAAAAATTTTTTTTTGCAGACTAGTGTTATTAGCTATACCTGTTACACCCTGTATATTAAGTTATCTAAATTTTCCAAGTAACCCCTTTCGAAAACAAAACAATATAAAATATTAAAATACTTGTTTTAAATGTAACCTGGCAATCAAAGAAACTCATAATTAGTGTGCAGGCGTGAAGTACGATCACTAAGCTGTTCACCAGAATGACATTCTAAGTAATTGTTCAAAAAAATTAATTTTACATCGGGCAATTAAGGAAAACTATTCAAAATAATAACATATCAATGTTAAGTATTATGTTTGACTAGTGGACTAATTAACATTACTAAATATAAATGTTCATATTCGTATGATTCAGTTTTTGTTACTTTTTATAACCATTAATTTCTTAAAAGAAAAGTAAAACAAAGAATTAAAGTATTTCTTTATTCGAAAAATATTTGTTCGATGATTATTTAAAATTGGCACTTTTCTGAAAATTACCCGTTAACTATATTGTTGTGTAAATAAATTTATTGTTCTTATGCAATGACTAAATATTCATATTATCCAGCGATACCTACGTATTAATGTATATTTTTTAGACATATGTTTTTGCTGTTCATGATTGTACTATTTGGAATCTGTCGAATCGGGTACTTACTTAACGAGTACTATTTCCGACATAAAACCATTTATTAATTTCACTTTTTCTTGCGTAACAAGAACATAATTTAATAATCAATCATAAACGTAAATACGGAAATGACATTGTATGTAAAGGGATGGTGCCATGAGTGGGACAAGTATTTAATGGAACAGTCGAGTTTTCTTCCAAACCATTGTGAATTATAGCTCATACCTGTGTTACATAGATGGTAGCACTTGTGCTTTAAATTTTGATATATGTTTAGTGGTGTTATGTGGTTTCTTTTTTACAGTAGCTTAAAACGTGGTTTTTGGGTGTGAAATGTAACTGTTTGTGTTCTAATTAAGAAATCGTTTTTACAAAAACTATTGGGAGTTTTGTTCGTTTTAGACTTGAAGGGTATATACATCGGCCCTCTGATTATAGTCGCTGCTATTTAAAGGTAAATATTTGTAAACTATCAATATATTTCAATGAATTGAGTGGGACAGTGTTCCATTCAAGACACCACTCAATACTCAATATTTAATTAGTTTCAATTTATTTATTGAATTTCAGTCCGAGTATGGTTCCTAAGGAGAAAAAAATATCCCGAGCGACGTCCGATGTGATGAAAGAAGCTGTGAAGGATGTCATTAATAACAAATTATCAATTCGTGTGGCTAGCGACAAATACAATATTTCAAAATTAGCTCTACATCAAGCAGTAAACAATGCTCGCAAACTTCAGGATGTGCAACAGCTTCAACATGAACCAAATATTGGGATCAGGCGTAATTTCTCCCTAGAGCAGGAAAATGCTCTAGTGGATTATTTGATAACTGCGTCGAAAACGTGCTACGGTATAGGTCACATGGGTCTCCGACAGCTTGCGTACAAATACGCTCAAAGATTAAACATTTCCTTCCCCAAAAAATGGGACGCAGAATTAAAAGCAGGCTTAGATTGGCTCAAGCACTTCAAAGCCAGGCATAGAAGTCTGTTGTCGCTAAGAAAACCAGAGAAAACAAGCTTAAGCCGAGCCACTACTTTCAATCCGACCATTGTTGGTAGGTTCTTTGATAACTTGGAACGTGTAATGGAGAAGCACAAATTTACTACTAGCCGCATATTCAACTGTGATGAAACAAGTCTTCTCACAGTTACAGATCCACCGAAAGTGTTTTCCCAAATGGGCTTGAAACAAGTTGGGCAAGCAACCTCCGCAGAAAGGGGGACGTTAGTAACGATGTTGACATTTGTAGGAGCGAACGGTAACACTATTCCACCAGTATTCGTGTTTTTCAGAACAAACTTCAGAGATTTTATGCTCCACGGTGCTCCACCAGAAAGTTTTGGGCTTGAAACAAATATGGTTGAATGACCAAATAGTAATTTTTTTTGGAATTCAAACATTTTGTCAAACATACGAAGCCAAGTCAGGAAGAACCAATACTGCTATTGCTCGATAATCACAAGTCCCATATTAGCCTGGATATCGTCACTTATGCCAAAAGCCACCACGTGGTTTTGTTAACATGTTCCCCACACTGCAGCCATAAACTGCAACCGCTCGACGTTTCAGTGTACGGGCCTTTTAAAACCTATTTCAAAACTGCTCAGTACGAATGGATGCTATCCAACCCGGGCAAGACATTCAACATTTATCAAATAGCAAGCGATGCTAACAAAGCGTACTTGAATGCATTCACTTCCAAAAATATTCTTAAAGGTTTTTTGTCGAGTAGAATTAATCAGTTGAACCGCCTCATCTTTCAGGAATCTGATTTCATGAGTTCTTTTGTAACGGACTATCATTTGCCGTCAACTAGTCATCAGCCAGATGAGCCGGTGCTAGAGCCATCACATGCCAGAACTGATAAGGACTCCTTGTCCACATTAGTAACAGTAACAACTGAGTCAGTTCAAGCATTTCCGAAAGCTTCAGAGAGAACAGAAGTTAGGAAAAGTAGAAAAAGAGGCAATACACGGGTATTAACAGATACTCTAGAAGTAAACGTAATAGAAGAACAGCACCACGCCAAACTTAGGAAGAATAGTTTGAAAAAATCTGAAAAGCAATGCAAACGGAAGATTTTAGAAGAAAGTAGTGATGACTCCAATGTGGAAGACTTTGAGTTGCAAGAGTCAGATCAGAGTCCCATGGAAAGTCACAGCGAAAGTGACAGTAAGGATATTAATAGTGAAATCTTGAAAATAAATGACTATGTGTTGGTAGATTTTTCGACGAAACAAAAACAAACTGTCTTACATAGGTTGCATCCAAAAAGTTTGAGGAAACTGCGACTTCGAAGTTAAGTTCTTCAGAAGATTTGGTAACTCGAATAAGTTTTTTTTATCAACCTGAAGATGACATTTACAAATAAATACGTATATTCCTAATGACAATGTCATTTAAGTGTAACTGGTAAAATTTTCGGATACAAAAAACAAAGAAACTGTCCCATTCATAGCACTGCTCCCCTAAATAAATGCTCATGTTTGATTGTATAATTCCACGGATATTAACAAGTCATATACAGAGGACATAGATACTAGATTCTAGAGATAGGCAACACACTATACTACAAAGCAAATGTACAAAATAAAAAAATATATGGTTTTTAAATTGAAATTGTAAATATAAAATTGATGTAAATAACTAATCTATATATATAAAAATGTTATGTTGGTTTGTGTACGCTTCAAAAACTCAAAAAGTTCTGCACCGATTGAGTTGAAATTTTAACATGATATAAAATCCGCATCAAGGATGGTTTTTATATATTTTTTGCATCAGTCACATATCTGCGACCGCGAGAAAATAGTTTTTTTAACGATCAGCTGTGTAATAATGACCGCGCCATCTGTCATAAGCGATGAAAACACTCGCTGACAATCGAATATAATAATGACGTAGTCACATGAGAAACAATTTCGTTCCTAATTACATTGTTTATTTACAAAAAAATTTGCATCTGATTCTGATTATTATACAATCTGAATTAAATATTCACTTAAATCAAGAATTTTTAATAGTGTTGTGATCGAACTGCGCCTTTCACCAAATCGTAAGTAGAGGTTATATTTTATATCCAAAATTGACAGTAAAAATATTATTAACTGACAGGCAAAATAAGAGGACTTATTATAATTCAAGTGGATTTCTAACAGAAGTGAGTGGTTATATCTTTTTTATTACATCTAACACGTGGACGTAATTATATTATTTATTTTGGATTAACCTCACTTTTAATGTATATAAATATAATTACATTAAAACTAGCAATTATTAATTAATACGAATGTCAATATAGTAAACATCAATTAATTTCAATAATAAAATCAAATAAGATAACAATTAAATGTAAAACAGTTCAGTTAGAAAATGAAAACATAAAACATTTTTCATAATTTTCTTATATTTTTCGTTTTTAATAATTTACGGTTGTACATTGTGTTGTTTTTCTTGGATTTTCTGTAACCTTATATACTGAGTTTGCAAAACAGAAGTATGTTTTTAATACTCTTATGAAAGTATCAAATGATGAAACTGGCGGGATTTACTTCTTAGATGCACCTGGTGGTACAGGAAAAACTTTTTTGATTTCTATATTATTAGCAACAATTCGCTCACAAAATAAAATTGCACTCGCTTTGTCGGGAATTGCAGCAACTTTGCTTGAAGGTGGTCGAACAGTCCATTCAGCACTAAAATTGCCATTAAATATGCAAAGCAATGAAACTCCAACCTGCAACATTTCGAAGAACTCTGCAATGGCAAAGGTTTTGCAGCAATGTAAAATTATTGTTTAGGCGAATCGAGGATATATAAATCAGTTGATTCGGCTACTAACGAAGATGATGTAGTCAACTATCCACCGGAATTTTTAAACTTGCTGGACTTGCCAGGATTGCCACCTCACAATCTTCAATGAAAGGTTGGATCGGTTGTTATAATGTTGCGAAATATCAACCAACCGCGTCTTTGGAACAGAACACGGTTAGCGATAAAAAAATTACTAAACAACGTGATAGAAGCAACTATACTCAAAGGAAAGTATAAAGGAGAAAATGTTCTCATACCGCGCATCCCAATCATTCCGACTGATGTGCCATTTCAGTTTAAATGACTACAGTTTCCAGTGCGGCTTGCTTTTGCTATGACCATAAACAAGTCCCAGGGGCAATCATTAAGTGTTTGTGGTATTAATCTGGAAAACCCATGTTTCTCACATGGTCAATTGTATGTTGCATGTTCCCGTGTTGGAAAACCATCAGATTTGTTTGTCTATGCGCCAGGTAATCACCAGGGTGACGGTTCTGTTTAGAAGAATTTTTTACCCCGACTATAAAATACGTAGGAACAAAAAATTGCAATATTAAAAATCTTTTTGACAGTACGAAGTCTGTCGGGTCCGCTAGTGGTTAAATAAAAATGGCACACAACAAATCAACCCCCAAACTAGAATAATTGGAACATTAATCTGACATCAATAATATTTGTAATAGCGAAATAAACATATATGGCCATAACAAAATGTGACAAGAAAACAAAGAGTTACTTACGGTTTAAGACTTTTTTCTAGTACTAGAGAAGTGTAAACACATTCTTAAAAACAAAAACAAAACAACAAACGCAAGTATATCGAGTGGTATTACAAATGCGACTAATTAGTTTACAAACAATAGTTGAAATAAAGAGTGCGCTAGGCTTCAAATCCCCCAGATTTGAAGTTAAATGTTAATTAAGCCAGGTGGTGCCAACACAAGTGTATCGACAAAATCTATAAACGAAACGAAAGGTGTCTACGACGAATATAACCTAAAAGAACAGAAGTATGTCAATTCACAAGAAAATTAGTAAACAGGTTCAACGTGACTTATCAGATACGGCAATAGATGCTAGAAATGTTTAAACGTAACATACTTCAGTGACTCTTTCCATAAACATCGACTAATTTCCCATTTCAATTTCAATATAAATACACTGAATGACCATTGATTTAGAAGTCTCCGCTGAGCATTAGTAGCATGAGTTCCTATATTTTTAAATAAATTAATTTTACAATTTTAGTAGTCGTTTTCTAAAGCACTAAAGAACGACTTTTTTGTAGTTTGAATTTTTCTTAACCGTTGCTTTAACTACATTCTTCTTGCTTGTAGACATAATATTTTTCAAATTATTGCATGTGCTGCCATTTAAAATCTAATAAAAAAAAAATTATTGAATTGAAATACAGGTTTCTGCAGGTGCAGAGCGTTATTTCAAATATTGCTTTTGATATCTGTAGTTTGACTATCAATTTCAAAATAATTTTTCTGCGTAGATTAAAAGTGTACATTTGGATAAAAATAATTATATTTTTTTATGTTTAGCGATTACGAATTTAAAAGTGGTGTACTAATTTGAGAACATTGAGAGCAAACGGCAAAACCAGTATTGAGACAAATATACTATAGCTTTTATTTTTGTTGTTAAAATTAAAAAAATTAGATTCTAATACAATAAAATAAACAGTATTGTGTTATAGATGTAAACAAGCAGTATGAAAAACCAAAGCAACAAGTGGTTAAAGGGAATATTTAGGCATATTACGGTAGTGTACCAGAAGAATCACAGCCTGAACTAACAAAACAAAGTGAACTTCAAATATTGCATTTCTGTATTGGTTTTTGTGGGTATCGGCTTGTCGTGGTAGCTTTCTTCTTTCCATTTGCGGTGCTTTTTGTAAAAAAAAGTGTATGTTGTTCAGTAACAAGCAGTTTATTAACATTTCTCATCAATTATTTCTTTCCCCAATATTATAGTTTCTAATTATTGTCGCTGCCTCATCTTTCTTTTTTTCAACTTTCGCATTAAAATCGCCGTTGTAAATGTGTAGTGAGCTTGCGTTTTGAATAGTGCCAATTCCAGGTCTTCGTAAAATCTTTTAACGTCTTCGTCGTCATGGTCTGTCGGGGGAGTATATACCTGAATTATTTTTAGTTGGTACTTTGAGCTTATTTTAAGTATCAAGTATATTATACCTGAAGATATGCCGTTTACTTTGATAATGTCGGTATATTTTTATAAAGAAACCTACTGCATCATATGATTTATTTTCTTCTCCCTTGTGGTATAGTATATGTCCTGATTTAAGGGTCAATAATTTATCACCTCGTTTCCTTAATTCACAAAGTCCGATTATATCCCACTTCATGTGGCTCATTTTTTCTTGTATTTCTTCTATTTTATCTTGCGCTAACAACGTTCGTGTGTTATGTGCCCCCTCTCCAGAATCCTTTGGACAGACTGATCTATTATCAGTGTGAGATTTTGGTTATGATGCTCTACTCACCTGGGATTGTCCTTTAAAACTTGACATTTTTTGTTTCTTCTTTCAAGATAGGGAGTTTTGGCTATTAACGTTCCGCGCTTGTGGATCGTGTTGGAGACCAATTTGGGTGCAGACTCTGTTTATAGCCGCTCATTTTGAGCCACACGCTACGATTTGTTGCCATATTTGGCTACTCTCACGTAGTTTAGCCTGCAGATCAATCCAGTGTACCGGATGTGGCACTTGGAGTCATAGGTGAGAATTGGATATTTCGCGAGGACCAGTTAGTGGAAATCATCTCCTATTGGCACATTTGATGTGACCATTTCCACTCAAAGGTGCTATCTCTGCGGCATAATCCCATACACACTTTCAAATTTTTTAGTGTAGAGGGGAAATCGAGAATTAAGTGTAAAAAAAAACAACATCCATAATTGTTTAACGAAGAAAAAGAACTGTTTTGTTAAAATACTACACTCCCTAATTATAAATTGTTTTAAAATTTCGTTAAATTATATTGTGGTTTCTATGTAGTTTGCCAATATTTCTAAAAATAATACAGATGTTTTTACTCCATTAGTTTACGATGTTTTCAATTGGGAACATCCTACAATGTCCAAAAAAAAAATAAACATTTTGAAAATGTAAAACTTATGTTAAAACTTTTCAAAAGAACTATAGTTGCTTTGCATTAAATATCAGATTTTTATCTCCTACAGTTTTAATTCGTGACCGAAAGGGTTCAGTTTTTTCTTGGCTTTTTCTTCAACCTCCATGTTCTTAGTAGTATCAATGGCTTTCATAGTTCTGCCACACTTTAAATATTTTATCAATCGTGATGTCGATTGCAAATGATATTTAATTAAATAAGTAAACAAAAGAAAATATACGATACTAGCCCGATGAATTTAGAAAAGCGATAGTAAATGGGTATATAAATCGTAAACTGGTTGTGAGTGTTAAATTACTAAACAAATTCAAAAACACAGATCCTTGCGGAAGAACCAAAGTTGTGGTTATTCTCAAACAAGTTACAGCGTCTTTAGTAAAAATGGGGATATCATGCTGCGAGGTGTGACATGGTCTATAAACTCGAAACACCGTGAAGATAACAGTCGATTTTATCAAAGGTAATCAAGATAGAGATTAACGTTTTGACGAAAAAGCAGCCTAAATATAACAAATGTTAATCGTCGATTTACTTTTACCGACAATTTCAAATTAACAGACATATTAAATGTATTATTATTAATGTTGACGTATCAACGCTTCCAGTAGATTTTTGTCAACAATTACAAAAACGCCGATCAATTTTTGAAATAACGGCTTTCTTACTTTCCTTTACGGTCGATACTAATTTTCGTGTTTTACGACGTAATATAATTATTTTGAAATTCGAATCGCAGCCATTTTACGGTACGTCTGAAAACAATATCTTTTCGTTTTCATACGATCATAAAAAAATCCCAATGGATGCGCTACCGGTGTAAATGATTCAACAATTTTATAGCACGCGTTCATAAACAAACTAAGAAACGTCGGCGTTTAATTGCTTAGTTTAATTCACGACGACGAAATCGAATATTATTATAATTTTTGGTAGCGTAAAAATTATCATGAAACGAAGAAATTTTTTTATGTATGTGACGATGCTCACTGTTTTAATGGTATGTCAAAAGCATTAACACGAAGAGTGGCCATTAAACATAACAATATATTGATGAGAAAATTTAGAATTGCCGTCGTCTAACTAAATTTATATTATTTGTATTTCGGTGGCTTACTTTTTATGATGAAATATTTTGTGATCAATTTATTTTATAATATGGCCGTTTTATGTATTTTATGTTAATTAACAAGTTTCGGTAACAAAATTCTAAGAATCCGTGTACGCCAGCTTGTTATTACCTCGGGTTATATCTGAACACGTCAATTCAAGAATCAAAAATTTTGGGTGTCTTTAAATTTATTAATTGTGCATTTGATATACCGTCATTTGGTTGTTGTTTGATAGCGGTAACTTTTATGGACATTCTTAAGTACGCCGTTTTTTCCCAAAGAACAAAAATTAAAATTGCGAGTTTCTAATATTATACCTGTTTGTAAACAAACATTTTTTGATACTCATTAATTCGATTCATAGATATATTTTATGAGAATGTGTCGAACATATTTCTTAAACTTTTGTTCGGATAATTCTTTTATATATGTATATTACCAAAACAGTTTTTAAACACTAGTAAATATTTCTCAATAAAAGTTAACAAAAAACCAAGTTATAAATAGAGTTAATTAATAACGTAATATATTTTTTTTCAATTTTATTTAAGCGGCCTACTTGATCTTTTTGTGCATATCTCATTTTTTACTCCCTCAGTAGTTGTTTCATTTAGAAGCTTATTCCAAAGGACTTTTGAAATTCATCATCTGTTAGCCTTGGTTTGCCGAGAATTGTTGTGCGTTGCGTTTGATGTGCTTCGCATTTACACAGCAAATGCTGCGGAGTCTCGTCGTCCTCCAAGCATCCGAGACATAAAGGGCTACTTTGCAGTCCCATTTTATGCATATGTTTGTTAAGGCCACAGTGTCCTGTTATTAATCCTATGAATTTTCTTCACTTTTGTGGACTGATGCTTAATAGTGCATTTTGAGTGTTCGATTGTGGCTCTGTAAGGAATAGTTTTATGTGCCTCATCACTAAAGAGTTTCTTATGTTTCGCTGTTAATTTGCTGCGGATTATTTCTTTTCTGGTATCGTGAACAATTTCGAAGGCGGGTTCAGGTCTGATATATGTTCCTGTTGTGCTCTTTTTAGCTGGGGAGTTCATTATTAGGTTTCCCATTACACTCTGGTCTCTTGGTATCCAGACCAGCTGCACATGTCAGCGAGTTGCCAATGTTTCCAGATTGTTTATGCACGCCAAGATGGATATAAAATACTCAGCCAATTTCTACCTAAAATAGCAGGACATGACAGATCTCTAACGACTATTAAATTTAACTCTTTTGAATGAGTTAAAGAACTAAAAGAAACGTTGACTAATAACGACTCACTGATTTCTAACCCATGTCTATTTGCTGCTACCAATTGACCCATAAATGGATTTAATTTTATGTGTGACAAAAACGTACGGTACAGTCCGAAGCTGATGAGCGATGACGAACTCCCACAATCCACGAGAAATTCGATCTCATAGGTGTTTACATATAAAGTAACTGTTAAAGGATCTGAAAAAAAATCAGACATAGCATTACAAGCAACATTAATAAATAATTGACCTTTCCTTCCGCACGTGAAAAACTTCCAAGTTTTTGCAGGACAGTTTTCTGGTTGATGTTTTGAAAAACACTGAGAACAACTTTTGAACCGAGGGCGAACGGACGACTGGTCTGACTTGGGACGATGTGTACTCTGGGAACGATCTCTTCGAATGTTGTACCGTTTTCCCGACAATGCATTCTCTGTTTGCGGATACCGGTTCTTTCTTGTATCTACTTTGTTGACTTCCCCTGATGCCACATTACCAGCTGCAGCGTTACGGAGTTGAACCGAGCTCTTCATGATCGTATCCATGTCAAGAATGATCTTACAAGCTGAATCGAATGATAGCGTTTCATCTTCCGATAATAATTTTCTCGTCATAGCTTCATTTTGAAGACCACAGACTAGTTTGTCTCTCAATGCTTCATCTAAAAACGAGCCAAACTTGCACGTAATTGATAGACTCTTGATAGACGATATATAATCAGACAGTGACTCTCCGGCTTGCTGATTCCGACTAAAAAACTTATAACGTTCAGCAATCGTGCAGGTTTTTGCAGCAAACGTGTTCTTTAAACATTTAATACATTCTTCGAATGAGGTATTTTTTACTTCTCTTGGACTCAGTGACTTACGTAACAATTTGTATTTCTCTAGTCCGAGAAAAAGACATAATCGACTAAGCTTCTCTGCATCCCTGATCTTTGACACTTCAAAGTATAATTCCAGCCTTTCTAAAAATAATTCAAAGGACTCGACAGACGGTTCAAACACAGGCACTGGAAGATTATTTGTTTGAAAAATGACTTGAGGTTCTTCAGAGTTTTCCCCATTGGCAGTTGCGACGGCGGCCGCTGTTACGCCAGTTGCCATACTGCACCGCTTTATTCAATATTCCACGTGCTCCAGACAATTCTTCTACGTGCACGACGCGTGCCCTGTGAGTTACAAAATTCTCGTCGCCAAATGATATGTATGTACTTAGAGAGGATGCAGTAACACTATCATTTATTGTTATAAACATTAATATACGTTTTAGAGTGATATTCTTATGTTTTCTACTAAGCTAACACTGCTTGATCGTTTACGTCAGAATCCATGTTTTTTCTAGACGACATTTCAAACGAACTACTCGTTATTGTAACTGTTAATATACAAGGCGTTTCATAACAGACTTCTACAGTGCTACAGTACAAAGTAGCTGTTACCGTTCGATTCCTGAGCATTGAGCTGACCTAGTTTTTCAATAGAGATGTAATCATGTTTTTTTTTATTGGCCTTGCAATGGACGTAAAAGTAATATTGTCAAATGCTTTTTCAATATCTAGAAAAGCACCCAATGCAATATCATTGTATTGAATTTTATTTTTGCATCTGCTTATTAGTTGGTAAATTAGTTTGCCAGCTCGGATTGGTATGCATATGCATACTAGTTTTCGTTTAGAGGCAAAGTCTTTAGTGTCTCGTTCCGTTGACTACTTTTATAGGTAGTTTTAAAATGAAGGAAGTCAAGTTGATCGGCCTGTAAGATTTTGCTTGGGCGTACCTAGGTCTTCCTGTTTCTGTTATAGATATAACCTTGACAATCCGCCAGCTGTTTAGTAAATGTGAAAGTTGGTTCTGAAAATTTTACAAATTTATTGCATAAGCAGAGCAGCAAATTCTTTTTTTAGTCTCCTTAAGCGTAAACTGTATTTTATAATTCTTTGTACATCAAATGTAACTTAATTTTTATCCACGTTTTTATATAACACTATTGTAAAATCATCTACCTACAGTGCGGTAAAAAAAGCATTAAATTGCAGACTTTAAAAAACACCTATAAACTATGTGAATTAAATAATAATAAACTTTATATAAAGAAATGTCACTTTACATTATATTTAATGATATAAAAATGTATAAAAACGTAAAGAATTTTGAATTTATATTTAAATTTTTAGAAATGCGTCATCTCGTGACAACTATGTCAATTATGATTACAGTTCGCTATCGACAGCTGTCAAGTTACCGACGAATTTACCTTGTATCTTTAAAAGTGCGACGTTTAAGCATTTGATTTGTTTTTAATGTTCTTAAGGTCTCTTGAATCAGATTAATTTATTTTTGACAACAAAATTTTTGGTGTTTGTGTGTGTCTGTGTGTGTAACGATGTACCCAAGATAACTCTCCAACCAAAAGTCCTAGTAACTTGAAATTTGGTATGGAGCTGGCTTTTTATATTCTCTCTGCTTTGTCAAAAGATGGGTGTAACAAAGAAACCGCAAATGGGCGTATCTGCCATTTTTAACAGTTTTTCTTATATAATTTTGTACGTATGTAAATTATTCGAATTATTTTTACAGTTTCTTATAGAGATAATTCTTCATAACAGTTTATCAAATATTTAACTTGTAATCTAAAATAAATTTAAAAATATAATATAGTTTCGAATTCTGCTTGCGACGATTTTTTTTCACTGATTTACTAGAGGGACAAGGGACAAGTATAAGGATTAGTGGATATGATCTTAATAAAATCGAGGAAAAAAATTTCAAAAAAATTATAGCACATTAGGAAATCAATACAAACGTGTACATATCACTTCAAAATGGTTTTATGACAACATAACCTTAAAAAAATATGTAGACATTCCTTTATCATTCTTTATAGGGATGTCGTGTGATGACCAGACCAAATGTAACACTATATATTTTTATGTTATGTTAAAGAGAATTAAAAAAAAACTCCAACGTTTGTTAAGTATGTTCTATACCTATATCTTATTGTTGTTGAGTTATTTAAATTTTTCTAGTTTTTCAATATTTCAATGATATTCCATGTCATTCTTCGTAGCAGGAATGAAAAGAAATGATAAATATTGATGAATTTTGGTTCCCAGTTAAGTGTGATGGAAATAATGGATTTCTCTAGAAATGAATTTATTGTTGTTCATAACATAATATTGAATAAAGCCAAAAAATTAAATTAACTCAAAAACAATAAGATATAGGTATAGGACATACTTAAGACAAACTGGAATTTAGCTATTTAGTTATAGTTATTTACAGTTTTTACGTTTACAGAAATTTACAAAAAAATGTATTTTTGACAAAAAAATTTTAGATGTCTGTGTGTGTGTAACTCGAACCAAAAGTGCTAGTAACTTGAAATTTGGTATGGTTTGCTGTCAAAGTGTCTTACAGAAGTGACTTTCTTTTTTCTAAAACTAAAGTTTAGTAATAAAGTGATCCATTGCATTATCCGTTCTTTGTCATACAAATGGATTGGATAGTACCATTTTAGTAAATATTAGTTTAAGAAAAAAGAAAATGGCGTCTGTAGGAGAGTTTGACAGCATATTGAAAAGGCTTATATCGAGGCGCGCAAATATAGAGGTTAATCGATATGTCATGTATAGTCAAACGCCATTTTCTCGCTAAAAGAAAATCACTCGGTATATCTGATAAGGGTTAAAAAAATATCAAAAATAAAAAAAAAACCATTTGGTGCCGACTTTTTGGACTTGAGGACTGTATACATTTTATTGTTAAAGTTTACCCACAAAAGACAAACTTACTTTATCCAATCATTAACTCACCCGGTTATTATTAAATGTGATCAAGATTTCTATTTTTTTTACTATTTATTAGTATTTAGTACTATATCGTTTATTTAGTAACTTATTCTACAGAATATATCAGAATTAACAGTTAATCTTAGGACGTGATTTTAAAAACTAGTGCAAATTTATGCTATTTACATGATTATATGGTTCAACTTTGTCGCCCACTAGGTCGCCCGATGTTAATCTTTGCCATTTTTGCTGTGAGGTTACATGAAGCAATATAGATGTTCAAGATGCTCTCAAACTACTCTTACGATGTAATTTTTTGTTCTACATAATTTAGTAATAAGATAACCCACCGTA
The DNA here is from genome assembly GCA_035610365.1 of Aquatica leii. Lineage (NCBI taxonomy): Eukaryota > Metazoa > Arthropoda > Insecta > Coleoptera > Lampyridae > Aquatica > Aquatica leii. The sequence continues at coordinate 78,295,145 of CM069436.1, read as the reverse complement.
CTGTCGTTCTCTGTCACATAATTAGATTTGACAAAGAACTGTATGACCGAATTGACATTATGTTGAATTACCTCATTACGAAACTGTAATAAAAAATAAATAAATAAAATGGTGTTACAGTGATAAGAAATAGTCGACCAAATGCTTGATCAAGTGATTCTATTAAAATATGTCTACACTGTTGTCTAAATAGTAATGGTAGTCATTGTGAACATTTACTGTAATAATAATAGTTTAAGAATTAATGTTTTTCATTGTAGTGTTTAAGCTTAGTTGAAGCTCGAGTTGTAATTTATGAAACCTATAATGACGAACAATTATTTGATATGATTTCTTTTAAATTTTAATAAACATAATATTACAACAATTACCTTTTTTATACCAATGTGACTTTTTTGGTAATGTTTCGTTTCTATCACAACAGAAATATTTGAATTCTTACTGCAGGTATAGATAAAAGTTTTAAATAAAAAAATTAAATAGAAAATAGTATATTATATGCCAAGGCTGAGAAGTCTATGATTATAATCTAAGCGATAGACTATATCGCGAGACGCGAAGCGTCGAAGGATATAAGTCGCGCAGGTTATAATCAGCTTCTTAACCGTGGTATATATACAATTTTTTCCGCAACTAATATTATTGAAACTTTTCAATTTCTTACTTAATCAAATTTAAAACTTAAGATATTAATTGTAAATTAAAAATCAAGTCAGTGATTGTGACAATTGTCATTACTTTATGACGTAATTCGTAATTGTGATTTATAACAAAAATAAATTGCTAATGTAAGTTTTCTTTGCTGTAATTACTAAAACTGTTTAATCACATTATTATTTTAAGTCTTGATTATAACTAGAATACATTTAATTCAGTTACATTTTTAAAATCAAATTAATTTGTTTAATGAACCAATTAAATTCTTAAAATAGTATTAAATAAAATTTCTTGCCCTGGTAGATAGTTCTGTAAACTTTTTTTCTTCAAAAGTGTTATTAAGCCCACGCCTAACACTTTTGGCGTCCTTGTGCAAATTTAAAATAACGCCCCAAATTTGTATTACGTTCATATGTGAGTACATTTAGGGGTTAATTTAGGTATTATTATTCGCTATTGAAAAATAATTTAAAAAAGTATTTTTTTTTCATTTTCATTTTTATATTTTACAAGTACAAGCCATAAGCCATACAAGTATTTTTTCGTTGAGGTACATAACATAATTATAAACTTATAGAAAACAGAATTATATTCTAACAATACTACAACTCAAAATTTTTGTATTATAGTTTCAAATGTAATATATGATACAAAAGCACAAGAAATAAAAAAAATATTTAAAACATTAAAAATATATATTATTATATATCACGAAACTAATCGACAAATAAAAACAAAACAATATACTATTTGTCACCTTTTAAAGGTTAATATCCAGGTATTAGGTATTGTTTAAATTATATTAAATTTAATTGTTTAATTAAATCTTCGGTGTCTAATTCTATCAGCTGATCCATTTCTATTGAAATGATAGCAGATTTTTTATTATTTTGACTTTTGAAAAAGATCGTTCTGCGATTAGGAAAATAATCCACTAAAGGCGGGTTGCACAAAGCAAATCAAAAATGTAGCAAGTGATTATTTCTGAAATCAATTTTTACATCACGAATAAACGTAGTTTCATTGGCTATGTAGCAATTGTTTTGAGAAATAATCAGTTGTTACATACATTTTTGATTTGCTTTGTGCAACCCGCCTGTTGTTAATTGTTATATAAGTTTCTTCTGGAGACGTTATAACTTTTTCATTTTGGAAATATTGCTATTCTTTAACAAGTTCTACGGCAGTTATGTCTCGTTCATTGCGAACTTTGTCGTTTAATAAATTTTTTTTATATAATTCTAATTGTTTGTTTTCAGAATAATTTTTAAATTTATCAATATTCCATATAAACGCGAAATTATTAGTGTAAGAAGAAAGTAATTGCGCATCTACTGATGTTATGATTACATCTAGAGCATTAAAAAAACAATCAACTTTGAACTTTAAAGTTTCGTCGTGGATCCGTTCATCGTCACATTCATAATCAAAATGTTTTTTTGATTTTTCGCGGTCTTAGACCTCTTACTTTTTTGAATGTAGGTTCTATGTCTAAGCTGGATGCTATTTCTTTAGAATCAATCAATAGATCATTAAAACCTTTATTGGAGCAATAAGCTTTCAAAAAATTATTCAAATTATTTAAATGATTACGACACTGAGAAACATCAAAGTTCGGTTTTTGAATAATTTTACTAACAATGTTAACTTTACTTAAAATATTATACCACAATATAAGAATGCAAATGAACTCAAAGTTTTGCAATTTTTTGGCCAACGATGCAGTCAAATTTTTTACGTTATTTTTAAAGTTTCCTTCGCTTATTTCAAACAGAGCATCATAAACCTCCCCAAGTTGATACCTGAAAGGAGTTATTGCATCTATTGTAATAGACCATCGAGTATCCGATAAAGATTTTAAAGTTAAATTTGTTACATTAGTTAAACTAGATTTCAGAATCTACCAGCGTTTAGTAGAAGCTGAAAAAAATATAAACAGTTCTTGAACTAAAGAAAAAAAATTGATGCTGAAAGTATTCGATTTTGCGGCATCATTGACGACTAAATTTAGGGTATGATTGTAACAAAGAACAAAGAAAGATAGCGGATTTTTTTTGTAGACCATTATGCCTACCACGCATATTTGCCCCATTGTCGTAACCCTGACACCGCAAATCGTTGATATTTATGCCTTCTTTTTCTAACGCCGACAAAAGAAAGTTTGTCAAGCTTTCACCCGACACATCATCTATAGGACAAAATAATAAAAAATGTTCTTCTCTACTAATTTTCGTAAAAGTTACCATTGTTTTTCTCAAACAACTTACAACTACTTTCACCAAAAGCTAAATTTTATTGACCTAAAAACTGAATCACATAGAAAATTCTTTCTATAACAGCTTGCCAGTATTTAGTTTCTCTGTTTATTACATTTTCGATATGTACTTCAATGCTGCCAGTCATTGTAACCAGATTCATCACTAAGGCGAACAGATTTAAAATCGCTGTCATTAAAAATTTTGCAACAGAAGCAGTAAAGTGAATTTTTTGTTTCGGAATACAACAACCAAAAACGCTAATTTTTTTCTTTGTTTGGTGAAATTCTAAAAAAGTAACTATTGGAAAACTTACGCCCCGACTCCGAACTATCTCTCGAATAAATATTCTTTTTGTTTTGATAATGAGCAGGGCCACGTTCTACTAAATCTTGAATATTATTAGAACGTAATTTCTTTGGCCATATTGCAGCAACTTTCAAAAGTTGACTCATATTTTCCGTTCTGGTAATTTTTGAAGGTGTTGATTTTTCATTATCAGCGGAACTTAAAGATGTTGATGGATTGCTTTCTAGAAGATCAGTTTCTTGTCTGCTGCTGATACTTGTTTCAAGTACAGCCTTAGAATATTGGGACTTAGCTGTATTGTTTTTGTTTTTACACGGAGAGAAATATTATGCTGAATTTAATCATTACAATTTCATATCTAAAGCATTTGCTTTTTTTCTAAAATTGATTCACATTCAAATAAAATTAAACCTACATGTTCTAAAACTTAAATTAAATTTCTTATTGCAATCCAAACATGTTTTTATTAAATCATTCATAATTATAATGATACAAGTAAAAAGTTTTTGTTAAAATTAAGACTACAAATTGATCAAATTCAACTAATTATTATAAGAAATCATATCAGCGATTAAAGTACGTAATAAATTACTACGAAACCACAAGTAGGCATTTCAAGTAAGCATTTATGTTATCACTATTTGTTCCACGCTGATCTAAAATAAGGTATCAGCAATTTAATTTACGTTAAGGTTTGCAATATGTGCTAAACTTTTTGGTAAAGCTGTAGCAAAGATAAATTAACGTGTACCGTACCGTGACTCCGACAGTTTTTTGTTTGGAACTATACGACATGGATCCATCATTTTATAACAAGTTGCTTGCAGCATATAATCTATAACTGACTACATCAATTAGCGAATGATTGGAAACTATCAGAAACTTACAAGTAAGTATTGACTCTGATTTTGAATATTGTTCACTGTCATATGTTAGAATTATGTCGCAAAGCTTGCACATTTTTTGGCATGTATGACTTAGTTTTTTGCAATGAAATGAAATTATCGTGCATTTGCTTTTCTTTTAGAACAAGAAATTGATGTTACATCTCTTGTGTGCCTAACGGAAAATGATTTGGACATATTTAAGGAAGGTGAATTTGGGTTGATTGTAAAGTTTAGTAGTTGGAGAACCCTTTGACAGAAAAAAATAACTTTCCAAAAGTTATAAGAAGATTATTTAACTCGGATGGTGTAGATTCGACTAATATTCTAAGTGTAACATCCTATTAATGCTGATGCGTGTACATATTGGTGTCAAGGACAGTATTATTTGGATCGGTAATATTATCTACCAATAATTATAAATTTTAATGTAAACTAGGATTAAACCATAAACTGTAGTGATGATAAAAATATAACACATTTATTTTGAATTTAGCAAATAAATACGTTTAAACTATGTGTATATTTACTGAAATCATTCATACTCTGAAGCTGCACAAAAGCAAACATTATGACACTGCGTGCTTAAATTAATACGAAGTGTTATTACTATTAAACCTATTTATGATAAAACGCAACAATCAACAGAGATAAGAAAAAGCAGTACTTGTCATAACTATGGTTCTTCTCTACGATCACATTAAGCAACTTTTGAATGATAAAAGAAAACGATGTTTTCTTAAATTGATATATTATAAAATCTATACAATTATTTTTCAAAATATTTGTTGTAATAAAATGAAAGCTTTATTTAAGCGTACTTCGGCATGACTCAAAACCAACAGCCTATTTGCATGAAATATAGCTGTTTTTGCTTTATTACAGTAAACTTTTCTCTCCGTGTAATATTTGGCAAAGTAGACTCGGGTTTTGAAAAAAAATGCGTAATTTTGACATGGTTTTTGAGTTCTTCCTCTTTGTTTCTTTTAGTCAGCAAATTTTGGTATCCAGACAATTTCTTCTTTTTTTCTGACATCCTGTATACTGTAAAGAAATTAATACGTAAGTAAACAAATTGACAAATTATTTATGAAAAATGGAAATGTTTCGACGTCTCAAAATGAAACTCGAAAGTATTTTCTCAACATTACTTATTTCAAGTTATTTCAAAATTTATAAATTTTTATAAATAGTAATATTAGGGCATATCAATTACTCTTTTGGAATTTACTTCAATAAACATGGATATTTATATAATCAAATATAAAAGGATTTTTGAGATGCAAGTTTTTGGCTTTTATTGTTTTAATAAATCTAAAATAAAAAATAAATTTTAGATAAACTCACCTTAATTCACAACACAAAACACATCACTATAAAGTCTGTAAAACTACAAAAAACTAAAGTTTCAAAAGCAGATATCTTTTACCCCATGCATCTTTTCACTTCGCTAAGTTAATTATCGATCGGGCATCAGGCAAGAAATAATATCGCGACCAATGCAGCGCTATATATAAAGTTTCGTACATTGCAAGTCCAGACAGAAAACTTGTTGGCTCGTTGCAAGCCAAATCTCAAGCTCAAACACGAATAAAATCAGATTTGTTTGAGTTTATACAATTTATGTTGTCATGTTACGTATTACGTATTCGATCGAATAAATGCTATTATTGCGTACTCTCATTTGGAAAATATATTATTTTCGAGAAGTAATTCGGTTCCCTCGTCTCAAAGAGTAAAAATAAAAAATTAAACAAATAAAAAACAATGTAATATCTAGCAATTCTTTACTGGTTTATCATTGTAAATTTTGTTTTGACATTGTTGTTTGTTGCTTTAAATTTTTTTTTACTTTTGAGTTTTAAGGCTTTTCGGCGCCGTCGTGCACCACACGACTTTGCCCTTATGTACGGCGCGGGAAGTGTTATAGAATCAATCCGAAAATGTAAATATGTTCATTATTAACCTGTGGTTAATAAGGAAATATTATTTACCTGCGCTTAAAAAAGTACAACTTCACAACCTACTATAATACGTAATAATGAAAGTCTATACAACTAGTAGCGAAAAAAATGTTTTAGTTATCTCTATTAAATATTAACACGCATTTCTATGGAAAGCCGTTTGAGACAAAAAGAATGTAATCACCGAAATGTAATTTTATTCATGTATAATTAAAATTGGAAAAATTTACAAGACAGTCAAATTAACGAGTACTAAAATATTAAAACTAAAAAATTAAGTTTGCAAAATATTAAACTCCAATAGAAATCTTCAAATTTAAATTCACTTTGAAATGTTTCTAACTTTTAAAATTGTGGTTAATTTTTGGCCTTTAAAGGGTTTACTCACTTAGCATTTTAAATAGATGAAACTAATACTGAACACAGAAATATTGTTAGGACAAAAATGTGCCTTACATAAATTTTAGTTTTTCAAATATGCAATTAAAATATCGTCTTCGTTAATAATTACTGAAAAATGATAAGACTGAATATTTTTACGTTTGATATTTGCTTACTTAAAATAAATAATTGTCGATTTGTTAAACTATTAAAATTAAACATATAACCTCGTTCTCGATAAAAACAGTGTAATCATCAAAATATAATTTTATTCATGTATAATAAAATGTGGACAAACCTACAAGATTGTCAAAATAACGAGTATGAAAATATTAAAATTGAAAAATAAAATTTGCAAAATATTCAACTGATATGGAATTATTCGAATTTAAACTCTTTTCATTAAATTTTTACATTCAAGAATGATTCTTTTAAAATTTGTAACTTTGAAAACAGACTGAGTGACAAAACTGTTTAACTTCCATAAAATTGAATGGCAGCAAGTTGAAATAATTTTAAAGGTAAAATGTTTAACCATCCAAAAAACACGTGTTCAAAAAAATTTAAGTTTTATTTATATGGTAGGTGACAACTAATCAGGAGTTATGAAAATAAATGTTAGAAGTATGTATGTTTCAAAAAATGACAAATCAAAAATTATCAACTGTCATAAAAATTCAAGTGTCATTTATTTCAGACTGTTACACAAATACAAGAAGCGGAATTCAAGGATTATGAACTTCCAAAAGTTAAAAGTTAACATTTTTAACTTTCAAGATTTTTATGATAGGTTCAAAATTATCAACTGTCATAAAAATTGAAGTTTCATTTATTTCAGACTGTTACACAAATACAAGAAGCGGAATGCAAAAATTATATGACTTTTAAGAAAAATTCGTGTTCAAACAATTGAAGTTGTATTTTTATGATAGGTTCAAAATTATCAGCTGTCATAAAAATTAAAGTCATTTATTTTCGACTGTTATAGAAATTGCGAGTCCATCTAGCGGCGAGTAGCTGCTCTTATACATTTGTTACGTGCATACATTTAAATAATGCACTACCCTGTATATTGGTTTAATTAAAAATTACTTTTCTATTTCTCGACGCCATCTATCAGGCTCGTTGGTCTCTTCGTATGGAGAAGACGATGGACTGTCATTTTGACTTTAACATCGTTCACGATATAACATTTGTTTGCGTGAATTAAAAATCGTTTTCTTAAAACATCCACGTGTTGTGACACGTTGGGTAATAAAAGTATTCTTATTTAACTAATTTAATCGACGCAGGGTAAGTGGCTTTTATTATTTTTTTGATTAAAGGTAATTTTTATGTCTTTTCGTTAGCGCCATGTGCTACCTCCTAAATATGGGTGTTCTTGCCTGAGTTTAAAATCTACAAGGGAAAATTATAATCGAAAGATGTAGACCTAAGAACGCTGCGATACAAGAGCAGAATTTCTATGCGGAGGCAGTTATTACCGTTACCGGACACGATTGAATTTCTCTTCGGAGGCAATAAATTAATACCATCGTAGACGAAAAGGCATTGTAACAGCATACGATAAGTTTCGGTTCTATTACTTTCTTTTAAATGTTTCTTTACCTGTTGTAGTTTGTGAGTCGCCAGGTAGACACGATGATTTTAAGGAAGTTTGATTACAGGAAGCCAGTAGGAAAACGTTTTCTGAAGGTATACTTGAAGCTTAGTAAGTCAATTTCTGATTTTAATTAATCGCTGTCGCTACGGTGCTACTTATGAATAACTATATTTACTAATCGTGTGGAAACGTCTGACTTGATTTGCTTCTTATTATTGTTACTCAATTAGTTTAAGTAAATTTACTATCGCATGCTGATTACGTCAACTGTCAATTATTATCATTATTAATGTATTTACTTATGAAGATTTTTTTATATGTTCTGATGGTTACACTTTTGTTTTACGTGTAGTGTAAGTTGCCGATACTTCTGATATTTTAGTACCTGCTTATATTTGTACTTGGACTAAATTTAATAACTGTGATGCTATTAATTTATCTCATAATTGTTATTGATTCAAATCCTAATCTATTCATCATTCTAAAGTAATTAAAGTGCAATTGTTGTTAACGATTTAGTTTCTTTCTTCGTTTCCTCCAGCTTTACGAACCTTAACAATTTTGTACAAGCTTCGAGCCTCCTGTGCTGATCTAGCAAGAGCTATTTCTGCAAAGAACAAAAGATCTGGCGCCCTTTTCACTTGAACCTCCCCTGGTATGGTTTCAATCCTACAGTGAGTTGGCCGTGCAGGTTCATAAATTACTAGAAGCTTGTAGCACATTACTAAGTAGCGCAGCCCCGGCATGGTACAGTTTAACAAACTCAGAATGTATACGCTCTTCATTTTTAAACTAAGGTTAAGTTTTTTTTGAATAGGTGTGCGTTACCATCTTGTGCATAGATTTATGTGTTTCAAAAGGTTTTGGGCCGTCTTCTTGCTGATATTAAAACCGCATTCTGAGTTCGTTAAACTGTACCGTGCCGTGGATGTGCTGCTTAAGTAATGTATGAGAGCAGCTACTCGCCGCTAGATGGACTTGCAATTTCTATAACAGTCTGAAATAAATGACTTTAACTTTTATGACAGTTGATAATTTTGAACCTATCATAAAAATACAACTTCAATTGTTTGAACATAAATTTTTCTTAAAAGTTAAAAAAGTTAACCTTTAACATTTATTTTCATAACTCTTGATTAGTTGTCACCTGCCATATAAATAAAACTTCAATTTTTTTGAACACGTGTTTTTTTGGATGGTTGAACATTTTATCTTTAAATGAATTTCAACTTGTTGCATTCAATTTTATGGAAGTTGAACAGTTTTGTCACTCAATCTGTTTTAAAAGTTCCAGATTTTAAAAGAATCATTTTTGAATGTAAAAATTTAATGTAATGAATTTAAATTCGTATAATTCTATATCAATTGAATATTTTGCAAATTTTATTTTTCAATTTCAATATTTCAGTAGTCGTTGTTTTGACAGTCTTGTAAGTTCGTCCTCATTTTATTATACATGAATTTCGATAATTACACTGTTTTTGTTCCAAACGGCTTTCCATACATTTCTGATACAGTCTGTATAGATAATAAAACTTATAAAACACATATTTTAAATGCATATTTAAGTGGATATTTTTAGCGTTTTTTCTGCAATTTTTTAGTGCGTGCAAAAGCAATATACATCCGTCTGCTTAACCGAATGCACGTTGTGCCGATTCACTCATTTTGCATAAAGCGAAGATCAGTCTTATATCAGGTCAAATTGAAGAATCAGTACCGTCGAACTTGACTCTTATTTAATTTCTTGGCTTCTTTGTGAATATCTACAACAGAATGTCTTACATAATATGGTAGCGTTGACAGGTGATGAGTTCATGAGTTGGTTTGTTTTAAAAAACCATCAGCAAGATTCTGTTGGTTATTGTTTAGTCTTCTTCAATTCAATAATCTACTAATGAACTTTATAATAAAGTATTTGTAATTGTTTTTCGAAGACAGTTAGACTCTGTTGTTCTAAAACATTAAGACACATTAAACCTGAACAGTATAATTCCAATTGACTAAATATAAATTATTGTACACACATATGCACTCAAAAAAGTAAAATAAAAAACTTAAAACATTTATTATAATTGAGAAAAAAATTGATTTGGCGTAGTAGTAAGAAAATTTTATTTACCCATTTCATAGCTGACGTTTATAATTGTATTTGAAATTAATTATTAACTGCCATTAAAAAAAGTACAAATGAAATGAATGAATTAGAGAAACAGAACAATGAACGATCTGGGCTCTTGTGACAATACATGATGGATAAGGCCGATTTCATCTCTCTGCTGCCTGCTCTACACAATCCATAAGATAAGAGATAGCTACATTAACAATGGAATCATTTATTTATAAGCCGGTTACTTGCTGCTGTCGCAACTTAACTAATTATAGACTATTTCAGATATGATTTTTCAATCTGTATTTATTAGCTGTTTGTTCTTTGTGTGTATGCATAACTTTAAAGTAACTTTATTGTCATGTAACAGATGTCAATTGCCTTTTTGTATTTTGTTTATTTCGGCTCAGTTCGATTAATAAATTAATTTTTTGTACAGTGGCCATCAAGATAAAAACGTAAAAATATTAGACTGGTGGGTTTAGGCAGGCACATGCTCAAGCCATGCCGTAAATTGTCACCTGAAGCATAAAATAAAACCCAGGCATTTTCTAATATGTAAGAATATTACTAAAACTGTTAAAAAAATTATAGTTTATTTGCCGTACTACACAGTTTATGTCAGTTAAAGGATCTTTATCATAAAACTGTCAAAATACCATTACCTCATTCTTGTACACATACCAGAAATAATAAAGTTAAAAATCTGGTTGCACAATGTTACTGTATAACTTTCATATGGGCTTCCTTTTTTACAGTTTTATTAAAAGATGACTTATGTATTATGTGCTAACTAAAACACTAATTTTATTTTATTCTAAAAGTAGAAAGAAAACCGTAATATAAACGTTAACGTGCGTAGGCTTGCCAATTTATCTTACATAAGTAATCAAAATGACAGATTAAAAAAAGGTGGAAAGTTACTTTTACTTAATTTTCAATATTTTTCTCTGATTACTAAGATTAATAGTAGTTTATTTAACGAATATTTAACGAATGTGTAAATTGAACACTTTTTTTGCCAAGAGGGCATTTTTAAACCCGAGTGAAACGAGGGTTTAAAAAGTCCTCGAGGGCAAAAAAGCGTCCAATTTAGACAGGAACGAGTTAAATACAACATTTTATTGCTCGAACAGAGACTAGGAGACTCACAAAGTCTCAAAATCTTTCAAAAATAATTTGACGTTTATGTTGACAAGTGTGTCAAAACTGTCAAAGACGGTTTACAATAGCAAAAAATTTAAATTTATGACAGTTAAGAACAATAAAAAATGTTTGTTTTGGCATAGGAAAATCACGCAAAAATGCTGCTAAAAATTTTAAAAAACTTGGAATTAATGAATTTTGTGTACTTTGATGTTTTTTGAGTTTGAAAAATATGAGATCACGTCAAATTCGATCTGCCAAAGACTAATTAATACTTCATACTAAAATACTTTTCGTTACACATAACATAATTAAAGTTTTTTTAATTTATAATTGTAAGAACTTTTAGATTATTTACTTTAATGAGATTTTTGACATTTATCGATTTGAAAGTCTCATATTCTTTGGGTAAAGTTTTTATAGAAAATATATATAAAATCACAATATACCAATACTGTTACACTATCTACTAAAAGCTAAAATTAGAGTTAAGTTAGCATTATTAGGAATTCTACTTTATATATTTAGTAAAAATTATGTTTAATTATTTTCCATTTTTGCAAAACACTTGTGCTGGGCTTACCAAGAACAAAGAAAAGCGTTTTTTGTTGCTTGAAAAGGAAAATATTGAATAAAGACATGTTTGACGAAAAGAAACTTGACTAACTGAAAGGTGAAAATAAAATAGTAAATTAAAAAGTTTTTGAGCTATATGGGGCAAACATGATTAACGTAGAGACCGAAGAAATTTTACAATATAGTAACATCAATTCAAGTCTACATATACAAGGTGACGAATTTGACAGTGAAGACAATGTACCTTTAGTATGTTTTGTAAAACGTTGTCGAAAAAAAGGAGATGAAATCGATTGAAAGTGGAAGAAAAATGATTTGGAGAAAGCTAATTCTGATTGCGATATAGCATTCACTACTCCCCAAAACATCAGAACAGATTTTTAATACTTGAAACAATTTTTTCATGATAGTATAAAAAAAAACTATTTAAATAGACAAATCTTTATTTTACTAAGAAAACTGAAATTTTTACCATCACTATTTTAGCAAAGTGTGCAATTTCTTGAGAATGCGCATTATCAACGGTGCAAATGCCAAGCTATCAAATGCATTGAGCTAACAAACCGGATATTCCGTAGTTGCCGACGTTATACCGAGAAATCGGTTTGAAAAGCTAACATCCAAATCAGCGACAATCCAACTCAAAATTTAACAACCAATCGAAACTGTCTATTTTTTGAATTTGAGCCAATTAGGATCTGATTACACTGATTACCACTCATAGTTGTTGTCTCTGACTGACAAAAATTATTAGCGGCAAGATTCCTACCACTTGTTGTATTATATACGATAATACAAAAATTAAAAAAACTATTGATTTTGGATGTGATAAGCTTACCAAAGTACGTATATTCATAGATACTGTAAAACAAAACTTTGTTAAACTCGAGCTTAATAAAAAAATACAATTCTGTCTTTGGGATAACGATTTCCTTCGAAAGACATTCTTCTGTAAAACAATATATAAAAAACAAACCGCATAATTAAGGTACCAAATTTTAGATCAGAAATGAGTGGTATATTGTATTAAACTTACTACGTAACCGCAACTTCAAATTGAAAAATAAATTTTTTAATTAAAAAAATAGAGAAAGAAAATCTTTTTTTAATGTATGTTTAGCGATAATTTTTACCGCTTTGACTAATTTTTATAATTCTTTTTTTATTGGAAAAGGGACTCTTTAGAAGTTGCTCAACCAATTTGATAACATCCTTAGCAAAGAGAAAAACTTGCTCTCTATACCAATTTTTACTGATTCGGTTTTGTACTGGGTGGTCAGATGCAAAGTGCCGTATCTCAGAAACTATTTGTTGTAGAGACTTCCTGTAAAAAATGATACGACTGAAGTGGCTAAAAGAAACTTATATTCAAGTTTTCAAGATGGCCACCAGTGGGCATAATCGCTACCTAAAACTATTAAAGCGATTTTTTACTATAATACACCTACTAAATGTACTAAAAAAATATATGCTTTTTAAAGCTAAGCTTTTTTTTACAAATTTTTTTTACGATTTTTAAATAGTATCAAAAAATTAAAAATGAAAAACGTGTAGGGGCATAATAATCAATGTATTAATATGCAAGTGCAAGGTAGGCAGAATATAAACAGTAGGCCATAGAGTAAAAATAAATGCCTAAAATCAACTTGTCAACAATTATTAAAATTATACTTATAGATACAGTGTAATTAGTGTTTGTTGCACACACAAGTAAAACCATAAAACTATTAAAATGCTTATGATATAAGCGACTTTCGGCTTAGACCGCGTCGTAGTAAAACACCCAGACTTAGACTTGGTCCTAGTCTCTTCTTGAGAGCCAAAAGAAAAAGTAGAACTTGGCTTTTGCCGTATTGTCGTTCGTGAACCCAAACAAACTGACGTTTTGCAAGACAGTGCAGCTTGCATCTTCAGAGTGGTAAATGTCACTGGTGACGGATAGATGATTGTCATTGGATGTTGGCATGATTAGGAAGAATATAGAATTTTTATCCGAAATTCTTTGGACGAATGAGACCACTTTTAGAAGTGATCAATACGTTAATTTGCATAATATGCAAAATTGGTTTGACAATAATCCTCATTCGTTGCGCAAAGTCCAACATCAAAGCCATTAGAGTCTCACTGTGTACTGTGCCTTCTTGGGCGGAACTATTATAAGTTCTTATTTTTATAATCAACCACTAAATAGTGCCGTATTAGTTGATTTTCTGTTAAACCAACTGCCTATTTTATTAGAAGATGTGCCCTTGCAATTACGGCAAAGTATGTTTTTGCAACTAGACGGTTGCCCAGCGCATCTTTCAATAAATGTGTGAAAACATTTAGCTCTAATATATCACCAGAGGTGAATTGGCCAAAAAAGTCTATTTCTTTGACCACCCCGATCTCCAGACTTAGCCTGTTAGGATTTCTATCTATAGAGTCGGTTAAAAGATATTGTTTACCAAATTCCACCAACAACAAGAGACGACATGAAAATACGAATACAAGATGCTATTCGCAGCCTGTCAACAGCAGAAATTCAAGCTGTTGTAATGTCCACATATGAACACATATAACAATGCATTGAGTGTAATAGGATACAGTTCGAGCATTTAAGGAGACATTAGTTTTATTTCAAAATCAGTTCTTTTTGTTTTTCATGCCTCTACACGTTTTTTAAACATTTTTTGAACTAAGAATAATACTATTAAATATAAATAAATAAATAAATTATAAAATTTTATCATTAATTTTTGAAAAAAAAACAACAAATAAATAAGAAAAAACACCAGTCTCTTTTTAAAATTTTTTGATAACTAAATTTTCTTTCTTTATTATTCTAGGTAGAAATAAGATATCGAGATACGGTTTTTACTAGCCTATTAAGGTATCGTTTCACTGCATTTTTTATGAAAAAATCATACTATTGCGTTTAATTTTTCAGAGAATTTTGCAATTTTCTATTATTATATAAAAAAACTCGTTCTAACGACATCACTATAAATCACAGGTAAAATGGGTTTGATGGAGTAACGAGATCAAGTTTGTTAAAATTCGTTCAGTCGTTTATGAGTTACAGCTGTTTAAATAAAAAAAAACATAGAATTACATTTAGTAGGGGTATTTTAGTGAAAAATAATGTTAAAAGTTTTAGATAGCGGTTACGCCCCCTGGCAGCTATCTTGGAAATCTAAAAACAATTTTCATTTTCTTTTGACCAAGTTAGTCATATCACTTTTTACCGCTCTACGACGAATTTACTTATAAATTTTTTACCAACCTTCTTTGTAGTGGTTCCTGTTCGTAACAACCACGGCTAGTTACAATGTACGATAAGTAGTAGTAAGCGTAGTAAATAAAATATAATAAAGATAGAGAAAAACTAGGCGCCACTCTTTGTACTAATAAAGATTCTCAGCTTGGAGATACCGTCTTAACTCATTACAAAGCGAATAAAATAAAGCAAAAAAAGCGGCCAAGAACAAAAATACTAAAAACTTACCTCAAACTTTTTGATAACGAGTAAGTAGCAAAACGTTCACTAGTTCTTCTTTCTTTATAGCAAAAATAAGAGTAGTACGTAAGCTTACATGTACAACGGTATGTATCTAAATTTGGCTTTAATTATATTTAAAACGACCAAAAAAACTTGAATGGTGTTGCGTCAGTGTACTCACAACAGATGCATTACATAACGTTTACGATGCTTTAAATTTACGACTAAAAATTTAAAAAATTAGTTTAATCTTGATACTTACAAATTAGAATTATTGATACGGCGAGTTCAAAATGAAAAATGCTGAAGTTTGAATATAGAATGATAAGATACAAATAAAAAATTTTCACAATACAATACGTTATGATAAGTTTGCCTAAGACTAAAATTAGTAATCTCCATACAGAGATTCGAAAAGGTATTATAGAATCCACAGGTGTGAATCATTGATGTCAATAATATTTCTTTTAGATTTATTGAATAATTATCACCATGTATGGGAAGAATTATGATTTTCCCAGATTAATACTATTGAAAGAGAGACTCGGAAAAATAATTTTAATTGTATTGAAAGTTATATGGTTGATGTCATTTTAAAATTACCTGCAAACACCGATTTAATTTAATAAATCGCTCAATCTTATCAGAATACTGCATAATTCTTTCACAGCATAATTGCTAAAAGCGTAAAGGGAATAACCAACGATAAAAAAATTAAGTAGAAAAAAGAATTACTTACAATTAACCAAAAAGCGTTTTGATAAAATATGACGGTCACGGCGAAGTCAAGTATGCAAATGAATAATTGAAAGTTTCTTTTGGTTTCTTTAGTTTGCCTTCGGACACTATAATGTCTGGTATCTTCGGACCTGATTTCAAGTTTTGAATTTTACAATATTATTTAAACAAACTACAATTGTACTAAGATAAGAACGTCTTCCGGGTTTGGACCGTGTCAATGTTGTAACCGAAGTTGCCAACGTTTCGCCCACTTCCGCAAGGGGCTTCATCAGGGCGTGAGAGAAATCAAAGAACTCAAACAAGCAACCGAAATCTAACTAAACACTTCCCAAAAGTTAGGTAATCAACTTGTGAACAAAGCCAGACTCTAAAGTCAGAAAAGGTAAGAAAAAAAACGATAAACTCGAAAAAGCAAACGAAAATCTAACGAAGAACCACTACAGAGTTAGGTAATCAACTTGTGAACCAAGCCAGATTCTAAACTCCACTTCTATGGAGTTTAGAATCTGGCTTCTCTAACCCTATCCTATATCGATAGTTAAATCGTTAGTGCAGAAAGTCAACGACGAACTGTGACAAAACCGAAATTACACTTACTAAAAAACAATCATGAATTATAGCAAAGAAAGAAGAAAATAAGTAAACAGTATGTTTTCTGTAGACAGCTGATGGCAGCAGTTTTTTGTGTTGCTAAACAGTGTATTTTGTTTTCATTAATTCTTTAAAAACAGAAATTAAATCAGTATTAGTAGACAAGGTATTTCTAAAGACTACATCTGCGTGACGTTTAAGTGACTCGATATAACAGAAAATTCTTGTACAATAAATAAACATTTTATCAGTTCAGAATGACAAAACAAATCTTGTGTGATTGTTACTTGGCAAACACAATACACGCAAAAAAAACTTTCAAATTCTAATACTTGCTCAAGCAAATTATATGGTGTTGCTGTGCTTTTCGCCACATTGCAAATATAGAATTTTGGGTGTAGGATTCATGACATTTAAGAGCGCATATTATAGACACGTAAGTAGCTACTTCTAAATCATTTTTTTGAAACTGAAGTAGTAGTTTGTTTTTAGGAAATTATTACTCGATTAAAATCAAGTTTTGGTCGTTTTGTTGTGCAATTTTAACTGGCAAAACTGTTTTAGAGTACAAACATCAAAGTTGCTACAGCAAAAATTTTTTATTTATTTAACGAGTTTTTGTGTAAATTGAGCGTTTGTTTTACGAGTGGGCATTTTTAAACCCGAGTGACACGAGAGCTTAAAAAGTCCACAAGGAAAAAAATGCCCGATTTAGACAGGAACGAGTTGAATACAATATTTTATTGCTTGAACACAGACTACGGGGTTTCGAAAATCTCTAAATCTTTAAAAAAAAGTCAAAGGTTTATGTTGGCAAGTGCGCAAAAACTATCAAAAATTTATGTTATTTATAAAAGTTAAAAACAATAAAAATTAATACTAATGCTTCCCAAAAATTTTAAATTTAGTTTTTAAACGAAAACTTATTTACCGAGATTGTAAACTTTGATGACATTAAGTTAAATTTTGTAGTGACTTTGATTCTTAAATTTGTTTAGAATAAAGATTCTCTTTACTGAAGCTACATAGTTACAGAGAATTAAATCTTTATGCCATTGTAATGGTACTTAAAAATTATTAAGCCAATTAAATCCCGGTGCAATAAAAGTTGAATTGATGACCTCAAGGGCTACATTCAAAAGAAAAATTTTTTTCGAATGCAAGCTTGCGCTCCTAGAAAGTGTCGGTAGTATTATACAGAGGTAACTAATATAATTACATGCTACACTAAAGAACTGCAAATCAAAGGGTAATCGCAAATTCTTTTATAATATTTTTGCAGGTTCAAATATTTATTGAATGAAATTATTGTGACTGTGTGCATTTATTAATTTTTTATCAATGTTGTCTCTAATTGACTAAAATTTGTTTATTGAAAAATATACAACCAATTTGTTACGTTTTCTCGTTATCAAATGATTTACTTTTTTCATCTACTTTATTTCTTCATATATATCGTTTGTGCTTCCAAACCAAAAATTCTACTAGTAAGCTAAAAGTGGCGCCCGTTTTTTCCGTAGTAGCATTGCCAACTACGCCTAGTCACCGACATCTCAGCCATGGTTGGGCTTCTACAAAAGTTTTTAAAGGCTGCTGTTTTTCTAAATATCTTCATTATGAGTTGTTAGTAAGAACCAAAAAAGTATTTGAAATTATTTATTCTTAAAATAATGGTTACTTGAGTAATAGTTTGATTAATTACTTTCTGATAAATTACTTACAAACACATACTGAGTTTGCTTAGATTAGAAACCAAATTTGTAAGAGTTGTACTGACTTTTAGTGTCTTTCTCATAATTTCATTTGTGTTTATAAAAAATAGAACAACAATGATACAAATTTTAACAAAATAAAAACTGTAATTGCAAAGTAAGATTGCAAATACTAAGATTGGCGGTAAGAACACAAACGCTTATCTTGATTTTGTTTTATTATAAAAAAACATCCAATTTCTTGGAAGCT
Source organism: Aquatica leii (assembly GCA_035610365.1). Classification (NCBI taxonomy): domain Eukaryota; kingdom Metazoa; phylum Arthropoda; class Insecta; order Coleoptera; family Lampyridae; genus Aquatica; species Aquatica leii. Next base: position 78,276,485 of record CM069436.1, on the reverse strand, counting down.
TTAACTAAGTACCATATCAATTTCTGATATTCTGATCTTATCAAATATACCCAGATGTTAGCGTAAAAATTTATGAAAACAAATAAATTTAGAATAGAATGTGTAGGACAGACAAGCCGATACTAAGTTTACAAAGTTATTTACAGTTTGTGAGTGTATGTGTGAAAAATTAATTAGAAAATACAGGAAATATAAATATGCGTGATTAACAGTTAAACCTCCTACGGTTTGTGGATTATTGTCTTAATAATATTTTTATAGATTAAAAATATACCATAATTTTTTGTTATAATGATCAAATGTTGACAAGAAATGCTTTACTAAAAAATTACTAGTTTTTTAAAAGCAATATGTTAAGATATTGATACTTTTTCGTATGCTGCTTTTGCTAAATAGTTTCAACAATTCTTAAATACAAACCTATTGTTGATAAAAAATTATAAAATAAGAGTACATCCTTTAAAAATATTTAAACAAATATTTATGACTTACGTAAAATATGATAAAAACTAACACAAGACGACAAAAAAATAATTTAATAACCGTTGGTTTTTGGCTTACACTTTAACGCAACACCGCCTTCACAGATGACAAAAGATAGAATAAATATTTACGAAAATATTTACTAAATAATTAAAAATATTAATTTCAAAAATAAAATAAATCAAATTAGAAAACATGTGGCGTATCTTAAATTTCTACCCGTTTATTTTGTTTTTAAAATTATGGCATTGTTGTTATAATGACGTATATAAAATAATTAAAATTTTGAATATTAAAAAATAAGTATTTGAGTTTGAACATTAATTATTTATATAGGTACAATCTGAGGGATTGAATTAATGATGTAATTAATCATAATCAAACAGTAATAAATAAAGAGATAAATGAAGTTATTGATTGAGAGAAAGCTTTAATAAAACACTTCTTTTTAAATTAAGTATTGTTTTTGTTGTTTTTTTTGTGCTGCAACAGCGCTTTAAATAAAATATTTCGCTGCAGCATTTTGTATATCAGTGGTCTGCATGAAAATCGGCCCTGATACCATTATTGACGATTCTTATGTAAAATGACCTCTTGAATCCAAAAATGAGCTCCGTTTTTACCTATCACCCACCTATTTTGGGGGGACCCCATTTTTATTTTATTTTTTGCATTTTTTTTTTAGAATTTTAACTTATATTCGTTAACCATCCCAAAGTAGGTAATAAAATTTATACCAAAGTATATGGCAAAAGTTTTGCTATAAAATGTATATAGAAACAACAATAAAATACAAATATATAAGAACAGTAAAAAAATATCAATAAACAGTTAGGAAAATTCACTGCACGACGCTGGCGATCTCAATACCACATGCAGGTTTGAACAGGAATTTTCGACAGGCTTGAACTTGCATTACTCTTCTCATTATAGTATATTACATTGTTTGCTTAACTGCTTTGATCAGTACATCTATAGCTGTTGCAGAGTTAACTTGTCGACGTTTTAAACGTGCTGGATTTTGTGTTCATTTTTGTTCATTTGTGTAAAACAGTAAAACTATTTTTACTCCGCATTTTTTCAAGTGACTAAGTGTAATTTGTAGTTAATCAGCCCTGTGATATATCATTTATGTTAACTTTAACACTCATATGTAAAATTCAAATTACATACATCAAATAACATGTCACTTAACACATTATGTTAAATGTGATGTGATGTATTAACTAAACTTAACAGGTACGTAAAAAATAACTCAAATTAACACAATGTGTAAATGTACATGGTGAAGCACTTGGCAACACTGTGCTATCTGTCTAATTTTTTCTAATTTATGTCAACACGTCTACCGAACTAAAAATTTTACATCACCAAAAATTGGAACAATACGAAATTTTGTGGAAACTTATTTTACAAAGGTAATTGCTCTTGGCTTACTAAATAATATGTAATGAAAGTAATAGTTTGCGTCATTGTAGCGATGGATCATCAAAGAAAAGTGCGTGGTAAAACCACAAAAGCACAACTGCTTAGTATGCTTGAGTTCGTGCGGTCAAACAAAATTATTTTAAATTTAAAAAGCAAACCTACCGAAGCTCGAGAAATTTGTTCTTTGTGGCAACAATTTGCAATAGTTGCAAACTCTTTGGATGGCCCTAACAAAAGTGGTGAGCAGTGGCGTCATGTAAGTACATAGATAGTTTATTGATGTTAATTTTTATTAACAAAAATATACAGTATAGATACATGCAATTTTTTAAGGTTTTTAATGAGTGGAAAATGAATGTTAAAAGAAAAAGTAGGAAGCTGCTCCTTTACAAAGAAGGAACTGGTGGAGGTCCTGCTTCTAAAAAGGAGCTCACAGATTTGGAAGAGCAATTGTTGCAATTGATCTCCAAGATTCATTTAGAGGATCATGCAGTGATGGACTCTTTTAATATAGAAGGTGTATATTTACTTTAATTTTAATTGTTGAATACAAATTGAACTGGCAATGAAATCATTTTATTTGTATTGTTTTATGTAGCAGGTACTTCACGTATTGAAGAAGATCCAGAGTCATCCCAAGTAATTATAGATTTAGTGGAAGATGCTTTATTAGGTAAGTTAAAATGTGGTAATAAAAATATATTAAATTTATGTTTAAATTCAGTAGATGCCAATCAAATTGTTGAAGATCCCACCGCTTCTAAGCAAAAAGCTTTTGTGGACAGTGAGAGTGTGCCACTTGCAACTGCAAGAATAATTAGAAAAAGTAAGCAAAATATTAAGAATTAATTATATACTTTTTTGTACTAACGTTTAAACTTTGTAGAAAAAATTGGAACTCGTCGCCAGAGTGCAGACTTGCAAAACATTATAAAAGATCTTGTGTGTACACACCAAGAAAAAAATAAAATTAAGAAGGGAAAAGAAGGTTTTGAAGATTTCTTTATTAATATATAAATAAAAAAAGTAAAAAAAAAGAAAACCAAATAAAGAAAACTAAACAAAATGTCTTGCAATTAAATTTATTCTTACTCTTCTACCTTCTCCAAGCCATACTCCATTATCTACAATAAAAAAAAAGTTTATTTTTTTACAAGGTTTCTACTAACCTTCGTTATCTCCAAGATTTATATTATTAGCTTCATGTTGTGCTTCTTCAAAATCTATACCCTCATTGATTGTCATGTTGTGCAATGTTGCACATGTGTAAACAATATTTGCTAAACGAACTGGTGAATAATGTAAGACTCGATGTTTCAGTAAGCAACGAAACCTTTGCTTTAGGACCGCAAAACATCGTTCAATACAATTTCTTGCTCGAATGTGGCTTCTATTGTAGCGCCCCTCTGGAGAATTTTCCTCCGCATTTAATATAGGGGTCAACAAAAAAGGTTGCAACGTATAACCAGAATCTCCTAAAATGGAAACATTCAAATAATACGTTATGCATGCATTTGTAAATTTGCATCACAAATCTTTAAGATACATTAAACATTACTGAGCACATAAAAAGTTACGACTACTTACTGCATGCACATTCAGACTGTAGTAACCTTTTCTATTGTAGTAAGCTACAGCAGGTCTAATTGGATTATCCAGGGGAGGTGCCACAATGGCAATGTGTGTGCAATCTATTGCACCTATAGCACCAGGAAATCCCAGTTCTATAAAACTAAAATAAATCAGTTTTTTGATAAATGGGATAACAGGATTATAATAGAAGTCAGTTTTACCCAGTTTTCACTCTATCCATTTCAATTGCAGTGCGTGGAAATCTAATCCATTGTGGGAGAATATACTGCACAATAGCATCAGTTATTTCTGCCAAAACTTTGCTAAAAGTAGACCTTTCCATTGGAAAAATCACATTATTTGAAATGCACCTTTGGTAACTTCCATGAGCTAGAAAGGATAAAACAGACAAAACCTACAAAATATAGAAGATAACAATTCTATCGGTTCTATAAGATTTAGTAAAATACGTACTCTGAGTTCTAAAGAAATTCGGGTAACTCTCTGATGTTGAATTAAATGAGGGTGCAGACTTTGCACTAAATCCCATGCCTGATTTCTTGAGAGGCGAAAGTTTCTTTTAAATACACCTTCATTTAAATCAAAAGGATTACTTTGATCCCTCAAAATCCTCCTCTCTCTTCTAATGTTGTTTCTAAAATAAGAAGTTTAAAAGTAAATTAACATTTGTTTTACCAAAAATATTTAAATGAAATTTTACCTCTCTGCCGCATTTTCTTGATCTAAGGCAAGTATAAGCAAAAGGTCCATTTTTTTCTAATCACAAAAACAGTCTTTTATATTTAGCACTCTTTCGCACACGTCAAAATTTACGATTTAACCTCTAAATTCTATGAGAAACACATTTAACGACATGTATTTTGTAAGTGTTAATTTTTGAAAATAACATACACAAATTACATACGCAAGGTATACAACTTGTCATACCAGTCGATACATCACACCAATTTTACACATTTATGTTAAAACCAGAGTTAACGTTTATGTAATTATTAACATAAGTGATACATCACAGGGCTGAATGTCGGGCGTTGAATTACCGTTTAATTATGCCACGCGAGTGTAAAAATCATCCCGATAGCTTTTGCTATGTCTGCGGGGAATTAACTTTAAAAGCGCAACGAAAACCCTTTTCTCCGCTTGTTAAAACAGCTTATAAATTGTACTTTGATTGTCAAGTTGGCGACCAGGACAAGACTTGGGCTCCATCAGTTTGCTGTACGACTTGTTACAGTAGTTTGACCAAATGGCTCAAAGGTACCCGTAAATTAATGCCATTTGCTGTGTCCATGGTTTGGCGTGAACCTCGCTGTCATCTTACAGATTGTTACTTTTGTATGACTTCCACCGTCGGGTTTTCGAGCAAAAGTAAGCATACAATTCAGTATTCCAATATTTCGTCAGCTCTAAGACCTGTTCCTCATAACGATACTTTGCCAATCTCAGAGCCCCCAAACACTTATACTCTAGAGCCGGAAATTGATTTAAAAGACTCTGAGCCACAACCTGGGGCTTCAAATGATACGTTCAATGATGATGAAGAGTATTCCGCAGATTTAGTTTCTCGGCAACCTCACCTCCTCACTCAATTAGAATTAAATGATCTTGTCAGGGATTTGCAGTTACCCAAGACTAAATCTCAGCTCCTAGGATCGCGACTTCAACAGTGGAATCTCTGAGAAAAGGGAGTAAAAATATTTTTTTACAGAACCAGACAAGCAACCCTGAGATGTCTTTTCTCAGAAGATAAAGGTTTAGTGTTCTGCCCTAATGCAAATTTATTGATGACAGAGCTGCAGATGCCATGTGACCCAGACAAATGGAGACTGTTTATAGACTCATCAAAAACCAGCTTAAAAGTTGTTCTGTTGGCTAATGGGAGTGACTTCCCATCAGTTTCAGTTGCATACTCTGTTGATATGAAGGAAACGTACGAAAACATCTTCAGAATCCTTGATAAAATTAGTTATCATGATTATAAGTGGAAACTTTGCGCTGACTTAAAAGTTGTTGCTCTACTCACGGGCCTGCAATCAGGATTCACAAAATATTGCTGCTTCCTTTGTGAATGGGATACCCGAGCCTAAGATAAACATTACATCGTACGGGACTGGCCTCTGCGAAAAAATCTTATTCCTGGTCAGAAAAATGTCGCTCACAATCCTTTGGTTCCGAAGGAAAATATTTACTTACCACCTTTACACATCAAACTTGGATTGATCAAGCAGTTTGTGAAAGCAGTGGACAAGGCAGGTGGCACATTTCAATTTTTGAAAACTAAATTTCCTCGTCTTAGCGAAGCTAAAATCAAAGAAGGCTTTGTTGTTGGTCCCCAGATTAGACAACTCTTCCAAGATTCGACGTTTATTGAACACCTAAATCGAAAAGAAAAACGAGCTTGGCTTGCATTTCAAAACGTTTGTAAAAACTCTTAAAGTTCACTTCCTTCACTCGCATCTGGACTTTTTCCCTGAAAATTTAGGAGCAGTTTCGGATGAACACGGGGAACGGTTCCATCAAGACATCGCTAAGCTGGAGAAGAAATTTTCAGGGAAGTGGAATGCAAGCATGTTGGCGGAGTACTGCTGGTTTTTGAAACGAGAGAGCTGTACTTCAGGGTATAAAAGGAAAGCAAGCACCAAGTAACGATGAGTATCTTTTTATTTATTACTGTTTATAGCTAAAATAGTTCTTTTTCCCATTTAAATTAAATTCATGTCCATATATTTATTATAATAATTATTATAATTATTATTATCGTTCGCTAAATAAATTATAATTAATTTATCGAAAAGTGGTAAAATTAGAGATTTGGAGCTCCCTCGAAAATGGTTGGTGATGGAAGAAAACGGAAGACATATTTGGATTCAGGACGTCATTTTACATAAGAATCATCCGGAATAGTGTCAGGGCTCGATAAAAAATATTTTTTTGCAGACCAGTGTATTCATACATATGGCAATATGTTTTTTGGCGTTTTTCTTTCTCTTCTGTTTTGTACTTTGTGAAGGAGGAGAAAGATAAGGTAGAAGTAAACCCAACGAACTACTCGAATTTGCTTTGTACAAGTTTGCCACAATTAAGATTAAGAAGGTTACGTTTATAGATGTTACAAAGAGAAGAATAGTCTTCTAAGATCAGCAGGATCAGCTATGGTTGCGTGCTGTGACAACAAGTAGTTCTGCTTTACGCTTTATTCTTGTTTCTAAAGTATAAACTAAGTTGGTAAGAAGAAGTATTTACATTTGCGTAAAGTGAACAAATAAAAGCAGACAGCGACAGATAAAAACAAAAATAAAATAGTTGCTTAAATAAAATATAATAAACTAAAATGATTTTAAATAAAGATTCAATGTTTCATAATGAAACTAAACTCTTACTTTGCCATCGTTGCTTGCAAAATAATAAACTTAACTACCAAAATAAACATACTTCTCTTTGGTACCTCTTTCAGACAAGCAAAAATCCGATGTGTCGGAACTCAGCAACGCCGAATAATGGACAGCTGTTGTCATTTAAAATGCCTATGGGTTTTAGGCAGCAATGAAATCCGCCATGCGATGAAAAGATCTGTACTCCTTTTTGTCCGAGGACGTGAGACATTTTGACACAAGTTAGGATGTCCGATATAAGAAAATGGGCATTACGTCCTTTTTGAGGAAGTGTGTACAGTAAATTTTCTGCAAAAAAAGATGTAGAGGAGGATGTTTGCAAATAACACATAGGGTATCTATAAAAACAGTGCGATATGCTCCGAGGATTGATCTAAGAAATCAGAATTGTAATGATACTAGTTTCTTGACCACGTAGGTATGTGGTACCGAATATTTGAATTCTATTGTACATTAGTCATTAATCTACAAGCGGCGTTTGTCTTTGTTTTACTTTGAATAAAGTTATATTAACTGGAATGAAGTAGTATTTGGAGCGAAGTGTTGAGAAGAATAATAAAATTGTCGGACGGTACGATTTACGAGATCTTTCTTACCAGTTTGTGGTAGAGAAAGAAAATAACCACATTTGATGTGAAAATTGAACAAATCTACGATTGTAAAAGAGAAGTAATCTTGTACATTTGTATGTAGGACGTTGCAATGTATTTTTTTAGTACAGAAACCTTGTTTTTAAGGGTTCTACTAGTCGCCGCCGCTAAATAGTTGCTAGTGACCCAGCGACGGCGCCAGGGAGAGGGTTTAAGTGGACACATGCCTACCCTGTTTACTGAGGTGCCTACCCGTGTGCCCACTCAAATTGGAGAAAACATTCTCATTAAAAAAGTTAAAAAAAATATTTTTACACAAATGAAAATTTTGTGCCCACTACAAAAACCTGACGCCGTCGCTGCAGTCACGACTCAGTTTTGTGGTAAATATATATGCAAATTTGTATGAAATCTTATTTAAACGTGCAAGTGATTATTTTCGTAGGACCGTTGTCAGAAAACACGAAGCGAACAATAGTTTTAATAGTCTCGTATTCAGAGTTTGTATATCTGTCGCCGTCTCAAACATTGAAGCATGGTTGGATCAACAGAGATTTATACAAAAAAACAACTTGTCAATTAACTACCAAACTTTTTCAACGCTATTTGTCTATTGTGGTCTATTCGGAATACAACGAAAAACAAATATAACATACTTCTAATAAAGGCTAGTATTTGTTCGTTAAGAATTTATATACATTTCCATCGGGCACTAATCTAAAGATGACCCAAATTGGGGTTGACAGTGGTAAACAGATCATCTCAAACATAATCAAATTCGCGAGAATCCGATGTGCTGGATGTTCAAAAAAGTGAAACATTTTGTTACAGGTTGTTATTTTGTATAGCACTGTCTAAGCACGCTACTGCTTCTCTATATGAGTAGGGATAAACGGTATACCCTAGTCAATCGTTTATTTTTGTACGTTTGGAAGTCGCTGTGAACGTTCGTTTACCTTGGTGTTATTTTAAGATATCGGATGTGCTAGAGAAAACGAAAACGTATTTGAAGTCAAATTTGATGTTTTGGGTTAATTACGCGACGTTGCCATCGATTTCCAAGAGATTGCTACTTAATACAATACCCAGCTGTTCTAGCGAGGTAACCGGCCACCTTCTTTAACAAATCCAAAGTGACGATATATGACTCACACCTTCATCTGAGAATTGTATAATTTTATTTACTTTTATAACTAGTTAGTTAGTTTTGTGCATATTTCTTAGCATAGCGTATTTTGTGATTGTAGTGTATTTGTTTAATTATTTTTTTCAGCTTTATGCGTATAATGTTATTTCTTTTTTTCTTAATTGGATCAATTTTATCAGTTAACCGTCAGCCTTAAGCAAAATAGATATTGTATATAATTGTAACTTAGATCACATTGATTAAATTTTACTTTCAGTCGCAAACTTTGACTCATTTTTAACTTTATGTATTGTTGTATGAGTACATTGACGGGACATACGTCCAAGTTTTTCGAATCATTTCAGCGCAGTCAAGCCCAAATTAGGCATAAAAACGTCGTACATAAGCTTAAACATATATCACACATACTGGTTAATCAAATAAAAAGAAAGCAACGAACTTTTGGTGTTAACTCAGTTAGGTAAGGGTTTTTGTGCTTTTATTTTTTTGCAATTCAGTATCATAATTATCGATTATAGACTCGTTTTGCGACTGCAGAGTAAAAAAAGTAATTGTTTCAAACCTAGTTAACCTTGATTAAAATCAATCATTTAGGATTTTTGGTACGGGATGTTGGCTGATCGATAGGACTTCCACCTATATTATAACTGTGATATTAATTGACAAATCTTATTATTTAATTTTTTATTAGTCTACCTTTTTCTCTTTCATTTTAACGTCTTTCTTTTCTTGTTAGAAATAGAAATTAGAACTAAAAATTTGTTCCTTTTAGTGATTGACAGATTTAAACAAGGTCTGCATTGGGTTATATTTACTTGTTTTGAGGCTTTTTTAATTAGTGTAAGATTAGACATAGAAATTGTTTGAAATTATTAATACAGTAGTTTTCCGTTTGCTTTCTGTATCGCAGTGCCATAGCTGATGTAATCAAGATGCGATAGTCGTCTATGGGTGTCTAGTAAATTCATGTGATATTTTCTTTACAGCAATTTCTAGAGCTTGCTGAGCTATATGAATTGCCAACCTTTGTAAGGACACGGCGCGATGAGAAGAAGAAGAAGTAGGGTTAGCACACTAAGGCTTACTTACGTTCTGTTTGCCGATATAACTGAGTTAGTCGCCAGCAATTAAATTGCGGAAAAATTCTGGTTACAATTTTGACCTAAGTTGTCCTAGATGAAGGAATAGAAATTACGCCCTTTCTAAAGAAGTGTGCCACAGTCGCTATCATTCACTCAAGATCTAGATTTTTAAGTGACGCTTGGAAGCTGAAAAAGACGGGAAGTCGTCGGTTGAAACGTGCTGGTTTAAAAATGTGCAAGAGCATGTCTTGTCTAAGAATTTGGTGCAGTAATTTTTTTGCAAAAGCAGATGTAGAAAAGGGTGCTTAAATATAACACATATAGTATCTATGAAAACGGCGCGATATGCCTCGAGGGTTGTTCTATAGAATAAAGATGTAAGACATACGAGTTTCTGGACCACGTAGGTAAGTCGAAGTCTGTGGTTTCAAATGTCTAATCCACAAGTAAGTATGGGTATAACTGCAAAAGATTTTTTGTGTGAATTCCACTGTTGACTGTTGAAACCGTCTGTTTGTTGCTGCCAGCCCAGTTTGTCCCTATGTTTATCACGTGTTTGAGTTTGTTTTGTCTGAAATTGGCGAACACGTTGATAGCGATGTCGTCCGCATAATCAAAGATGTCGCAACTTGCTGGTAAGTCTTAACTAAGTAAACTGTTACCAACAAGATTCCACGAGGTCGGATTAAAACCGAGCCTTGGAAACAGTGTTTCGTCAATAATTTGGCGTAAACAGAATGGGATACGTACGCGGAGTGAATTATTGATCTATTTGACAAATAACTTTGAATGATACGCGTAGCGCTGGCAGCTACTTTTTTAACGACAATAATTTTATTTAGAGAAAAGCTACCATACGTTCTTGAACGCTTTAGATATGTCTATAAAAGTTTGTATTTGGATTCGATTGTACATAGTCATTAATCTACAATCGGCGTTTGTCGTTGTTTTGTCTTGAATAAAACTATATTAACTGAGATGGAATAGTATTTGAGGTGATATGTTGTCATGTATCGTATTGAGAAGCACACGTTCGAATAATTTGTCTAGTTTAAATAATAAAGTCATTAGACCAGTTGGGATTTACAAGATTTTTTTCCAGGTTTAAGAATGGTGCTGAGTTTACCAGTTTCCAGCTGGTAAAAAAATAATCACAGATCAACGATCATGAAAGAGAGAAAATTTTGTATAGTTGTTTGTAGGACGTTGCAATGCATTTCGTGTGGTCCAGAAACCTTATTTTTAAAGGTTCTATTAAAATAATAGAATAATAAAAATAAATAAATAGTCGCTAGGGAGCCTCAATTCGGTTGGAAATTTATTCACAAATTTGTACGAAACTTTTAAAACCTTTGTGCTTTTATATCAGTTTTTAAAAACATCTGTTAGCGCCAGAGTAAACAGTTTGAAATTATGTTTTTAATGCTTGCTTCGGTGTACTAGAAATGTATTTGTTTGGTTTTGCTCGGAAGCTTCGTTTATTATTAGCGAGAGAATTTGTTTCCTTTGAATATTTAATAAATGTTTTTGAATCTTGTTACGAAAATGTACTGCGAAAGCATAAGGTATTGTCGATTGGTTTGAGAATGCATGGATCGAGCAGCTCAAGCGGTGGTGGCGCCAAAATTGTCGTTTATCGAATTTTTTCCACGAAATTTGAAATTGTTTTTAACAAAGGCTACCAAAAACTAATAATTCCATAGAATGATAGTACCGGAGTTTTGAGATCCAAATTTGAGTTTAGGCTACCTTACCCTGACATATGGAAGTTCATTAAAGCAATTAAACAGGAACAATGCATAAATAAACTACATAGTTGGGAATTACAACGTCGAAGACAATATATACTCAGTGCAATTAGACGTGTTACACCTAGAAGAAATAATTTTGTCAATTTGATTTTTTGGCAACAGAATGACTATGTTATAGTAACTATGTCAACTATTTATCTTTAATAATTTTTTTTTGTAAAAACAATTTTTTTTCTTTAGTTTTTTGTGAAGAAACTGGTTTATGAATTGACTAGTACATATCTTTTAGTCATTGTGCTTCCATGTACCGATATTAAACATAACAAAATGTTTAAAGTTCAAAAACATAAAAATTATTATCATGTCAGCAATTTTGACAGGAGTAAAATTGTTGCCAATCGAGAGTATTGGCTTATCCTATTACAAGATTGACCGCCGTGTTAATTGTACTGCAACGCGTGTGTGAACGGAAGAAAGTAGAGAAACACGAAAAAAAGTAACTTCAACCAAGGTGTACCACAAAGCGTCAATATAGGCACTTCAGACAACTGCTTCTACAAGACAGTCTTGTTACTATGCGTTAAATCGCTGACCAATAGTTTGGAAAAAAATGTAAAACTGTTACTATGAGCTATATCGCCGCATTCCAGCTTTTGGTTTTTTTTTATACCGTACACGATTAGTGCTTCCTTTGACTGCAGACTACTGTTGTCAACGTATGAACTGGTGCAAACAGCATTAAAAGGCGGAACGGCATAATATCGTCTTCAGTGACAAATCAAGATTCCATCTAGGTATGCACGATAGTCGTAGAAGCAAAAGACACCGCAGTAGAGAACGACGTGGTATTGGGTTTGTTGTTATATGGTAGCCAATCATCATTTGTCTTTATTCAAAGCAGTATCCCAATCAGCATTGGTATCAATTTATTGACACCTGAGTGTAGCTTTAATGAAAATATTTTGATACAAAATTATTGGTACGATTTTCATAGCTAATAGATAGCTTAGTGGTTTGTACACACACTGCTATCGTTGTCAATGTATTATTATGTTATAAATTCAACGCAAAAATTTAAACGCTCAAAGCATCAATTTAGTTCATACAAAATTCATGCAAGCGTTATACATACTTTTTTATATTGATCATTTTGCAAACGTTGCATAATATTTTTCTCGGCAATTATTAATCTGAAGATGGCAATTTATTTACTACTAGGACAGGAATCGAATATGTGTGGTTATCCATTTAATCTATTGTGTATTTTACGCAAAAGAATTCGTAAAAAAGATAAATTATTTTAGACATAATAATAATAAAATAATTAAATAATAATTCAACGTTGTGGAATAATAATATTTATTAAAGGTAAATATATATATATATTGTTAGACATAAAAGTTTTACATTTTACAACATATTAATATTTTTTTACTGTAAAGGTGTAAATAAAAAAAATTATTAAGATATAATTTCATTTTATTTTGACGGTATTATAAACAAATCAGCATAATTTGCCGCATCATTTTATCCACCGAAGACTTACGAAAAATGTCCGTTTTTGTCCGATGAAATATAACGTCTTATAACCTCAGTTTTTTATTACTTTAAATGCTTGTTAAAACGATGTCTACTATCATATAAAAGATTAAAATATTGTATTCCAATATGTAATTTGTAATTACAGTGTTTTTTTATAAGTTTAGATCTTCACTAAACATAGTAAAGGTAAAAAATGTAATCATTATTTATACTGTGCATAGTTGTAATAATCAACATGGGATCATATATGTAATTTAATTAATACAAATTTGATAACAGAGTGATGCAATAATCATGTTATGTGATATGATTTTGGCATCACAGTGACATTCAACTTTCTTATAGATGGCATCATTTTGATGCTTCAAAAATGATAGTGACAGTTTATAGATACCGATTTCATGCGGAATTTTCGACACAAATTTTGTATGAAAAAAGTGGCCAAAATGATGTAAAATTGATACCCAAGAAATGGTATTATAAAGATATCTTTTTACGAGAATTGTGTTATTTGGGACGACTCCTGCACGTCTAAGAAGCAGGCGTTAATGTTTTGCCGTGAGCACCCCGTTCACCGAGTTCAAATATTATCGAACATGTGTGAGATGTGATAGAGAGAAGACTGTCCACTTTGCACCATCTTCCATAGATTCTGGCGTTGTTAAGAGAGGTACCACAAGCAGACATCAGCCATATCATTTTGTCGACGCCTAGGCGGGTACGAGAGTGTACTCAGCTACGGAGTCGTCATTATTTTTTTTAGAATATACGTTAATAAATTTTTTTGTAAATGTTATTGTTTTATTCTTGATCTAAGATTATCAGATTGTCAAAAAAAAGAACCTTTAGAAATGTCAGAATTTTTCTGAAAATCCTCAGTCTGGAGAAAGTGTGAAGAATAGCTCTTAATATTGAGAATATTAGAATCTAACAAACTATTATAATTACGCTTTCGGGATTATAGAAACTAACAAAAAAGAATGCGCAAATGGCGACAAAACTAAAAATAAAGCTAATACAAACAAAAATAGCAAACATTATAGTGCAAGCTGTAAAGCTAAAATGGCAAGATGGCAGATGAACGAAGTTTGCAAGATAATAGAAACTAATTAAAAGAAACTTAATACCAGATAGAGAAATAATATTCAGACTGTTGCTAGAGTTGCGATAGATTACAGTAGCTATGTACAAACTTTAAAAAAATAAATTGAAGAAAACAATAAAATGGATTCAGCAATGGATGGCAAAAACTGATGGAGATTAGTAGTATCGTTATAATCGTTTGTAGCTATAACAAATTTGGACAAATGGATTGAAAGAAGAAAATTATCTACATATATTATTGTTATTTACGTTTTAAGTAGATTAGCTGTATTTCGTGCTGAAAGAAGTGACGAATTTAATCAAAATCGAGACTAATCTGAATTTTTCGATTTTCTATTATCAAGTTCATTTGAAGCCAATTCGCATCCAATAAAAAATTTTATTAACGAAACTATGATAAGCACCTTTTTGCTTATACTAAGATAAGAATGTCTTCCGGGTTTGGACCGTGTCATTCTTGTTGTAACCAAAGTTGCCAACGTTTCGTCCACTTACAGATCAAATAGGAAAACTTCTTTATAAGAATGGTATTAACCCATATTCAACTCGACATGCAAAATATCTCAGATTCTTCCTTTTCCCAAAGACAAATTTTCTACACTTTCATCTCAAGCTGTATACCAAATTTCTTGTTCATGTGGTTTAGTCTACATTGGTGAAACCAGTCGTTCCGTCATTACTCGCATTTCAGAAGATGATCGTTGTATAAGGAAAAGGTATATTTTCAAGTCTGCGGTTGCTGAACATCATTTTACTAGAGGTCACAAGATAGATTTTGATAATGTTTCGTTGATTGCCAAATCTCCATTCTTTTTCAACAGGAAATTCCGAGAGAACATAGAAATCATCAAACACCCTAATAACTTCAATCGGGACCTTTTTCCTTTATATACGGGAACTATTTCTTCTTAAGTCACTTCTACGGAGTTTAGGATCTTGCTTGGTTCACAAGTTGATTACCTAACTCGGTACCGTAAAACGGGGCTAAATTGACTTTACGGGTAACTTTGACAGTTTTTGGGGTTACTTTAACAAAGCGCCAAAATGCGGCAAAACAATCGCGCAATGCAACTCACGTAACTTTATGTAGTGTGTGACAAGTGCGGGCAGTAATAAGCTTTTCGATTACCCGTCTCACCGACCAGTGCGAACGTGTTTATCGTTGCTGTATGTAGCGAGGTGCGTAAATACACCTTAAAACATTTTTCTATACAGTTCTCGTAGTTTATGATATTGTTTACGTTAAGTTTAGGTAGGTAGGACCTATTTAATTGTTGTAATACACTTTTTTTTATTTTGTTATGTTAATCTTGTGTTTATTTGTAGATATTTATATCTAACAATGGTTAGAACTTATCAAAGAAAAATAGGTGGCCGAACCTATAAGAATTATAGTGATAAAGACTTTGCAAGAGCCGTTGCAGAAGTTAGAGCAGGTAGACTTACCCAGGCTGCTGCTGCCAAGAAGTACAAAATCAACAGAACCACCATTCTTAACAAGATCCATCACAGACATGATGGGAAGCCACTGTTTTAACGCCTCAAAATGAAAAATTACTTGCCGATACCTTGACTGTTTTAGCCAATTGGGGGTTTCCGTTGGCAAAGGCTGATGTCCAAACCGTCGTTCAAATGTTTGTAAATAAGGAGGGTCGAATTATAAAGCAGTGGAAAGATAACTTGCCGGGCTATGACTTTGTGAATGAGTTTGCAGCTCGGAATAACCTCACGCAGAGACTGGCGACAAATATCAAGGCTTCAAGAGCATCAGTGTGTCCTAACGAGATCAAAGAATTTTTTGTGAATTTAAAGCCAGTTTTGGAGGAGACACGTCCAGCTCTTATTTATAATTATGATGAGACAAACATTACAAACGACCCAGGCGCGATAAAAGGATTAGTATCTCGAGGGCACAAACGCGTCGAAACAGTCCAGGAACATTCAAAATCATCAGTAAGCATCATGTTCTGTGGTACCGCTAATGGAAAATTGATTCCTCCCATGGTTGTGTAGAAATCCAAGCATCTTTATGAGAACTGGACAGAAGGTGGACCACCTGGAACAATTTATAGAAACAGTAGTAGTAGTTTTTAAAATTTTGTTAACGCATATCCAGGAACACAGACAAGAAAATGAAAAAACTATTTTAATTGGTGATAATCTTGCTTCGCATTTTTCCCCTGAAGTCATCCAGGCTGCAGTGGGAAGCAACATTCATTTTACAACTCTGCCCCCAAACTCGACCAACCTGTTGCAACCTCTGGACAATTGGAGAAAAGAATCAAGAATTCGGGGCCTGATTCCAAAACCACAGTTTCCCATGCTTCTGAAGAGATTAATGGATGCGTTGGCTCCCAATATAACCAAGAATCTCGAGAGTTCATTCAGAACAACGGGCCTTTACCCATTCGATCCTGAATCTGTCTTGAAAAAGCTTTTAGGAGATCAAACCGAAGAAACTGGACGTGTTCTCGATAGTAGTCTGCTGGAATTTTTAAGAGAGTCAAGGGGCTACAACTCAGAAAGAATTCAGCACAGAAAAGGAAAGAAAGTCTGAAATATTTTGTTATGCATTTGTTGACCAAAGGTCACATTGTTCTATTGGAGCAAAAAAAAGATAACATTTTGACCATTAAAAAACGTTACCAACAAAAAACTACAAAAACCTGTATAAAGTAACCCCGTTTTACGGTAGTGGTTCTTTGTTAGATTTTCGTTTGCTTTTTCAAATTATTGTTTTCTTTCTTACCTTTGCAGAGTTTAGATAATGGATTGTTGCAGAAGTGGATAACCTAACTTTTGAGAAGTTTTTAGTTAGATTTCGGTTGCTTGTTTGGCAACTTCGGTTACAACAACAATGACACGGCCCAAACCCGGAAGACATTTTTATCTTAGTATAGATTCCGGCCGTGGAGGCCTCCGCTATTACCTTTTGCTTGATTTGTTTCTCGTATTCAGTCCGTTAGAAGTTTCTACGTAAAATTATAATTTGCAATACAAATAACTTGTTGAATACAACTTTTTGTCTTATCCCTGTGGAATAGGTGTCAAAGGTGTAGTCCGTAACATCACTATAGTTAAAATAATTCACAGATTTTCTCTATCGTAAAAGACGACAACGGGTATTAATACAGAAATGAATATTGGTGGTGACATAACATTTATTGTTTATTACTTTTGTATTTTAAAAATGTCTTAACTTTTGCCAAATCTATGCTTTTTGTAAATGTTGCTCTGAATTCTTGATCAAACATTAATTTACCAGATACTTTTCTATAGTAGAAAGTTATAAAAAACATCATTCTTTTGGTGCTGTTGATATTTTTTCTTTCGCCAAAGTTATTGATTTTTGGGTGGTAAAGCAAATTAGTTTAGCAAAGTTGAGACAAAATCTAAACCAACGTTTTTCAAGTATAGCTCAAGATAAAAGAAAAATTTCTGAAATACTGACTAGAACTTTTTTGTAAGTTTTACATTTCTAGAAATATGTACGTTTCTGCAAAGATAGATATTTTTTTAGACAAAATGTTTCCAATCGTTGATAAAAAAATTTATAATTTTTTTATAACTTATCTCAGTTAAAAGAGAAAAATTTTGCTCTCATAAAGAGCAAATATCTATGCAAAGTAGTCCTGTTCTATTGCTGTTTATTATTATTTGGTAATAGACATTTTAGTATTTTCTTTTCTTAAATGATCAAACTGCATAGTGTAATCATAACTATTAAAAAATATTGTTTATCTGAAAAGTGCATTGTTAACTACACAACGATAAAGTTTATTTTTCTTAGAATCGGTCACAGTTCAGCCTCTAAAAATAAAAATAAAATAGCGTTTATAACCTATATAGTGCAAAATTGGTTTTACCTCTTAGTTTCTCCTAAACGCAAAATCTGTTTTTGGCTAAACGATTTACATAGTTTTATACTTAACTTTACGGTAGATTATTATACAATAAAAAAGAACATTAAAACGTTTATAAAACATAGTAGTTGGTAATTTAACACCGAAATAAACAAAAAAATAAATATATTGAACAATTAATTTTGTCATCACAACTAGTTAACACCTACATAACGTCAATGCTTTTGTGTCTTTTTACTAAAGAGCAATTATAATAAATTTCTTGTTAGACATTCAAGTTTTTATAAATGCTGGATAATATTCAATTTTTTATTCTAATTAGACTCTTAAATAATGCATATTTGAATATTAAAATGTTTTTAAGTGCGCGCTGAAAGTTGTATCACTAAGTAGGCTAAGAAACAAAGCTTTATATCGGCAGTGTAATTACTTATACGCTAAGAGTATTGTGTACAATCATAACTCATAAATTAGTTTTTTTTTACATTTACATATTAAGAATTTAATACTGTTGTAAAACTCAATATCCGACACTGCCCGTTACTGTAGTTTTAGTAATTTCCGTTTGTATGTAAATGAATCAAATAGTTACATTAAAATTTAAATAACTATTCTTGTTTTACGACTACTTACAACTCATTCTATTATTTTTAATTTTGATCTTATAATGCACTAATGTCAACATATCGAGTAGAAACAGGACAGATAAAAAATTAAATGTAACAATAAGTTTAAAAAAATTATTTTTGGATTTATACTAAAAATTGTGATCAACACTGACTGAAATGAACAAACATTAGTTTTTGCACTTCTCTCTTTTCTAGATTTGTTTTTCAGTGGGTATTAGTAACGAGAACAATTCGTACAATAGTAGTCGTATAAATATTACAGACAGCGGCGTAACCACTTTTTCTATTTCTGTCGGCCTACAAAGATCCAAAAACAAGCTTAAATAAATAAAAAAATGTGTAGACAAGCTATGTGCTTAACACATTTTACGGGTTCTATTAGCTTGAATGCAAATTTTGAATACGACCCAGGAGTTATTGAAACAGCTGTTGCATTTCCTTTTTTAATGAGAATGATCTTGCTAAGTTTTAGACTCTTTTATGCCTACTCCATTTTGTACGGTGTTAATTTTGACAGATATTTTTTTTCTAACGTTTTCAAAACCAATGTTTTATTTTTTTTTTTTTTTTGATAACTGTATAATTAACCTAGTTAAGTTTACATTTTTTTAAAAATCAATAAACGCCTAATAAAAAGTCAGAATGAGTAAGAGGTTATAAATTTGAAAGAATGAAGATGAAGAAAATTGGAAATGCAAGACTATACATCTTTTTAAAATTGATGCGTTTCCTACTATGCATTGAATGTGGCGTTGTATTGATTTTATATTATTTAACGACATTCTTAAAATTTGGGTGCACAGAATAGAACAAATTCATTATTTATTTTACAATTTTGCGCTAATGCTTTATTTTTATTTTTCTCTTCTTGATTTTCTTCTTCATTCACGCGTATCGCACGTTCATCATGTTACAAGTTTTAGCTGGTTACGAACCTGCACGGCCAACTCTCAATAGTCGGAGAAAGGGGTAGGTTTTCTAGAAGTATATAAAAGATAATTAAGGGCGCCAGAGCCTATCCAAAGTCAGTTCTGCTTGCTCACCACAGAATGGTATCACTTGTAACAAGATGTTAAAGGTTCGTAACTGCTGAAAGAAACGAATAAAAGGAAAAGAAACTCAATCGTCAATAACAATGGTGCTTTAATTACTCTATCACGATAAATATAATAAGAATTAAATAGTCAAATCTGAGTAGGTACTAGCGAGAATATACAAAATCGAATCACAGTAAGATAGGCAACTTACATGACATAAGTGAAGAACATGGCTACGAATAGTTCGCAGTAAATATCGTTTACATAATTAGTAATATGGCATTAACGACAATAAGGCAAAATAATTATTATAGCATTAACATTAAATTATCACAATAAATAAGCATAAACAGCATACGTAGTATAAGCAAATTTACTAACTAATGATATTACCATTACGATAATCAGTACGAAGTTATGATTATTGTAAGTTTCGTGAGTAACCTCGTTGACGACGCAAGAAAATTTATAAAAACACTTACCACCAAATACAGGTGTTCCTTTTATGCGGAGGAAGCGCTTCCTTCGACACGTACCCTGTAATTAATTTTAATTGCAAATCGTGTCAACCTAATAGCTCACGAAATCCAAATCTACAAAGTCATTACTTAAATTTTAAAATGTACACATAACACAAACCGAACGTCGGATGCTGTTATACCCTTTTCTATGATTTAATTAATTCCAACAGTAGGCCTTATAAATATTTAGAATCGTTCCAACACAATATTCGTCGAGGGTTATCTCTCGTCTTTCGGTATCGGATAGAATTCATTGGCCGGATGGTGGTAAGAATAGCCGGTGACGATACAAATATCCCACGATCGTAACGAAATCACAAACTTTCCCTGATGGGCTTTAAATTATAGCCAGAATGCCCTGATTTATTAGGTGCCACATGGCGGCTAACCACAAAGACATAAAAATTACTTTTAATTACAGAAAGAAATAAAATTACTGCGGAAGTAAATTAGTTAATTAAAGAAACTACATAATTTCCATCGTGTCCCTAACACGTGGATGATTTTAGAGAACGAACTTTCACTCACGCAGCCCTGGATGTTACCAGTTACAATGTTAAAGTTAAAATGTCGGAGAAGACACCGGATGTCGTTTGCGCAATACAAAGTGACCAACGAACCCGATAGATGGCGTCAAGAAATATCAAAAGCAATTTTTAATTAAGTTGATATACAGGGTAATGCAATATTTAAATTTATGCACGTAACAATCAGTAAATGGAAGTGACTTATAAAAGTCATGACATTCTCTTAATATGACGCTTTTGGAATTACTTTAAATTTGAAAACGTTTCCGTACTATTCTTCTTAAATGTTAGATAGAATGGCGACGGCCAACTGCTTTTTGATGGTTTGACGATACTTAGAGCTAGTAGATGTTCAAATTCCTTTTTTGCTGCTTTGGGTTTTTACGAAACTAGCTTACGATTATGTTTTGTTATTGGTAGTCCTAATGTTGTTTGTATGTAGTGAAGGATGTCATGCAACATTATATTGTGGTCACTGTTTGTCATTGTTTTTATTGTTTGGTAGATTAAAGCATAAGCACCTTTTATTGCAATCCAGTGATTAATATGAGCTGACAAGCATTGATCACTAGTCCTTAAAAGTTTACAAAGTTTATGCATAAAAAGGGGATTTTGGACATCAGTAGTAATGAAAAACTAACGAAAAACTCTACTTCATTTTTTTTAAATTATTGGTTCATGGGTTAATAATAACGTACCGTTTGTTGCATAAAGTTATAGTTTTTTTTGTTGAAAGAATTTTCACAAAACTGAGAGAATATACACTCGTCTCAGCACCTGTGTTTATTAAAATTTTTTTTTTGGATGAATGTTACGCAAAAGTGACTTGTTCATGGAGGACCGTCAGTGTGGCCCGCACTCACTGTTGGTCGTTTTTTTTTTGTTTGAACACACAAGGTGGTAAACATTGACTTGCGACGTTTTTTTATAGGTGATGCTACCAATAGTTTTCGTATTGTTTCTTTGATGATAGAGATTTGTGACGAGATCCAGTGTTGTAGCGACTTTGTAATTGCGATCATTTACGGTTTTGTTTTAACTCTCTAATCTCTTGCGACAGTAGTGTAATTTGCTTAATTAGATTATTAATGTCTCTGTTTAGATCAGAATAATTTTGGGTGCAAGAGTGTCTGTCTATGATAAGGTTATGTTTGTGTTTTGATTACTGATACCTCTGTGTGTTGGATCGTTGCGTCTCAAATTTTGTCAACTTCTGACAGGTTGTTAACAGCTTGATTGGGTTGCGTTGCAAGTAGTGCGGGTATGTGCAGGCAAAAGTTTAAAAATGTCTCAAAAATTATGAACGTAAACCGCCACTCATCTCCTCGTGCTCTAATAATTATTTTCTGTGAGATTGATAGTTTTTCTATTGATTGTGTTTTTAGTTTTGTGTATTTCACTTAGGCAAACGAATTTGCCAGAATGTTTGCAACTTTATTTGAGTACTTACGTCTTACAGCTAACACGGTTGTTCAAAAGTTTTGTAAAATATGCTTTAATATTTTTTATTTAAAAGTGGTTTGTACGGTGTCATCAACTTAGGTTGTTTGTACATGAATGTTTTATATTAATAAACGATTTTATAATACAAGGCGTGTATAAATTGTCAAAAAAACTACACGCTGCTACATTCTTTATTCAATTCTGATAAAAAAATGTAATGTTAAATTGTTGTATTATGCTTCGTGTGTCTGTAATACCGGCTGTTTTTCTTTTCTTTATTTTAATCTCCAAAAACATTTTACTCGTCATTGGTAGCACGCTTGAAATTATACACATTACATATTGCTTTTCAATATATTTATTCTCAGAATAACATCTAAATACATACAATTAATAATGCTCATTTAGAATGTATATTCTAACAGGATTTTAGTGTTGAAAACACTTATAGGGAGCTTGGTTCGAAGGCTCGTGTAACGATAAGATGAAACGCTCAGATCTGGAACTTGCGGTGGTGCTCAATTTCACTTCATTTTTTGTATTTTTCGGATGCAATGTTTATTATTATTAAACAAGATATTCCTTATGATTCGTTTTATGTTTTAAAAATATAATAAGTCTTAATTTCACTCCGCAGTGATGAAAAATGATTATAGTAATTGCAGAAATAGATCCGTGCGAGCTTCCGTCTTGTACACTGCAAAAACGGTACAATGTAGATAAAAATTGCATATAAACAATTTATTGAGCACAAAATTTACGACAAAAAAGTCCGCGGGAGTGTATAATTATATCTAACAGTTTAAGAGTTACAGAATTTTAATGTAATTTTTGTGCAACTTTGCACACTTGTATCTTCTAAACTATTGAACGTTATTGTACCCTTCCGCCGACTTTTTTGTAGTAAATTTTGTTTTCTATAAAAATGTTTATGTGCAACTTTCCTCTATCTTGCACCGTTTTAAGGGAATAGTTTATTAGTTATTTTAAATTATTAAGCAAATGATTTTAATACAAAAATTGTGGCGGTTTCGATGCTGGTGTAATATTACAACATCGACTAAGTTACCTTTAGCCGCAAAAAAAAACCGCGGTGGTCACCAAAAGCAACTCAACCGAAACACACATGTTCTACTAAACCGATAATTTATGTTCAAATTTTAAAATGCGTAAACGAAATAATTTAATAAACCTGATTTAAAAAATTAATGACTAGATTGTAAAAAGTTCTTTACTATGAGATTCTTCACTCTTCACTCCTAGTGAAGAACTTTCTACAATCTAGTCATTAATTCAATATTAAAGGAGGACGTAACTACAGTACCTGATTTATAAAGTTTTATAATAAAAGCTATCAGTAATTACTGGTTTAAATCATAAACGATTTCACTGTAAAGTTATCAACATAGGACGAAAGTAGGTAAAATAAAATTTGAGTAAATTTTGAATGTTGAAATTGTATCAATAGTCAAACAATTGTAAAGATTATTAACGTTATAACGTTTAATGTTACGGCACAGTTTATCTCTTTAATGCTTTTTTATAGTCAGTACCGCATTTGTTTAATATTAATAGGAGAAAAAATTGTAGAATTCGTAAAAAAAAGAGAATTTAATAAAAAGGCATGTCGATTATTTTGTGTCGCTAAATGTTTTTATTGCGAGTCCGTTCTGCTGTATGTTTTCTTTAGATATGACAAGGAATCGCGAATGCAACAAACTGTTAAAAAAAATCAATTCTTAAACTGTGGATGCACATTTCCAAAGATGAAATCTCCACTTTGCAACATTTACATCTGAAAGGATGTGGCAACGTAACTCGAATCGTGTCATAATCTTAGAAGCTGTAGAATTGTGAACCGCCATAAAATTCGGATAAAATCCAGTAATCATCTAGTTTTGTTGTATTTTAAAAAATGCACATTAACTAGTTAGAGTGTGGTGAAGCAATTGTCAGGAATCTCGCAATATAAATTGTTTATTTATTTATTGAATGATTTATTTAATCTAAGCGTATTCAATCAAAGTCTGGCTAAATTTCTGAAAGTTGCACTTTGGCTCTAAAATTGATTGTGTCTAGAGAAAATTTTACATTTATCCGAATGCTTTAAAATGTATCTAAGCCAGCAAAAAATTAGTCAGTGGACGTGAATCACAACTTTTCGACCTTTCCTCGCATAACATGCTTGTGAGCGCAATATTATTATTTGAGTATAATTTTAAATAATTTAAATTATTTAAAATTATAATTAAAAATCCCTGTTTAAGCTTTACAATGGATAATACAATCTTTATTATTATTTGGCTTTGCAAAGGTGATTTGCCCTTAAAAATATTTTGTGTCAAATAAAGTTTGATATTTTGAGATTTTGTTGCTTGTTTTGTGTTTCTTACCATACATCAGTTGGAAAAGAAAAGCTAAGCGTTACCAACACAGCCCAAATACACATTTTTGTGCTTCTCTAGAGTTTGCAATCATTTCGCACCAAACTATTACATACTACTAAAGCTATAATTGGGAAACAACAACCGGGACTGTTTGGATTTTGAGTTTTTAATACTAATTCAATGCATTCAATTCTCATGAATTTCATGGACAAATGTTAAATACAAACAATTGTTGAATTATCATACGACTCTATTGTCGTTTAACATGTACCTAGAATACTACTTATTTGTGTTTTTTTATTTTTTTTTATTTATGTATTCATTCTTATTTTTTAAAATTATAATAAACTTTGTTCATTATATTAATTTTAATTAATATTGTGTTTGTTTTCAACACCTTCCGATAATTGCAAGATTTGCGATATCTATGAATCTATGAATTTTTTTAAATTTTATCTGATAGTAAGTCAATGGCACTAACTCCTACAAAACTGTTCGAATAGAAATCCATCTGTTTCTACGGATAGTTGCGACCTTCAAGGTATTGTCTGGATTACTCTATAGAGACTTTCTGGTGTAATTTCTAATAATGCTGCGTTAATTCTTTCTGTAACATGGTCAACGTTTTGAGGAAACGTTGCATACGACCTTTTTTTTTTAAAGAAACCCCAAACAAAAAACTCTAAAAGATCTTGCAGACCATATAATGGGACTACCGCGATCAATCCATCTGTTCGGGAAATTTTTATCTAACCACTTTTTCATATTACCAGCAAAGTAAACAGAAGTTCCATCGAACATGTAAATCATGTTATGGCATATGTTCAACTGCATCTCGTCAATAACTTGTTCCAATTCATTAAGGAACCCATTGGCATTAAGACAATTTGGTGGATAAATTGGCCCAACGACCTTGTGATTTATTATGGATTTTTAGCTGCCCAACCCTGAAGATTATGGTTATTAAATACCATGTCTGGAAAAACATAGATTCCTGGCTCCAAAGGATACGCCAGAGAAAACCGTGATCTTCTTGGATCAAATTTAAGATTGTGTTACAAAAATTTAATCGTAGTATGTTGTCGTTAACATATAGAGGTTGAACTTTAAAAACGTGATATAGATGAAGCAGTTTTTTTTGTAGAACCTAGTGAACGATCTTATTACTTGGGATATTTAATGTTTAACCTCTAGGATCATAGTATATAGCCTTAATAGAAGTGACAAGATTGTCTCTACCTAGACTTATTGTCAAATAACGCTGTAATTCAGTGTAGTTTTTGAAAAAGTTATGTGAGAGCTAAATCACTTCATGTGATGTGTGATGTGTTTCAACCTAGCTTCTTTAGAAGCTTTAACATAATCACTTGGTAATTTTATTTCCTTGTTTTTTGAATTTTCGATTAATGCAACTATGCACAAAATCGCATTACATTTGTGTGTAATTCTTGGTAAAGTACTTTTGTGTTATGGATGTGCACAGTTGCAAAGTTCAACAAAGCGTTGGCTATCATAATTTCTTATTTTGAAAAGTACACCCATCAGAATAGATTATTATTGAAAGTTTTTATGACCGGCAGTATCTTTCTAGATAATTTATTAAGTGTGTAACAAAAGTAGATGCCGTCAACCCACAGTCAACTTTTGTGAACGAATAACAAGTAGCATGATAATTTGCTATGTATGCTATAAAGTCGTCACATCCTAATTTGGTTTTGAAGTAAATTTTGGTTGCGTTGAGCAATAGAACCACTTTCACAGCTTATACAAGGCACGTCCTTTGCTCTAGCTATGTTATATAACTGTTTTTTATGGCTTTATCTTTATCTTCAATGTGCTTTTTTTCAAACACTTTCTGAAAAGAAAAGATTAGCTGAATGCCGTAAACTATTTATACACGGAAATCAAGTAGTCGTATCTACAGAAATATTTAGATTGTTAAATGAAAACCATGTATCTGATATTGGTAGTTAAAATAGACGCAATGTTGGCCAATGCTGGCGCTGGTCAACGTTCGCTCGAAAGGCGGTAAGCAGGACACACATCAAAAACGTCAACCACCGCTGACGCACGTTGACGTGTTTGTCGACACAATTCGCACCTGTCTGTGTAGTATCAATTTTTTTTAATTTGCCCGATGGTTCTTGCTGCAACTCTGTTGATAGAGCTAAATCGCCATAATAGTAAAACACAATATAAACAATGCTTATTTCTTTCACAACTCGATGCTTTAACTACTTACCTAGTTCTACATTTATGAGCACTCAATGTTCACCATCATCTTTTTCGTCGCTTTTTAAATAACGTGCGCACAAAATAATATATACACCCGCTAGTATAATCATATTTTTTTCGATATTCATTGTATTTGTTTACTGAAAAGTCGATACTGAACGTAGTTCGTGCTTTCGGCAAATGATATGTTGGGCCAAGTTAGACACGTCGTGTCAAAGCATGGACATTTTTAAATGTCTATTGGACACACAATTACAACCAATACGACATTAAACCATCAGCTTGGTCATGTCGTCTAGAGGCGCCATAAGTCTTTAGGTATTTCTCTAACTTATGATTAACTATATTAACACCTAATATTTGTAAAGCTGTTATTATATTTTTTTTAGTTCTTGTACCTGTATTTTAGTAATTTTTCAAGAATTGCTATGATTCAATGCAATCTATATTGCATTTGATTACACAATAGTTATTTGTATCACTAGTCCAGAAAGTGCTATTTTGCGAGTATGAGCATATTTGTTGACGAGGTGAAGCCGATGGCTACAAAATGCGAATGTACTCGCAAAATACTTTTAGGACGTGTGATAAATAAAATTTTTTGTTTTTTATAGTATAAACTTATTAATAGTAGTTTATTTAACGAGGTTCTGTGTGAATTATACGCTTTTTTTCCCAAGAGGGCATTTTTAAATCCGGGTGAAATAAGGGTTTAAAAAGTCCTCGAAGGAACAAAAGCGTCCAATTTAGACAGGAACGAGTTGAATAGATTTTATTGCTTGAACAGAGACTAGGAAGACCCCAAAGTCTCAAAATCTCTCAAAAATAATTTGACGTTTATGTTGAGAAGTGCGCAAAAACTGTCCAAAACGGTTTACAATAGCGAAAAATTAAAATTTATGACAGTTAAGAACAATAAAAGCAGTTATTTACGTATTGATTTTTAATAAAGTTTAATAACATATGTTGATAAAACCAAAACCTGTAATGACAAAATTCAATTGTTTTTCAAATTAATTTGACAATTACATAATATTATTACAATTTAACTTATATGAAAATAAAATTATTGTTGTTTTTAGCAAGTGTAAGATATAAGCAAATTTGTTATATTTGTTAAAAAAAATTGTTAGTGTTATCCTAAACAATAACACAGATATAGGTGTATCTTCATAAATCTGACAAATTGACACATGACATTTAATTAATTAATGATTATTAGTGCCAACTTCTACTTTACCGGCCCATGCCCGAAAAGTAAAATTTAGGGCTGACTATGATGTCTGTAAAATACATCAAAACGGACGGAAGCACTAAAAAAGAGTTGTATGAATAATTCGGAGCAAATTCACTTTTGGTCTTCAATCGCACCAGAAGAACTAATAACGACAGTGTGGCATTCCATGCAATGTTGCAAGGACTATGGCGCGTAAAAGGCTCAAACGTATGAGAGTAATTAATTTTAACTATTATATTCTATTATATTAGACCTATTTATGACGACACAGTTAATACTAAATTTCATGGTAACACTTCGAGCAGCTACTTGTATTTCGATATTGGAAACATCGTAATATTACATTCTTTGGTTATTTATCTGTACTCATTAATTTTGTAATTTTTTAAGACGAAATACTTACCATATATCTGCTGTAACAATAAGAAAACTGCAAGCATTCGTAGATGAAGAATTGCAGATTTGGGTCCTGAACAAAAGGAAATATCTGCTATGGTGCTATCTGCTGTGCAAAGAATGAAAGAAAGAACTGCTACATTCCTCAATCACAATGATGGATAGATTTTTAAATGCAGTTTGATTTACTTACCAAATGTAACTTATAAGTCATTTTAGGTGTTTAGAAAATTTTTAATGTGTCATCAGTCGCGAAGTTGAAACTTAAAAAATACATGACTCAAGAAATTAAAAAAAATAATAACCTTACAAATATTTGGTGTGCTATCTAATAGAATACATATTTGTGTGATAATTTTTTTATCAAAGTCAATTGCAAACAGATAGTTACTCATGAGTTAACAAAATACTATATTAAAAATAGCAGTATCCGTTAAAAGTATTTTTGGAAGACATATGATTTCTTTTACATTTTTGATGTTTGTATAACAGTAAGTAGCACAATTAATCAAATAAACAAATCGAAAAACTGATGAGAATTTTTGTATATGCTGTCGGTATTATGGTCATGTTTTATAGGTGCGTTCGGATACATTTCGCCAAATTATAAAAAGCCAATTAGGTATGTAGTCGACATTTTGGATTAATCCATATGTGCTTTCGTGGACATTTTGCCGAAATGTTGAGTAGACGGCGTTTTGTAGTAAAACCAAATATAGATTCGTACTCGGCTTCCACGCTATGTTTACGTACAATGTGAAGTCGGTGTTTTGGTCATATATACGGTTCGGCGTTTTGAACATGATCGGCGGAATGGAGTCGGAATCTTGGACAAAACGTCAAGTCGGCGTTTTGGGCATGTAGAAATTAACTTTTTTTCAAATTTATTAAGGTATTTACGGGTCTATTACAAATAATTTTTGTATTATTTACAATTTTCTAAAATAAAAATAACTCAATTACAGACACAAACAATTACAAATGATATTAACACAAAAAAAACTTATTAACAAGCGCTGGAACAGAAAAACAATTATATTTCATACTGTTGGTGTTTGATAAACAATTTTTTTTACAAAACCCTACAAAAAGTAAATTAACTTTGTAAGATCTGGTAAATTTGATGGCCAGGGTATCCAGCTCCCACGACCAATCCATTTGTTGGAGAAGTGTTTGTAGTGTGCTAGAGCACCCCAAACGTTTATGAACCACCTATAATGATCATCAACCGGTCTGATTGAATTCTGATTTTTATTATCCTAGTAGTGGATATTATGTTTGTTAACTGATTCTTTCTTATGAAATGTAGCTAAAAAAATAAAAATTTCCAAAATTTATTGTTTCTGCTTCTTGATCCATAATCCATAAGGAGAAGTTTACTCATATCTCTGTATCACGTTCATCCAATTAATAAAAAAATAAAGCAATATTATGGTTGACACTAGTTTTGATTTAATTTTTTGTATAGAGGATTTTGACAGATCTAGCTTTTTTGAGAATTGTCTTTGGAACACGTGTGCGTTTTCAACAACAGCTTTTAATACAAAATGTTTATTTCTATTGTGTGTTACACTCAGGGCCGGCGTTAGGCACATGCAAACTGTGCAGTGCAGGCGACCCCGCGTGCAAGTCGAGTCATCGGAGTCTTCGAGTCATAGCTTATACATATTCACTACATTCGCCGTTTTTGTCCGCGTCCGAGCAGGATTTTTTTATAATTTTCAGCATAGTAGAAACACATGACGTATGATAGCGGATTTTTGTAAAAATGTATAAATAACGTTGATTGGATCTATTCTTAAAACAATCAATCTTAAACGTGTCGAAATCGGCTCAAGTCAATGCCGACAAAAAGATTTGTATTGTAGTAAAAGATTATAACATTTTGATATGTAGAAAGACTGTCGTAAGTTAAATGAAATAAGTAAATAAGTACTTCGTAGTTTTTATTCAAGTAGAACTGGTTCAATTTTAACCAAAATTTTGCTTATTTGGTAGAACCCGCAGTAGGAGGAGAAAAACAAGCGAAGAAACCCCTCCGATGCAAATGCAAGATCAGTACATAATTTAGATTAACGAAGCAACCAGTTTATAATTAAAGGTATCAATAAACATTGGAAAGGTAGAACATATCCGAATTTAAGTCAACTAAACGCATACACAAATATGATAACACATATAAACAAATAAACAAACATTATATTAAGCAGAAGAATTAGTTAAATAACGGCTTGTCACAGTATTGAGGTCCTTCTTACGGAAGCAACTCAGCTATTAGTTGAACGGTTGAGACAAACAAACAAGGACCACAAATACGCATATACAAGGTGAGTCAGAATATGTGAATACAATAAGTATAAATAATAGCCATCAAATAAAGACGTTTGTTTAAATAAAATTGTGTTTGATAGGAAATTTTATTCGTAAATTTTTTTGTCTCTTATAAAATTTTGATAAAATGCAGCGTTTTGCTTGAACTAAATAAAAAGTTTTAGAAGACGAACCACACCTGATTGAGAAACATTGAACCTTAGAGAAATTTGTCTCGTACTGTCGTTAGGATAATCGTTTATCCAATTCAATATTCTTTCTTCCAAAAAAGGAATAACATCTCTTTTACGACCGAAGTATTGAGTTCGTTTTTTGAAAGACCCGGTTTCTCTTAATCTTTCCTCAATCCGCTGAAACGTTTTTCTAAAAGAAAAATTGTAAAAATAATTGCTTTATGCAATCTTTTTGCTTACCTATTCGGTATAGCACGATTAAGGAACAGAAGTGCGTAACGTCTTGCTGCCGCTGCAGCATTACTATCACACTTACACAAACCATAATCATATCAGTTAATTCTGAATTTGAAAAATTATTCATGGTAAAATTCACAAACACAACTTTAGTTTTACAGACTCTGTGCGCTTTATTTAACTAAACGTCACAGTGTCATTTCTCAAGTTTTGTACACAGCATGCTACATGGCATACGTAATAAGTATGTAGTAAATTTGGTAAGAAAAAACAGTTTAACTTTTTATTTTTTTA
This sequence comes from Aquatica leii, assembly GCA_035610365.1. Taxonomy (NCBI): domain Eukaryota; kingdom Metazoa; phylum Arthropoda; class Insecta; order Coleoptera; family Lampyridae; genus Aquatica; species Aquatica leii. Next base: position 78,245,063 of record CM069436.1, on the reverse strand, counting down.
AGCAAAACGATGCGTTTAATCAAAACTTTACAAGCGACATAAAAAGTTTGCGAATAAAATTTCTTATCAAACACAATTTTTAAATGAAAAAAAACTTGAAGATTAAAAAGTTTTCAAAGGATTTAACAATGGAGGTACTCTAAAAATCCATTTTTCTTATTTAATTTTTATTACATTTTCACAGTTTTTTTGTTTCTAAGTATTCATTAACAACTACAAAAAATAGTCGATTACATTTCATTAGTTTAGAAATTCTTAATAAAAAAGTAATTTCTAACTTGTGCATGCTAAGATAGTTTATTTAAACAATCGTCTTTATTTTCCTTATATTTTGATTCGCCTTGTAAAATAAACACACAATAATATATCAAACAAAAGTTATATAGATGTAGGATCTATTCAAGAAGCAACATACCGCGACTTTAATACCTGAGACTACTTCAAATAAAATACAAGCAAGGTCTATTATCAGAAAGCAACTTGTGACCTTAAGATCGCGGTAAATAAAACGTTAGATTACATTTTACACGACACTGCATACAGTGGTGTTTTTTCCTATTATCAAACTCATGGGAATCACCATCAATAGGTAAATATTACGATCGAAAGGATGTCCTAACTTTGACTAACTTTTATATCATCAAATTATAAAAGTACAAAAAAACAAATAAATTATTATGTTTAATTTAAAAATGAAACCAGAAATTACCATAAATAACTTGCAGAGAAAATGATTTAATAGATTAACACCAATTCTAATACACGTCAAAGGTATACAAATAACAAAAATAAAATGTTAATGAAGTTTCTTCAAATTTAAGTATAAAATTGATTAAATGGTTAAAACATATCAATGTAATCCTTTAAGACATGTCAATTTAGTAATTTTAAGATTTAATTAATAATTTGAAAAAAAAAATCGTTTAATAATTTCACATAAATTGATTATAAAATGCACCATACACATAAAATAATGAAATTGACAAAACTGAAATGGCCGCCAATGCATTCGTTTTATCAAACATAGAAAACGTGGTGTTTCTATAACACTGAAATTTTATTTGCATATTTTAGTTGATTTTATTACTCTTGACGTTAGCTAACTAATCCCTTTAGTTAAATACCCATAAAATTTTACAAAACACAAAGAAAACCAAACATTACGCAAATTTTATATTATTAATGCTGATTGTTTTGGGGTACGTTAAAACGGATTATGCGTAGATGGATTTGTAATTATTATTATTATTATTATTTTTGCCAGATGATGCTTCCGTAATTTTGCGTGTCTTTAATTGGATTTAAATTTAAACTAGATTATGTCAGGTGTTTTTACTTGTCACTTATGTTGCATGCTGCCTGCTAGGGCCGGCGCAAGGCAGGTTCAGCGCTTTTGCCGCGTTTTTTGAAAATTACTCAATTGAAAAACACCGGTCAATGTAGGATTTGAAAATGTATTTCGGCCAAAATTTTTGAACAAGAAGTGACGCCGCCGCAACCAGTTTGTTCAAATCTTTTCTTCAGTCGTTGAAAAACTCGACGATTTGGGTGCTTTCCTGTATTTGGAAACCTCTTTTTTAATAAATGTCAGATGCAAGCAAACAATTTTCTCTACATTCTTCCAAACTATTCGTACTAGACCCAAAAATACATACTTACATTAAGAACAATCTTTGTCTATTTAGTATTTGTTTAAGTTTTTTATTGTATTAATATCGTTTGTAACTGTTTGTTTTATGTGTCTGTAATTGAGATATTTTTATTTTTAGAAAATTGAATATTTGAATATCGCGCGTTTTATAACTAAAATGTTTGAACTGATGGCTTTCCTATTCTTAGTAAAATTAATAATAATATTCATATACAATTCCTTAAAAACGATTCATCTATATCATGTTTAATTGATAATTTCTTAAAATGTTACAAGTCTCACTTTCTTGAAAGAATACTTAAACCATTCACCTAACACACCATTTAATAAACTAGTCCTTAAATTTAGTAAGAAATACAAATCTGCCATAATATATAGAATGTCCCATTAAAAAAAAACAAAGTGGATTAGCTTCTGGGGTATATGAATCAGACTGTATGTTCGAAATAATTTCTGAAGAAGAAGCTATAGAAATTAATGAAACTTTTGTAGAAAACATTATTTTCTAAAATAAATACTTCCGGAGCTATAGACAAAGGTGTCTTAAATGAACCACTCTGTACAGCTGCTTTAACAATAGTTTAAAAATGCGTTTGCACTTAAAATTATGGAAAAATAGAAAACAATTTCTTCAATTTCTCAAAATATCTAACATGGATACAGAACAACAATACGTGATTAACTAAACTTAAAAACTATCTGCCTGTATCATTTTTATCAATAATGGCTTATAAAAAACTTGGTCCTAGTAACATGTTAATTTTTTAGGTTATGTTAAACTTGGGATCTGCTAATTTCGATAAGAATAGAATATTTCATCCACCAATATATACTTCTACATTAGGAATGTTTGATGTAAGTAAATTTAGAAATAACAAATAACAGAACAAGATAAGTGTAAGGTAAGATAGTTCAACAATTTTTCTGTTTTCATATAAATTAGGCAACAAGCTAGTAGGCAATCTTACAAAATCTTTGAATAAACTATCAAAGTTACTCTGATTTAAAGACGCAACAGACAACGAGTTTTGTGAATATTTTAAACACTGATAGTATATATTAACGCAATTTTGGTCAAAGAAATCGCGGTATATAAGCATTTTTAAATATTTATGTGATTTCGAGGTGCATTGCAAGTTCTTTAACGCGGAATTTAAGAAATCTTCGATTATGAACTGAATTTCGTCATACGCATTCAACGGTGATTTTATCAAAGATAAGCGCTGATGCAATTCAACGATTTCATTATCAGAATATTTGTAGCTTAATAACTTTATTTACAACAATAAACGAATAAAGTGTTTCGTAATGTTAATCCAGCTCAAATTGTTATTAATATCAAATATTACAAAATTATACTTATCAAAATGTTTTAAATATTTTCAAGATTTATTTATCAGTTCCACATACAATTAAAATTCTTAAAATAACTGTTAAACACACGATTTAACAAGCAAGTTAAAAAAAACTGATTAATTTATAAAGAAAAATATAAAAGTAAATTAATTGTAGAAAACGTTTTAAATGTATAGAGAATTTTATAAATAAGATCTAAAAACATCTGTAAAGAATTGGATAGTTTCAAAATCTACAAAAGACGGAGATATTATCTCAAGAGCAAAAAACGTGCTTTGAATTTATTTCAAATCAAAATATTTTGTTACATTTTACATTTTGGTCACAAAGTGCGGTGCTTTTGATGAAATGTTGTTGTTTTTGAAGGTTTACCAAATTTTGAATGTACTTTACGGTTTTATGTGAGAATCTTTTTTTCAGTAGTTGGGTATTTATTGATTTTGTTTGTTTAAATTTGTTTCTATGTGTTATTCATAACCTGCGAGTAAAAGGCATGAAATTGTATTAAGTCGTGATGTAATTTAGAATAACTAGTACCTCGTTATAGTACTTACTTAAAGTATGTACCACATAAAATTTTAATGCCTGTATTTGTATAAATCGGTTTCTTGTACCTGGTTCAAGGACATTATTTTTAACATTGCAAGTTAACAGCAAACTTTTATTTCTTTTTTAAAGGCTTAACTAGGAAAAAAATTAATTATAAATTTATTTTTTGGGTTAAGGTATAAGGTAAAATACAAAATATTGTTTAAACACAACGTGAATAATGCGACTACTTTGATTAATTTGAAGTTAATAAATTTAAAAATTTTGCAATTCAGAAATTTGGTTTCAAGAAAAACATAAAGCAGAAATATTCTTTAAAACCCTGATTACATACTTAATCAAACTTGATCAAATACTAGATACTTGTCAACATCGGCAAGTCAAACTTCAATTGACACTAAAAAATGAACATTTTTTTAATAAAAGACATTAAGAACGTGTCAAATAACTTTGTCGAGCGCCGCTGTGCAAAAACAGAAAACGCGTCTTTACATTCTTATAAAAAAAAACAACCCACGTTATAAAATAGTAGATTTTTTTAAATTTCTACATTCAACTTTTTTTAAGTCATAACCATAAATTATTATAAACATTTTGTATGTATCTCTACGGATACTTACCGGAATAATCAAAATTGTAATAGAAATGTATTAATATGGGATGTTAGATAATGCATAAAATTACTTTGAAACTAATATTATACAGTAATTTTAAACAAAATTATTAGAACATATTTCAACAAAACTAGTTTGAACCATAGTAAAACGTAAAAATTTTTTAATCATTTTTAATTTGGAAAACGATCTTTCCGTTGTGGCTATAGAAACTGACATCGTTAATAAAATTCGTAACGCCAAACTGACTACCAGCCCAAAAAAGAAATGGTGACAAAGAAAAAATTGTAAGTTGTAACTTGCAGCGTGTACTGTAAATTGTAAAGGTGTGTATACATCTGAAGACGAACCCATTGGAGGTAAGACGAGGCAGAACGAACGCTTCGTTTGTCTCCTTGGTTGCTCTGAACGAAGTCGGCCATGGCAGCAAACACAGTAGCCATCCGTCCGTTCGTCGCATTTATTTCGTTAAGAAACATGGTAGGCGACGATGACGGTGAAGTGGCTAGTAGAGCTGGCATATTAAAGAAATAAGAGAGTAAAAAGAAACGTTGCTGGACAAGTAGAATATACAACAGATTGACCATTCGTGGAAAGTCGTTTTTAAATGACATGATGGAAGAGAAGTCTGGTCATTTTCGAAACTTTACCAGAATGTCAAATAACGACTTCATATGTTTGTTAGAAGCAACTCAGGATCGAATTTCTAGGAGTGATACAAATTTTTGAAAATCCGTGACTCTATAACTGGTGATTCATTTACTAACTTGTAATATATTTTCAATGTATCAAAGCAGTTGATTTCAAAAATTATACCTGAAATATGTCGGGCACTAATTAACGTATTGATTGAACATGTGAATGTATCATATTGCGGTATTTATAGTTTATTATATCCAAGTTTACATGATAAATGAAGTAAAATAATCTTGCAAACCGCTGAAATGGTCCTTGTGTTGTTGTGAGGTTGAGTCGATGAATTGTAGTAAGGTCTGCTTGTAACAATTGTAAAGTGACTGAAGTAGCAATTCACAGTACGATGTAGTTGGCGATGACGACGTATGCGGAGAATAATTTATCGAAATGGAAGAATGGCAAAATGACTGATTGGAACTGAATGGTGTTTGAGAAATACTGTTTTTAAATTGAGTCAATTGTTAAGGTGATGAAGTTGATTGCATTTGTAAAATGTATAAATGCGACACAAACAAATCATAGGTCAGTTAGTCCAGTAATTCGAAGACGCAGTGTTAAGAAGATTATTCAAGTCTAAATAAATAAGTGATTAACGCGTGTCAAGATAAATCTACAGTGTATAATTTTGTACGTGACTTTAATGCAAACAAGCGTTAGTGTTTCAATAAATAGAAGTTATCCGAGGACTATATCTTTCGGTGAGTGTACTATATAAATAAGCGTGTTTGTATTAAATATCCTTAGATTTAATTAGTTCGTTGTTTTAAACGTATACATATTTTTAGTATAAATAAATTAGTTTAATAATAATCGTTACAATATTATAGGCTTAATAATCCGAAGATCTTCAGTGCGCTTCTTTTTTGATACACCTATCTTCGCCTGTAAGATAAAATACACAAAAATCAATTTAGCTAGTAATTGTTGGTAAGTAAACGCAAATCTGCGTGCAATGTGAATGCTTACAACTACAGAATTTTTGAAATAGTTACCTTCTATATCATTCTTCCTTAGAAGAGCCATTTGAAGAATTTTTTTTTATTGTAAACTCAGTTTTGCAAATACTTAATGCATTATGGAAACACGACTTAAGGATCGAATACATTTGAGGACGATCCCAATTTGAGACAAGGCAAGGTAGAACGAATACATCTAGTGTGGACGGGTGACTCTTCATTAAAACTCAAAGTACTGCTGAAATAATTCCGAAACCGTTTTCGATTACTCGACTAGCTCTGCTCAGCCGATAATTAAAAATTCGTTTTTTAGAACCCTCTAGATGTATTCCAAAATACAGTTTCGTCGTATTTATTGATAGTGAAAACAAAAACAATTGGCATCTATTTGGTCGTACCAGGTATAAGTGAGGGCATTGGCAAATTCAATTTATTTCTCTTCAAATTTTTATACAATTGACAGTTTTTAAATACACCCCCAGTCAGAAACTCCTCTTTAGGAGCCAATGTCAACAAACAGAAAATTGTAATCGGCGTCAACTAGCGCTATTAATAGGATGCTACAACTTCATTTGTAGTTAAAATATTTACTATTTGATTAGAGACAACAAAATGTGTCTTAAAATTTTCTGATATATCAATCCACTCGCCTGCTGTCGTAGGTAACTAAAAATTATATATTGTTTTACTTTTTAGAATCATTCTGCGTCAGAAAATGATAAAAGAGACATAGACAACATTTTCAATTCTGAACGGAACGATGCCTAAGCCATTGATAAAGGTATTGAAGAATATTTGAAAGTGCAGTCCAGTAATAATAAGAACGCACTAGATTTGCAAGTGAAATCTCAGCACAATAGCTATTACTATTTAAAAAATAACTTTTTTGTTACCCAAGAGTTCCGTGATTCCTATGATCCCATGTTTTTTGTTTTGAGCGGTGAAGAAATTTAAAAAAAAAAAAATTCTTGAAGTGAATGTTCAATCGAAAGAATTTGTTAATAAAAATACAATACATTTAGGCGATCCTTGGAGATTGCCCGTTAGAAATCATCGTATATTTTCTGGGGAACATTTGTCAACAATGAAATTATAAATGAAATGGTAAATCAAATCAAACTAACTTGTACGCGATTCAAGTTATAACATATATCAAAGATATTATCACCAAATCAAGATTATATCAATTGGTTCCACATCCAAATCTGATATTTTGAAGTTTATTGGCATTATAGCATATATGGGTGTAGTAAACATGCCATCAATAGATAAAAACAAAGCACTGATGTTCTATATATCAACTCTATTATACCAAGAATAATGTTATAAGACAGGTTCCAACTACTTCTGAGAATGTGACACTTCTCGGATAACACAACGTGTCTAAAGGGCAACCGCTTATACAAGATTGAACTTATATAGCATGTACTGATAAAACTTTTTTAATCAGTTTACAATTCTGGTCGCTTATTTTATATTAGTTTGTTATTCCTTTTTAAGGGCGTCTTCCTAAAAAACTACAAATACAGCGTGAAATTATTCAAATTCTGTACTGATAACTGATATAGTATGTAGAATATAAAAATATATTCGGGTAAAGAAAGAAATGTTAAAGAAAGATTTGTTTTAACGAATATTGTAATACATTTGTCAAACAACTTGCTTGATAGTGACAGAACGATTATTGCTGACAGTTATTATACCAGCTTAGAGTTAGCTAATAAGTTACTTAATTGAAGAACACACTATGGAACTTTACGAGTTAGCACGCTGGATACTTCAGCAGTATGAGAACACTCTAAAATACTTCCACAAATGCATTGATAAACCTACAGCTTTATATTAATAAAAATTTAAGTTTATACTATAAGATGGCTCTACCATCGAACTACTTGTTTTTTTTATTTTTCTTCTTTTGTACCCAGTTGCTTCTCGTAATTGTACTAAATTAGAAAATATGCAAAAATATATAGAGGCTGATAACCGAGTGTCGAATGATTTTTGTTTTTGGAGCTTTACTTTTGTCATTTTACTAATAGCAGACTATTGTATGATGCGTTTATCCGAAAGAGCTATAGTCTGTTTTTTAACTAGGAGGAGCGTTTTGAATATTTCTCGGTAATTTCTAGACTTATGATTGGCTAACGCTGACCCTGATTTACACACACGAAATTGCAATAATTTGGGAAACATAACCTGTGTAAACATTAATGATGTTTGACAGAAATTTGACATTTTTTTCAATTGAACGCTTTAAACCTTTTTTGTGATATTCTTAAGTGAATGAATAGTTCTTATAAGTATATGGATGCTGCACTGCTCCAAATACAGTTTTAAACTTTTCACCCCCAAGAAAACGTAGGCGTTTGAATTTGGGTCACCTATCTCTACCCGAAAAACAGTGCATATTAAATATGTACAAGCAATTTTTAAGTGATGATTCAAAAATGAAAATTTCTTATGTAGTACACAAAATTAGTGAAACGTTAGGTAAGAAATTTTAGAATTTAATTCTGGTATCAAATTAACGGCTATTTCTTTAGGTCTATTTATAGTGCAATAAAAAGGTATCGACAAAAAGGGGAATTTTCTTCTTCAAAACAAAGTAGAGGCCGTTCATCAATAATTAAAACATTCAGAAAATCTACTAAAAATCGAGTACGGCAGATAGTACATAGTTTTTTTCATAAGAACGAAACTCCTACTTTGAACAAAGTTTTAATTGAAATACATAATTAGTTGCATTTGCCAAAATGTCTTCTTCGTCGTTATATAAATTAATGAAGCAGATAAATTTCAAGTAAGTTTGTAGTACTTAAATCCAAAGCATGGTGACTAAAATTTTTTTTAATAATAGATATATGACACGTAACTGAAAAAGTATTTTAATTGAACCTGACGATATAATTTGTTGGTGAAGAAAATATATAAAAACTGTTAAACAATATAGAAGGGAGGAACAAGCCATTTATTATATATATCATATCATGGTTCAATGAAGATCACACAAAAGAAAAAATATGGATGTACTGAATAAAAGACAAACATTTATTAAATGTTTAACTACTGTAGTAGGTTTTGTTGACAATGGATTGTTGCTTTTTGAAGACAAAAAGACTGCAGATTATCATGAAGAAATAAACGCTACAGTTTTTGGAGAGTAGTTTGCCGAAATTCTGAATAAATTACCAGATAATGCTGTTATCGTAATGAACAATGCGTTGTCCTATAGCAGCAAACTCGAACAAGTTCCAACATTATGGTCAAAAAATAAAAACATGCAAAAGTAGTTAAATCAAAGAATATAGACTTTTCAGAAGATATGGTTAGGTCAGAATTTCTACATTTAATCCGTTTACATAAACCACAGTTCGATTTTTATGCAACAGATAAAATGGTAAAAACGAAGAATATAATTGTATAAAGGTTGCTTCCTTATCATTGTGAGTTAAACCCAATAGAATTGATATAGGCAAAGATAAAAAAATGGAGTTGCATCCAAAAACTGCACCTTTAAATTAAGGATGTAAAACAACTATTTCTACAAGCCGTTTAAAATGTTACATCTACTGACTGGAGAAATTGCGTTGATCATGTTATTAAAGAAGAGGGAAAATGTTTAGTTTGGATGAAATAATGGATGTTATATTCTAACCATTAATTATTTCCCTTGGCGAGAGCAGTTTATCTGAGAGTTTAGATTAATAATTAATTTAAGTTTATTATTGTTTTAAATTTACTAATTAGGAATCATAATGTACAGGACATTCTTATATATTATATAGTTTCTCATCAAACAAATTAATTTAAAGTTTTGAGTTATTTTATGCAAATAAGTCTTATTGTTGACATTTTTCTCTAACTAAGTAATCTTTTATTTACTTCTCAGTTTGTATATGATAGAAATATCCTATATTTCTCAGAAAAATCTTGTCTATCATAAGGTAACAATTTTTTTAGTAATTTCTAGGATTACCCCAAAAAATCTTATTTTTAATAATATTATAGATACCACCCACATTACATGCCAATAGGAACAGTTGTATAGATTATAAATCGCAAAATTTAAATTTCCCGCAAAATTATTCTAGTAACTTGTTTAGTGATTTTCTATAGTGTAAATTGGGCTTTGATACTTACTCCTCCTAGTTAAAAAACAGACTATAGTCTGTGATAACTAGACACAAAAAAGTCATTTCTTATTTAACATTTTATTAAAGTGGTAATTAATAAATTTTTTGTGCCTCTGTCCGTTTTAATGTTTTTGGCAAGCAGTAGGTATAATCAGCCGGAAGTTTTACTTTTTCAGCCTAGGCCAATAAAGCGTAGTAGAATTTTATGACTAGAAGTTGGCACTAAAAATCATTAACTTTTTACGTCATTTGTTATTCTATCAGATTTCTTAACATACACCATTATCTGTGTTATGGTTTAAAATAATACTAACAACCTTTCTTAATAAGCAAGAAACAATCGGTCTAATAGGATTGTCGTCTTTATGTGTTTTTATTAATCCTTTTATGGACAATTTTATTTCAAAAACCTTAACATCTTAAAAAACATTCTAAAAAATAATAATTACCCTAATAACCTAATTAACAAAATTTTATTTCATACAAACAACACAAATATCATACCATCACTATCGACGCAAACTAACACTACATCTAATTACGAATACACTAAAATCATAAACGTTCCTAGATTAACTTAAAGACTCATTTCGATTTTAAAAAACACTAACTTAAAAATAGCGACCTGTAATAACAATACGATATACACACCATTTACACCAGAATAAAAGATAAAACAAAATTAAACGACAAACACAATGTCATATACAAAATTAAATGCACGTGATGCAACAAATGTTATATAAGGCAAACTAAACTGTGTTGGCGGACCATCACTACTTGTTTAGTTTTTTGTAAGTAACTTGTTCTATTTTATACATTTGACTTGTTTTTTGTTAATGTTGTTAGTTTCTGTAAAATATTTGTTTTGTTTAGTTTTTTACAACTAGTTATTCGTTTAAAAAAGTTTGTTTGTTCACCTGAATTGTATTGACGTTTTGTTAATTTTGTTTTTTTCATTTATTAAACAGAGGCCTGATGAAGTGGACACACAGGTTCACGAAACGTCGCCCACAAAAAACACTGTAAGTTGTGTTTTCTTTCGCCATCTCCTACATTTGAAGGATTCAAACAATTTTTTCTTAAATTTTTTACTTCTACTTCTAACTCACACTGTATATAACCATTACATAGATTTTAAATTATAATTAAAACATAATTAAAATAAACATACATTTTTTTGTACTCGCATGGTCTACTGGACGTCATGTAAAATTACTATGAGTAGGTCAATAGTTTAAGAACAACTGGAAACAATAAAAAAGTCACCAAACTAACAACGTACTATAATAACTCCTGTAACACACAAAGGGTGAAAAAAGTGCTTACAAAGATTCACAGTTAGCTCTAAAGGTGCAAGTAAGTTGAACATAAAACCAAAACCGATTAGTAAAATTTTGCAAAAAAATTTAAAAAATAACTTAAATAAAAACCAGATTGTTTATCAATTACAACAGAGAGGTTTTTGAAGTTTGTAAAGATTCCACTACAAGAATGTAAATAATTTATAAGAAAATTTAGATCCCGAATTTTTAATAAGCGAAGATCATTTTTGTTTGTGAGACAATTTATAAATAGAACTTCAGTTACTGGGCTCTTAAAAATCAACAAAATTTCTTCATTCTGCATGTGATTTGATTATTTATTTTTTAACTCTTACTATTTTTTTTAAGTATATTTAAGCCAATATACTTATGTGTTATTATTATTGATTAGAATTTTCTTGCTAGTTCGTACTTCTCTTTAACTTTGAGACTTAATTTTTGTTGTTGTTACGAACTTTTTTGTAGCGTTTTGATATTATCAGAAATATTCCACATACTTCATGTTCTTGTTTTGCTATTCATTGGTAATTCTTTAAGTTTTTCTTCATTTATAGCGGTAAGATCTGTTTTGTTTTCTATGTTTTTTGATTTTTCTGTTGTTTTTCGTATATTACGTTTATAGTCTTATTATCTTCGTTTGCGTGCACTTTTGCTCTCTTTTTCTTAACCCAACCGACTTCAGAAAACAAAATCATTTTTATGAAAGGCCAATTTTGTTTAGATCTACCCGGATAAGAGCTCTTACAAGTGTTCATCAACCAGAACAGATAAATTATATATTGACAAAAAAATTGTATTTCTTTTTTTTTGCTTTTTGTAACTTGGCTTTAGACAAACTTAAAAAAACAACAGTAAGCAGAATTTTTTACCTGATAGTAAAAGTTTAGATAACAAAACAAAAGCGATAACAAAAATTTAACCAAAAAAAAAAAATTTTTAATAGTCTATGAAAAAATTTTTGAGCGAACCAGATCTAAATTTTTATGTTTTATTTGTTATTTAAAATCCTAATGACTAAAAAGTGAAACTAATTATTTCTGCATTTATTCTTATGTAAACATTTAAAAAAGTAATCCAGGGGTCTACGATATTACGTTATAAGTAGCATTAAACTTAAGAAACAAAACTTTTAATTAAAAATTTTTAGTGGTGTTAGATGGTAAGTAGTTTGTCTATTAACATTTAACAAAAGTTTATCATCCTTTTATTTTTGAATAAAATTTTTATTTGCATTGTTGATCTTTTTTATATTAGTTTTAAACTCTTCGCACTGGTATAATCTGAAAAAGTTATACATTTTGATTTTAGCACGTAAGTATAAATAGTGTCTATAATAAAATATGGTAATAAAGATGAGCAAGAGCGTAAGTACCATTTAATATTTTTTTTAAGTCAGCTTGTTAATAACACGTACCTCTAAAGTCGGTTCTTGTATTTAATTACGGTAATAAAGAAAGAATACAAGACGCATCCAGAAAAAGCTGCATTTCGTTGCACATAGAAAAAAAAGTTATTCCGGTGACAGAATCAAGATAATATAAGCCACCGTAGAAGTTTCGAAGACAATGGATTGTATAAGACGAAACAAAAAGTGACGTTTTTGGCATTCTCCTTTCATGTAGTAATGAATATTTCAGCTAATTCCTGCAATTTTAATTTGAATATATATCGTATTGTAAAATCTACGGTCGAAATAGATTCCGATCCCTGTTGTGAAAATATCGAAGTGGCGCATCGTCAAACAAAAAATTGGCCACCTACAATAAAACTTCATAGCATTCGACAAAAAGCATTGTCAGGCGCGCAACGTAGAGAAAACGGAGCGCGGAATGCGTCGCTTCGCCAGCGCTAAAACACAAATCGCAACTCACATGCATACATTCATCTCTTGGTTTTTGTTCTTTGACTTATGAATCTTGTTGACAAGCAAGATGGAGGTATTATGTTCTTTTGTTTACAACATGCATATACAGGATGGTTAGGAATTCTAGTCATTAAGTTTTTACCGATCTCGCTTTCGACGGTTGGAAACGTGACAATAAAAGTTGACCGTGGATACAAGTAACTAAATAAATAGTTAGAACAAACGTAATGCAAATATCACTTAATACGTGTAGATGCATCTATTCCATCCTGTGTATAAGAGATGCAACGAAAGGTTAGAACGGGAGATCATATTGTTTATTGTGCCAGTTTGAGAATGACCACGACTAACTGGATTATACATCTGGTCAGTTCTTTTCCTAATACGGTAGATATGAAATGCGAGCAAGTTATGAATAATGCCGACTGTTGCATTTACATGAACCTGTTGCCTATTGTTTCTGTAGTTCCCGAGTTTGCGTTATATTTATTTGAAAACGATTTTAGTTTCAAAGCGTGTGCAACACACACACCACTCTTTAATTTGAATACAACAATCATAAATTGTTTACCGTCTACTTGTGAACCTGATGTACATGCTAAATTCGAACCACCCGTAAAGGTTCCCTTGAAGGTAGTTATCTTCTCAGAATTTATACGTTTTGTTATTCTTTGCGTTGTCTCAACGTGCGTTTAAAATTTGTCACTTTATTCTAGACGTCCACGTATACTATTAATGCGTTTAAAAATTTAAAATTCTCGCACGATACTACACTACTACATACATTTTGTAGCCATAAAATAAGATCTGTATTAAACTTTTCAATTTTAGACGTTGTGATATACAAGTATTGTCTATCATAAATTTATTCATATTTAAATATTGTTTATTCAAAATACCACTATAGAATTTTATTGTGTTAGGTTTCGTTCATTATAATATTTCATATATTTTTGATGATGTTAACTTTTTATAATGCACTATTTTCTTGATTTGAGAAGAACCAGGTCAATTAATTTTGGTTGTTTATGTACAAATTAAGTTTCAATCGATCATAAAAACTACAAGATCTCGTTTTTGTATCTTAAATTACTTTTCTACATAATCACCATTTAAACTTAAATATTATCATAGTGTAGCATAAGCTTATTTATGCTAGAATCTGTGCAATTTACGTAGAACTTTTTCTTTCTAATCTTAAACTAGAGGTTTTACTTCTGCATCAGTTTGGCATATCTGCTCTGTTAAGAATCTCTTAAGGCGAAGAAATAGATAAAAATAATTTACTGCAAGATAAGGTAAGGTAGTGCAACAAGACGATTCCCTAAGTAAAACGACCGTCTTTTGGTTCTTAATGGATTTTTGTAATATTCGTAGAGTAGTAAATTTTACAAACAAGATTGTCCCAAAATGCAGTCTACATAACTTTCCAGTTGGACAAGATCTGTTTACATTTTTTTTGGTTTTGATAATCCACTATTGCATTGATTTTTTCTTACTTACTGTTGTGACTTGACCAACCCAGACTCTATCCGTATGGTTTAAAAATTCATCACTATCAGCGCTGTAGCGCTGTAAAAGTGCTGCTGTTATGCGTTTTGCTTGGTTTCTCAGTAAACATTTTCGGTATCCATCTTCAGTACACTTTATGGCAATGCAACTTTTTGTCAAAATTTTATGCACTAAAGATTGTAAAACTTGTAGAAAATGAGTGATTAAACCAAAAATTGTAAACCTTACGTTTACACGGATTTTTTTATTCACTTGTTAAACCAAATGGTTAAAGTACTAAAAGTCTTCCACTCGGTTTTTATCATGAACGTTTGTCTTGCTGCTTGCACTATTTTTGTATCATTTGTTCACTTATTAGATGTTTGTCATAATTATCACAAATTTGTCTAAAAATTCTCCGCCAGATCATCTTGTTTTGCATTTAAAAAGCTCATAACAAGCAAACGCATTTTCTAGAACTACATTTTGGGCACAACGTAATGTCAGCAATATATGGACAATTTTATTTCCAAAGCCTTCTTAATATAACTGTTACTTTTGCAGAATTGCATAGTTGAGTCGAAAATGTTAGCTTTTTTTAATTTGAAATAAATATAATAATGTAATGCTGTTATGGTACAAAAAAATTCAGAACGCTTTAAAACCCACAAAAGTTTTTGTTTTAATTTAAATATTCTAAAATTTTCGTGTTTTAATATTAGAAACTAAAAATTTAATTAAAAACTCTTTACGAGAAAAAATAGTTTGGTCGTAACATTTTAAAGAAATGTATTTATTTAAAGAGTGGAAGATAAAGATTTTATAAGAAAAATAGACTAGAATTTTATTGTTGGTGTCCCCAACAGTAATTTAAATAATTTCGTTCTCGAACAAAAAATCACGCATTAGAAGAGAACATAAATCAAGTGGACTAGGTTTTGTGTAGTCATTTCGACTAAAAATCTTGTTCTATATCAGTACTAGGAAAATTGTATTATAATGTATCAAAGATAGTGGTGGTGTCTGATGCTTCCTCGCCAGTAGATGACTCACGACGCTTACCATTAAAGCGAATACTGTTCAACAGAATTTTTTTCCATACTCGAAATACGTTTTGGACATAACATAAAATGCTTGTTACGAAGTTTATCTCGTAACTTAAAGAGAGCGACGACTAACTCAGTTGTTCCGGAGATAGAGTCGTAGGCTTCGTAGTTAAAGATTATAAACTAATTTAAAAAAGCGCCGAAACAATAAAAGATTAGAGGTGGTAGACACCGTTTAAATCTACCCGCAAACAAATGACAGGACAGAAGTAGTAACACGATATTTATTTTATCACAGACAGTAGTTCACGTTAGACAAGTACAAACGTACGAAAATTAAAGATTAAAAAAATTAAAGCGCACCGTGTAATAATACATGACACACAAAAAGATTTTAACATTAATTGTGATTACAACCTAGCATGTACGCACGGTCGACTAACCACCAAAAATTAAAGCAAAAAGGTGATACTTACAATTAGTATCCTCCAAGTATAAACTAGCTAGTACATCCTGACAGCATTACCTAAAACTAACAAAAAAAACACGTACATACGGCGTTATCTCAAATAACCCCTATTATCATACGATCGTTGAAAGTAAACGACTGCGCATATTAAAATATTTTTAGGGTAATTGGTGTATTATTTATTTAGAATAATACTAACGAACTTGGTCTAAGTTCTTCGTCAGGCAAAATTAAACTAATTTGACAATTGTAAAACTAAGGTAACTAAAAACAATAATTATAAGGGAACTAGATAACAAGCGCGTTTGTTTAGCTACAGCATTTGCTCGAAGATCTAAAAGAAAACTACCATAAAAACTCTAGACGTATTCGTAACCATTCTCTCCATTGAAATTGTTAGGATTTTTAATAATTTTAACAGCTTCTCTAATCTTTCTTGATTTCCAGTTCTTTACGGTAAACCTTCAAGAGGAAGAAGAAAGAAAAAGATGTGACATGTAGGTGATAAACTAATCAAGAAGAAAAAGTAGAAGAAAAAAAATGAAAAGTAAGATAGACGGAAAAAAAAAGAAACAAACGGGAGAAAGATAAGACAAGATAACAAAAACAAACGTAACAAAAAGGAGTGACCAACTCTTCAATGCTTAACCAACCAACTATATATAGAAAAAAGAAAAAGATAAAGAAAGATATCAGTTAGTCATAGAACGAAAACGTACCAATTGCTGTCCCAAATTGGAATGTATACTTCAAGACTTTAATGCCGGCAAGCGGAATAGGAAACTTAAGAAAGAAAAACCAAATCCAAAACAGAAGAGAAAATCTTATAGATGACGTAGCAATCCTAAAAGGCCGATTAAGCGGATATAAATATATACAGACGACAATGTAGTTTGTTCCGAAGTAGATAGAGAAGAAAGAAACCAAAAGAAATTAAGCAGAAACTTAACCAAAGAAAAAAATATCGGTGAGAGCAAAATTGGAGAAGTAAATAGACAGCACAATTAACAAGATACCAACGACGTATCCCAATATTCAAATCACCAAAAAAAGAAAACGAGAAAAATAGCTGAGATCACAAACCGAAAGCTTCAAAAAGCAAACTAGCACTTATGATGTTTGCGACGCCAATAAAAAAAAAAACGATTAGAAGAGGCAGCAAAGAATAATTAGAAGCGATTAACGAAGTAGATGCAAAAGCAAGAGTAACGGCTTTTACATCTGAAGACGCAGCACGATTCCTAGGTAGACGTCTAGACCTTGTAGAGACACCAGTGTTGGAAAGCTTCGTCGTACTAAAACGTGACCTAATAGAGTTGCTTCGTTGTGAGTTTGAACAATAACAATAACGTATCAACTCGGCAACCTTAGGTCTGATAAAAGGTCAGTAGAAGTGACAGCAAAGAGCTTCTAAAGTGCGCTTGACACTGAGGTGATCACAACCACATGTAATGTAGTATCCTATATAAGTTGTTGGTCCAATGGTACAATTAACTTCTAAACGCAAGTATCATAAGAGGGAATGCGTTCACGTTTACATAAAAGACCTTTCACAATAGACCAACAAGAGAAACGACAAGAGGAAGCATTAACTTTAGACACTAAATCTAAGTACCAAGGATCGGTAGTAGACTTAATAATCCTAGAAACTAAAAACAAATAAAAAGGAAGAGAACGAACAGTACGTAAGAGAACGAGAACGACAACGAACACAAGTATTTGAAATGAAAGTAGATACAAAAGAAGCAAGTGAGAAGCATTAAGAGAGCAAGTAACAAGAATAGCAGAAGAGACGGAAGTAAAAATCTTACTAGCAAAGGCTACAGATAGCTCTTGAACTTTGTCACTAATCTTTGCTGTTGAGAAGTTAAAAGAATCATGAGAGTTGATGTTCGACTTCAAACGCTTGTCTAAAGATAATAATTGATATCAATCAACGCTAAAGGAAGTTGATAGAACGGTAATAGATTCTGGCAAATGACCTTGAGCTGACTTTGCTTTGAGACCGGTTTCGATAGCAGAAGACACTTTGACATTTTAGCCCTACTCTAACAATGAAAAGTAGGCGTACCGAGGATTAATTTTATACTAAAGAATTTTTAACATACTATGTTGCTTTAAACTTGCGCTTTCTGGATTGCTGTGTTAAACGTCTTCATCAACTTTTTCATATTTTAAAGTGCTTCGAATCAATATATTCTTATCTTTAAATAAATTATTTGAGAAGAATACATCAATATTATACGTAACAAACTGTAGGCAGCTATTTCAATAATTTTTGTACCGACATTTGAATGCCTTGGAACTAGAAGCCATATAGTAGCGTTAAAACTTTCATTAGAATTAGTATGAGTATGACCGCCTATGCATCTTTTGAGAAGATCTTTGTTTGAAAGATTTGATAAGTTCAAAATATATACATTTTGAACATCAGGATGCAGTAAAGGTGGGTCATCGTAAGCTTAACTTTTAGCTTGATACTTACACCAGCTGTCGATTCCAAGCAGACAATTTTCGTGATTTGTGTTCGTGGCGCAGAGATGATAATATGCCGCCATTATAGCTTTCTCCATCTTGTCAATATCATTTAATTTAATTAATAAAAATATTTGTCAGTTTACTCTTTTCGCCGAGCTTTTCTTTTCATTTCTAAATCTCGAGCCCGTTCGTTTCTCCACATGATAGACGCACTCACTTTTCACAACTTTAAAATCAGCTCCGTATGGATTAAGATTCAGTTTCAGAGTTACCGTCGTCTATGTAGTTACCATATTTCACTTTGAACCTAGAAAACATTTCCTTGATTGCGTCTACTTCCATTTTTCCAGCAGAACTCAAGTGATTGAAAGCACAGTCTTTTTCATGGCTTGTATGTTCATTGTTCATACTCTGCTGTAAATATTTTTGTTTTTATAGCAGTACATTCTTGACAGTAACTCCCTTTCACTACTAAATCTACAACTATGCCAGAGTAATAAGCTATAAGCGTCGATTTATTTCATATCCAGTATTTATTGTTGGTCAAGAATTGATTTCTCGGTTACTACATTGGTATTTTACAAGTAACTTGAATCCGATGCCGCGGTTGCCACTTTCTTCAAAATTTACTCCACAAACTAAAATTTTCGATAATGTTCCAAACACACTCAAAAATTCTATTATTAGATAATAACGCATCGGGTTGAAATCTATATCTTTATTATTGCTTGTCAATAATTTTCTTGCAGTCGCACTTTTATCAATTTGTTGATTTTTTTAAATAAATTGATTTCCTTGAAACTACTTTTCTGTTTTTACTTTGACAAGCATGCACATTATTTTCACATATTTTATTCTCTTTTTGTTATAGTTATTTAACAAACAAGATTGTTAATAATTAATAATCAAAACATCAAGACATTTAAACGTCGTGAGCGAGTATAACGAGCGAACGCGTGAATACTGTCCAAATTAACAAACGAGTTAATTTTAACGAGTGAAATTATAAAGAAACTAAGGTATACAAACTAATCCGTTTTTATATCTAGTAGTCGTAGAATATTGTTAAATCAGTGGTTGCTAACGTTTTTATTAGTTGCTGTACCAAATTGTTTTTGTGCTGCTAACATTGCAAACTTCAGTATTTGTTTGTTAGTGTATTTACGTAATGGACGAAAAAAATTCTATTGTAGCAAAATAAAAACTAAAAATCTATGTAAAACTAAGTGTTAAAAACAATTATTATATTGGAAGGAGTATGCGACAGGTAGAGAAGTCGTTTTAGTCTTAGTCCTAGTCTCTCTCTCTAGTATAACCGAAAAGGAACGTATCTTCAACAAACGAGTAACAACCGGAAACCAAAAGGTTGAAACCGTAGTCACAATTGTAGTTTTTGGACTGTTTTTAATTTTTATGGGATTTTTTTATTCCAAATTGTAGATTTTGCAACCAGCAAAGCGTAATCAATACCTATATTGTGACTGTGATAAAATAATGTTCAGCGACAGCAGGCTTAGCAACATGTCTTTTTCTTATGCATGTTTTGAAATGCGTGTGATACTGAAACGACCAGTTTCATTGATAAAAATTAAACCACGAAACAAGGAATTTTGAAGCATCTAAAACTCGTAAAACTTGTTATTAAATTGGAAGTAAGTAGATGTAGTACTTTGTTTGTGGATTTGGTAAATCCGTATAATCAAAGTGGTTTTGAATTTGAGCGGCAAATGGACGTCTGATTTCAGGACATAGATTAGACGATTTTTTTGATTTGGTTGACCTCACGTTCAATTCTTGAAGTGGGATTAAAAAAGCATATGCTTCTTCTGACAAAATAGAATTGTTTTTCTCAGCGCAATCTATTTGGTTCAAAACTATGTTGGATAGAAAAACGATGTTATTGCTATTCACTACATTCGTTGTTTTTGTCGGCGTTCGAACAGGATTTTCACTGTAATTTTCACCATAATAGAAATACATGACGTATGATAGCGGTTTTTTTGCAAAAATATATAAATACGGTTGATTGGATCTATTCTTAAAACAATAAATCTTAAACGTGTCGAAATCCGCTTAAGTAAATACTGACAAAGAGCCTTGTATTATAGTAAAAGTTTATGACTTTTTTGATATGATGAAATGCAGTACTAAGTTAAATAAAACACACAGTAAAAGTAAATCGTGGTTTTTATTCAAGCAGAATTCGTTCAATTTTAACTGAAGTTTTTCCTGTTTGGTGAAACCCTCAGTAGGAGGAGAAGAACAGACGAAGAAATCCCTCCGGGCCTCTAACTGAATATAAATGCAAGATCAGTACATAAGTTACATTAACGAAGCAACTAGTTTATAATTAAAGGTATCAATAAACATCGGAAAGTTAGAACATATCCGAATTTCAGTCAATTAAACGCATACACAAATATGGTAACACATATAAAGAAGTGAACAAACATTATATTAAACAGAAGAATAATTAGTTAAATAACGGTTTGTCAGTAGATATTGAGGTCCTAGTTACGGAAGCAATCCAGCTATTAGTTGAATGGTCAGGACAAACAAACAAGAACCGCAAATACGCATATACAAGGCGAATCAAAATATATGGAAAATACAACAACTATAAATAATAGGCATAAAATAAAAACGATTGTTTAAATAAACTTATATCCTAGCATGCACAGGTAAAAAATTATCAAGTTTTTAGAGTGCTTCCACTGGTAAATCCTTTGGAACTTTTTAATTTTGTTTTTTGTTATTTAAAAATTGTGTTTGATAGGAAATTTTGTTCGTAATTTTTTTTGTCTCTTATAAAGTTTTGATCAAACGCATCCTTATGCTTTAAATAAATAAAAAGTTGTTTTAGAAGACGAATCTCTCGTGATTGAGAAAAATTGAACCTTCAAGAAATTCGTCTCGTACTGTCATTAGGGTGATCGTTTATTCTTGTATTATTATTGCTTTATGCAATCTTTTTGTTTACCTATTCGGTATACCACAACTAGAGAACAGAGGTGCGTAACGTCTTGCTGCCGCTGCAGTATTAGTATCACACTTACCACAAACCATAATCATATCAGTTAATTCACAGCATGCTACATGGTATACGTAATATGTATGTAGATGGTTTGGTAAAAAAACAAGTTTAAATTTTTATTTTTTTAAGCAAAACGATGCATTTAATAAAAACTTTACAAGAAACATAAAAAGTTTAGAAATAAAATTTCTTATCAAATACAGTTTTTAAATAAAAAAAATCAAGATTAAAAAGTTTTAAAGAATTTAACAGTAGAGGCACTCTAAAAATTAATCAATTTTCATTAAATGTTAACAGTTTTTTTTTGTTTTTAAGTACTCATTAACAACTACAAAAAAGAAGCCGATTACATTTAATTAGTTTAGAAATTCTTAATAAAAAGTAATTTTTAACTTGTGCATGCTAGGATATAAGTTTATTTAAACAATCGTCTTTATTTGCCTCATATTTTGACTCACCTTGTATAATAAACACACGATAATATATCGAATAAGAGTTATAAATATGTAGAGTCTATTCAAGAAACCACCTACCGGACTATTATCAGGAAGCAACCTGCGACCTTAAGATGTTTGACCTTCGCAGTAAATAAAACGTTAGATTACATTTTACAAGGCAATGCACTGGTGATTTTCCCTATTATCAAACTCATTAGAATCACCGTCAATAGGTAAATATTACGATCGAAAGGATGTCCTAACTTTGACCAACTTTTATATCATCAAATTATAAACGTACAAAAAAAGAAATAAATTGTTATGCATAATTTAAAATTGAACCAAGAGATTGCCATAAATAACTATGCAGAGAAAATGATTTAATAGATAGAACACAAATTCTAATACATGTCAAAGATATACAAATAACAAAAATAAAGTGGTACTAAAGTTTCTTCAAACTTAAGTATAAAATGGGTTAAATGTTTAAAAGATATAAATGATATTATAAAATAAAGAAAATATTTCGAATTTAAATTACATGTTAAGTAATCTTTTAAGACGTAATGATTTAGTAATTTTAAAGTTTAATTAATAGTTTAAGAAAAAATCGTTTAATAATTCCACATAAATTGATTTTAAATGCATCATACACATAAAACAATAGACTTGCCAAAACTGAAATGGCCGCCAATGGATTCGTTTTATCAAACAAAGAAAACCAGTGAAATTTTATTACAAAGTGTTTGTAAATTTTAGTTGACTTTACGTTAGCTAGCTAATACCTTTAGTTAAATACCTATAAAATTTTACAAAACACAAAGAAAACCAAACATTACACAAATTTTATATTATTAATGTTGATTGTACTGCGGGTCGGCACCCTTCTGCTTTTGACCAGAGAGAATGTTGTGTACCTCCGTGTATAACTTTTGTATGCAACGACTTCTATTGGGCGACTGTAAATAGGAATGTAAATGCGCCAAATTTAAACATGTCCACTATTCAGGCGGTATAATTATATAACTGACGAAAAACTTGGATCAAGTTCAAACGTTTGTAGATAATAATTAAATAAATTTACACCATTTACTCTAAAAAAATTAGAAATGTTTCATGGGAAAGTTTCATTTATATAATGTATTACGTATTTGCTTTTTTATTGCTAATACATAAACCAACAACCATTACTTTATATTATAATATTTAATTATTTACGTTTTGAATCATATTTTAATCTACTTAAGAACATTGTTTTAGCCTGACTAAAAATTGGATTCTTATATTTTACATTTCTGACGTTTTTTCCAAAAATAATCTTATTTACACTTTTAGTAAAATTAAATAAAGATAAATCAATACAAGAGTTTACAATGAAATTAACTAACAACTTTTATAGTTATAAACAAATGTAAATTCTACATAATTATTTATACTGATTGAACAAAACTTAATTGTAAACTTAAAAAAAACGTGCAAACAAGTATCTTGTGGTATCGTATATCTTTTTCTTGTAACTTCCACTACACCTACACGTATCAACCCAATTTACTAATGAACGTGGAATACGTTTTTCATGGCAATTTTCTTATTGAAAAAACAGGTGTTTGAGAATTTAAAAAAATAATCGCCAATATTTCATGTGCATCGATTGCTTAGTTACAGCACCACATAAAGGTTTCCTGGATGAGGGATAACAAACCTTCCATTAACACTGTCAAATAAGTCATCAGAAAATTTCAAAACCCTGCCCGATTCCTTTGCATGGCATTTAAATTTGTTCATCGATATTATTTTAATCTAAAAAGTAATAAATTATTGCTACATTATTCTCATTATAAAAAAGTTACTTACGTACAGCAACGCTCACATAGAAATTATGGCTAAAAGATTTATCCATACAAATCAGTCATATGGAATCAAGATACGTTTTTCACTCAAATATTTACAAGCATAATTTCCATAATTTTAAAAGTCAGCAATTTGGAGGTGCGCCTGTGAGGTGCACTAAGAAATTAACAATTAAAAATCTCTAGTAGTCCCTATGTTACGAATCACTGCAACCAACATAAAACTAAACTCATGCAGCGCCCTCTGCGCTTGTCCTCCTTTATGCTAGACAAAGAAAAGATCAATGGGCAAATGCATGACATAAATAAAGACAGAAAATACGATCAAAAGCGAACACTTTTCTTATAAGAGTTGCATCTCTCAACTTTCTCTCTGCTTCGACGTTCTACTCCCAGCATGCACAACCCTCTCTTAAAACGGATCTTGCGTAGACGGATTTCTAATTATTATTATTTTTTCCGCCAGATGACGAAGCTTACTTAATTTTGTGCGCCTTTAATTGGATTTAAATTTAAACTAGATCATCTCAGGGTTTTTTACCTGTCACTTATGTTGCATGCTGCCTGCTAGGGACGGTGCTACTAGGCAGGTTCAGCGCCTTTGCCGAAACCCGGTCTTGCGTTTTACGAAAATTACTCAATTGAAAAACACCGGTCGATGTAGGATTTAAAAATGTATTCAGGCCTCGCAAAATTTTTGAACTCGGCCTCATAAAAAGTCACGCCGGCTCTGATTCTTGGATTCCCACAACTGAAACTGTTTGAAATGAACTTTAGTTACAACGTCTGACTTATTAACATAAGTCTCTGTCTAAATTTGACATTTGACACTTCTTATGCGCGTGGCTCTTGCTTTAAATTATAAAATAAAATGTAGTTGAGGTTGCTTATTAGATTTTGTTTATTAATTAAATTAGATTGCAATGTTATTTTTTATCACTACTCAGATTTTAATTATTTTTTCAAATTCAAGTTAAAATTCAAGTTTTTTAAATTCAATGGCTTAGCTGATTTTTAATTGTATTTTTAAGGAGATTTTTTTTAATTACATGTTTTTCAAGAATTGTACAGTTAACCAATGACACAGTTTGCAAACATAAAACATTCTGTTAATCGGAATTATTTGTTTTGTTAAATTAATTTAATTTTCACATCAGAAAGTTGCTGTTAAAATTTGTTTTTTTTATGTTGAACTATAATAGAAGAATTTAATTTATGCGTTCTTTAAAACAACTTTTTTTAGTGACATATCGTTCTCAAATGTTTGGTCACATTTATGGAGAAACACTCAATGAGAAACTGACCGAGGTATAATAGGCGTATGTATATATCATTTAAATTATTATACGCCGCCAATTACAATTGTAGAAAACAATTAACCGTGATAAATAGTTAAATAAAATAAAAATATGAACAATTATTAAAAATTAGTACTTTCTAACCGACTTAAAAATAAAGACGTTCTCAACTTGTTTTTTAATGTATGTTCAGCGATCATTCATTACCACGCTGATCAATTTTGATAAATCTTTTTTATTAGAAAGAGGGTACTTCAGGAATGGGCTCATTTCGATTTGGTTAAATTCTGATAATAGAATCCATAAGAAAATGATCAAACTCTCAAATTTACATCCACACTAAATTCTTTTGAAGAATGTGCATTTTCAAGGTTTTCAGTGACTATAACCACAATTTTAAATTTAAATTAAATACAGCAAAGACTAAAGAAGTTTTCCTTCTTCTGTATACTTACATATGTAAACAAAGCTTAGGTTTTTTAAAAATTTGTTGTAGTTTTAGTACGTATCCCGTATGTACTACAAAACTAGCGGTATATTTAAAATCAACGAGGAGTATTTTATGTCATTTTCTAAAACAACTTATTCTAGAAAATTTTATTTTGTTGTACAATTGTTTAATTGTTTTTTTTAATTTTAAATTGTATTTTATATTGTGTACTTGCAATGACATTTTTATTGTATCTTTAACGAAACATGTTCTGTGAGCAATTTAAACTTTTTCAACTATTAAATTAATTATTTTTGTTTATAGCTTGATTTAATTTGTGCTGGTGTTTTTTTAATTTATTAAATAAAATATATTGAATAGCCAAAAAGTACCTACTTATAAAATTAAAAAAAAAATGCTATTGGTATTTAAGTTGTATTAACAATAAATTTAAAAACAAAATGAAGTTAAAGAACAATTCCTTCAATAATGCATTATCCTGATTCGTGTAATTAATTCTTTAATTTTTCTCTAAGATTTTAACTGATTGATAAACATTTTAAAATAAAACTGTACTGTTATGTTTTATAATTAACATGGTTTTTTATGTACATCACAAACAAATATTTAAACATTATTATCGTTAACAATACTTAGTAGAAGCTAACTAGCTGCAAAATTATTTGTGTCAAACCCCCGCGGGTTTCTAATGCTGAGAGTGACTAGCAAAAAAGCCATAGGCTTGTTTCCGACCAAACACATCGCCGTAGGGTTTCGTATCACAAAAAACGAAGCTTCTTCAAGTTTCTGAGAAACTCGCTTATTTATTATTTTATTGATAACAGTACTGTAACAGCAAATAGTCTATTTCAAAAAAGATAAACGGCGAGAAAAAATTATTGTTAAAGGAAATGGTAGTTTATTTGTGTGTATGAATCGGCAATTTCTAATGTTTTGTCAAACGCAGCGGGCACACTCTTGTATCGATTTCAATAGTAATTATTAGCATGATATACAGTTTTGATGTGATTACGATTGTAACAATTTATTTTGATTTATTGTTGGTTAATAGGATTCAATGACAGGACTTGGTATTTATTAAAACAGTTATGAAAAAATTAAATTAAAACTGTGTAATAAAGAATATTTTTCGCTCACTTTAAATTAGTGACAAAATTAATTTTTCTAAATTTTTATATCAATTTAAGCTAAAACTAAAACATTGTTTTTTTATATTTTTTTAATTATGATTATCTACGTCGGTTTTATTTGAACTTGCAAACTTTACTTCTGATCTATGATATTAAAGTCGAATTACGTGTTCTTGTGTTGTACCACGTCATTACTTAAACTCTTGAACTTGAGAACATTTTGTAACATGGAAAGGTCATTTAACATTAGCAACTAAGTCTGTTTAAATAAATGTAAATAAACGCATTTTCTTTGTAAGTTTCAAAACTTAATTTTTTTAGTAGCACAATGTCTGTTTGCATTTTTTTAAATATTGTTTTTTACAGTAATCATTTTATTAGTTTTTTGCTTGTTTTTTTATTTATTTTATAATATGTTTGTACTATATTATGGTGTTAATCCTTATGGTGTTTTTTCTTTTCTTAAAACTTTTAGATTATAGTAAAAGTTAAAATTTAAAACTTAAAAACAAAGGTGTATTTGTGAAGTAATAAAAGTGCAAGTGTAACCAAAAAATACAAAAAAAAGACGAATCATTTGACACCAGGTAGAAAGAAAAAAATAAAATGGTAGCTTTATAATAAACCAGTAAATGAAAACGCGAGAAAAGAAATGATATATTTATCACTAAAAAAAATGAAACTTATCGGGTTACAAACAAAATTAGGAGAGGTTACACAACATTCGTGTGTTAAATGAATTTCAAACAATTTTACAAGAGGAACTCAAAAAATAAAGTGACGCAGCGTTTTACAAAGAAACCATACGAGGGAAAACAATGGGAAAAATGTAGAATATACGGAGGATGATTTGCAAGCGGAAAAAAAATAAAAAATCAACAGAAAGTCAAAACAAAGCAAAAAAAATTAAAATTTCTACGAAAGAACATGTAAGCAGTACTATCGTGATGCCTAATGTGTGTGAAGTCCCAACTGTGGTCTAGTCAGTGTTTTAGTCTTCAAAAGTGTAAATAAAAGTCTTTTATCAGACACCCGCAAGGCATTTAAATGTAAGGACATGGCTACGAATAAACGGACAATTCTAAACAATAAATTATGGAATTACACACGACAAAAATGAATATTACCGCGCAGGGGAAGGATACCCCAGGGCCGGCAAGGGAGGTAAGAACTCTCGGGTCGTCATTCAAAGACCCTGTTTTTGAGGTAGGCAACCAGGCTTCAAAAATTAGTACCGCTACTGGAAGAGAAACAAAAAATACACGCCATAAAAAGAGCTTCTCATGGAGTGGAAAAAAAAAGAAAAGCGACAGATCTGTCTACTCAAGACGAGATAATATACCGGAGAAGGTCAAATGTAGCAGTTATGGAAATCATAGATACCATAGAAGCAATACAGTCAACTTGTAATACTTTAATAAAAAACGTCTCGACGGATACCAAGAATGAAATAAAAACAGTTATAGATAGGCTAAGAAAAAAAAATCGAATATTTCAATAAAACAACAATCCAAAATTACCTAGCACAGAAACGATGTGAGAAAACAGAAAAATGACGATAGAAACTGAGTCACAAACGGACACATAGAAAGCACACAGCTAAGAAACGAAATAATTTCCATACAAACGACGCAATAGACAGCAAAAGGAAAGGAGATGATAGACAGCGTAGAGAATGTAAACACATACGAAGAGTGGAAACAAGTAGGCGAGGAAGAATGGGGAGATAGTGCTTATGTACAGATAAAAATAGTAGAAGGGCACCCACTGCAAGAAATTACAGGAACAAGTACACTATGGGTAACGGAAAAAGAAGTAACAGAAAATATAGGGCTACAATTAATGATAAAAAAATTAATATAAAAACATACAAAAAAAAGAGAAAATAGAAATCTTGGAGAAAGAAATCAAAACGAAGACAAAAATAACACCAACGTAAAAAAATAAAAATAATCAGAATTATATACCAAGACCATGAGAAGGACGTATGGAAGAAGCTAAAAACAATAAAAACCAAAACAAAGGAGGACAAAAAAATAATGTTACACAAACTAAAAACGATGAGCGTAAACAAACTAAGAAAAATGGCGAAGTGTATATTCAAAACAAAAAAAAAAGAATAAACATAATAGTACTTAAAGATACCCAAACACAACAAAGTATAGGTAAGCAAAACAACCAAAAGAGAACCTACGCGTTAGTTGTAGAACAAAAAGGAAAAAAATACGAAAAGCTAGTAACAAGAATGAGAACGCAGTTAAAAGATAAAGAAGAGACCAGAAAAATACAAATTATAAAGAGCACTAAAGAAGGAAAATTATTAATAACAATAAAGAAAGATGAAAAAGCACTAAATAGAATAAAAGAAGAGCTAGAAAAAGGAAACGAAGAAGTTAACGTGAGGAAACTCGGAGAAAGAGTAAAAACAAAAAATCTGATTATTAGAGGGATGGACCTAACGACGACAACAAAAGATATAGAAGAAGCAATAAAACAATATGGCAATATAGGGAAGTTTAGTCCAATAGAAATTATACAAAAACGGTCTCAATCCGAGTTTCAAAAGACTAAGCTAATAGAATAGCAATGTCGCAATGTAGCCTAGAACAGCAGCAACAAGCAGTCAGATGCTACAAATGCTGGGAGTATGGGCACAATGCCAAAGACTGTAAGAGAAATGACAGTACAAAATTATACCACAAATGCGGAAAGGAAGGGCATGAATACAAGGAATGGCAAGAAGAGGAATTGCGCAAGCTGGAGAAATTATATAAAGAAAGCTAGAAAACAAAACAAGGAGATGGGTGAAAAGACATAGAGATAACTGTAGATAAAAAACCTGTGATATATATAACAACTGTGCTATAAATGTTGTGACGTCCAGAATCTACGAAGATAAACTGTAATATTTTTTACGTATTTAATTTATACGTATATGTACATATATCGATTTATTTATTTATCTACACGTATATACATATATCTATACAAATTTAAAAAAAAATACTACGGATCTATTTATCTTTATACAAAAATACATACATATATATTTTTGTATTTCATTTATTAAGCAATGAAAAAGGATAATGAAAAAAAAGCATGTACTATACAAATAATTAAAAAAAAAAAAAAAAGAAAAACAAAAGCGAAGTTAAAGTAAAAAATAAAAAAAAAAAAAAAAGAAAAAGCAAAGCAAAATAAAAATTGGAACATAGAATATAAGATCGATGATACAACCAGGAAAAATGAGAGATATTCTACAAACTTTAGAAAAAAATAAATATCATAGCAATACAAGAATTGAAATGGGTAGAAGAAGGCGAGATAAACAAGAATATATACACGATATTTTGGAGCGGAGAAAAAAAACAAAGTAAAAATGGAACAGAGTTTATAGTACCTCAAAAACAAATGAAAAACATTATAAAATTTAAAGCAATAAATGACAGAATGTCAAAGCTTAGAACACGCCCAAACAGATACAATAAGATACAAATGAGAAAAAAAATGAGAATGCGAGAAAATTCCGAAATATGATACTCTAATAATATTAGATCTGAATGTGCAAGTAGGAATAGAAAATCACATAAAAACTGTAGCGGGAAAAAGCACAATACACGAAAAAACTAACAATAATGGAAACAGAATCTGTAATCTAGCAGCTGCAATGAATTTATACTTAGCAAGAACTAAATTTTCCCACCAAACCAAGCACAAAATCAAATGGAATCACTCAAATCACACAAACGTCAAATTTATCACGTCTTAATAACAAAAAGTAGAATAAAAAACATAGAAAATGTTAGATCGTACAGAGGAGCTACTGTAGACACAGATCATATTGTATTAATTGCAACCATAAAAGAAAAGAAAAGTATACCACAAGATAACGTTAAAAACAAGATGAAGAGCAGATGGAACACAGAAAAAATTAAAGATGTAAAAATACAACAAGAATTACAAAAAAGTATAACACAAAAACTCCAACAAAAAAGAGATAATGAGCATTAAAAAAGCAAAAATAGAATAGAAGAGAAATGGTATAACATCAAAACAAGTATTTTAGTGACAGCGGAAAAATAGATAGGTGGGAAAAAATGTATAAGAGTAAAGAACGATACGATCAAGAATGTGAAGAAGCATGCAAAACAAAAAATGGATAAAATTGCTGCAAAAAAAAAACAGAAGAAGATAAACAATGATATATAGAAGCAAACGCAATAGCAAGAAATAAATGCAAAAGTAAAAAACAAAGGAAATGGAACGAAAATAAGCTAAAAAAATACAAGAAGAATGTAGAGACAGAATACAAGAATGTTTTATCAAAGAATAAGACAAGAAAAGAGAAATTATAATATAAAACCAAGAGGTTTCAAAGATGAAAAAGGCGACACAAAATATACACAAACTGAAATATAACAAATATGGAGAAACTATTTTGAAAAGCTATTCAGTGGCAAAACACAGACATATATAAATACACCAACAAATACAACAGTAGGCTTAAAAATACACAAACTAACTTTAGAGGTGGTGAAAAGAACAATAAAAAATTTAAAGAATAACAAAGCAGCCGGAAGTGATAATGTAATCGCGGAGGTGAAATACTACATAAAAAGATACAAGAATTAATAAGTCAAATATGGAGGGAAGAATATATGCCAGAAGAATGAAGAAAAGGAATAATAACCATAATACACAAAAAAGGAGATATGGAACAGTGTGAGAATTACCGAGGAATACAACTGTTAAATGTAACCTTAAAGATACTCTCAAAATTAATCAAAAACAAATTACAAGAGTATGCAGATAAGTAGGAGATTATCAACAAGGCTTCAGACCAGGGAGATCAACAACGGATGCAATATATATATTAAAACAAATATTAGAAAAAGTTAATTAATATGACATAACACTACACATATTATTCATAGACTTTCATTTAATAAAATAATACGAGCTGACATACCGACAGAAATGAAAGAATGGAGATACTACAAAAGATAATAAACTTGGTTAAAATGACATTAGAGGACCAACGGCAGTAGTGAAGGTGAGAAATATAACAATTAGCTTTGAAGTAAATAAAGGAGTAAACACTTAAGTATAAATTCTAAAATCCAGATTTATAAGATTTTGATAAGATCAGTAGTAGTATATGCGTCTGAGACATGGACAGTGCCAAAGAAAGAAGAGAAGGAATTAAGAATTTTTGAAAGAAAAATAATAAAGCAAATTCTAGGACCAATCAACACGGGAGAGAACAAATATAGACCAAGAATGAATTTTGACATAAGAGACCAAATGAAAGGTGAGAACATCGTTAATTATATAAAATCACAACGAATAAAATGGCTAGGCCACGTAATTAGAAAGGATAAAACAATAAGAAGAGTAATCAAATGTAAACCAACAGAAAACAGGAAGAGAGGCAAGCCGACGATTAGATGGATTGACAATGTAGTAGAAGATCTAAAACGTTTGAAATAAAAAACTGGAAAGTAAAATATTAATATAGGTTAAAGAAGAAAATGCTTAAATTTATTGTTCTATCTATAAAGTACAGATACTATTTTTTAATCCAACAAATACAAAATCTAATTTTAATTTAATCCATTTCTTAAAAGTAATTTTCCCCTTTGTATTTTACACAATTACTTCAAAAATTTTTAGCAAAATTTGATTTAAATTAGGTATTATATCAAAAACGTATAATTTTTTTTAAACTAAGATAAAAAAAAACAATATAAAAAGTTCTGAATTTTCACAAAAACTGAATTCGAAAAAAGTACTACCACACAACAGTTTTGTTTTGTTTTGTGTTTCTATTTTGTTAGTAAAATAGTTTTTTTGGAAGTGCCACAATAAGCAGAAAATTAACTACAATATCGAAAAAAAATTGTAATTTAGTTTTGGTTCAAAACAAAGTTTTGGTTGTAGTTATCGGCGGCGTTTGGTAGCAAGTTTTACTTTTTTTGTAATTAGTCAATTTTTTATTTGCATCTCAGCAAAATAAATCTAATTAGATAAGATAATTTTGAGTTATTGTTTTGACGTTGCCTCGTTACCAAACTTTTGCTATAGTAGGTCCTGTTGGAAAAAAACGTCACTACGGATAGCGGCGATGTCGGTGAGTTGGAGTAGTTGAAAAACTATAATAAAAGAAATTAAAAATAGGCGCCACCTCTTGTACTGGCAAGATCATCGGCTTGGAAATTTTAAAGGTACGTCTGAACCTACTAACAAAAGATTAAGAGCAAAAAAAGTAACAAGCGTATATAATTCTCTCAAACATTAACACTTATTATTATGTTGATGTTACAAACATTGATCTACTAGTGCTTTACCAGATTTAATAATAAGTTTACATGCAGTCGCGAATAAATTAGTAATTAGAAAATATGATTAATAGCAATCTTTAAATAAGTGCAAATTGAAAATCATAAGTTCCTTAAAACAAGTAGCTACTGTCACCTACATCCAAAGTTATTGCCGAGACTTGCGAAGTATGTAAGCTTACATGCAACCATGTGGATTTGCCAAAATCTGGCCTTGACTACATTTACAACAATTAAAAAAACTTGAATGGAATATTAAATGTACTCAAAACAACTTCATAACATAAAGCTGAAAGCGTTTTATAACTGCGACTAAAAGTAAACGATTTAACCAATTGGTGCTATAAAGATCGTCTAAAATTGGTAGTTGGATTTAATAACCGCGCAATTCAAAAATTGTATCGAATAAACACGATTATAATCCACCAACAAATATAGTGTTATAACTGTGGAAACACATCAGAGAGTATTTCTCAGTGCTGATGATTCTTAAAAGAGTAAAACGGCCGTACACTAGTTCTTTTTGAACGTAATTTTTTCAATTGTACTGATATAGTTACTTACACTAAATTTGTTGGTGGATTATAACCGTGTTTATTCAATACAATTTTTGAATTGCGCAGTTAAATACAATTATCAACTTATGACGATGTCTATAGCATCAATTAGTTAAATTTTATACGTGAGCTCGTTAACCACGAGATGGCGTCGACCACAACACGTTTATATTTAAATGTTTCAGTATGATCTTTAAAAAAATTCTTGGTAGCTAAAGCCTAATATACGTAGTACGGTATAACCAAATTAACATTGCTTAAGGCAAGGAAAATTAAACACAATTACGTCATTTAGGTGCAAAATAATTGAAAGTAAAATTATAGCGAAGCGCAAGTCATCTGCTGCTATCAACGAATACTTAGCGGTATCTACGTTCTACTCGAATAACACAGATCTCGGAGGTTACTAGGTAAGCGGCATCATTCCCGGTAAAGCTACTCTTTCCGCAGCTTAATGACGCTTGTATGAGATTTATCTCAACTACCAAATTTGCTATAAGAATTTTAAATTATTTAAAGCAACATAGCCGACGCTAATTTACCTACGAAAGCCAACTAAATCGAAATCTAAAATTTTCTCATCTAATCAAGTCCGCAAACCAGCGGCTTAGTAAAATTTAATTATAAATACTTTCAGAAAATTAATAAGTAATGACACGTAACACAGTGTTTGCTAAAGCACTAAAGTTTGATATTGTACTGCACGTATTTGCATATAAAAAACTAAAATTATGGTTCAGATATGTTAATGATATTTTTGCAATCTAGTTTTATGGTAAAAATGAACTATACATTTTTTTTCAATACTTACACAATCAGTAACCAAGCATTAAAACTAGCATTAAAAAAGAAAACAATAGTACTCTACCCTGCTTTGATGTAAACATAAAAAGATAACTAGATGATATTTTAATACATTCACTTAATCAAAACCGAAGACATACATATTAGTGATATTTCACGAACTGTGATTTTTTCACTGATACCAACAAATCACGAAGAACGACTGTTACCAATTTGTAAAAACATCAGTGATTTTAGAAAGTAGTTACTTTTCACATTTGGTCATGTTATTGTGAAATCGTTATTTCGTGTTTGTTGTGAATTCGTGATGTCTCTAAATTTATTAGGCACAGTTCCATTTTTAATTTGAATTTTGTTATTCGAGAACGCTATACAAAAGCTTTAAAATCACTGATATCAAAAAATCGTAGTAACGATTCATAGTGCGATTAAAAAATCACCATATCGCTTATCACTAATACAGATCAATATATACTACAAGCAACACTGTTTAAATTTGCAAAATCAACTACTTCTTGGAATGCCAGCATTTTGCAATTGTCATATTTGTAAAACTTGACATTTTTTACCTATAACCCAGTTGGCAGTTTGTTTTCAAACTTAGCAGTTTTGTCTCAACAAAATTTAACAAATTAATGATTGTGACAATTAGAAGTTTTGAATCGTTATTTTTGAGTGATGATTTTTTACGATTTTCAATACGGTTTAACACCAAAGCAATATGTGAAATAACTTATTTTGTTATTTGGAGATGAAACACTATCCAAAATTATGGTTTACAAGTAGTTTGTAGAGTTTAAGCGTGGAAGACCAACGTTTGATGACGATCTTTGCGAAGAGCGTCTATGCACCTCTATTGTTGCAAAAAATATCGATGCTGTGCGTAAAATTATTTTATTAGATTGAAATATAAAACACAATGAGGTAGAAACGTCCTTAGGCATTGTGATAAAACAAAAACATACAATTTTACACGATTATTTGCATGTCAAGAAGCTTTTTAGTCTTTAGATCCTTCACAATTAAACAAAAGAATGTGGTCGTCTTGAATATAACATTGTAACAAGTGACGATCCAGCATATATTTATACAACTATAAAACTAAACAAAAAAACGATTTGCACGTTATATAACCGTGTACTGATATTTTTGTCACCAAAATAAATTACAAAAAAAATTAGATTACCTTAAGAAAGTTTTTGTACGAGAAGAATTCAACAAAGAGCAAGTATCTTTAACCAAAGAAAAGACCTACTTTAACACACGATTCTATTTCTATTCTACCTTTTATTGCTAACATAAGTGACAAAATTGAAAAAATACTTAAGAAACAATATTAAATTGGCTTATAATACTACTGCAAAGAATATATTGAATCCCGTAAAATATAAAATTTGTTAAAATACTTGTGGAGTGTACCAAGTTCCATGGGTTTGTGGGATTGTGGCAAGGTATATATTGGAGAAACTAGTAAAACTGTTTTTACTAGGCTAAAAGTACCCAAAAAACATATTTGTTTACTTTAGCCTGTCATTGGTCATTGCCTAACATTTACTAGACACTCATCATAACATAAATCTTAAAAAACTAATACGCTTGCTAACACCAAGAACTGGCATTCAAGAAACATGATAAAAGCAATTGAAAATATTAAACTTTTTGACAACTTTAACCGAGACCATGGCTACGAACTAATCTTTATTTTTTCCACCAAACACACTTGAGGCTACAACTAGAGTATTTGTGGTGGTTTTCTTTAGATCTTTAAGTGAAAACTCTCGCTATAAAAACAACTTAAGATTTCAATAATAGATTAATCTATTTGACATTTGGAAAAAAGTCTCAGTGAGACAGTTCATAATATTTTATCAGTATTTTTTTTGTTTGTACTCAGTTTTTTCTATAATTGGCTATAGTTTCTACAATTTTTTAATGTTAATTGTCAATATATGATGTTTATAAAAAAAATAACTGTAAAATTATTGTTCGATCCTAGGTGGAAAATAAAATCTGCTATTTCTCGACGATAGAATTCATAGTGACGTTAAGAAATTATCAACGTTTTTAAAATTCACTGAGCTGTATTCGACATGCGTTGCAATGTCATCTAAAAATCATGTTTAGATTTTTAATCTGTTTATCGAAATGCATTTGGATATACAGTATTTTTGGTTTTTTCGTGCATAAAAGAATAAATCAGCGGGTTTTCTGACGCACGAGCAAACCGCATAAGTATGTTAGAACCATTAAGATGCGTGGTAAAAATACATCTTCTCTTTTAAATTATTCTGTTAAAAATGTACTTTGATAATGTTTATTAAATTTGTCACTGACAGCCTAGTGCCATTGCAAAATCGTGGTAAACTGAGTACAAGTACATTCAAGATGGATGAATAATTTACAACTTTGTCTTGATTCATTACACTATCAATAGCTTTATAAATTATCGTCGCGTTTAGGATTTTGTTTTAGATGTTGTAATTGCTGACATTGACGTCATTGTTTTTAGTTGCTAATAGAGCTCGTTCACTGAGCCACTAATGACGTAGTTCTGTGTAATATTTTCAAAAACTATATAAATCAATTCGTCTTTGTTTAATATGATTTTACAGATTTTTGTTGGCAATGTGATACATTGTGTAAATTTGTCTATTGCCGTTTTCCCATTTACAATTTTCAACAATTGTTTTGTTGAAACATTTAGCAGATATATCATGTTGTATTTGCACACGCATATTTGTTGTCAAAGCCATAAAATTAACGATTTGAGACATGCATTAAGTTCATCAGTAGGTGTTGAACGTGGTATTGCAGCTCGATTTCGTCAAAATCACCAGACAATAGAATAAGTGCGCCACCAGGTAGTTCTTCTGTCCTCTCAAATCTTTTAGTATCCGATGAAGCGCTTCTAATGCTATTTTGTAGACCATAATATATTATAATATTATATATTATATATAATATATAATAAATTCGTTCTATTATATAATAAGTTGGCATGATTGAAGTACTTTACCTATTCCACATTTTTGCTGATATTGCATGATGGTGTCTCAGTAATTTGGTAATGGTAACTTTAGAGCTGAATGCTTTCACCACTATCTAAAAGAATTATTGCCGCAATTCCAGATGATTTAATAGCTAGTGCAATATTTTGTTGTGGTCGTGTAGTTGCCAAACTAATTTAAATAAAAAACGTTTGCTTATGCCTTCGGGTGCATCCAAAAATAATTTTTTTTGTAATGGAACGTATAATTCTGCTATACGCTAGGCGTTGTTCTGGAATACATTTTTGAAGATTGATTTGAACAAAATGTCGCCAATTCATTGGCATCAAATTGTATTTCTCATTACAAGTCACAATCAAAAACCTCGTTTGCACATCAAATCAGCGCAGTCATTCCTAACTGTCGCAGTGCTCTGTTAGCGATTGCCAAACATTGAAAACCAATGCATTACGTAAATGGAGGTTCTAGTCTTTCTTCTCGCTGAAAGCCGTTTTTAGAAAAACAGGCTTGAGCAATATGTACTCAAACTGTTTTTAGTTTTAATTATCGTTGCTTGTCGGTTTCTAAAGCTTGTGAGCTTTTTTTTCTTTTTGCTTTAGCGGTACACCAACCAATCGATTTTTGTTTGAGTGGCATAATTGATTGGACAATGGAATAAATGCTAAGTAATCACAATTAAAAATCCACTATCAATTTCACTTAGTATACGGTAAGTTGTATATTATCTATGAGGAGGGGCTTCAAAACGCTGTGTCTATATAAGACGACGTTTTGTGCAACTAAGTGCTCACTTCTTCACTTCTTCAGGTCTCTGTTTTATTAAAAATTGTAGTTATTACATGGCAGATAAAATTAACAGTTGTTATCAGTAATTAATACTAAATACTACAATGAATTACACTTACATTTATAGACTTAGTAAAATGGTGTGTCTCGGATTGCACTATGAAGACAACTATACAAATAAATTTACATTAAAAATAAATTAATTAAACACAAGAACAGTAACAAATGTGAACTTGAACATACTGTAAATTTTTTAAATTCAAGGTTGATGGATAAAATACTACGAACATAACTGAGGAAACCATACATTACTTTATCTTGGTGATAAAATTCTTATAAATAGTACTGAAGTATGATTGTTAAAATTTACATTATTACTATGTTTTGTTATGAAAATTATTACCTCTAAAATTGAAGGGTTATTAAAACCAAAACTGTGTTTTGTTTCAACATGGTTTAGTGCTAACGTTAATTCAGTTTTTTTCTTTTCACAATCACATTTGTCGCTTTTTAATCGGTTAACTTCAATTAAAACAGTCGATCTTATAGACAACACTATGTCGGTCAAGCATGTTAGTTTTATCTTTGATTTTTCTGTACATCATGTCGTAGATGTTAATTCTGTTATCAGTAACTAATCGCATATTAGTTGTTTTTAATATAACAAATATAAGGATTAGTCGATATGACCTGAATGAAATCGAGGAGAAAAATTTCAAAAAATTATAGCATGCTAGGGAATCAATACAAACGTGTACATATCACTTCAAAATGGTTGTAGGACAACATAACCTTAAATATGTAGACATTCCTTCATCAGTCCTTATAAGAAAGTCGTGTGGTGACCACATCAGTTTTTTTATATGTATAGATAGTTTAAATAAATAGTACTATAATGATTATATAAAGAAAAACTGTACAAAACTATCTACCAAGATCAAAAGTTTTTGTTGAATGTTTTTTAAAAACTTAAATTGTTTGTTTGCGTATATAATCTTGTTGAAAGGGCTATAATAATACACTTGTCAGCTTTAGTAAGTAATATACTAGTTTTTATATTTTAGTTTTTTCTTTTAAATAAATAATTTACAACAATACATTAGTTTTTATTTATTTCTAATTTTTGTATATTGCATAATTTTTATGTACAAAAAATCATTACTTTTTCGTATTATCAATATTTTTTAAAACTTTTATAACAAACCAAACAATTGGAAACTTTTCTTATTTAGGAAACGCATATTTTAGATTTTATCTAACGATGATAATATTTGTATTTTATAGGTATTAAAAAATTGTAATTCAAGAACTAAAAAAAGTATTTTCTTTTCTTAATTTATCTCAATAAATAATTAAGTAATATTAGTTGATTATTGTAATATAATAAAAAATTAATTGTTTGTAGGTTTTAATCATTTTTAATTTTTTTTCAACTTGCAAAATTATAATATAACGGAATTAGGTCTATAATTTTTATGACAGAGAAATTACTATAAAAATGCACTGAGTTTACAAACAATGAGTAATTACTTACATATTTAAATGCATTAAAAAGTCTAGAACGCACGTGAATCGTTTAAAACGTTATTGTTATTACAGTATAATTTTTGTTTAAATCCACATATTTTATTATAATGTTATTGTCGTGACACCCATTGTCAATGATTTTTTGAAACAAATTTCAAAGAAAATCTTTTACGTTGTAATAATAACATCAAAAGAAATTCGCAAGTAGATTCTCACACTAACAAAGGCATCCAGATTGCCAACATTTATGCATAGTTCAGATCACGTAGCTTTTAAATAACGTCTGTCATTTGTCGCATAGCGTCACGCGGCATCATAGAGAGCCGCGTATCTTACCCCCTTATCTATTCGAAGACTAACCCCCACATATGTACATTCTTAGACATTAAATGTGTGTCTTCTATTAACAATTACAATAAATTTTCGTGCAAATATTTAATGTCGCTGGAAAAATGTAACAATAATAAAATTTTATTATTATTAAATAAAAGAAAAAGAAAAAAATTGAAACTTGTTCTCTAAGTTCGGTCTTATTTGTATCAAATTCCATCTTGTACAAAACTCTAGCTGTTTCGATTTAGAGTCTTGGTTCATCGTCACTTTCGTAACTAAATTATTTTGTTACTGTGCGGAGTCTTCACCTTTAAATTTTGGATTGATATCTAATAAAATTGCGACTTTTTTAGCTTCTATTAATAAATCATTATAACTGTTTATTTAAATTATTTAAAGTAGCACACGCTTGCACAATGTTAAAAGTTTGAGTTTGTAAAATTTTTGAAATCAACTTTACTTAAAATATTAAACTATGAAACGGTCATGCATAAAAATTCAAATTTGTTTATATTTCTAGCAATTGTAACAGCTAAATCATCAAGTTTACGATATTTGGTAGTAGTTGATTGTAGTTGTATATTGAAGTTCTTTTCAATTTGCTTCACTAGCAGTTCTTTGGCAGTAGTTGAACATACTGTAAGGATCAAGAAATCGGAAATTTGGCTGCTGCTAGAATTAGTTTCTAATTTCGCGGTTCATGTAGCCGTGGTTTCCAAACCCTTTTGGCCTACGGACCTTTTTCATAGTCAAAACTTGCCCACGGACCCCTGAGTAAAAAAACTACAAAAATGCACAATAAAAAATTACAAATTTACCTTGGAGGCCTTGAATGGTAAATAGTGACGTAAAAATAAAATATAAATAAAACATTTTGTTGAAGAAGTATATAGTAAAATTATAATTTTTGTTTTAAAATACAAAAAAAAATTTTAATGACTTGAGTGAACCTGATGGAAAAAGCAACCCCAAATCCCCACGAGTATTAATTTCTAGTCAGTTTTTTTGTAATAAGGCTTATAACGGCTTTAAATCCACGTTCAACCAAATAGGCAAACGGGAAAACAATTAACAGCTTCTGTACAATAACCCATAATGCTGGATATAAAACTGGGATCTGTTTTTGTAACCAGAAACTGTCGTATCCTTGTTTAAACATTGGTTTTAGCTCCTCATTTGTGAATAATTCAATAGGTTGCTCCTGTATTAGTATCTATTCTTCTGTATTTGTGTTCTGAGTTTGACTACTTGCTAAAAGGTTTAACATCCCGTCGGTATAGCTTGTTTTAAGTATGCCAGAAAGCTTCGGTGTCATTACACCATTGCCGGAGTAGGGTCAGTAGCAATGGAGATGATGTTAGTCAAGGGTAAAGCTTTTACATCAAAAATCTTTTTAATTCGGTAAATAACGTTTTGCTTTTTGTATCAATTTTCAAACAATTAGCAAATAACTATTCTTGGAAAAATTTTTCTTCTTTTGCCAATCTCACATAAGCTAAATCTAAGGTTTTGTTTTCTGGTAATGTTGAGTCGTCAAGAGGTATTTAGATGTTTTTTAAGTAGTCACATCCACCGTCATCTCTCTAAGATGTTGTTTCTATGAGTTCTTGCAAGGTCGGTGTTTTTAAATATTTTTCTTTTTGTTTGAAAATACGTTAAATCTTTATCTTTTTTGCCGTTATGGATTTTTATTAAATGTTCCTTAAGTTTAGAAGGTTTTATTGAATCTTTTTAAATTTTCTTATTACAAAGAAGACACATAGGTAAAGTACAATTTCTGGCAACAAAAACTGATTATTTG
Source organism: Aquatica leii (assembly GCA_035610365.1). Taxonomy (NCBI): domain Eukaryota; kingdom Metazoa; phylum Arthropoda; class Insecta; order Coleoptera; family Lampyridae; genus Aquatica; species Aquatica leii. Next base: position 78,203,081 of record CM069436.1, on the reverse strand, counting down.
AGAAGTAAAGATAAAATTTTCATGCTAATTTTGCATACTGTATACCAATTAATTTTTCAAAAAAAAAAATAAATGATTTAAAAATTAAACTAAAATAATACAGTAACATACAGTAGTTTCATGCATTTTCGGATTTGGATATTCGCAGAAGTAGACAAAATAAACAAAAATATAAATAGTAAGCTATAATATATATTGTTACGTATTTATTTATTACAAACTAATTTATTCAAAACGACTAAAACTACGTTTACTTATTATAGAAATATGTATACTTTTAAATCAACCGAACTAATTAAATCTAATAATAAAAACACTTACACTATAATTTATGTATAACCGTTGTACAACACTTAAGATAAGATAAGATAACGTCCTCGGATTTGTTTACACTATAAGTCACGTTCACTCGATTCGGTGTACACTGTTATTTATTTAAAACGTCGCGCGTGCTAATCACTTATTTATCTTCACTTGATTAATCTTCCTAATACTGCATGCATTCACATTCCAGCAATAACTGACCTACGATCTGTCTCGTCGCTATATAAAGACATACGGAAATCCTTCTCGATCGTTCGTCACTTTTCGCTATAACTTCTAGAAAATAGATAACAGCATTCTAGAAGGCTCTTGCGTTTGCAAGCAATTTCTTGAACGTTTCAATATGGTGCATTAGATTAACTTATAAAACCCAATATGTCTAACTTATTTTACAGTATCATTAATAATATATTCTTTAGAAACAGATCTGTGTTAGAAAAACTTACAATCTTTTCTTAAGTTTTTAATTAAGCAAAAATCCTTGATGAATGTTAAGGGATTACTGTACTGATAACTGTGATACATAATTTTTTTATGTAACTTATGTACCATGCCCATGGACTACTTGAAGGTTCAATCACGCCTTCTCTCTCCATATCCGTAATTATTTGTTCGGCTTCTTCTCTTTTCGCCAAAGGAAGTCTGCGTGGATGTTGTCGTATCGGCCGAGCGTCTCCGGTATTAATTTTATGTTTCACCACGTTAGTTCTTCCTTTGGAGCCACTCTCCAGCGCGAACACATCTTGGTACTCTTGAATCAACACTTTAACTTTAGCCAGCTGGTCTTGGCTGAGGTTTTCGCATTTGGTGGTAAGAATGTCCAATAGATGTTGTGGACACTTCTTCGGCGACGTATCTTCGTTCGACTTCACGCATCTCACAATTTGTGATACTGGCGTGCATTGGCCTACCACGGTCTTCTTTTTCAGCGTTACAGGATCTGAGTTGATGTTTAAGATCCTTACTGGCATCGTCTTCTTTACTCGTACTAAAGTTCTGCCAACAAGTAGTCCCTTTTTAACTAAACCGCCCTCCATTGGTTCAATCGCGCGTATGTAGCCTTCCCGGAGACTTCCATCCAGGCGTGCCATTACCACACTTTTAGTCCTTGCAGGCAGAGTCACTTCTTCACTCAATAAGACTCGCACGGCTGCCTTCTCTGACGAATGAAAAGGAATTTCTTCATTGTCGATCTTCAGGACATCGTTCTTCATATCCAAATGGAACCTATACTTATTTATTACGTCCATTCCCAGGATAACTTCTTCCGTGATGTCGGCTACCAGTACTTGATGGTCGAGTACTCCATTTCCCAAACCAATGGTTACTTTGACCTGTCCGTGAGTAGGTATTTCGTCGCCCGTCGCCGTTCGAAGTCGTACTGTTACTGGTGATGTCTTCTCGTTTTCCAATAACATGTCAGGACGAATGATGGTCTTCGTCGCTCCCGTGTCAACCAGTAACTGGACGCTTCTCCCATTGATCTTGCCATCGAGATAAATGCTATGCAATTGCTCCCTAGGCGATGCCATTTGGATGGTAATCTCCGGGGTCTGACTAGATGAGATTACTTTTTGTCTCTTTTGCTCGTCTCGTTCCAAATTATCGAGCGCTCTTCTTGTCCTCTTCTTAGGTTTAATACGATGCCGTCGTACATGGCCTATTTCATCGCAGTTCAAAGCTGTCACTCCTATTTCCCGAAGTATTCGTCGCGCTATCTCCTCGATGCTTTCCAGTGTCTGCGCGGGTACTTCTGTAGCACAGCAGAGTCTATGACCATCTCGTTGCAATGCTTGTTTTGCTGCTTCAAACTCCAAAGCATGCACCAAAGCGTCATCCAATGTCTTGGGTCGAGCTAACCGGAGAGTCTGCTGCGTTTCGTTGTCTTGGAGGCCGTCTACGAAGGTTTGAATAGCCAACTGCTCCAAGAAGGTATCTGGTGCTGTAGGATACGCAAGCCGTGTTAGTCTGGCGATGTCAGCCTCAAACTCTTGAAGACTTTCGGCAGCTTTTTGAACCCGACTTTTAATTTGAGCTTGATAGACTTGTTGAAGATGAGCATCTCCATATCTCATTTCTAATCGTGATATTAAGAGTTCGTAATTTTCTTGCAGATGGTCCGGAACAGTTTGTAAAATTTCAAGCGCTTCTCCACGTAAGGACACTATTAAAGACGTCGCTTTCTGCTTGTTGCTCCAACCATTAGCAGTAGCTGCGGCTTCAAACTGCTTGTAGTAGGTTGACCATGGAACTTTACTATCAAAATTCGGAGGTACAACTTTGAATTTATGAGTGTTTTCTTCTCGATGGTCCATTATTAAATCTTCACTCGTGGCGCTTCCTTCCCTGTGACAATTCATTTGGTTGATTCTTTCTTCAAGCAGTTTCATTCTATCTTCTAATTTGTCCTCTATTGCTTCTATTTTCTCATTCATAGATTGTTTTCCGTTTTCCAGAACTTCGCATATTTCTTCTCTTAAACATAACATGTCTGCTTGTGTTTCTTCTTGAGCAATTTTGATTTGATTTCCTACACTAACTTGTATTTGTTCCTCAATAGTCTTTATTTGATTTTCCATGCTCGCTCGTATTTCTTCTTTTAAACTTTTAGAATTTTCTTCAATTTTCTGGGAATTTTCTTCCATTTTCTGCGAATTTTCGTGAAACTTTTCTTCCATTTTTCTATTCATCGATTCCTGACCATTTTTGATTGATTCAAGAAATTCAAATAGCTTTGCATCCATTTTAACTGCTTGCGAACGCGTCACCGGCATAAATTTAAATATAACACGAATATAAAGTTTAAATACACTACTTTTTTAAAATGCCGTTTTCGTATAACACAAAATTTTAATTAATATCGCGATCACGCACTTGTTAAAAGAAAAAGTTTAATAAACACTATTTTATACTTTATAAATAAACACGCGTATCGCGAATCTTTCAGATGTTTACGCAATGAATGTTTTTATTACGGGAGCGATTAGATTACTTAATGGTATTTACACTAATAAAAACGAACCCGACACCGACACCAATGTTACGTATTTATTTATTACAAACTAATTTATTTAAAACGACTAAAACTACGTTTACTTATTATAGAAATATGTATACTTTTAAATCAACCGAACTAATTAAATCTAATAATAAAAACACTTACACTATAATTTATGTATAACCGTTGTATAACACTTAAGATAAGATAAGATAACGTCCTCGGATTTGTTTACACTATAAGTCACGTTCACTCGATTCGGTGTACACTGTTATTTATTTAAAACGTCGCGCGTGCTAATCACTTATTTATCTTCACTTGATTAATCTTCCTAATACTGCATGCATTCACATTCCAGCAATAACTGACCTACGATCTGTCTCGTCGCTATATAAAGACATACGGAAATCTTTCTCGATCGTTCGTCACTTTTCGCTATAACTTCTAGAAAATAGATAACAGCATTCTAGAAGGCTCTTGCGTTTGCAAGTAATTTCTTGAACGTTTCAATATGGTGCATTAGATTAACTTATAAAACCCAATATGTCTAACTTATTTTACAGTATCATTAATAATATATTATTTAGAAACAGATCTGTGTTAGAAAAACTTACAATCTTTTCTTAAGTTTTTAATTAAGCAAAAATCTTTGATGAATGTTAAGGGATTACTGTACTGATAACTGTGATACATAATTTTTTTATGTAACTTAAACAAGAATATAACTTTGATTAAATAAATTTAAATTAAAAAAAGATATTAATTTTATTCAAATATACTTACGTAACGAAAGTACCCTATCTGCGTAACCATACAAAAGATTATACTTTTTTTCGTCCAAAACTAGAAAAATTTGTTGTATGCACTTCACATCACGCATAACACAGAAGTAAATTATTGATTAGATGCACGACTTTTTTAAAGTTTATATTATTTATTCTGTCTGACTCACCACGATGCCTGTTATAACACTTGTCTATATTTATATTTTACTTAGGACGTAAAATCGCGAATAATTTATTTATTGTTATTTCTTTTAACTTCCATATTAATAAAAATGCGTCACAATTTTTTAATTTTATATTAAACTTTATGAGAACTCCGTAACGTTGTTTAATGACCCCTAAATCAATTTTAATTTTTCACGGACCTACCGAATGATCCTGGGGACTACTGGAAGAAAAGTTTTTGTTTTTTTGAAAAATTGTTTATTTTTAAAAAAACGTTATTTTTGCGTTAGTTTTCTCTAAATTTTCTTCTTGTATTGTTTTGTTTAAAACATTTTCATATCCGAAAAGATTTTTTTAGACAACTATACAGGCTGTATCAAATTTCGTGTTAAGTACAGGGATCTCGTTTATTATCAGAGATAGAGAGTTAGTTAAATGAACAAAAACGATCCTTGAGTTATGCCTAAATAAATTCAACAAACAAAATTTACCTCCTCTATAAAGTTTCTGAAATATGGCGAAAAATAATAAAATTAGTGTTTTTGATTTTTAGCTTTAAAATTGTTATTTGTGGAGGTATTTAAGAACTGAAAAAACTTTCTTAAAAGAACTTTTTTTGCTCCTTCAGATGATGGCTATAAATTTTTGTTATCGTTATTACTTTACTTTATATCGATATTAAACCTTTGTTTTTCATATGGAAGTCATTTTAAAGTTTTATGCCATGAAATAGAGAAAAAAATCCGGATTTCAAACATGTATAACATATTCATAAAAAAACTAAAAACTAAATTTAAAATTTTAAAAACTGTTTTGTTTAAAAATTGATTAAATTGGTCCACAGAAAATGAAGAAAGAATTGTAGAAGTTAGACCTTAAGTTTACTTTACTTTAAATGTTTGGTGTGGAATATTTAATAATATGATTATCGGACCATATTTAAATTCTGATATGTATCTCAGTTTATTACAAACCGAGTTTGAAAATTTCCTAGACAATATTCCCTTAAATCAACTCGAATCAATTCATTTTCAACAAGACGGTGCTCTTGCGCACAATGCGTAAATTGTCCAAAATTATTTAAACCAAAAATTTCCAGACAGATGATTAGAAACAAATGGACCCATACTTTGGCTGCGAGGTCTCCGGATCACACACCACTAGACTTTTACTTTTGGGGTTACGTTAAGGAACAATTGTATTCTGTAACTTCGAACTCTGTTGAGCAGCTAAGAGAGCAAATTATTAGTGCATGTAGAAATTGTCAGAGGGTTCACATTAGACGTGCTTCAGAACGTCTGGAGAAGATGGGTAGTGTGTCTAGAAAATCAAGGTCGGCAATTTGAACATTTATTGCAGTTAAATTTAGGTTATTTATTAATTTAGAAATGTGTTTGTTGTTCTCTATTGCTATTATTGACACTGATTAATAAATTTTCAATCGGAACGGTTTTCTTTAAATGTTAAACTTATTTTTCCTTTTTTTATAAATAGGTTATACATTTTTGAAATCAGGATTTTTTTCTCTATCTAATGACATAAAACTTTAAATTGGCTGCCATATGAAAAACAAAAGTTGGTATTGATATAAAGTAAACTAATAACAATAACAAAAATTTATTGCCATCATCTGAAAGAGCAGAAAAAGTTCTGTTAATAAAGTTTTTTCAGTTTTTAAATACCTTCTCTAATAACAATTTTAAAGCTAAACATCAAAAACACTAATTTCATTATTTTCCGCCATATTTCAGAAACTTTATAGAGGGGGTAAGTTTTGTTTTTTGAATTTATTTAGGCATAACTTGAAGATCATTTTTGTCCATTTAACTAACTCTATCTCTAATAATAAACGAGATCCCTGTACTTAACACGAAATTTAATTTGATTTGATTGATTCATATTTTACTAATTGCAAAATTATTCATTTGTAAAAATTAATAAAAAAGAATTATTTTTGCATCAAATGAATTAAAAAAATTATTAAAACTTTAGAAATTGAAAGGCGTCGATATGCGCTTTGAGCTGCACTAACGTGAAGCAAAATTACCTTTTTTGGTTTTTTCGCTTCTAATAATCACTAAAAGGTGTCATTACGTATCAAAGTAACACGTGCAACATAATTTTAAAATTATCTAAATTGAAGAAAATTAAATTTTCATGATAAATTACTGAACCTGTAACAGAAGCATAAAGCACTTCATGTTTTTTTATTTTCTTATTTTATGTATGAAATCAACTACTAATAAAATTCATTAAATATTATATAATTCACAAAGTATATAATGTTATGTAAAAGGCGCGCGGGAGAGAAGCGCTGTAAGTAATTTACGCTTGTGACTCTCTTTGGTGATATTGGTGAAATGAAAAAAAAAATGTTTTACCTACTTATGAAGACGTGATAAAATATTATGAATGGACCAGATATCAGTTGAAATCACAACAATAAAAGCCCAAAGTGCCGTCGTTCTAAAAAAATGGCATACATATTAGTTTCCAAGATTAAAGGAATATGGAAAACAGCTTCAATTCCAACTGTAAGTTGCACTAGAATCATACAAATGCTAAATGCTTATCACCTAAAATGTAAAAACATACAAAAATCTCTAAAGAGACTTTCGGAAGACAAACTAGCGTCTTTTAGAATAGCAAGTTGTGTTCTTTTTGAAATATCATCGTGCAAATGTCAAAATTTTGATTCGTGCCGCTGTTTTAAAGAAAGGTGCTCAGAAACGAACAAAGTTTCCTTGCAGACTAGAACTCTAAAAAAGAAATTAGAAATGAACAGTAAATTAGAAAACCATCAATAACCTGTACCACTGTGACTGCAGATGACTCATAGAATACGTCATCATTGTGTGATGGCAGTGTAACAATAAATTAATTAAAAAATCAAAAATAAAACAATCGAAAACAAAACAGTTAAAGTAACTGTCAATAAAATAGTCAACAATTTTAAAGATTTGTATCATCCGTATTATATTGCATTTAATCACATGTTTCAGTTGTTGATTGTCATAAGGTGCAAAGAGAAATAATGAAAGCACCTAAAAAAGTGATAAAACAACGACGGAAGAAAAGACAGAACTGTATCAATAGTTAAAAAACATGGGCGTAATTATAAAATAATCGTCGAGAAACATATTTTTTTATTAAAGATGCCAGAAACCACTTATTTAAGTTCTGGAGTTCCTGTCACTGAATCTGCAAAAGGAATTTAATCTACTTCAGGTCCCAAATCTTATACTGGAACTATAGGGAAGATTCTTGAAAATTGTGTAGTTGTATATTTTACCATAGAGTTGAGGAATCACTCCTTCTTTGAAAACTGGCAAGTCTTGAAGGCACGTACTATATCATCATCGACAACACCAAGGATGTAATAGCAAAGGCTTCCACGGCCGGAGTCTATACTAAGATAAGAATGTCTTTCGGGTTTGGACCGTGTCATTGACGTTCTTATCTTAGTAAACACCGAGGATATTTAAAGTTAAAAATTATTTTGATGCACTAGACTACATACATTTGATCGATTGGCAGTGCGGGTTAACGGAATTACTATTAATAAAGCATCTAACAGACCATGAAATTAAATCTTTTCTAGACAAAGCTGGAGAATCAAGCCCAAATTTAAAACAAAAACGATTTAAAAAAAAAAGCAAAAATTGGAGTTTCATCTTTTGTTTTGCACAAAAAATGTTTACAACATGTCAAAAATTGTAGATTGCTTAACCCTTATGTTACTATACATTTTTTACACATTAATTACTAAGGTTACCTGAGTGTCCACTTCAAAGATGTATGATTTGAGTCTGGAGTTTTACGATCATCACATTTAAATTTTCTCAATCTTTGGGCAAGTAAAGGAACTGGAATAGCTTCTCCACAGTCTAAACTAGCTAAAAACAAACTGGCTTCGGTTTGAGGGTTTTGTAATATTCTAAACGAGAATTTTAGAAAACATTATACTACGTCAGAATATGTTACTGTGAATAAGCAGTTGCTTGGGTTCAAAGAAAGATTATTGGGATCGGTATATATGCCGAGCAGCGAACAAATATGGCATAAAGCATTATGCAAAGGTTGATGTCAATGATGAAATTAAGAAATCCGATTTAACAATGGAAGGTTTAACACGTGGTTTTTTATTTATTCGTATAATGTCAGTTTGTCGGCTGTTAAGAACTGTCTAGAAGTTGTACAGATTGCGGAAGCATTGGTTGCAGAAAAAGAAAAAATTAAAAAAAGAATACCTAGAAGAATTTTAAAATCGCACTATCTGTATACAGCCTGGGATGATAATAGCGAAACATATAAAAAGGTATAGACTTTAATTGAAAGATTACGTCTGGAAGAAGATCAGCTTCAAACAAACTATAAAAAAAAACTCAAATGCAACAGTGACTGTTTAAGAATCTAAGTCAAATCAGTCAAAAAGGTCAAACATGAAATGTTTTAAATGTGGAAAGAAAGAGCGCACAAAACAATTCTGCAAAGGCACTCCGTGCGCCAAGTACATACAATATTACAAGAAATTTTTTTTCTGTAATACTTGTAAGCAGAAAGAACATTTTGCCAAGAAATGTCCGAGCGGAAATAATAATCAAAAAAAATTTAGAAACGCATTGAATCATCAAGTTCTGATAATTGTCGGTCTGTCAAGCAAAGATTCGAATGGCGTCTGCATAAAATACTACAACAATGCGTGGTACCAAAACTGCGGAGCGAGTCAGCACATGACTTTTGGCAAGGAGTGGATGATCAATTTTATCAAGTTCGAGTTTCCAGTCACTATTGTTATTGGCGAGGCCACTGAACTACAAAAGTTTGAAAAGGGAGATGTTGAGTTGGAGGCATATGCTGGAAAGAAGTGATACGATGTCGCACTAAAAGATGTCTAGCTTGTCCCGGAGAATATATCTAAGTTTTTGGAAAACGGCTACGTTTAGGATGAAGATGCGAACTCGTACGAGTTCACAACCTCAGATGGAACTGAAACTGTCGCAGTCGCCAAACGTATTGAAAGACTACTTACAAAAAAGATTTGCATGGTAAACTCGTATGTGTATCTGGCTACTTCCATTAAGACCCTGCACAAAAAACTAAGTCACCTAATGTCAAGTATGTAAAAAAAGATTTAATCCACGTCGATCTGTGCGAAATACTTCCTTTTTCTCAATGATGATTTCTCTCATTTTCGGATTGCATATACCTGAAAACGAAGAATGAAACATCTCTAAAATTGAAAGCTTACTTAGAGATGGTTAAAAACCAATTTGGTAAATAAATCAAATGGTTGAAGTCAGATAATGGAACGGAAATAAAAAACGCTAACATCGAACAATTGTTGCAAAAACTTGGTATACGTTTTAAAAAGTCAGCGGCTTACACTCCACAAGAGAAATGAGGACAGTTGACAAATCAGTTCGTTCTGCCATTTACGCACGAGGCTTGGAAAAGGATTTATAAGGTGAAGCCGTTAACTACGCCGTATTTACACTAAATCAGACTGAAACCAGCACGGTGCAAAGTATGAGTCGTGCAAACCTGTGGTTTAGACGACAAACTTCGTGGTTTTGAGTGTGAATGTTATAACTGAACGACGGATTATAAACAAACAAAACTGGAAAGATGTCGCGGAAAGGAATTTTTTTAGTATACAACGTTGACTTATTGAGTTACAGGATTTGCATACCAGATAAACGAGACATTGTCAGTTCTGAAACGTAATCTTTAACGAAAAGCATGGAACTGTTTTATTGACTAAAATTGTGACAAATACTGCAAGCAGATCAACTAAAAATCGAGCTCTTCGGGATCACCAAACTTTAATGGCATTATGATGATTACGTACCAGATTGTTTCCTTTCTGGAGATGATGACCGCAAACTCGCGATGATTGGAGATAACATTTAAGACGTTACGGTAAGAAAAACACTAAAAACTCAAAATGGCAACAGACATTACAAAACAAACTAGACTTTCTTACAAATGTGAAAACGTGAACACTTATGAATCCACCGAAAAACGCTAAAATAATGACATGTCGCTGGGTACTCAAAGAAAAACAGGATTGGGGATTAGAAGCAAGAGTGGTGGTTAGTAGTTTTGAGCAAATTGAGAAAATCGAAAGTCTTGCAGCATCAAAAAGAATGCAAATAAATTCTTTTGACGTAAAAACAGCATTTTTGTACAAAAACTTAGAAGGGAACGGACATTTATATGTATCAACTTGAGGAATTTGGAATGACACGAATTCAGTTTACAAATTGTACAAAAGTCTGTAAGGTCTGAAGCTCCAAATAATTGAAACTTTTTTTAAGAGACTACTAATAATGTAACTTTTTTGACGCCTTTAGTTAAAAGTATACATTTAACAAATTTCTATTTTACTCTATATTTTATATTTGAATAAATCACATTTAATTTTTTCAAAAACTTTTTGTAAAATATACTTACGTTTTTCTGACAATAATCTTTATAGAAAATTGTGTTGTACGTTGATATTATTGTGTCACTAAAATAATATTATCCATTCCATTAACTAATTATAGTATTCTTTGTTGACTTTCTAATTTAAAGAAAATTGTTTTATTCTTAAGAATGTATTCACAACATTCTGAATAGTCTATTAACTATGACAAGACTACCTAAATATTTCTAGTATTCTTATATCTCAACTGTTAATAATTTATTGGAAAAATATATGCAAAATATTTGTATCTTCTCATCTCGGATTGTAACTTTATATTCATTTAAATTACATAATTATTCAAAAAATTTAAAAGCTACATCTACATTTCGATTAATTTCTTGCTGGCGATTAAATTATCAATATCCGGAGTATCAATAATGGCGTTGACACACATTTCTACATACCTCTTGTTTAAAATTAAATACTAAACAGAAATTTATATTCTGCGTATCTAAATTTGTTATGATATGTTCTGTACAATAAATATTGATGCAAGTACGACAGTAAACTGTTTTAATAAAAGTAAAAGTTTTATATACGAGTATAACCAGCGCATTAACCGCGTGCAGTGATGTCTGCTTTTCAGCTGTCTTAATCCGTTATTTGGAATGGATAAGTACCCGATTGTCTTATTTTTTTAATTATATTAATTTTCTGCTAGTCTTTGCTTCTTCTGCGATTTTAGATCATTCAGTTCTGTTATGAAAAGTAAATGTAGGCTTCCTCTATTCATTTCCATGTTGTCTTGCACCCTACTGATTTCATGCAGTTATTTGCAGCGATTGTTTAAAGATCGTCTTGCCGCTACGTTTCTTTTTGTAGTTCTCGGGTGCCATTTTAATGTTTTAAGTGTCTACTTTTCTGGATCTTTTCAATCTCTATTTTAGTAGAGTTTCCCTTTTGATTACGTATGTTACTCTCGTTTTGTTTTTGATGTTTTTATTCCTTATTTTGTTTTTAATACTGATCCGCAACATACGCGGGAATCTATCGCTCTCGAGTCTCTTAACGCTTTTGTTCGTTACTGTCCAAAAATCCCAAACGCAGTTCAGCGTTGACCCATTCTTCTCTTTATTTTGTCAGTTTAGCTTTCCTTATCTAATTTCATATTACGACTTAGCTATATATATTAGTTCACAATTTTTGATGTTTATTTGAGCATTTTCTATACACATGTATTTTTGTTTTTAGAAAGTTTATTTTGAGACATAACTTTTCTAAAGCTTGTTACAATTGGTTTAACATGATGTCTAGTTCTTTAGTGTCTTTTGGTGATATGACATCCTCTTCTTTATCTTATTAGTATTTTTTGTAATGTCTTCATTCACTTTTACTTGTGTTGTAGCGTTTTTGTATACATGTTTTATTTGGTTGGAATACCTTGTGTCGATTCTTGTGTTGTCCAACGTTTTTAAGATTGCCTAGGATGTTTTATTCTGTGCACTTTTCTCTTAGATATTTTATGATTCTTTAAATAATTCAACGCAATTAGATGTAAACGACAATACAGTAAAATATTAGTGATTTAGGCGACTGTATGATTATTATAAAAATAATAAAAACTCAAATAAAAATTCTCTGTCAACTAACTGTTTTTGTGGATTGCACTTTATATCATACCTATTTTGGTTATGATTATTCTATTTTAAAACTATCAACAAATAAATTGGATTTGAAAAAGTGATGAATCTGAAGACCTTAAATGCCATGAAACACAACTATGGGTTGCTATCACCTTGTTATTAAAACCAGTTTTTTTATAAAATTGCAAAGATAAACATTGATTAATTTAGACAAAATTTGAAAAAACTGTCACTTATAAGAGAAGTATGTAAATTTTCGTCAAAGTTCCATAATTTGAAAAGTTAAATTTTGTACACATCGCTATCGTATCTAAAGTTAAAGCTTCTTTAGAAAACACGATTTACTTATAGTTTGTTATTGATGTTATTATAAAACACTAAATTAAATTACAAAATAAAAAACAATTTTCTAATGTTTTATTTACCATTAAACTGCAGTAAACAATTACAGATAAAAAAAATTGAGTGTTCAGTTAATTTCATGTTTGAACAATAATACCTACCTGCAATAAAAAAAAATTAATTTAAAATTAAGAGCCTTGTGTTCAGCTTAATAGTAGAAAATAATAATACTTACCAAAATCTGATAACGCTTTAGAATGTGAAGTACGTAAGTAAGTTAAAGTAGAAGAACAAAAGGTAAAGCTCAGATATAAAAGTCAATAGTGGGCACTTGGCCTATATTCAAATGAGACGATTATAATATGTAGCAGAATACAGTGTGACTGCCGAGAGCTGGGGGCAAATCCCAACTTGTCCCACCTCCCTATGTACGGCACGTTCGATAAAAACCAAGACTATATAATTATGTATGTATATACACATATTTAGCCATAAGCATTTAGATAGCCGTTTATCTTTAATACATAATTGATAGCTACGTAAGACCGATAGAATGTTAAAAATGTATATTTTAATATAATATCCGCTGCATAACCGCGGGGAAACCAGTTACGTTTATTTTTAGGTAATGTACTTAATCATATGTATTAGACCAAACTGTGATTTTATAGCAAAAACCAGCTCATTTCTAAACCTAACCTCAAATCATAGATGTGTGTATGTGGGAAAATGTAAGCTTTTATAATATCGTTCGATTAATATTAAAAACCCTTAAAAGTGGGTTTTAACGTACAATATTTTTTTTCTAAACATTAAAAAAAAACTAAACGTTAAAAAAAGCATTTCTAATTCAGTATCATTTTTTCTTTGAATGTAAACGTACGAAATTATAGACTAAGCCAGCACCTTATAATTAACCTTTTTTTATATATTGTTATTTTATTGCTATTGTATCAAGCTCATTTTTAATAAATAACTATTTTTAGAATAGTGTTTAGACTATCAGTTTGTTATATTTGTTATATACTTTATTATATATATTTCTTTTGTATTTACTTTGCTGTTATTCCTATTTTGTAATAATTTGTTTTATTTTCAAATATGTATGTTGTTTTCGTTTTGTTTGTCGTACTTATATTTTAAAGTCTAAAAGAGTCTAACTTAATCAAAGATTCGATATGGATTCGCTCGAATGTTTACAGATAAAGCGTTTTTGAATGTGTCTAGATATCAGTATGCGTTATAAACAATATAATTTATAGAACGTTAGCAGCAAACAACACAACGTTTATTTCTTAACTTATTTACTTCTTTTCGTTTTTTAATTAGTGCTCATGATCTGTCTTAGTTTTCCGTAGTGGATACATACTTCAAATTATCTGTTGTCTTTTCGGTAGTCCGCGATTTGTTAGTTTCTCTTCTGGAGCTACGCAAACTCATACTAGTCTTTTGTGTGTTTCATGTAGTTGTACCAGTAGCGTTTTATTATATAACTCTGTTATATTCGTGTAAATTATAGCCTCGATTATCTGAGTCTAGACTAACCGAGTTCCGGGTTAACCGTGGTGGTTCGAAAGAAATAATTTTTTTAACCGAAACATGTACTGTATCCTATGTAGCTTAGTATATCTTTTTATTATTTTGTATTAGAATGTATGTATTTTATTTTTATTTGTGCGTTAGTTTTTTTGTAAATTTCATAGAGAAACCAATAAAAAAATGTATTTGTCTCTATATGTTTCGTGTCTGGAATTTGAAACAGTTATTGCATATACCTAGCATATAACAATCAATTTGTAAATGCAAATAAGACAAATTATGCTTTTATTTAGAAATGCACTGTATTTGCAGGTTATGGAATAGCACATGTAAACCATAAATTGTTTTATTAGTTCTTATGTGGGAATCCATATATTTAAAAATAATATTCGAAATGCAATTTCAAATTTAACACGAGACTACTCAACTGACTTGACAATATTTTCTAGGGTATCTAAACTAACGTTCAGTTTTTAATTTATAACACCAAACAAAGTAATTTTACTTTACTTACTGCCAATTAATTTGTAATATCGTTCATTTTTATACTTCTCTAGTAAAACAAAACCACTCAAAACAAATCAAAAACGTATTTTTAGTGTAAATAACTTAGAACACAAAATTATATTCATAGCTTGTGACAAAAACATTTATGATATGAAACAAATTGGTTAAATTTTATTAGAGCATGAAATAAATAACAATATTTACGTTTTGAATTTTATGAAACGTACCTAAAGATTGTATTACCCATTGTAAAGTAAAGCTCAAAATGGGATTTTCAATTATAATTTTAAATGATTTAATGCCTTTCCCATATAATTGTTTTTTATTTATTAATTATTGGTGGCTACATGTTTCGACCTAACGGTCATCATCAGGCCTCTAAAATTATCAACTAAAGTAAAATCTAAACCTTAAAATTCTTAATATACTTACAATTAATAAATAAATTATTAAATTAAATTTGAACAGTTTATATCAAAATGACATATAAATTAAACAAAATGACAATATAAATTAACCGCGAAAGGTATATAAAATGATAATATTATTAACAACAAAAATATTATTTAAGAAAAAGGTAATCATTTTCAAAGTTAGCAATTTCATTTAAACATGCATCTGGGTCTGAGTTTTTATGTTTAACAATTTCTTTTATCTCCAAAAAATTTAATTTTAGACTTTTATTGCAAATATGAAGAATTTTGTAGTTACTTCTATAATCAAAACAATGGTTATATTCTAATATATGATTAGCGAAAGAAGATTTATTATATAAATTAATACCAACATTATTGTTTTTAATGTAAGAAAAATGTTCTGCTATTCTTGTTCGAAATTTACGGCCGGTTTGTCCAATATAAAAAAAGCTACAGCTACCACAATTTAATTTGTAAACACCAGATTTATTCAGAATATCAACTTTATCTTTACTATTGACAAGTAAAGATTTTAAATTAAATTTAGATGAAAAAGAAATATTAATATTATGCTTTTTAAATAAATTTTGAAATTGAAAAGAAGAGCGACCAATGTAAGGAAGAGAAAAATATGTCTTTTTAATGTTATCTGAAAGTGGAGTAAAAGTTCAAATGTTTTTAATATTAATGGAATTAAAAATTTTATTTTGAAGTTTTTTGATCATATCTAAAGGATAATTATTATTATTTGCTAAATTATAAATAATGTTAAGTTCAGTTATATGGGAAAGGCATTAAATCATTTAAAATTATAAACGTACCTAAGTTGTGCAATTTATCAAAAACGGTTTTCTGAGTTAACTTTTAAATATTTTAAAAACGTTTTGTGGTAACACGTGTGCAATAGATTACAATAACCAAATACACGAACACATATGTAAAAGCGCCTAACAAACGTCTTCATTATTATCTACTCATAGAAAATCATATTTCTCTTTGTTAAGTAGCGACATCAGCAAACAACAATTTCCTTTCATTATAACTTTTTATAACTTAACCCAATTTGACAAAAGAATTTTCTTGAGTTATCCAGTACACTTCTGTAATTAATTTTCTAAACTAAAATTCTCGTTGTTGATAGCTTTGGTCTGAGGTTAAAATCTTCTTAAGTACGATACACATTTAATGAAATAAGTGGTCGTTTTTAAGATACGTAAATCAAATTTGTCAAACTACTCCATGTGATCTTTGAAGGCTTAAATATTTTCTGCTTAGTTTCTTTTTCTAGTAACAATACTTATCATGTACGAATAATTCTTACATACTTACAATTTTTTCATTTGCTTTAAAAAAAACTTTGTTGATTTTCAGTTACATGTATGCCTACATAGCAGATTTTGTTTATCAAAAAATTACGACAAGATAAATAATATTTTCGACTCCAGCAAAAGACTTTATTTTAAACACTGTTTAAAGATTCTAACCTACAAATTCTGTTGTAAATAGCTGAGAAAATTTATTTGTGTATTGTCATTTACGTTTACGTCGTAAAATTTTTAGACAATTTAACTTTTCTATAATTTTATTCTACAAGTTAAAAAAATGTAATATTTGTTTTGTATGAAAAAGTATTTTTTGCTGATTGAAATTTTAAACATTAAAAACGTACGAATGTAATACTTACACTAAGCATAATTAACAAGCAATCCGCCGTGGTGTAGTGTCCAAAAGTCTCCCACATAGGTCACTCGTTACACCGGGGTCTCTGGTTCAAATCTAGTAGCTGCCACTTATATATACAACAAATGCTATTCAAGAAACAAAATTGTATTTATTTATTTAAAAAAAAACATTTTAGTTTATTTTCCAAAATCGTTTTTTATTCAACACTAACGTGGCACTCTCCTAACGAATCGTTAAGACATTTATTAAACAAATCCAATTTGTTTTGTTGTATGCGGGCATTTCACGTTCTCGTTGTGATTATAAAACATTTTTGTGCCAAAATTTAAAACGTTCCTTGTTTTTGAAAAAACAAACTTGTAACATTTAAAAAACGAATTATATCAGTCTGAAACATCGATTTTAAACACATTTCCATGAAATCTTTTACAGCAGCTAATTAATAATAGAATAATAAGTAATAATTAGAATACAAAAATTAATACCTAATTTACAAATATATAATGCTGATAGTCTTGTGATATGATCAGCATTCAGCATGGTCATAGAAACAAGTAGACGCATGCGTGTTTAGTTTATTTAACTTAACGTTTGTTAAATTGCCTAAAAGTAGATACATATCAATAACTAATAGACTAGTTATACGTTTTTATTTTACTGCATATATTTAATGTGAATTTTATATGAAATTTTTAATAGGGCAATTTACCATACCTTTCTCTTTTAATTTTTAACAGTGTTCGTGTTATCCGAGTTTTCACTTAGCCGACGTACCTTTGGTCCACATTACCTCGCAGCATACTTCGGATTATAGAAACTCTACTGTATATGTATGTTCTTATACGAAACAAAACGCAAAAATAAATAGCTAGTTAGTACTATCAAAAATATTCGAAAATTTTTCAAAATTTTATCACGCTTTTATTAAAGATCACTTTCAAAATCTTTTAATTTGATTTGATTGATGATTCATAGCTAAAATAGAAGTTACTTACCAGTACACCGTATTTTTTAAATCAATTTATACGTAAAAAGTAAAAACAATGTAAATGCAATGAGTTAAAAAAAGTTTTGTGATTACTGGGCTATGTGAATTTTCTATAATTATTTTTAAGTTTGTTTGAAATTAGTTAGTTTTAAACCGTACTAACTTTTGTTAACTAAAGCTATTAAAATCACGTTTTGTCAAATAATTCTTAAAATCGAATTCATTTCTATCTTATAAGTAAATATAAAAAAATTCAAAATAATTCAAAATATGTAGTAATATTTTTGCGTTTTAAACTGCTTTCTATATTACTACATTTTATAAAATTTAAAGAATATAAAAAATTTTGCAATGCAATGTTGCTGTTCTTCAAACGACTGAAACTAAAGACAAGGGATTCTGAAAAGTCTTTATATTTTTTCTTTTTTCCGGGTTAGTCAGTTATCCAGTTTTTCACCGACACACTATTAAATTTGAGCAGACCAAAATCTTTAGCCAAACTTTATAATTTTTGGTCCAGATCATATAGAGAAATTAACGAAATCAAAAAGTATAATAATTTCAATAGGGATAATGGCATTGGCGAGTATGGAAAACATGTTTTTGGAAAAAAACGATTTCGTCGCGATTCAATGAGCTGGAACAGCGTATACTATAAAAGATTTTAGAATCCGGCATCTTTTCTTTCAGTTTTTTTAAGAAGACAGCAACGTGACTTTCGAAAACTCAAATTTAATTAGTTTAGTTTTTTTTTGGTAATTTTGGAAAACATGATGAAACTCATCAACTTTAATATTTGGAATAGCATGAGGAATTGCATCTTCCAAGTAACCATAATTGACCCAAAATATTAGGGTAACGTTCTGCGTTTACAGTTTTGTAAAAAAAATTGAACCGATTACTCTTTTCTTTGACATTGCAATCCATACACCAATTTTCAAAAAATCTAATGTTGTTTCCTCAAAAGCGTGTAGATTTTCGGTGCCCAAGTACGATAATTATGGCTATTTACATATCCACTTAAATGAAACCATACTTTGTTCGTAAAAAAAAGTTAAATCGAACAAGTTATCGTTGCTTAAATGTTCATTAAATTATGCACAAAAAAGTTGCAAGAAGTGAGAAGCACGTAATTCTTGATAAAGCGTAATATTTTGCAGCTGTCCTCAAAAAGTTATTTTTTTATGCTTGGTGGCAAGTTTCTACTGATAATCCTAAAAATTGAATGCTTGTAACTTAAAAATAAAACTTTAAATGACTTTATACCTGTTACCACAGATAATTCTGCAACCGATTCATTTGGACTTTGTTTCATGCGATTGCAAATGTTTTCTACAACAGGCACAGTGAGTACAGTATGCCCTCGTCTAGGTTTTCCCTTGCAAATGCAATTCTCATTTAAATCTATTAATTAAAACTTATATATGTTGTCGGAAAGTATTGTAAGTAAAGATCGCTTCTAAGAAATGTTTGTTGAATTGATCAATGCAACTTTGAAGAGAATACGACCAAGTTCTATCGAGACTGCAAGTACCACTTCGAAAACGCGCTATTACAATAACGGTGTCTTGTTCAAGAGTAATCGTAAAATGCTATTAATATATAATTATAAAAATTAGACAACCTTAAAATAACAGCTCTTATTCAGTACTTACTCAGAGAAAACACAAATAGTGCTGAATAGTTATGATTGCTGTAAAATATAAAAACAGAGCATTAAAAAAAAAACACAAAAAATAATACTCAATGTAAACAAAACATAACACTATCAACCTAAAACAATCTTGATGCTCTACTCATAGGCCACTTGAGCAATGAGCTTTAATGAACTTTCTGTAGCTGATTGCAAACACAGCAATTCAACAAAATTAGCAGTAGCCAAACACGTGTGGAACTAAGAACACACGCTAAATGTTAATAAAACAAAAGTGCTGGCTAAAACTTTTACAGTTCTACGCTAATCCGCAAACAGCCATCTAACATGAAATGAGAAAACGGTCTAAAACTCAGCAAATCTTGGGTACTAGTATTACTTCAAAGAAACATCACACACTTAAGGACACAAACAATAATGTAATGTCAGCGATACGATAACGGATAAGAAAGTAAAAGTTTGTAAATCACCACGCTTATTGCAAGTGGTATAAATCACCGTTACTAATACTTTTTCTCTCAGTGACAATTAGTTTTTGAAGGTTCACCAACAATAAAACAGTAAATCATTATCATTATCATTATCAATCATTAGGATGCGGTCTAAGCCCAAAAATGTTTTAAAGCTTTTATTTTTCATTTATTTTTATTGTAGTTTTTTAGTAAAGGATATTGTTTCTGTTCTTTTCTCATATTGATAAACTTATTTAAAAGTTGGTGTCGACTTGACCGTCGATTGGACTATCTGGTGAAATGCAGCAAATTCTGCATTTTTGATGTGTTTTAAGAGATTTTTTAGACTTTTTCGCTATAATATGTTTTTTCTTTACCAGTTAAATCAATTAATTACGTACTATATTTTTCTTCTTTATTTTTGCTTATTATATCTATACTGTCTCCTTCTCTTTGCATTTTTGTCGTTTCAAATTCTTTCTCGCTTTTTCTTCATGGTAATAGTAAATGCTTTTTTAGAGAATTATAAATTTATATTCAATTGCCTCTTTGGTAACGTTTTATCTGTGTTATCACACATTGATTACGAATGAGAAAAGCATACTAGACTCTGTGACATTGAAAATGCAACACCAAGAAGATGTGGGAATTTTGCAGCCAAATTTTGCAGGAAGGTTTAGTTACTGAAAGGTAGTAAATGATTAAAATTTTGTTCAAATGGATCAAATGGTAATGGTATATCTGACTTTTTTTTGTTTCTACTTTTCTATAGTTTGTATTTTGTGCGAATTTTGTTTCATTTTAATATTGCTGTTATCAAGCATGGACTAGAAAAGGTCAGAATCGTCGTAGACAAAGAGCTGGAGAACGGAGTCAAACAAATGAGGTGCAGATCCGCCATCTTTCACTTATGTCAATAAGATACCTATTTTTCAGTGCTAGATCAATTGTCGATCAATGGTTAACTAATGAAGATCGTCCTGTAACCTTTAATAGTTTACTGTCAAATTACAAGTTTTGAACGCATCTTATCGGACACATCTTATGGTACGACTGACGGCTCATCATTGACGTCAACGTTTGGAAAAGTTGAAATTCTAATGAAATCTGGAATGACATAGAGTAGTCGTTAGTGATCAATCCCTATTATGTTTGGGGATGCATGATGACAGTATGAGACAAAGACGTGGGAAACGGCAAGATTATGGTATAGTGTGTTATAGTCTATGAGAGTAAGTCTCGTTTAGTATTCATCTGAGGCAATATGAACGCCCGGGGACATGGTAACAAGGTGGTAAAACCCCATATTCATCCATTTCTTTAGCAGTTGGAAAGCCCTTTTTCCAGCAGGATAATGCCCGTCCCTACATAGAAAAACACTCTATGGACCGATTCAAAAAAACCAATGTTAATCTCTTACCATGGCCATCCAGATCTCTCAACCTTTGGCCTATGGAACACATGTGGGACATTATGGGTAGAAGACTAAGAAACTTAACGCATTCTCCACAAACACAGAAAGCTCTTCGGCATGAATTGCGAGTTGCTTGGGATCAATAACTCAATAAAAATCGATTACCTGCTGAAATCAATGTCACAAAGAGTGAGAGAGTGTGATCTACAAACTATTAAATAAAAATTGTGTTTATCTGTGTTTCTTTTTTGTGAAAATTTAATCAGTTACTACCACTGAGTAGCCAAACCTTCCTGTCCAGTTTGGTCACAAAATTTACAATTTAGTGTTGCAATTTCAACGTCACACAGTATATATTCCGATGTAGTGTTTCTTGCAAAAAATTTAACGTTATTTACTATGATATCAACTCAATTAATCGTCAATATTAGCGCAAGTGCGCAAAACATTAAGACTGATCAAGTATCCTTAGGTGTGCAGATAAATTAGTAATTTTAGACAAAAATGTATATAGCAAAAATTTTGAAAATTCAACATCTGTTTTAAGCTAAAAATTACTTCAGAAATGTTAGCGTTGTTTTGAGTATCTTTAATTTATCTTTTACGGTAGGAGATAAATTTTGATAGCCGTCAAATAGATTTTAAAAATTTTGATTATATAGTAAAACTGATTGTAAAATTATTAACTATAATCAGACAATACTAAAAAATTTTGAATGTGTAATAAAATTTAATACTAATAAAAATTAAAAAAAAGTAAACGATATTTCTTATTTTTATGTGTTAATATGCTTACTATTAGAAATCATTCTCTTTTTGTAATTGGGTTAAATATCTAACGCTAAAAGATTATTGAAGTTGTTTGTTTTCTATTTCTACAATTATATTTGAGATTATTATACGATCAAAAATGATTTGTTTAGTTGTTACGTAATTTGTCTCGTAACTAAAAGAGGGCAACGACAAACTCAGTTGTTCTAGCGATAGAGGAGATAGGCTTTGTGGTGTTAGAATATGAAATAATTTAAAAAAGCGCCAAAACAATGAAAGACTAGGATGGGAGACACCGTTTAAGTCTACCCGCAGCTGAAAAAGAACAAATGACAAGATAAAAGTGGTAACACAGAGTATATACTTATTTTTATAGCAAACAGCAGTTAGGAGAAGACGAAAAAGGTACATAAGTATATTATATAAATTTTATCAAACACTAGCACGTAGGTTGGTATCACAGACAAAATATACACTACGCACTCGACTGCGCAACACGTCGTAGAGCAAAATAACCTAGTTGGCCAAACTTTTACATTTAGAGAAGAAATGACTACATCCGTAAATTAAAATACAAAAGTACGAAAATTGAAGATTTAGAAAATCAGAGTGCGCCGTATAATAATATGACACAACAAAACGATTTTATAATTAATTGTGTTAACAACCTAACATATACGCACGCTCATTCTACAATCGACATAACCACCAAACTACTAAGAATTTAGAATAGAAAGTGTAATATTTATGTTTTCTCAAGTAGAAGACTAGCTAGCTTTGTGCCAGTATTAACTAAAACTTAATTGAAATCTAACACAAAAGAAAATGTACATACGGCGTTATCACAAATAAATCCCTTTTAATTAATTAACCTTCCGGCGGGCGCGGCCTCAATACCAACTTAAAAAGTCGCGCGTATGTCTCAGATACCCTATTGCTAAATTTAAAGTTTAGAAGATTAAAATTATAAAATTGTGTAACAGTTAGTAAAGGGTAAATAAAAAAAGGGACTATACAAGTAATTTTTTTATTTTTTGGGAACAGAAGTGAGATAAAAAATGTAAAACATGAATTAAAAAAAATATCCTCATTAAAATAAAACTAAAATTAAAAAAAAATACAGTTTTGCATACATTGTTTTTACAATTACAATAGAAAGCTAATATAATCAATGAATTGCAGAATTGCAATGAGAACAAATCTGCTTGGAGTGCTCTAAACATATAAATTTTCGGCAAATCTCGCAGCTGAATCGCGTTATTCTTGTTCGCTTGTCATTTTGACAAGGCTTGCACCTTTTTTTAGTTGATGTTGCTTCATCTAATGTTTCAACAGATAATTCTGCTTTTCTCTTTAAAACTTTTTCTTTAAGCTCGCTTTGCAGAGGAGTCTATGATCTTCGCTTGATGTTTTCTTTTACTAGAGCAGTTGCCAGTTGTCGAAGATACTTCCTTCTAAGCACTTTTGCTTGATTATTTGAGCAATGGATTATGTAGCTATTGATGGCAGCTACATTTAACATGGAAAAAAAAACTACAACGGGCCAACGCCTGGTGTTGCGGGCAACATTGTACGAAGCACACAGTTTGTCCACTGTATCCACACCTCCCTTGGTTTGATTATAAAAGGTAATAATCTCAGGTTTCGTTCGGTCCCCTGTATCTGGATCGATTGCTGCATCATCATGGAGGCTGGAAGCTAATATAACATTTTTATATCTTTTTGGTACATACGAGACAAGGGTCATATCGTCTCTAAAACCAAAAATACTTGTATTGGGTTCACGCTCCTTTGTGACCTTGAATTCATTGGGAATTTGAGGTTTATTTTTTTTCATTGTACCAACAAATGCCAATTTTTGTTTATCTAGATCTTTTATTAATTCGAAATCCGAAAACCAGTTGTCCGTAGTTAAAGTTCTTCCCGTATTGAGAATAGGCGCTGCTAATCTTTTCACAACATCTCTTGGCTTATTACTTATGGAAAATGGTCCATCAGGTTGGGCTCCCGCGTAAATTTCCATTTTATACGTATAAAAAATACGAGCATCAACCATGGCGTAAATTTTAATGCCGTATTTGTTGGGTTTTTTTGGTATATATTGAATGAACGAGCATCTTCCACGAAAAGCTTCAAGTTTTTCATCAATCGTGACGTTTTGTCCAAGAGAGTAGCATTTTTGGCAGTTGTTGACAAACGTCTCAAAAAGGTCTCTTATCGGAGCCAAACGGTCACTTTTTTTTCGTTCTTCTCTTGAACGTATGTCATCGAAACGTAATGCTCTCATTAAAAATAAAAATCTTTTTAAGCTCATTGCCGTTTTAAAATCATCCATTCTCCATAATTCTTCAAGATTAACTCTGTTTCCATGGTAAATGCCGGCTAAATAAAGTAAACCAAAAACAGCTGTTATTTCTGTATTGTCAGTGTCCCTGGCATCTCTTGAACGGGAGTAATTGGGCCTCACAGAAGAAATAAACGTATTTGTATAACTGACAATATTTTCAATCATAGAGTCCGTCATGAAACACTTCCATATATCGACAATATCAGTTAGATTTTTAGCTGGCCCAATGACCCCAGGAAGACGGACTAAAATGTTACGAGGCGGTCGTTTACTTCTCGTTTTTGGATTTTTGTTCCACATCCACGTGTCAACAATTTTTCTGTTTTTTCTAAGATGAGCTATGTAGGCCTCGGGAGAACTGTTGTCTTCATCTTCTCCGCTGCTTTCACAGCTCATCTCGGATTCTGAATCATCCTCTCGTTCTGAAACATGCTCCTCTTCATCTGTATCACTTTCGTCACAAATGTCTCCAGCATCATCATCGTCAGCAAAAAGCAAATTTGTTACCGCCTCTACATCAGCGGGGTCGTCCAGGTTAAAAATTTGTTTTTTATCCATTATATCTGGAAGAAGAACAAATTAAATAACACAAACGGTCGCACGTATGTAAGACATACAGAGCTTATGTGACAACATAGAAAGTAATTAGAAATAAAAAGTCCATTAAATTATGTTGTTTAAAGACCAAGAGAACAAACATATTATAACAAAAAAGAAAAAAACAGATATAGCAAAAACTTACCCGAAGCGTCGCGCGTATCTGTGAAATACAAATCGGGAATATATTGCACCGTATTCACACCTCGAAGCTTGGGTGGGTACTGAAACGTTAGTCCAGTGGATGGGCAAGAATAGCTAAGAGATGCCTATCGCAGCGCGCTCGCGTTAAAAACTGTTAATTAAATTTGTCTTCGGTGTATTTCTTACATACGCGCGCCCGCTGGAAGGTTAATAATACGTATTAAAAACATCTTACTAAAGTGTATTAATTCTCAAGATTTAGCGCGCGTAAACAAATTCAAACGGTGTTCACGTGAACATGCCTCACAGAACTGTACTTATTACTGTACTATTTACATAAAGAAAAAAAATCAAACTATCCGAATCCGGGCCTGAACAAATACCTCACTTGTTTCAACGAGCGTTAGAATACAATGGGCATTTGCAACAGCACCTGATGATCACGCATTGAACATGCAATTTATTGTTTCCGTGCGCTCTATCTTGAAAATGAATACACTTTAGTAACTATTCATAGTTTATGTTTATGTGTACATCCAAATTCAACAGATTCTTAAATCACAATTGTTTGCTGGAACCCAAATGTCCAGAGGTCAGTGATTCTTGTAATGTTATATATACTTTGATAACGCACTGTACAAAACAAAGCATGAAGTAGGTGTTTTAAACGTAAAAACAATTCTCTTAAGATTAAGGTAGATACCTACACTTTTAGTATATGACATTTTAAAATTTATTTTTTTTGAAGGGTACCCTTGATTTTTCATTTTTTTGTTTTTGTTCGCGGAGCCCATAAAGATACTTCAGCACACTTTGAGAAACGTTGCTCTAAACGTATCTAAAGCAGAATATCGTCTACATCAAAAATTTACGTTAGTTTTGTAGCTATTTTAATGATTACCACTATCACTCAAAGCATTTTTTATTACATTTGAACAAGGTCTTAATAAAATCAATATTTCAATAAAAGCATTACATTAAGTCACCGTGAAAATTTAATTTTCTTGTGAGATTGAACACTGAATAACATACGCCCGGTTTTAATGGAGTATTGAATAGAATGTTGCTAACTCACAGAATATCAAATTGTGAGCGAAATTCAAAAAATTTGTGAATTAGCCCAGTGATTCTCGTTGCCCCGGCCTCTCCTAACGCAAAGAAGAAGTATTCATTCTTCTTTAAATATGTTTTATTGCGTTAAACTAACACTGACAACATGAAAATCTATCGTCTTGGAGCAACATATTCAAACTGTAATTTTTTTAATTTTTAAAATAAACAAGAAAATCGTGTTTTCAAAATGTCACTTTCGCTCCTTAATTATTCTTCCTTACTATTGACCCAACTTCCTCATCAACTAAAAATTAAAGCGTTAATCAGGGTTTTTTACGAGTTGAAGTTCTCTTAACTACACGAATTTTATGATAATTAGCTAATGTTAGTATATGGAAACCTCTAACTATTGGATTTCTAAAACAAAATGTGTGTGGACAAAATAATTAAATAGGCGTCAAGAAGTAGTAAGTAGTTAAAATAATACATTATTAGTTGTAACAACGCAAATATTTAATCAGGAGTCTATTTAGAATGTAATCCTCAAACGACACCATACAAGTGGTTATAGTAAATCTTGGGTGGTACAAAAGAACTTGTTGAAACGGGAGCATCTTAGTATAAATTTAAAAATATTTAAGCATAAGATCCTGGGTGGCATAGGAAGTAAACACTAAAAAGTTTAATTTCGTTCTAAAAATTAATAAAGTGAAAGTTACGGTCGAAAATTTCATATTAATTATCTATAAATTATTAAAGAATAACATTATAAAGTCGCAGCTGCTGGAAGTGTTAGGAAAACAGAATCGCGCGATGGTTTATCTTTGAATGATAAACAATGATAGTGGAATGGACTTAGAAATCGACAAGTGTTATTTAAACAAGTTTACGGCACCAATGAATGCTGCAATGTACCCACGCCTCTTAGCTTCGCCCAATGGAAACCAAGAACATACCAGCAACATTCACGTGTGTCACTCTACCTGAGGTTGTGTTGCATACTTGTAGTTTCTATAGAAGACAGCTTCTATTGATTATCCAGCACGATCATTATTCCATGTCAATGCCTTTTGGTATTTGCCTTATTTTACATTATTTACTACACGATATCTATTATTTCAAACGAAAAAAATATGCTGTTTAATTGCTGCATATCTGCATACAGAGATTTTAACGGTAACTACTGCAACAACTTTTTATTTTATTATTATTGTGCATTCTGTCGATTTTAATCAATGTCCGGTCGTTGTAAGAACGCAGTGAAATTTGGTACAGATTTCAGTGAGATTGTCAATCTAAATCCACTTTACACAAAAAAAAACTGATATGATTACACCTGGAACTATTCCTGTCAATTAAAATTGATTATTAAATGAAGATAAATTGTGAGAATCGGAGTTATTAAAAATACAAAATTACAAAAAAAGGTAATTATCTTCAACCCAAAAAAAAATTTATTTTATAAAACTGCTTTATGAATAGTAATAAATATTTGATTAGTAAAATATTTTATAATCGTAGTGTACTTTATGATCAAAACAATGCAATATTTACTTGAAGATAGCCGTTTAATGTTTTTATTTACAAAAAAGTGTCATGTTAATTTATAAACTAACAAATATTCACTTCGGGAATTTTCTGTGAAAAGAATTTATTCGCAAATAGACATTGTTTTGTTGTTCTTTAAAAATTCTATGTAATCTATGACTTGTACGTTGTAATAGAAAAACTAATTACTTTGATTTAAAATTACTATCACGTAGTTATCGGAGAAACCGCAAAAATGTTCTTTCTTGCAATTTTATAACCAGGATCAATTGCAGATGGATACGAAAATTGCTATTATTCGTGTCACATGCTTACGAATGACAGTTGATCTTTTGATTGTAATCGAAAAGATGTTAGTAATAATTTTTGATTATCTGATGATATAAACATTGTCGTCTATATTACATAGCGTTTTTTAAAGTACAATTTTCTATGTTAAATCAGAAGGATTGTCTTGGTGTGTATTTCTATAACAACAAGTGCTGTGATTAAAACGAATATAGTTTTTCTAATAAGAATTAATAGTTTGAGTGTTTGGGCATCCAGATACCATATTTGTTATGCTCATCCTATGTCATTCAATTTTTTGTTAATGTTGAGTCATAAAATACATCAGCGTTTAATTCGCTTTGTTAAATATTGTTTCCCACAGTTAGTTTTATTGTTTCTACTTAAAAAAAGCCTTGTCATAGGTATTTTTCTTATGGTTTAATTTTCTTCTTTTATTGATTGTCTTAAAATTGACATACCTATTTATTTTCGTCTACTTCGCCTACTTGATGTTACACAAAAGCTTAATTCAATAAAAACAAAATTGTTAGATAAATTATTGTTACGCTGATTTTAATATAAAAATAAACTTCTGAGTAGCGTTTAAATAAAGTATATGAAGCCAACTGTATAAAAAAAACTGTAAATAAATTTTTCAAAGCTTTAAGCATTGATTATGATGCCATTTGCAGCCATTTTTGTATAAAATTATTTATAACCATATTGTATTTCATTTGGAATTTTTTGTTTATACCGTGATTTTTAATATTTTTCGTAAAATTAATTTATGTGTATCGTTAAAGCGCGTGGTGATTTTAAGATATTAAATATTTCTGTAAAATACTTGTAATACTTTGAAAAATTGCGGTATCTTTTGTGGTTGTCTTTGATAGTTTAATGAAGTACTTAATTTTGCGTTTATAATCAAAATGATTGTCCGTTAAGCACTGCTGTTGTAGGTACACTAATAAATTTTACATTAAACGTTAATATTTTGAGCCTTTTTCAGAAATGGTTAGGCGAGGAACGAATTTCAGTTATGCTAAAGTGCTCAAGTACTTTACATTCCAAGCATAATCAAGTAGATTACTTTTTATTACTATGCAAATATAACAATTTTATTTAAACATTTAACGTATTATTTAGTTTAAAAATTAATATAATTTTTTGACATCTAAACTTAAGCGCTCAATTGGGCTTTAACATTTTTTTGTAGACTTTTGTTTAAGAAAGTATAAATTATTTAAAAAATAGTTACAGTTATTGGATTACTTTCAGCATCTCATTTTTCTCTGAAGTTTGTATATACCCACATTTTCTTGAAAAGTTTGTAGTTCGGCGCCGGCGAGTCTAGCAACTATTCACGAGTATTTTCCTTCTTCAACAAACAACTGATCTTCCGTCGGAACTCTAATCTTACATGAGTCGTTCAGTTAAAATTTTTATAACTAATTATTTGCGGTTTTGTATATTAAATGGAAGTAAGTTATTACCCGTGTTCTTATGCAGAATAATCTATGTTGATTTAATTTTAAATTAATGTGTTTTTAATGTAAAGTTTTTTTAAATTATGTAAAAAATAATTGTCTTTATTTGGTTAAAAGTTAAAAGTCGTAACGCATTAGTTTTAAGAAAAAGTTAAATAGACAATGGAAAGCATATAATAGGTGTACACGTTGGATGGAAATTAGATAAATGGTTTTTTAATAAATGTTCCATTGACATGCGTTTACAGGCAAAAAATACTGTATATTGAGGTTACATTGCAAATAACTTTCTTTAAAGCAATCTTCTTGGTTTATATGCAAATTGTTCTATCTTTACGGCAAAATGTCGATTGTGCTTGAAATTTAAAATTTTAACATGGAGTGTATTTTAAAAAAAACTGAAAAATAATTTAAATGAGAAAATATTTGACAAAATTTTTAGTTATTTATGAGAACCATTACTATATTAACAGGTAAATTTTTAAAAGTAGGCAATTTATACTAGATACATAAGAAGATTATGAATGAAATAACTAAAGTAATAAAAATTGGATGAAAATATTCAAGATGAGTAAGTACTTTTATTTACAATTTTTCTTAAATAAATATATTCTCTCAATTCAAATAAATAAAGTAAGTTTATTGAAAGTGAGTTCTTCTCTAAAAGTTGAATTTTTAAGATAAGAATATGTTAAGATTTTGTCAACTTTTGCTCGCCGAATGACAAGAACTTGGCATATCACAAGAGTCTGTACCGCATTTTCCATAAAGATCTTGGCAAAACTGTCGCACCTGAACCTCCAAAAACCTAAGAGAAATAGTCATAGTAGTAGTCAACTACAGTTTGGTGCAGTTTTGTAGCTGGCGGTGTAATCTAGCCATACTTTTTTAAAAATGCTGATGCTTCGACTGCAATAGTAAATATATTTTTTTACCCAACGATGTTGTCTAATTTTTTTAAATCTAAAATGGGTGCTCTAGATTTGAATGACGTTTATTTTTAACACAGCTCATAAATCAATTTCCAGAACTTCTTGAAATGGAGACGATAACTGGCCGACAAGATTTTATAAAAACAATGACGGTTTGTAGGAAGAGCCGAGGCGGACTGTTGGCAGATATTGTGTTTTTTTGCTACTCTCAGAGTTTAGATTTAGTTTAATTTAATTAATAAAAAATATTGCCAATTTCTATAAATATATAGAATTTTTTGTTGATTTAAAGCGACACTTTTTGTTGAAAGATTCTTTACATATCATCATCATTCCTCTGTTGTTATCGATTAATAGTTATTTGTACCACTAGTTCAGAAAGTGCTATTTTGCGAGTATGAGTATATTTGTAAGCCGAAGTAAAGCCGAGATCAATACAAATTATTTTAATAATTAACACAAAAATATTTCTCTTCTCAGAGTCTTTTCTATATGTATACTCAAGCAAATCACGACAAAACAATTTTTTAAAGGTGATTATTTTGTTTACAATAATCTTCAAGAATTAATTGTCGACTAGATTATAGGTTAAAAGAACACAAAAGACATTTTTGTTTACTCCAGTCTACTAAGTCGGCCATTTACGAACA
Source organism: Aquatica leii (assembly GCA_035610365.1). Classification (NCBI taxonomy): domain Eukaryota; kingdom Metazoa; phylum Arthropoda; class Insecta; order Coleoptera; family Lampyridae; genus Aquatica; species Aquatica leii. Next base: position 78,171,960 of record CM069436.1, on the reverse strand, counting down.
TGCATTAGATACTCTCCATAATATAAGATTTGAGAAAACTAAAACACTTGGCTAAAACAAAAATTAGAAATCAAAAAATATTAGAGAAACAATTGAAATTATTAAATTTCTCAACAACTTCAACAGATACAGTGGTTACAAACTATTTGACATTTGGTACCTGTTATTTCCTAACCTTAATTTCTTCACTATTACACTTAAGCTACGTTCATTGAGTTATTATATAAGAAGATAACATAAGGCATCTATTTTCTATGTATAAAGTGGAACCACTGGGCGTACTTAGTCTACTATCAAGATGGAAACTTTGCCAGGCACGGATTACCTAAAAAAAGTTGTATGGTAATATACAAAACTAAAACTATTTATCAAATTACTGGAATTTATGCTTGGAAGAAAGTGTAACTGCCATAATTGCAATGTTACAGACGTATAATCATATTTATAAAGTTCAAAGATCAACGCAATTAAGCAATATGTACTTTGATTGTTTTATCAACTTTATTATTCTAAAGTAAAGAAAAAAATTTGAGTTTATAGTTAATTTAGTAAGAATTTTTATTAAATTTGTTGGATACTGTTTTTTTACATGTGTTCTATAGTAAATACTCTTGGTTCACAAGCATAATAATTCACGGTTCTATTATACGTAAAAACATATAAAAAATAAAAAATATGAAGTAAATTTAATTTAACATTTAAATTTAATTAAAATAGATTCTTAATAATCAAACTAACAAAAAAAATTAATCGGAATATCAATGTATAAATTTTCTTAATACTGGCCTGTCTACATACCTGTAAAATATAATTCCTAATAAACCCTCTTATTTACACCTTTTCTACTATTACAACTTCATAAAACAAACCAAATCATTATGTCCTAAATGCCTTTAATGAAAAACTTACAAACATGTAAACAAACTAGACTCAATTACAAAACACTTGACATTAGCATGACATTAGGCTATTATCAATAAGGCGGTAGTCGTGCCGTTTAAGAATACAAAACGCGGCCTTCCTATATTATAACTCAATGGTTACGTTTAAAGTTTTTATAGTAATTTTATTTAAAACATTTTTTTAGTGTTAGTCTAAACAATAACACAGATAACGTAATAAAATTAATGATTATTAGTGCCAACTTCTAGTTATAAAATTCTACTACGCTTTACCGGTCTAGGAAGATAAAGTAAAATTTCCGTCGATTATGCTGCCTACATAATACATCAAAATTGAGGGAAACCAATAAAAAAATCTTTTTTGTTTTGTTGCTATGATTTAGTTTTTGTTGATGTATAGTGAAAACTTAGATTGAGTTTTCCATTTGTTTATTCTGCATTATAGATATTGTTTCTAAAATAATATGTTTTATATTTTTGCATTTATTTACTGTAAAATAAAGTAAATAAAAAGAAAAACACAACTAAAAAAACCACGAAACGGTTTAGCTAATGTCATTTAAGATACGTTGCTTTTATGAATTTTTTTCGATTTATTATCATAATTTATTAAATCACATCAGTAATATTTATTTGAAGACCATTTGGAAGTTAGCTAACTAAAAACAATGATTTTCCCAAATTTGACTATAAGGATTCTTTTTATGTTTATGGTTGTTACAATTTGCAAATTTTTTATGGTGATGTTTGGTTAAACGTAAAAATTTATCACACGAATAAAATTATTATTTATGACAACAATTAAACTTTTATTTCTGATTAGGCATTATTCAAACAAATAATTTTTTTGTCTGTCACACAGGATTAATAAATTAGAAATTAAATTTTGATTTTAACATTTCGAATGAAGAATATTTGTCGGTCAGAATTATTTAAATCTTTATTTATCACTTAAAATAGCAAAATAGTTAAATTTTTATTGATTTACAAATATTAAATTTAAAACAATTCTATCTGTGCAGAAAATATCACGATTTGTAATTAATATAATGAGAAAGTTTGATCTTGTGGTTGCATGTATGGATAATTTGAAAAATTAGTTTTTATTAATTATCTACGCTATCCAAATAATCTTAAAAATTATAAATATTGCGGTACTCTGTTATATTGTGTTGACATAGTGAACTTTGCGTTTTATTTTGTATCTAGTGCTGCTATTCATATTTTTTGCTCAAAGCCACCTACGAGAACGTGGCTGCATCGAAAACACCCGTTCTTTTCTCTTAAAAAAAATCTTTGATGTTTTTTGAGCAACCCAAGTCTTAAGTTTCTTTATTTTTTTTAATATTGGGCAAATAAAGCAGTTCTTTTTTAAAAAAGCGTAATGCCATTTGGGTTCAAAACCGATTTGTATCAAATTGCACATATGAATTAAGATCCTGCAAATAAGCGTAACGAAATTTAATGACAAATTTGTTAGTTCTGAACAGTTCGGAAAAAGAGTCAGAATCAATACAAATAAGAGGTATTGTTGTAAAAGGATTGTGTTTGTGAACAGCCCTTTAATAGTTCTTGGACAATTAGCAAAAAAATGTAAAACAAGTGAACTGTTATAATTGAACATCTAGCAACTGTGTACCTATAACTAAATAATGACAAAAATGTTAACAAAAGAAGCGCCATCTTGTAAGGAACGACACTGTTGGATATTAAATTAAAGTTTAAATTACTTTCATCTAACATTTTTTCTAAAACATTAATTGCCTAATTACCTACATTAAAAAATTAATGTTTAGGAATTGGTTATTTCTAATTTTTGAATTATTTTATGACGTATGATATCGTGTAATGTTCACTATTACCCACTATGGTTAAGCACGATTGTTTTGCTATTGATATTGTCGATTATTGCTTATATCAACTGTACTTTTATTATCACAATAAATCGTTAAGTTTCGTAATTACGCGACTTCTTAAACCGTTTATCGACGTGACATGTATTTTGTATCTGTTTTAAAAATGTCCTTTGTTAATTTACATTCTTTTTTAAAAAAATAAAAAAAACATTACCAGAAATATAATGTTGGTACTACATTTATTACTAAATCTGTCAAATTTGATATTAACTTTAACATCGTTTTTTCTTTAATTTTAACTGAATTTCGTGATTTTTTAAATGATTTTTTAACCGGTCGCATACATATTCTAATATAATAATTGACTTTGAACACTTAGTTTTATGTGGATTTCTAGTTTTCATTTTTCTATCGTACAGCTTTTTTCGCTCATTACATAACTACACTGACGAACGAATATTGACGTTTGCGATGTTGGCAGCACAAAAAACAATGCTTCGTGCTTTTGTTATTTTCTTTTTGCTTTCAAAATAAGATAGCAAATTTCAGCAATTTCTATGTATTGATGTTATTTCTTTCCTTTAACTTTTAATTGGCAGTAAAGTTGCTTGGTCAGCTGTTTATGTTTATTGAAGTAGTAAATTTTACGATATATCTTTGACGTTCTTCTTACAATATGAAGTTTATATATTAATAGCGATTCACCCTGTACTCATAACTAGCAAATTCAGTAGTCGAATAAATACTTAGACCATCAACTTAAACTCTTGTCAATTTTTCTCAAACGCTTTGTATTTCAAAATTATTTCATTTAGAAAATTTTATCTTTTATCGGAGCTTTATTTTGCTGATTAATTTCTAGTTCTATTCTGCCTTTTTTCATTATCTCTGCTCTTATGGTTTGTTCTTCAATTTTAAAATTCAAAAGTATTTTGTCTCAAGTCGTTTGCATTTTTGCCAATCATATTGTCTTTACTTCTTGATCTTTAATTTCTAGCTTGCAATCTAGTTTATTTTTGTCATTTAAAAACTGCATGCATTTTGCACCAATGGTCTACTTCGGTTAACTCTTTTTTTGGCATTAAAATTCATTCATTCATTCATGAACAAATAATATTACAACACTACAAGTATTCTTTTTAAAAATTTTTATATTTACATATTTTATTTTTTAAGAATAAATACAAAATGCCATAGTGACATCTCTTGAGTTCCAAATATTTACTTTCGTACGTTTTAAAACTTTTTTTTCTTCTTGGTTCTGAGTTTTTTTGCATCTTTGGGCCTATTTAATCATTTAGAAGATTCTTGCTCTATCATTTTTTAGGTTAGCCTGATGGTGATTTGTTCCTTCTTATTTTCACAATTCGTTCTTCTGTCATACGATCGATGTGCTCATTCCATTTTTTTCTTTCTGTCTAATACCCAGCCATTTATGTTATTTATTCTGCATCTTTGTCTGATGTTTTTATTTTTTTCGCATCAGTATTTTTCTAGCTATTCCACGCACTATTTTCATTTCTGTAGTCTCCAGTATTCTTTTTTTTTAGATGTCTCCGGCTGCATAAAGTATAGATCTAACTGCAGTCTTGTAGATCCGAGCTTTGGCTTTAGTTCGAATACGTTTAATTTGCCATACGGGTTTATTTCAGTACGCTGTTGCTGTGATGATTTTGCAGCTTGATTTTTGTCTTCCGTCTCAACATCTCCGTACCCAAATATTTAGGTGTCAGATAGTTCTTAATTACTGTATCTATTAAAATTGTTAGAATTTTTAATAATTTCAATAGCGTCTCTAATCTTCCTTGATTTTCAGTTCTTTGTTTTAGAAATTGTTTTAGTTTCCTCAAACTTTATATCATGAAGAGTGTCAAGTGTATGTTCGACAATGTTAGACTTAGTAGACGTCTGGTTACCTATTATTTCTTAATCTTAATTTATTTACCAATTACACTTAAGCTATGTCTAGAGTTTTTATCGTGGTTTTCCTTTAGACCTTCGAGAAAATGCTGTAGCTAAATAAACTTGTGTCAATTATCTAGTTATCTTACGATTTATTGTTTTTAGTTACCTTATTTTTACAATTACCAAATTAATTTAATTTATACTGCGGGACAAAGAACTTAGTTCAAGTTTAAAAGCTTACATGTAAATTGTATTAAATAAATGGACCATTTACACTAAAAAATCATTAATATGTTTTATGGTGAAACTTTTATGTTTAAAATATTCTTTTTTTCTGTCTTCGTCACTTACGTCTTGGCTGAGACCAATAAAAGATTTGTTTTATTTATCTGTTTTATACTGAATCTCAACAGAATCATTTTTTTAAAATTTTTGAATTCCAAGTTCTCATCATCAGAATCTGGCGCATCGTTTACCACATCACGCTCATCGATCCTTGATGAGGATGAGCCAGTTTTAAAAAAATCTTCACACGCTTTTGAAGGTTCAACGGAAACATTTCTCTTTTTTGCAACAATCGTTGGGATTGTGATTTTGATATATGGATTTTCGTAATCGCTTTAAAACTTGATTTCTATCAAGTGCCCTGTGCCCAGAAAACCTTTTCTAATATTTTCAATTATCGTTTCCAAATTGTCAAACATTTTTGTAACAATGACAAAAAATACTGCTTTGGTATAAAGCTCTTATATTTTTTCTTTCAATCTTCCAACACACGTCGCCAAACTTTTTTTAAAAAAGCAAAAACCGCCATGTCTAACGGTCAGATGAGTATATGAGGAAGGTAAAAAACCAAAGTTTATGTTATTTTCCTCACAAAGTTGAATGACTATATGAAAGATGATTACACAGATTATTACCAATTAAAACTCTTGGAGCAGGTTGATTTTTGTAATGTGGAAGAGGAATACTTTCAAACCAATTGGTCGAACTAACCGCTAGAATTTCAGCCGTACGTTGGCCCATTGGGTATTTGAGTATCATAGATGTGCTCATTTGTACACAATAAATGGTAGTAGTAAAATATCCCTACCACTTCTTGTAAACATGACCAACGTATAGATTTTTGCCGAATCAATAATTCCTTCAATATGTCGGTTTTTTGTCTTAATATCACTTTTTTTGTCTAGGGTAATCAACAAGACAAGTTTAGACATAGTTTACTATGAATTTGAGCTCTACGTTTTCTAAGAGAGTTTTTTAATTGTCAAAATATATACTAATATTAGAATGTCTCCCGGGTTTGGACCGTGTCATAGTTGCAACCGAAGCTGCCAACGTATTGCCCACTTTCGTAAGGGGCTTCATCAGGGCGTGAGATAAATCGCAAAACTCAAACAAGCAATCGAAATCTAACTAAGAACTTCTCAAAAGTTAGGTTATCCACTTGTAAAACAAGCCATAACCTAAACTATGAAAAGGTAAGAAAGAAAACGATAACCTGAAAAAGCAAACGAAAATCTAACAAAGAACCACTACCAAGTTAGGTAATCAACTTGTGAACCAAGCCAGATTCTAAACTCCGTAGAAGTGACTTAAGAAGAAATAGTCTCCGTATTTAAAGGAAAAGGATCGTCACGGATGATTAAGCTCGACCCTGATTGGGTTGCGGTTGCTAGGGGGCGTGCTTTTGATAAATGACTAATAACCGGGAACCAAAGAGGGGATAGTTCGAAACCATGATCACGATTGAAGTTATTGGGGTGTTTGATGATTTCTATGCTTTTTACGTTGGCAGCTTCGGTTGCAACTATGACACGGTCCAAACCCGGAAGACATTCTAATATTAGTATAGATTCCGGCCGTGGAAGCCTTCGCTATTATGTCAAAATATAAATTGACTGTTTGTGACTCTGCGTCAGGACATTCTTATGTCGCGATAAAAAAGAATTTCCCAGTCCAGTCCTAATTTTTCTTTACCTTTACGCCTTTTTTGTGAAAGTATCCCTTGACAGCATATCGAAGACCCATTTTATTAAAAGATAACTCCATTCCTTTGCTAATACTATAAACTGAACCAAATGTTCTTTTTCTTCTAGTGTCAGGATGGTCTGCTCTCCTTGTTTTTTTACTAGGCCTTTTTTATGCTTTGATAGTGTTGATTTTGAGATACCAAAAACTCGCAAGGCGTCTCGTAGACTAATCTGACTCTTGTCCCCTGACGCTTTTTATATGTTTGAACCAAAGTCCCGATTGACTCCTAAAGGTCACGTCTTTTGCTTAAAAAATCCTATTTGCATTTTTTTTACTTTTTTGTTTGATTTTTTTAAAATGTGAATAAAACACCTCAGTCTATGATATACAAGAATTTCAAACTCTTACCTTTATTTTTGTTATTTGTTTTCCACACAAAGTTTTTTTAATAATAATAAAATCGATCATTTTCATTGATTTTTAAGGCACCTTTATTATTATTGTTTTGTCACTAAACTAACAGGTTGACAGTATTAAAGCAAGATCCAGCAAGTCCATTTTAATTTCCACTTACTATCCGAACAGAAAACATTGACTTCGAAACAGGGTTGCCGCTTATGTAAGTAAATGTTTCGATTCACCCCTTAAGTCCCGATTTGCCTCTTTTGACTGTATATATTTTTAGTTGTTTTAATGATGTTGTTGCGGTATTTATCTATCATTAAGAAGGTGTATTCGCTCGAAAACCTTCTGCAAATCCATAAAAAAATGAAGGCTGCTAGATCGTATTCAATCGATTTTTCCGTTATTTGTCTGATTGCAAAGATAGCGTCGGTGCAAGATTTTCCTGATCTGAATTATTGTTGTTTGTCTGCTAATAACATAAATTCATTTATTTTGTTTGTTATTATTCTTGTTAGTTAATCTCAGAGTAGTGCAGAGTAAATTAATTTTTTTATAGTTTTTTAGCATTTTTTTTTAAATAGTAGGATTGTAATGCGAACTTGTTACTCATTTGGGATTCTATGTAGTAAGGTTTTTTTTATTACAGTTGTTAATTGTTAATTTAGTTTCTGTCCCCCGTATGTAAGTAACTTGTTGGTGATGCTGTCTTGACCTGGGTTCTTTCTGTTTTTGAGCTTATGAAGTGCTATTTCTATGTCTTTTTTTATAACGATCTCATCGTTGGATAAGATCTCTAGTGTATTTCGTTCATTTCGGTCTCTTTTTTGTAAAGTTTGTCTAAATATTTTATCCAAGTATGTCTTTCTATGTGTTTAATGCTAATGAATTCATTTGCTTTTGTTTTTTGACTTCAAATTAATAGCCAAACTTGTTTTGGTCGTTCCTAAAAATCAGTTTCCATTTTTTTAGAGAAGATTTTCCGCTGTTCTTAGTTTGTTTGACTAATGATTTAGTGTACTAACATTAGAATGTCTTCCGGGTTTGGACCGTGTCATAGTTGCAACCGAAGCTGCCAACGTTTCGCCCACTTTCCTAAGGGGCTTCATCAGGGCGTGAGATAAATCTCAAAACTTAAACAAGCAATCGAAATCTAACTAAGAACTTCTCAAAAGTTAGGTTATCCACTTGTAAAACAAGCCATAACCTAAACTATGAAAAGGTAAGAAAGAAAACGATAACCTGAAAAAGCAAACGAAAATCTAACAAAGAACCACTACTGAGTTAGGTAATCAACTTGTGAACCAAGCCAGATTCTAAACTCCGTAGAAGTGACTTAAGAAGAAATAGTCTCCGTATTTAAAGGAAAAGTATCGTCACGGATGATTAAGCTCGACCCTGATTGGGTTACGGTTGCTAGGGGGCGTGTTTTTGATAAATGACTAATAACCGGGAACTAAAGAGGGGATATTTCGAAGCCATGATCCCGATTGAAGTTATTAGGGTGTTTGATGATTTCTACGCTTTCTCGGAATTTCCTGTTGAAAAAGAATGGAGATTTGGCAATCAACGAAACATTATCAAAATCTATCTTGTGACCTGTAGTAAAATGATGTTCAGCGACCGCAGACTTGGAAGTATACCTTTTCCTTATACAACGATCATGTTCTGAAATGCGAGTAATGACGGAACGACCGGTTTCACCAATGTAGACTAAACCACAAGAACAGGGAATTTGGTATACACCTTGAGATGAAAGTGTAGGAAATTTGTCTTTGGGAGAAGGAAGAATCTGAGAGATTTTGCCTGTCGAGTTGAATATGGGTTTAATACCATTCTTACGAAGGAGTTTCCCTATTTGATCTGTAACCTTGTGAATGTAGGGTAAAAAGGCCAATTTCGGGTTAGATTCGGGAATAGAAATGTCCTTAGATAATCGAGTACGTGGATGTAAGCGACGATTAATAACTCTATGAATATCTCGCTTATCATAACCATTGTTCACTAAGGTTCTAGTAAGATGACGGAGTTCTGAGTCTAGATTCTCAGGTTGACAAATAGAAAAGGCACGATGGACCAAAGATTCAATAACAGAACGTTTCTGTGCAGGATGATGATGAGACGAAGCATGAAGGTATCTGTCCGTATGGGTGGGTTTGCGATAAACAGAATGGCCTAGAAGTCCGTCGGGCTTACGAGTCACAAGAACGTCAAGAAATGGAAGAGAACCATTACTTTCGATTTCCATAGTAAATTTGATATCTAAGTGTTGATTGTTAAGATGATCAAGAAACTTAGACAATTCAAGATGACCATGAGACCAAACAATAAACGTGTCGTCAACATACACGTTTATTGTTTGGTCTCATGGTAGCGTAGAAATCATCAAACACCCTAATAACTTCAATCGGGATCATGGCTTCGAAATATCCCCTCTTTGGTTCCCGGTTATTAGTCATTTATCAAAAACACGCCCCCTAGCAACCGTAACCCAATCAGGGTCGAGCTTAATCATCCGTGACGATACTTTTCCTTTAAATACGGAGACTATTTCTTCTTAAGTCACTTCTACGGAGTTTAGAATCTGGCTTGGTTCACAAGTTGATTACCTAACTCAGTAGTGATTCTTTGTTAGATTTTCGTTTGCTTTTTCAGGTTATCGTTTTCTTTCTTACCTTTTCATAGTTTAGGTTATGGCTTGTTTTACAAGTGGATAACCTAACTTTTGAGAAGTTCTTAGTTAGATTTCGATTGCTTGTTTAAGTTTTGCGATTTATCTCACGCCCTGATGAAGCCCCTTAGGAAAGTGGGCGAAACGTTGGCAGCTTCGGTTGCAACTATGACACGGTCCAAACCCGGAAGACATTCTAATGTTAGTATAGATTCCGGTCGTGGAAGCCTTCGCTATTACAATGATTTAGTGTTATTACACAATCTCTTAGGTATTGTTACGAATTTGTTTAAAACTAATTAATTTATTTATACTAAAAATATGTACACTTTTATTATTATTATTAACTGAACTAATTAAATCTAAGGATATTTAATAAAAACATCTACACTAATTTATATATAACGCTATCACTGACACGAAGATAAGGTAAAGTCCGCCGATAACACATACTTGTTTAACACTTATTGTTTACGTTAAAATCACGTATCAGGTTATTTATCTCACACGCGTTAATCACTTATTTATTTAAACTTGAGTAAGCTTCTTAACACTACCGTTTTCGTGGCACTGGAAATAACTGACCTCTGATTTGTTTGTGCTAAATTTATAGATTTTGGAAATCCTTCTCGAATGTTCCATATCTTTCGGTATACGTTCTGAAAATGTAGAAAAACCTCGCGAAGGCTCTCGAAGTTGAGAATAACTTCTCGAACGTTTCAGTATATTCTGGAGCCTGTGATGATATACAGTTTGTTTTTTTTACGTCGTTTGCTATATCGTTGCAGAAGCATGGTGTTTTCTTTGGTTCTTGGATCTGTTGTCTTATATCTCGAGTTCTGAAGGTTTTGAGTTCCAAAGTTAGCTTGCTGCGTTAAGTTGATTTTGTAAATTTGTCTGTTTTTTTCGGCTTAAAAGTGCATACGTCTTTTGTAAGAATTAAATAGTTTATGTAACCGCAGCAAAAGATTCAACTTGCAAATGTCGATAGAAAATATTTAAAGTGCGCGTTTTAAATTGAATTTCTAATAATACCTACACGTTTAATAATTAAAATAAAATCCGATTTGGATAAAAAACTGTTGTAAAGATCACGGCCATTGCGCAAGAATTTCAATTTTGTATATTTTGGCAATTAACATTTGCAGTGAACATTCTATAATAACAATAATCAAAACTGTGTAAGTGTACTTTACTAATAATATATTTTGCTGATGTTATATAATTATTTATATAAGAAGATGATCGGGCAAGATTACTTAATTTAATCTAAAAAGAATATTTGAAAATCACATTACATTATACAATACAATATACTAATAATTATATAAATTTTAAACAAGAACTATAATTTAAAATTTAATAGAGCAAAGTCATAAAGGGATGGAGGTGCTAATCTCCTGTGGAGTTTTGACAATCTCATTACATCTAGCATTACTTGCAGTTTTGGCCACTCCTAACTGATCGTATTGTTAAAAAACGAAGATGATTTAAAGATAATCAACTATCCTTGTACTCACAAATTAGTTTTATATGTAACTTTTTTTTTAAAAGGATATTGATGAGAAATTGTAGAAAATAATAATTAGTATTTCACGACAAAAATTAATCGTGTACATATATAATTTCTTTTGAAGTAACACGATTGTATAACAAGGTAGAAATGTTTTAAAACGCGCCCGAAGAATTAAAACTAAAAAAAACATAAGAAAAAAAATGCGATCGACTATAAGAAGATGCAGCACTCGATAAGGTAAAACATGTGTGAGGTTCGATAGAAACCAGCTCGAACGAGATGGGCTATCGTTAATTAAATAACGAGGTCTATAACGACTACAGATAAAAGTCAAGAAGAACACCAGGTCCTAACAATTTAAAAATAAAATAAGGTGATCCTACTAAACGCAAACGTTTTACCGAGAATTCTTGTAATTAATGGTATAATTAACAGTTCTCTTAAACATTCCAACTACAACCAAATTGTTTAACGTGAATATGCTAATTTTTGTTTTTCGTGACTTCTATTCTTGGTTATTGTATTTTTTTGTTCATATTGGGGCTATTCAAATAATTGTTCAGACGATGGTAAATAAATATTTAATATATATGTATTAGATATACCTTTGTGTGTGCAGCTCAAAGTAATCAAAGCCTTTTGTTCGCTCAATGGGTACCCTGCCGAGTTAAAAATTGAACCATTACTTCAATCAAAATCAGATCGTCATTCCGTTAAACGTATTCGTTGAAATGCATCCTCGAAATTAAAAATTGTTGCGTGCAGAATTTCACACACTGTCTGCATTAGAAAGAACTATCGCGGAAATGAAAACACATGGTAATGACTTCTCGGTAAAGTGTGGGCTTATTGATTGTTAATAATCATTAATAATCACTGTCCAAAAAAGTTATTGTAAATTAATCAATGAAACAATAACTTGTATGCACTAATCAAAATCTTAAAAAAAAATGTTCTATAACTATAATTTTTTTTGCTTCTGCTTCTTTAACTCATTCTTTAATAATTGGTTATTACAAAATTTATCGACAACTTATAAAAACGTTTTTTATTGATTTTATTGGCATCATTTTATAAACACCAACTGCAAAACATAAAAAAATGGCAACTATGTATTTTTTAAACGAAATTTATAATGCCAACAAGCAAGTTTTTGTACACAAAATTCTAGTCAATGAACTTAAACGACTAGTTTTAAATTTAGATTTACACAAAAAGTGAAAATGTCAAGTCTATCCGTGTTTCTCAATGATAAAATAAAATACATAATATTGTGATAGCGTAGTCGAACCATAGACATCAAAACATCAATAAATTAGGTCGTTGATCAATGTCGACCTACGAAACTACTTTAAATATAGTAAGACTACGATCACTTATAGTATTTGTTATTTAACGTTAAAAAAATTAATTTAATTTGTATTTGCATTTATTTTATGTTGTTGGTTTTGTCATCATAATAAAGTACGTATTGCGTCGATTCAGTTTACTTTAAAACTATTAAATATCCAAAGGACTAAGTGTCAAAATAATTAAAAAAAGTAATCTAAAAAAAAGCACGTTTATTTCTATGTTTTAAAATACATAGTATAAACATCGAAAAAAGTGTATGACGCTTTGCTTAATAACACAGTGGTTTCCAAACTCTTTTGGCATACGGACCTCTTTTTATAGCCAAAACTTGTCCACGGATTCCTTAGTGAAAAAACTACATAAATGCATAATAAAAAAATTACAAATTTAAGTATGTCTTGAATGGTAAATGCTGATGTAAAAATAAAATACAAGACATGTTACTTATAATAACTTCAAAATATTTAAAAAAGAACTTTTTATAACAATTTTATTGTTACAAGAAAGCTTGTACTTTAACCTACTTTTCTACATAATTGCAGTCTTTGTTGAGACATTTATCATATCAAACTGATTTACGGTCGTTTTGAGGCTATTGTAGTCATAATGGCGCTGACCTCTGAGATGCTTCTTCATTTTCAGAAACAGGTGGTAGTCACTGGGCGCAAGATCTGGGTTGTACTGAAGATGATCAAGTTGTTTCCCGCCAAACGATACGATGAGATCTTGAGTTCTGCGAGGTGCGTGCGATCGGGCATGCCGCGCTTTTTGTTTTGGATTGCTAAACGCAGGTTTGTTAATATCTACAGTAATTTTCAGAATTCATTGTTTCATCACGAGGCATAGAGTCGATAAGTACCACAAGTTGTCTTGTCCCTAAAACACAGTACAGATTATTTTTCTGTCTGTTTGAATTTTATTTTTTTAGATGCCGCCATTTTATGGATTGCTGCTTTGATTCCGACGTATCGTAAGCCACCCACAATTCATCGCCTGTGACAATTTGGTTTAAAAAATTATTATCTTCGGTAGCATAACACTAAAGGAATGTGAAAGCGCTGCTTAAACGGTTGGTTTTGTGTTCTTTCGTCAACATTTTTGGTACCTATCTTGAGCACAGTTTATCATAATGTAAGCGTTTGGTCACAATTTCAAACAGAACATTTCTTGAAACTTAACAAAAATATTCAGATGAAGCGCCTGTTCTCTTTCACCTTTTCGTCAACGTTTTGCAACAAATCGTCAGTAATGACAGAAGGTTTCTCAGTCCGTTCCTCGTCATGAACATTATTGCGATCATCATTGAAAGCTCTAAAAAAGAGACGAAAAAAGATATAGGAAAATATAACGTAACGAAAGTATCTGCGTAAAAATACAACAAATTATTCTTCTTTTTGTCCAAGACTAAGAAAATATGTTATATGCACTTCACATCACTCATAACACATAAATACATTGTTAAATCTACGACTCTTTTATAGTTTGTATTATAGACTAGTTGGTGCAGATATTACCGTGATGTCGGTTATTTGTATTTTATGCACCTGTCTATATTTATATTTTATTTAAGACGTAAAAATTACAAATAATTCATTTATTGTTATTTATTTTTACTTCCACATTAATAAAAATGTGTCAAAATTTTTTAATTTTAAATTAAACTTTGCACGGAGCTTTTGACGTTGTTCAAAGACGCCTAAACTAATTTTATTTTTCATGGACTTTCTGAATGATCTCGGGGACCTTTGGGAGTAAGGACCATTTTGAAAACCACTGGCTTAACAGTAGTACAAAAAAAAATTAAAAGCATGTTTAAGTTTTAGAGTAAATAATTTTTTTTTACTAAAATTTAAGAAAAGGACTAAGCGCCATTTATCAATATTTAGTAGTTTTTAATAAAAAAAACCTTTTCTTCTTTCAGGCAAAAATTTCAAAGAATAAAAAACATTATTTAAATGATACAGTTCTGATATATGATTATTTTATAGTAAAGGAAATGATGATAAAAAAAAAGAACTTGTAGGTAACAGCAGTATACGAATAAAAATACTCTTTTGGTAGTGGAAGAATCGTGTTACATACCATGTAAAATGCAAAACTAGATGAAAGAAGAAGACATGCTTCACACAACGAGACACCTAAGAAAGTTAAAGAGAAGGTACATAACTTGATTAAAATGCTTCCAGCGGTTCCGTACCATTATTCTTAAAGCAAGAGTACGCGCAAATATCTCCTCAATTAATTGAGAAATGCAAGTTTTCTATACAATTTTTTTTAAAAGCGAGAGATACTTTTATGTGTTCAACCATCACTAAAAGTTTTGAAAGAAAAAGTTAAATGTAGAATATTTGCGAATGCAGAAAAGATAATGATTTTCAAGAAACAGAAGGTTCGAAAGATGCAGTTGTAAACCATTTGCAAATGAAAGAACACCGCAAAGAGTTATTTTTAGCTGATCAAAAAAGTATCTTACTGTTGAATCATACATTTGTGGCAGCCTCGATGTTTGAAAGGTCCTGAATACCCCACACGGAGATAAGTTGCTGTTATATTATTCCAGAAATTACGCAGTTTTTAATGAAACGGTATATGAAAGTGGTACTAAAAATGGCATTTGTTTTTTATGTGGCGAATCCGATGGAAATAGAAATTCCAATGAAATAAGTTCAATAATTTTTAAATATGATAGCTTCTCAGGGCAGAATTGAAATCGTGCAGTGTTAATAATGCTGCAACAGTTTCGACAAGAGTATGTAAAAAATTTGGAATGTATGAAGATTGTTTTCTTTCTATCTGAACATACTTACATGCTTGCAACATGCATATACAACAATCACACAATTTATTAAAAAAAAATAGTGTAGACACCTCTAGAATGGGATAGTATTGTGTTAAATGCAAGAGTCCCAAAGCTTTTGACGTTCCGAGGATGTACCTTACTGACTTTAAAAACTGGAAAAGGTTTGGTAATTAATGTTTCTCTTTTAACGTCAACACTTCGAATGGCCAAGCATTCAAAATTAGTCAAGTAAAACAGACAATATTCTAAAAAAGAAAATCCAACTTTGAAGTGAATTATAAATATGATACTAGTTGTAGTATGGAAGTTTTGATGGGTCAAAAAAAAGCGAGCCTTTTCTTTACTGTTAATTTTGGTAACAAAATAATTTTATTCCATTTTTCTAGGTGGTAGAATCAGTTTGCTGTAATGTCATAAGTATTCGCAGGGTAAATGTCAAACTGAAAAGTTATTTTTCCGTTGATTGTAGTCTGCTTCACATATAATGTCTAACGTAAGCGCCCAGCGATTTACCATACCGTCACATGTTGGGCCAGTTTGGAAAGGTTCACGGTTAATCTATTACCTTCCGCTGGAGACTATAATTAGAAGCACGTATTAAAAGGAGCTCTTGGGTAATTAAGCCACTTTCGAAACAATCTGGGGGAATAAATCCCCAATCAGCATTGGTATCAATTTATTGACATCCGAGTGTTATTTTAATGAAAATGTTTTGATACAAAATTATTGATACGATTTTCATAACTAATAGATAGCTTGGTGGTTTGTATACGCTGCTATCGTTGTCAATGTATCCTTCTGTTATAAATTCAACGCAAAAATTTAAACGCTCAAAGGATCAATTTAGTTCATTCAAAACTCATGAAAGCGTTATACATACTTTTTTATATTGGTCATTTTGTAAACGTTGCATAATATTTTTCTCGGAAATTATTAATCTGAAGATGGCAATTTATTTACTACCAGGACAGGAATCGAATATGTGCAGTTGTCCATTTAATCTATTGTGTATTTTACGCAAAAGTCTGATGATGTATAACGTGGTATAACCTCAGTTTTTTTATTACTTAAAATGCTTGTTAAAACGATGTCTACTACTATATAAAAGTTTAAAATATTGTATTCCAATATGTAATTTGTAATTATAGTGTGTTTTTATAAGTTTACATCTTCACTAAATATATGTAGTAAAGTTAAAAAATATAATCATTATTTATACTGTGCATATTTGTATTAATCAACATGGGAGCATATAATTTAATTAATACAAATTTGATAACAGAATGATGGAATAATCATGTTCTGTGATATGATTTTGGCATCACAGTGACAGTTTATGGATACCGATTTCATGCGGAGTTTTCGACACAAATTTTGTATGAAAAAAATGGAAAAAATGATGTCTAATTGATACCCGAGAAATGGTATTAAAAAGATATCTTTTTACGAGAATTTTGTTATTTAGGTCATATTTGTACTTTATGTGATATTCGAATAACCTTGAAGGCGCACCTGCAATAAGAATAGTGAACACCACTCGAATGCTTGACGCATTTTACTACGATTCTTTGTTTTTCGATAAACAATTTAATTGTGATACAATCCTATATCTAATTTTACTTCAATTTTTTTAGCGATTTTAGGGTATGGTTAAACCGTGCGGATAGCTATCCGCATGAATTGGACTACCGTGAGTATTTTTTTTACTTCTCATTAATTTGTACATTTGTCAAATGTAAAATATGTGCGATATAGATATAGCTATTATCACAATTAACGTATGCAGATTTCTGTATCAATGGTTTCAATTTAGGTTAAATGCGATTTGTTACGGGCGTGAAGTTACTAGTTTCGCATTAAATCAACGATTAACCTCAAAATTACGTATTATTTGATTTTGTTCTATTGTATATACTTCGATAACTTTATGTGTGGAGGGTTGCCTAATCTCCAAAACTTGTATCAACGCTATGACTGTGATATTTATAGAATAGTAATCAATATATGTACCTAATTCTTCCTGGCGTACGTAATTCTTTTAACCTCTTTTTCTCTCATTATTGAAAAATAAATATATTTGTCGTTTTAATCAGTGTTTTGTCATTTATTCTATTTTAGTGTTGGATAGTTTTAAACAGTGTTTATCAGTATAGCTTCTAATCGTTTTGACGCCTTTTTAATTTGTTTTAGGAATTGGCACCACGGAGCTTACGATCCAAATCTCTGAATCCAACTGAGTTAGTCGCTAGCAATTTATGTTATACCTGAAAGATACCACCAGGAGTTTTTCGATTGCGATCCAAGCTTTCTTTATAGACACGTTCCCAGAGACTGATTGTGAAGAATTAACGGATAAAGAAAATGTCTGATAACACTTAGACGCTTATTTTTTGTCGTTTTCTTATGAATAAGTCACAAAAATCTGAATAAATTGTTTTTGATTATTTCAAGATTTTTGCAATAAAATGGTTTTAATTGGTCAGCTAGAACATCAAAATTGTAATGAAAGTACTTCCAAAGTATCAATACTGCAAAAAGTAGTTTTGAAGCAGTAATTTTGTAGAAAATATTAATAGAAATTGTTTATAATTTTTGGATGCAGCAAAAAAATGCTACTTCTAAAAAATGTTTATTTCGCGGCGATAATTTAGCAAAACGGCATTGATATACAATATATTTATGTCTTGTAGATCAGATAGGTTTTTGATCTTTTTCAAAATATTGTAATTTTTTTATATAGCTACTTTGCTAAAACTTTCCTTTGTAAATAAGACCCCGTGACTTTGTGTCTTAAATTTTAACCAAACTGTCTGCTTATGTTAACATTCTTTAAATTTAAAATCGAATCGGTGGCAGTTTGAATGCCAAACACCTGTTATCGGTCATGTCAATCACTTGAAAATATGCTGACTGTGTGCTAGATGTTATAACATCATGAAGATCATCTGGAACCATTGCTTTCATTTTCTTTTCAGCATTCCTCAGAACATAATAAAACAGTAGACGAAAACCATCATGCAATTTTTATACTGCACTACGCAATTATTTCTCCACATAATTTTATTTTTATTTGTCGTGATTACTATATTCAATACGCGCAGCAAATATTATTTTGGCACCTATCCCAGCTACGACTTCATGCCAAAGGCACATGTAGATTAGTTAAAAGTATAACACAATAGCTGGTTTGAATATAACATGTCCGAATGGGTGAAAGATGGAACGAATAACACTTGTAAATCAATAGAGAGAACACTTGTTTTACTATTTGGATTTTGCGACGACAAAATATCTTTCTTCGGTAAGGATGCTGCTGACTCAGCTTTTTTGTGGTGCAGAAGTAAGCTGTTGTTGGGTAAGTTATACATGTTTTTTCCAATTTTCATAAATGGGTATCCCAATAAACAAGCGTCAAAAACTGTGTAGTAGATAGTACTTTGTTTGTGACTTTGCTTAGAATTATTATACTGTCCATGCCCTCGCCTGCCTATTTGTCTTATATGTATATGTATGAGAACTTTGAGTAGTCGCATCTGTTAAATATGTCAAGGTGTTTAGAGAAAAGGAAAAGAAACCCAAAGGCTAACGCAAAATAAAATATAACAACTGCAATAACTGGGTTAGTAATGTTTTATCACTATCAGTAATGATTACTTAGCAGTTGCCAGCTTCGAAAAAATGCGAAAACTTTTTATTAAAAGTTTATTTGTATTAGAACTGTGCACGCGTGTACAAGTGTCGTTTACACGTGTATAGAAAATGCGTAAAAATCCCACACCTAATTGTTACACTATTAAAAAGAAATACCTTAAAGACATTACACCTAGGAAAGCATTGAATGAAATCTTTTCAGTTCCTTTTATTAATTTAGTAACAAAAAGAGCTAGAAAACTGCCAGGAAGTGAAATTCTGCTAAAGTACGACCATGAAAAATTTGTGGACAGTTAGGATTATCAGATTCTTTTGAGATAGTACTGCATGATTCATCAATTAAAAAAGATTCAGTGATTATGAAAACGAATAGATAAGTTGTAAGGAAGACTTTCAGAAGGAAGGATGACTGGCTGGTGTGCGTAGCATGCCACTATTGGTTGTATTTTACCACTTCATTTAAGAATATGTATCAAAAATGCGGTAGCTAGACAGCATAGAAGTAGTAGGAGACATTTCTAGAGTCCGTTTATTTTGTTATGTATTGTTTGCTTTTTTTCTTTTTCTCTTTTTCTTCCCTTTACCTTATACATGGTAGAAAATTGACGACGAAATTTTTATTGATCGATTTCTTATCGTATATCCAGCCAGCATGCTATCGTTTGTTCTGTTGATGTTTACTTCTAGACCTACGAAGCATATTGAAATGCTATAGTTTGAATTTAAATTCAATTAAAAATGCTCAAAATTACGTAAGCATCGTCATCTAGCGGAAACACAGATAACTACAAAAATGCGTAGGATTCGCTTTAAGATCTAAACGTTTACTTAGTGATTTAACGTCAAAGCAGAGGGGTTTTGACCGGCAGTACAATCAGCATAGATAGTATGAAATTTGTGTAATATTTGGTTTTCTTTCTGTTTTATACT
This sequence comes from Aquatica leii, assembly GCA_035610365.1. Classification (NCBI taxonomy): domain Eukaryota; kingdom Metazoa; phylum Arthropoda; class Insecta; order Coleoptera; family Lampyridae; genus Aquatica; species Aquatica leii. Next base: position 78,152,000 of record CM069436.1, on the reverse strand, counting down.
CACAGGTATGTAAGTAAATGTAATTAGTTAACTAACGTAAAAGATGAGAAAATTAACGAAAGAATTAAAAGTACGCTTTAAAATGTAATTTAGATTCATCGTATTTTCTTTATTTCATAATTTCATTTACACGTGATTTTGAACAACGTTAAGCGTCGAAAATTTTATTGTATTAGTAAACCATTTTATGCTTTAATTTGAAGATTATTAAAATATAAAAATGACTTTGCGCAGATATTTTTGTTTGTTTGTAAAAAGTCGCTACTTAAATTTTTTTGCGTATTTGTTTTGTAATTTGTGTGTCTATGATGTGTTTTAAATTCTATTAAATTATTTTTTTAAAATTTATTTATGCTAATCTTTGACTGCGTGTGGTCACAGGTAGTTCTTATACTACGGGGACTCTGTACTTTTATGTGAAGTAATGTATCTTAAGTTTATGATATAGACAAGTGTTTTATGTATTAAAGTCGCGGTAGCAGAAATAACCGCTTCAATTATAATAGACTCTACATTTAACATTTGTTTGATACATTATTTTGTGTTTACTGTATGTATATGTGTATTTTGTCCTACGTTTGTTTGTACTGACACTTTAATTTTAACTGGGTTGTTTCCGTAGATAGGACTTCAGTATCTACTAGCAAGTCGTCAGTTAACTAACTCTCCTTTTGTTTAAAATAATTATGCTTGTGTACGTGTTTATAACTGTTAAGATTTAAACCTGTTATTATATCTGTGTGTGTTCAATTGATTTTAGTTAGAGGATCGGAGGAGTTGTCTTGTCTATTCTTCCGCTCCTACTACAGGTTCTATCAAACAGAAAAACTTTCCGTTTAAAATTAAACGAGTCATACTTAAATGAAAACCATAATTTAGTTTCTGTTGTTTTATTTAATCTATTACAGCTTTTTTACGTATAAAGAGTAAACAGTGTATACCAAACTTAATACAACGCAAAAGGGGGAGGCAAAGTAGCTTGACAATTACAGCCACAACGAGGTGTCGCTGCTTACTTTTTGTTTGCGGAATTTAATTTCAAACGTGAGTTTTTTCCGTCTTTCACAAAATAGAAATGTCTAAAAGAGGATGTGGTGGATTCACGTTTGTAATTGCGGTACATGGAATTGCTTACCGTTTAAATCGGTTACCTCCTGCAAACTAAAACTTTGTAAAAAAAATAATGCCAGCTGTTGTTATAAGACAACCGTTCAGAAGGAAGAGTTGTGTTTATATATTTTGAAGACAATGCCTGAGTTATAGTAAATTTACCTTAACATTAAAAAAAAAGTTTTTTCGCTTTCGTTATGCATTTTCTTCAATTTCTCACAATTTAATTCAATGGTCATGTGTTGTCCTTGGTAGCGAAGAACTTTAACTACAAACGGATAATAAAAGTACTATTTATCCAGCAAACACCAACCCGTGTAAATAGTAGTGTTTCAATGTGTAACTTGACCGTCTTTCTTGAAGAGTTCGTATTTATGAAGCTATGTATCCGCCCCAAGCAAAAGCTTTTATTAACAGCTTTGGCGTAAGAAAGCTACCGTTCACAAAATCGGAATCTTTATTGGTGTTCTTTTTAGTAGAGGTTTTGTTATCAGTCTGACGTGTTGACGCTTTCGTCTTCTTCTTCTTTCTCCTTTTCTTCGATATTCTCTTTCTCCTTTTTTTCCTCGGCCTCCTCTTCCTTCTGCTGTTCCTAATCTAACTTCTGGCGTTTAATTTCGTTCTTCAATTTTTTTTGCCATCGTTTTTGCTGCTACCTCCGGCGCGGTTTTTTACTCAAGCTTTATCGGTTACAACTCGTCTTTTCTTTACCTTCTTTGTTCCATTCGCACCTGAACTTTTGTACGCATCTGGGTAATTTTCATTTTCCGATACCCGGCTTTGTTTGAACTTCTCCATTATGCTGTATCTAGAAGTTTCTGTAGTGGCTTTATACAGTAAGTTAGCAATTTGATCTGCACCGACCCTGATTACCTACACCCGGCACTACTGCCAATGTTTTTTTGTACCAATTTAGTTTGTAAAAAACACGATATAATATTCAAGAAGCAAAGTGGCTTCACCATAAACAACAAATATAGAAACCAAAAAATTAAAATAAAAGTTATATCACAATATGAACATCGGTTTGTTAAACTCTGTTGACTCTATCGCATACCTTGCAATTGACATTTTAAGTTAAAATTTTGATTAATAGTATGGAAATTAATAGCGTTATTTCTTGATAGTAAACGGAATCATTTCTTCTTCCAACGTGTGTATTGGTGCGGTTATGCTAGTTTTCTATTCTGTTGAAGTTGTCTCAAAGGTTTTATCTTCTGAAATAGATTTGTTACTGTGATTCCAATTGTTTGCCTCCGTATTTTATCGTTTTATTTGTGATTGTGTATATACTGTAAGATTTTCTGTTCGTCTTTTTACTAGGTAAAATTATTCTAAAGTTGGTTTCAAAATTACTGTTCAGAATTTGATGAAACTTGGCATATTCGTAAATTATACTAAGATAATGAACCAGTTAAATTTTTAAAGAGCTACAGAAAACAAAAAAAAAATTCATATTAAATTCTTTTTGCCTTTAACATCGAACCTTATAAGAAATCACAGATTTTATTTTATACTCTGTGACATTGAAATTGCAATATTAAGAAGGGGTAGGAATTTTGTGACCAACCTTGTCAAAAATTTTAGCTACTCAGAGGTAATAAATGATTAAAACTTCAAAGAAAAATAAAAAATATGGACACAATTTTTATTTAATAATGTGTTGCTCTTTTCTTTATTGGTTTTACGCTTCTTCATTCTTTGTGGCATCGATTTGGTCAATTTTCTTTTAGGTTATTGTATCTCAAGCAACTTGCAATTCATGCCGGAGACCTTTCTGTGTTTGTGGAGGATGTGCTAAGTTCCTTAATCGTCTACCTATAATGTTCTACATAAGTTCAATAGTTGAAAGGTCAAGAGATGGTAAGAAATTTACATTATCTTCTTCAAATCGATCGATAGAGTATCTTGCTATGTAGGACGAGTATTATCTTGCTGAAAAAGTGGGCTTTCCAACTGCTAAAGAAATGGAAGAATATGGGGTTCTACCACCTAGTTAATATTTTGCCAGACGTTTATGTTTACTCGGATGAATACCAAACAAGACTTACTTTTGTAGGTTCACAATCCCCATAGTCTAATGCACATGCCGCTCAAGAAAAAATTGAATATTGCGCCGTTCTTCATGTCTTCGTCTGACTCTAATACGGTCATTATGCATCTATAAACAAAGGCAGGATTAATAACTGAAAACTACCACTCTAAACGTTGATGTAGGTGTTGAGCCGTCAGTGGTAGCACAAGATGTAGCTGATAAGATTGCAATTCAAAATATCTAATTTGACGGTAAACTGTTCGAAGGGTTACATGACGACCTTCACGACCTTCATTACCTAAGAACTGATGGGCGATTTATTTGATATTGGAAAATCGCTTTCTTACTGCCATAAGTTGAAGATGGCGGTCATGCACTTTATTTGTTTGCTTCTGTTTTCCAGTTCTTTGTCTACGACAATTTTGTCCTTCCCTAGTCTATGCTTGATAACAACGCATAATAGTGAATTGGTTCTGGTTGAGACGATTTGCAATTTTTCTGTACAAAAAACATTTTTACGTAAGCCAATAATAAAACACGTTAAACATAAAGACCACAAGAAATAACAATATTAAAATTAATCAAGACTTGCATAAAATACACACGATAACATTATTAAATTAAAGATTAACCATTACATTACATCACATTGTTTACAGCTAATGTTTTTAGTTAGAATTTATTTGGCATGATCGTCACATTCCGAATTTATCCGACGCGCGTCTCAGCATTCTTTCGTTTTGGAACAATCTTTACTTTGTTTATATATGTATTTCCTACTCCACTGTTGATGGCACCTTAAATAAATACATAAATTTAATAGTTAATAGTTTAATAGTAGTACGGAGTTTGGTGTAATTTAAGGTGATTTAAAGCAATTAACTTACGTGTGCGTGTTGAGGAATGTGAAGGTGGCTCAGATAACGTATGCGAAGGCGAGCGGATATCGCGGACTAGATTAAAGGTCAAGCGCGCGCTTGTGATAACAGGGAAATACAAACTTTTATTTATATACTTTTTCGAATATTTGTGGTGGGCGTTAATTAAATACAATTAGAAGATTCATAGTAACAATAAATTTAAAAAATATTAATAAAGAAAAAAAAGTAAATAAATAACTAAATTTAAAAAAATAAAAAAATAAATAAATAATAAATAATAAGTAATAACAAAAGGGGGAAAGGGATGAATAAAAGAGAGAGAGAGGAAGAGGAAAAAGAAAGGCAACAAATATTTGAAAAAGGAAAGAAAACAATAAGATCACCAGACGTTAAAAATATATCGGAGGAGAACGAAGGAAAAACCTCAAGAACAGAAGGAGGAAGAAAAGAAATGGAGGAGTTAAAAGAATTAATGAGAGAAATGATGAAACAGATGGAAGAAAATATGCAAGGAATAAGACAAGAAATCAAAGAAATGAAAAAGAAATGGGAGAAAGAGAAAAGAAGTGGGAGAAAGAAAAAGAGAAACTGGTGGAGAGAATAGAAAAACTGGAGAAAAAGCGGAAGACGAGGAAAGATGGAAAAGAAAAAATAATATGATTATTGATAAAGGGGTGGAGAAGTGAAAAACCACAAAAAGATTTAGCAGTGATGCTGGAAGAAAAATTAAATGTAAAAGTAGAGGTGAAAAAAGTGACAGTAATAAACAAAGAGAAGAAAATGAGATGGTGGTGGCGGAAATCGGAGAATGGGAGGAAAAACAGAAGGTAATGGAGGAGAAGAAGAAATTAAAGAATACAAGAATATATATAAGTCACGATTTAACATGGGAGGAAAGAAGAGTGCAAAGAGAAACAATGAACATAGCGATGGAAAGAAGAGCGGAAGGAAAAAGAGTATGGGTAGGGTACAGAAAAATGGAGATAGACGGAGACAGATACATATGGAACGACAAGGATAGGGGACTGTGCAGAGAAAGAGAAGACAAAGTGGGGAACCAAAAGGCAAAAAACTAAAGGGCAAAGGGGGGGTGGTAAAGGAGGGAAAGTTGACGAAACGGCAAAGAAAAGGAATAATGAGAGATGGAAACGGAAAAGAAAAAGAAGGGAAAAAAAGAAAGTAAGGAAGAAGCACGGGGGAAGAGAGTGAGCTGAGAGTATTGTTTTGAAACGTAGCAGGAATAAAAACAAGGAACATGACTTCTGGAAGTACATCAAGGAACAGGATGTAGTGGGATTACAGGAAACATGAATGGAAGAAAAAGAATGGGGTGGTGGGAAAAAGAGTTGCCAGAGGAATTTGAGTGGGTGGTGCAACATGTAGAAAGAGAAAAGAAAAAAGGGAGAGCAAAGGGGGTATAATAACGGGAATAAGAAAAAATGGTTGAACCAGGAAAAGAAGGAGAAAGTGCAACAGAGAAGAGGAGTTGTAGAAAGGAACATGCAGTGGGGAAAACAAAAATAAAAGTGGTGACGGTTTATAGCAGTAGAATGAAAGAGAAAAGGAAAAACTTAGAAGAGATGATAGAAGAGAGGGAAGAGGGATTGATAATAGTAGGAGGGGACTTCAACGCAAGAATAGGGGAAAAAGGGGGAATACAAGAAAGAAAAGGGACGGGAAAGAGACAAACAAAGGACAAGGTGATAAATAAAGAGGGAGAGGAACTGCTGGAATTGTGCAACGTAAAAGGGTGGGAAATAATGAACGGGAACAGAGAAGATGATGGAAAGGGGGAATTTACGTACATAGGAGGAAGGGGAGAATCAATAATAGATTTTGTAATGACAAATGAAGAGGCCGCAGGAAAGGTAAAGACATTTAAGGTGGGAGAAAGAGTAGAGTCAGACAGACCATCAACCACTGGAATTGACAATGGAAGGAAGGGAAAGAGAAGAGAGAGAGGAAGAGGAGAAGTACATAACTAAAAAAAAGTGGACAGAAGAGAGTATAAAAAGATATAAAGAGAGAATAGGGAAAACGGTATGGATAGGGAAGGAAGTACAAGAAAGTGTAGAGGAAATGAGAGAGATGATGGAGAAACCAGAGAGAGTCAGATTTAGAAAATGGAAGGGGGAAAAATCTGGATGGAAGAAATGGTGGGATAAGGAAGGCAAGGAAGCAAAGAAAAAGAAAGGAAGAGCAATAAGAGAGAGGAGAAAAGGGAAGAAAGAAAAAGAAGAATACAAAGAAGCAGTAAAAATATACAAAAAAACATGCGACAGAAAGAAGGAGGAAGACAAAAAGAAACAAGAGGAGCAGATTAAAGGAATAAAAACGAAAGAAGATGTATGGAAGTACCTAAAGAAGCAGAGGAAAAAAAACAGGACGACAAAGGGAATTAAAATTAAAGAATGGGAGATATATTTTCGGAACCTGTTGGGAGGGGAAGAACAAAAGCAGGAAAAAGAAAAAAGGAAAGACGCGGTAGTAAGACAAGAAGAAAGAGATAGGGATAGAATAAGGGAGGAAGAAGTAATAGAGGCGATAAAGAATATAAAAAAAGGAAAGGCGACAGGAGAAGATGGGATACAAGGAGAAGAGTGGATATACGGGGGAGAAAATGTAGCAAAAAGGATGACGGAAATAATAACAACATATGGAAAGGGGAAGGATTCCCAGAGAGATGGAGAGAGGGAATAATATGCCCAATACATAAAAAAGGCGAAAAAAAGAAAGTCGAGAATTATAGAGGGGTAACATTACTGAGCTCGGCATACAAATTGTACGCGACAATACTGCAAGAAAGATTACAGAAGGAAATAGAGGAAAGAAGTTTGGTACCAGACGGACAAGCGGGATTCAGAAAAGGAAAAAGGGCGATAGACAACATATATATATATATAATGAAACACTTAGCAAATAAAGAACTAGAAAAAAAAGAGGGAAAATGGTAGCACTATTCGTAGACCTAAAAGCTGCTTTTGACAAAGCGAATAGGGAAAAGCTGTGGGAATATATGAAAAGAAAAAAATCAATGAAAGGTTAATACAAAGAATAGAGGAAATATACGAAGAAACGAGAAGCAGGGTTAAAGTGAGTGGGGAAGAGAGTGAGAAATTCATAACAAAGAGAGGGTTGAGGCAGGGATGTCCACTGAGCCCAAGCCTGTTCTCGGTATATACGGGGGATCTGGAAGAGACAATGAGAGGACAACAGACAGGAGGGATAGTGGTAGGGAAAGCTAAGGTATGGTCGTTGGCGTATGCGGATGACATAGTGCTGGTGGCTAAGGAGGAAAAGGAAATGAAAGAGATGATGAAAACGCTAGAAAAATATATGAAAAAAAAGAATTGGAAGTAAACACGGAGAAAACAAAGATAATGATATTTAGAAAAGGAGGAGGAAAAAGAAAAAGAGAGGAGTGGAGATGGAGTGATGAGAAAGTGCAACAAGTGAAGGAATTTACATACCTGGGCTACAGGATGAAACAGGATAATAAAGAGGGAGAACACATAAAGGAAAGGGTGAAGAAAGGAAACAGGCTAATAGGACAAGTATGGGGTGTGGGGGAAAGAATATTTAAGATGGATATAAAAAAAAGAAAATTGCTGTTCGAAAAATTAATAAAGGGGGTGGTAATGTATGGAGCGGAAATATGGGACTGGAAGGAGTGGAGGGAGGTAGAGGGGCTACAGGAAAAATACTGGAGATGGGTGTTAGGATTGGACAAGGATACACCGGGGTATATTGTGAGAGAGGAGGTTCAGATAAAAAAAATAAGGATTGAGACAGGAAAAAGAGCAATAAAATACGAGGAAGAAATGAGGGAAAGAACATATTGCAAAATTCTGCAAGAATGTTGGAAAGAGATAAATGGAGGGAAAGTGAAGTACGGGCAGGAGAGCAGAGAAGAGTATTACAAAAGAAACGGGTATGCGAGTGAAGAAGTGGAGAGATTAAGAGAAGAGGGGGTAGGGACAAGAGAAGAAATAATAAGGAGAGATAGAGACATCGAAAAACAAGAAAGATGGACAAAGATAAAAGAGAGCAGATATAATAGGAATTATAAAGATATCAAGGGTGAAGGGGTGCCGGAATAGTTAAAAAAGACAGTGAGATTAAAAGCAACAAAAGGAAAAAAATGGTGGCAAGGTTCAGATGTGGCAACGAGGAGTTAGGAACAAATATTGGAAGGAAGAACCAGAAAAGTTGTGCAGGCTATGTGGACAAGAAACCGAAGATCTGAACCACATGAGAAAGAGATGCAGGGAACTAAGAGAAGAGGTGATGAAAACAGTGGATATCTTAGATGAAAACGGAAAAGGAGCGGAATGGATGGAGGAAGTATGGAGCAGGAGGAAAAAGTTAAGGGGGGAGAAGGGATAAGAAAATGTAATATATATGTATAGACAACACGACCAAATTTGTAAGCCAAATGGCAATAAATAAAGTTAAACTTATATAAATACATAAATTAAAGTGTTACTTATCTTTATCGAAGTTCACTATTGTAAATGTCGGATAATTTTAAAATATCGAACATTATTGTTATTAAATCTGTTGCATTGATAGGGACTTATCGATTACAATTTGGGTATTTTAAGTGAAACAAAATTAGTGTAGACCTACTTCCATCTCTAGCATTTGTATTGCCAGAGATAAATACTACAGGAGTCAAATCAGTCAGTGCACACACTGGTGGAATCGACAGGACTACCTTAAAGAATTTTGAAATTAATAGTAACTTCACAAATACAATTTGGTACCCTTTCAAAGAATTACTTCAACAACTTGGCAGATGAAAAGTGGTAATATAAATATATATTCATATACAAACTGTGTCAAATTAAAGCTTTAAGGCACCTTTTGCGTAGAATAAACATTTGCTTATAAAGAATTATGTACTTCTCTCAGTTTCTATTTGCTATGTTTTTTCTTTTTAATCTTACAATCAGATTTGCTTAAAATCGCTACACAAATTCAAACACACACATTTAAATATTTGTGTTTTTCTTGGAGTTTAAGTATTTATATTGTCTTCAGCTCAGTAGATTTTATTTTGCACGCACTAAAATCGTGCAGTACAAGATTAGAAAGTCTATTTGCAAATTTTTAAATAATATATTGAGAAAATCGGTACAAAAATATTTTCTAGATTTAACGCTATAAACAGTACAAAACCGTTAATAGTTATTTACCAAACAAAGAATTGTTTATGTTTAATGCAACTAAAAAAAAGTAAAACAATCTGAACAAATTTAAAGCATAAAAGCGCTTTCTGAAAATGATTTTAAACATCAGTATTGAAGTTGTTCACAGGCGTCTTAGAATTTTAAGTTTTTTGTAAATAACTACCGTATAAAATATGCTACTTGTGTATTAAACGCAAGAAGAACTAGATTAAGTTTAACTATTAAAGTTGATTTATAATGACTGCGATCTAGCGTGTTACAGGTAGGGGATTATGCAGAAGGCAATCGTTTTAAAACCCATTTAATGTTGTTATTAGTTTTTAATAAATACTAATGGTTTTATGAAATTTACAGGGAGTTATGTGGGGCAAAGACGTAATAAAAATGCAAATACTAACAGAACTAATAACTTGTAGACTAATAAGGCGAGACTAAAATTGATGATATGCCGGATATTAAAGTGTCTGTAGCCAGAAGATCCAATTGTTAGAAATGGCCAGATCTAAGAGAATAACTAAGAATCCCTTTCAAGTGGAGTAGAATCACTGGGGGGTCGCTGCATGGGGCACAGCCACCGAGAAGAGCACATTCGACAAATTGTAATTTATCGAAACAAACCCGTCGTATTTTAAGTTAGTTTTTCTCGAAATAAATTCGCCGATTTATGTGTGGCCATGTCAGTCTTCAAGATGCGGAATCCAATTCCGTCTCACTGTTTCGCATAAGTAAGCAAGTGTGGGAACAACCAAGACCTTCTTCTGCATTATTAAGCGACTTGTCAAACCTGCAATTGTAAACGGATTGTTGGAAACGAATAGTTAATTATCTTCATTTGTTAGAGCTATTTACTGCTTTATAAGCCTACGCTTTCTTTACCCCCACCGATGTGAAAATGGTTACGCACAGAAGCGCCTCTTGACTTTAAAATAAATACATTCATTTTTCATTCCAGCATATTTTATTCAAAACTGGTCGGATATAAAAACAACAACCTTTCAATTGCTCGACTATTAATTATATCGAACCCGAGTGTATTTGTCCGAACAAAACTGTCCGTTGTTTTTATTAATTAATATTGATGACACTTCTCAATAAATTCCTGAGATTGGCCATCGTTTAAGGTACGTCAATTAAAAGTTAACTACGGTTATTTTTTCTTGAATGGACAAGTTTGTTTATTCTTTTGACACAGGACAAGGAATTCGGTGGTATTTAAGGGTAAGTTTTAACCCAAAATGAGATTTCATTTTTTTGGACGTGCATGTGCCATCTTATTCCGCTTTGAATATTACTGTAATCTGATGTTGAAACCATCTCAACTAACAAGGGTTTCTGTCGTAGTAATTTATTGTAGGCTCTGATGCAACACCCAGGTAGCTCTCTGATCAAGGTAGGCGTTGTATTTTTTGTTTTAAACGGGATTGTCTGACATTCAAAAGATATCGTGACAGATTCAAACTCTCTCCGTATATTTTTTTACTGATCATCGGTTTCTCTAAATGTTATCATCGTCGATTTTCTGATAACGCGTCCGGTTTACACACATCTACCATGCTACTAGATGTTTACAACAATTATATTGCCAATGTCCTTTCACACTCGTGTATCCCCAATTTTTCTTGCCCACGACGCGCAATCAATTAAAATTAACTTTAAGTACCTTTTCTCAATTACTATAATTAGAAAACCTTGCGAGTGATCAGGTCTATTACACGTTCTACTACTATACATCGATTTTTTTGCTCGTGCTTTAAAATGTAACATATTAATAGCTTTCGCCGTGTTAAGTATGGTTATTATTTTTGACACGAATTTTGATGAAGTGCCAGTGATGAAGACGTTAATATACGTCTTATATTTCAATATTTTGTGGTTTCTTAGTAATTAATTCTTTCTTAATGCGTTTAGGTTGAAACTGCTGTTCTAAAACTACACTACTCAAGGAAGTGTCTTTAAATTTAATAGAACAAACAAAACTATTTTTGATTGTTAAATAATTACAACATGTAATCTTTTTATTAGCATTAACATTAACAAGTTTTTTTTTCATTTTTGAATTATTCAACTATTTATATCTAAACTGTTAGTAGTAAAATGCAAATAATTTAGTCTAGTACAAGGTTATTATGTATGTCTATAACATAAAATTATTAGATGCTTACTGAACGACAGAAATCTTTGTTACAAAAAAATAGTTTTAAAAATTTGTCGTTATGAGTATTTTTCATTTTTTCCTACATTTGTTTTTAAGTTGTGTTGCTTATTCCAACTTTTTGAATATAAAGATTAAATAACAAATTATTTAAAACAACTTAGTCTAACTGTAATTTTTTTGTTATAAAAATTATAGATGATTACATATTCTCCAAATTATTATTAAAAAAAAAGATAAAAGCATTGCAGTTTTTAGAATTGACACTGTTATTTCAGATTTTTTTGTAAAAATTCTTGAACTATATCGATCCATAAAAACGCGACAGTTATAAATTGAGAACTATTACATTTTGCTTTATTATTTTATTTTATGCAGTTATTGCGGATATCGTAAAATATCATCTTGTAAACTAAACTCTGATAAAATAAAAAAGAAAAAAGAAGGAATAAAAATCAAAACAACTAATAAAGAATTTAAAAAATGGATAAACTTGTGAACTAGGTCAGATTCTAAGCTCCATAAAAGTGACTTAAGAAAAAGGATACAAAAAAAATATTTTTATGTTAACGTTCGATAAATGAGTTACAACTAGAAACTAAAAAAATGCTACGAGTTATTGGAATGTTTGATAATTTCTGTGCTTTCTGAGATTTTTCTATTAAAGAGTCAAGGAGATTTTGCAATCACTAAAGTGTTATAAAAATCTATATTGTGATTTATAGTCAAATGACCAACAGACAAAGTTTTTTTTTATTTAACAAATATGTTTGAAGCTGTGTGTGATGACGGAACGAATAGTTTTTTAATATAGACTACATCCCACAAACAAGGAACTTGGTATACAAATAAAAGTGTAAAGATTAGATCCGGAGAAAAAAGAATAATCTGAAGGATTTTACTTGTTGAGTTAAATATGGATTTTATGCTATTCTTACAAAGAAGTTTCCTTTTCTGATCTATGTCTTTATGAATGTAGACTAATTTAGAATTGGACTGGAAGTAGAAATCTTTAAGTACTCAAACACATGGATGTAGTAGATGACGGATAATAACAACCTGCGTATTGCGTTTGGTATAACCAATGTTTAATAAGGTCCTAGTAAAATAACTCTTAAATTAGCTAATAGAGAAGGTAAAACTGATGAGAGACGACAGGATACTAAAATTTTGGTCGTGATGAAGTAAACTCTGTTTGATGATAATAAAAAAAGTAACATCACCACTCTCAAAAAAACTTTAAGATTGCACTTTATAGTTTTTAAACGTTGAATAAATTCTTGGTTATTCTGGGCCATTTTTATGTATTTGTAACAGACATTTAAGATTAGTCTTGTAGATGCGTTTAAAGACATTTTTCTAGATGGTCATACGAATTTGTCGATTCGTCAATTACCTACAAGCGAGAATTACATTTAATATTCATCGTCCTAAAGAAAACGTACGATAACGTGTGCTAGTAACTCAGTTGTAAAAAGCAATAAAAAATGAAAAGATTAGTAGTTAGTATACAAATGCCCTGAAATAATTATATAAAAAAACAAAAACAAGATAAAAGTTAAATAGTCAAAATGCATCTGTCTCACTTTATTTAAAATATATATTAATAAAGCACAAACAAAATAGAAGAAGAATTGTAACACAAGAGTTTAAATTAATAAGAAACAGTATATGCATCATTTGCTTTTTGCCTATGATCAAATAATTCTAGAAGAAAACGAAAAAGATGCGACCTATATGTTCCAGAAATTGGTATAAGAGTTTGAATTGTGGGAGTTATCAATAAGACAAAATATATAGTAATTGTAGCAAAAAAAAATATGACAGATAAATGAATTATTTAACATGTACATAAAAAAAAGTAAAAAGCAAGTAAAAGTAAAAAGTAAAAAAAAATCTTAAGCGATTATTATATGAACGAAGAAATATTAAGCAGAGAAACAGAATGGATTAGAACTAAAGATAGAAAAATAAAAACGAAAGGCATGCTGTTTTTGCAAGAGAGTTAATAAGTTGAAAAACTATAACACTTTGGTCAAAACTGTCAAAGATAATCAAATAAGTTATAAGGCAACTATGGTTTCGCGAGGTAACATAAAACTCAATGTGGAAAATTAAACTAGTTATAGAAATTTCTTAAAAATACCGAACTCAAATGGTACTCATTTGAAAATAAACGAGACCGATGAAAGTTGTCGCAAAAAAACTACACCACGCATGTAAAACAGAACATATTTCTAGATACTTCAAAACTAAAAGCTTTAAAATATTAGACGCGAGACAATTACTCAGAAAGATAAGACGCTATTACCTTTCTTCGTGTTATCTTTTAGTAAAAACAAAGATGTCAAAAAAGATATACAATATTCCTAAAATATTAAATATGAAGAAGGAGATTGAAGCACATAAAAAACCCTTCTTATTCCCACAATACGAAAAATGTCAAAATATGGACATACGCAAAATTACTGTGCTAGGGAAGCAAAACAGACAGGCAGGAAAACATTATACCAAAAAACTGTCAAAAGAATAAAGATACGAAACCTAAATGTATTAATTGTGAAGAAAAACACCTAGGTAATTATAGGAGATGTAGTACAGCGATAACCCTCCAAAACCTGAAAAACAAAAGACTGAATAAGGAAATTCTAGCAGATTAAGAGATGAATAGAAGAGCAGAACAGAAAACAAGAAATATTTAATAAAATAATCAAAGAAGATTAGCTAAATTAGAAAATACTATCAGCAATAAAACTAAGCATTAGTCTTGGCTAACGATTATATTAGTATATAGAAAACTCGAAAACTTTAGTTGACCATAATCTCAGAGATACACTGTACAAACAAAACATATTGAAATAAAAAGCTATCAAATTTATTACGTTTTACATCAACAAAATGCAGATATAAGAGAAGCAGCTATCCTAGTCAAACATAGTATAACTTATTATGATAAACAAAAATACGAAACCAAAGGAATACAAGGCGCCAGTATATGCATAAAAACACAAAACCATTTGGTTACAGTAGCAGCGGTATATTTTCCACCCCGACATAATCTAAAAAAAGATGATTATAAAAAATTCTTGCAAACTTTAGGTGTGAGAGCAGACTTTAAAGGCCAAAAACACGCACTAGACGTCAAGATTAACAACAAGTAAAGACAAAAGCCTTTATGAAGCAATTATAGAACTCAGTGGTAGTTGGCATTCAACTGGTAAGTCTACGTACTGGCCGACAGATACAACAAAAATCACAGATCCTCTAGATTTCTTTATTTCAGGAAAGGTACCAACAAATTTTATACAAATCCAAGACTAATGTCTGATCATTCACCTATTTTGATAACATTAACGGAAAATATAGTGACTAAAAAAGCTAATCCGACATTAAATAATACGTTAACAGACTGGGAAGGCTTGAAATTAGAGCTTAGTGAAAAAATATTATTAAACTTACCAATCCAAACAAAAGAACAACTAGAATATGAAGCAAAAAAATGTATGTTAGATATTCAAAAAACAGCACGGAATAATAAACCAATAATAATTAAAAACACGACAAGAAACAATCATTCAAAAAAAAATCATTAATTTAATAAAAAAAAAAGAAGAAGAAAAATGTAGCAGACATCGAGAGCAAGGGAAAATAAGTATAGACTGAATGCTCTTACATTACAACTCAAAAGATAAATCTTAAAACTCAGAAATGAAGAACCGAATAGACATTTTCAAGAAATAACTAAAGATCAAAGTACCGAATACTCAATCTGAAAAGTCACTAAGAAAATCAACAGGCCAATAAAACACATCCTACCGATACGCAAAAAAACTTGGGCAAGAACTAAAAAACAAAAAGTGAATACATTTGCAGCCTACCTAGAAGATATTGAAACGTTCGAGAAGTTATTCGCAACTTTGCGAGCCTTCGCGAGGTTTTCTAGAACGTTCACCTAAGGATGTGGAACATACGGGAACGTTTTCCAAAATGTATAAATACTGTGCAAACAAATCCGAGGTCAGCTATTTCCCGTAATTCGAAGACGGCAGTGTTAAGAAGATTATTCAAGTCTAAATAAATAAGTCGTTAACGCTTGTGAGATAAATCTAATGTGTATAACCTTGTACGTGACTTTAGTGTAAACAAACAATAAGTGTTTAATAGTTATCCGCGGACTTATCTTATCCTATCTGTAAGTGATAATGTTATACATAAATTATAGTGTATTATAATTTCTTCGATTTAATTAGTTCGGTTAGTTTAAACGTGTATATATTTGTAGTATAAATAAAATTAATTAGTTTTAATAATAAAATTTGTTACAATATATTTAATCTATATACAGAACAAATCCAAGTCAAGCACAATAAGATTCCTTAACAAGAGTGGCAGATATACCGCTATTTTTTTCCACCTGATTAGTGAAAAAAAAACTGCCACGGAAAAGCATTGCACCGGTCTCAAAAATGAAGAGAAGCGAACGAAAATTGCAACATCACAGTGGCAGCCGCCTCAAATTAATGTTTAGCCTCAGGCTTCCTAAGTGCATAAACCGCCACTGGCTAAAGTTATTATACCTAAACTGGGAAAACCTATTAACGACGTAAGCTCATATAGGCCAATATTATTGTTACCCATAATATCAACGCTATTTGAAAAGTTAATTCTAAAACGAATTAAGACGATAATTGAGGATCAACAATTTATTCCTCCACATCAATTTGGGTTCCGTAGTAAACACTCTACGGTAGATTAAGTACATTGTACTATAGACATGATCAAAAAAATCCCTTGAGGAAAGAAAAATATGCGCAGCAATATTTTTAGATACTTCTAAAACCTTCGATAGAGTCTGGCATTTTGGCTTAATAATGAAACTAAAAAAGTACTTTCTTATCTAATATGCCCAGCTCTTGGACTCATCGAACCATCAAAATTAAGCAAGAAAGTGAACTCCTCAAACTTAAAATATTAAAAGCAGGTGTCCCACAGGGAAGTGTCTTTGGACCGGTCTTGTACTTGTTGTACATATGCGATATTCTGGATAAGGAAAATATCAAATTAACTACATTTGTGGATGACACCGCAGTACTAGCTATAGGTGATTGTGCAGAAGAAACAACGACCAGCCTTCAAAGCGCAACTAATGAATTAAACATATAGATGAAAATGTGACGTATAAAAACCACGGAAAAAAATTGGCTCATGTAAATTTTACGTCAAGTAAACTTTAACAATAATATAATTCTTCATCAAAGCACAGCTGAATACTTAGGCTGAATCCCAAAAGCACAACGAAAATGAAAAGTGCAAGTTAAAAAAAAACAACTGAACTATAGTTAAAATATAAGAGCATGTATCGGCTTATAAAAAAAATTCCCAACTATCTATTAGAAATAATGTACTAATTTATAAGCATGTGATACGACCAGTATGAACTTACGGTATTCAGCTGTGGGGTTGTACAAAAAAACTATTTTTGCATCTAGAAATTCGAAAATAGAGTGATATAAAATATGGTAAAAACCCGCTGGTTTGTGTGAGACAAGGATTTGTATCGGAAACTCAAGGTGTAGATAGTCGAGGACGTGATCAGAAATTTTGCCAGAAACTACAAAGAGAGCTTCCATGAATACCCAAATTAAAAAGCTTTACATCTTCTAATTAATCAAAACCTTTTTCGTAAACTTTAAAGAACAAAACCTTTTGAGCTAGTGTAGTGTGAAGTGTATCATGATAATGGAAAGCAAAGTATACTGCAAGTCTAACCATGACAGGAAAATGCGCAATATTTCTCAGAAACTAGAATAGATCGATGGAAACATCCAGATTAACAATTACTTTAGTAATTTGGGATATAAAAAAATGCTAGTTAATTTTATACATTAGGTGCAGTACAATACAAAAAAATGTACATGAGTATAAATACCTAAGAGTCACAATAACAAAAATTAGAAACATAAGTACCCTGTACCATAGAATGACACAATGACAAAAAAAACATGTTTTTGAGACATTTATACAGAACACAGTAATCCATAAAGGAAAAACATGAACAATGTGGAAAAAAACAAACGTTACAGAAAACATGATTTGGAGACGTTCATGTAAAAACACATAACATAACAAATAAGAAAGAAAATTAAAGTACAAGAATCTTGTTCAGAAAAAAATAGAGAAACAAATGACTACTACAAAAAATATATAAATCAAAGTTTTAAATACAAAAAGACAAACAAAAAACGGAGAAAAGTATAGCAAAAGGATGACGGAAATACTAAACAAAATATGGAAAGGGGAAGGATTCCCGGAGAGATGGAGAAAGGGAATAATATGCCCAATCCATAAAAAAGGCGAAAAAAATAAAGTCAAGAACAACAGAGGGGTAACATTATTGAGCACGGCATACAAATTATATGCGACAGTACTACAAGGAAGACTACAAAAGAAAATAGAGGAAAGAAGTTTGGTACCAGACGGACAAGCGGGATTTAGAAAAGGAAGAAGAGCGATAGACAACATATATATACTGAAACACTTGGCAAATAAAGAACTAAAAAAAAGAGGGAAAATGGTAGCGCTATTCGTAGATCTAAAAGCTGCTTTTGACAAAGTGAATAGGGAAAAACTGTGGGAATACATGAAGAGAAAAAAAATCAATGAAAGATTAATACAAAGAATAGAGGAAATCTACGAAGAAACGAGGATCAGGGTTAAAGTGAATGGGGAAGAGAGCGAGAAATTCATCACAAAGAGAGGGTTGAGACAGGGATGTCCACTGAACCCAAGCCTCTTCTCAGTATATACGGGGGATTTGGAAGAGACAATAAGAGGACAACAGACAAGAGAGATAGTGGTAGGGAAAGCGAAGGTATGGTCGTTGGCGTATGCGGATGACATAGTATTGGTGGCTAAGGAGGAAAAGGAAATGAAAGAGATGATGAAGACGCTGGAAAAATACATGAAAAAAAAAGAAATGGAAGTAAACACGGAGAAAACAAAAATAATGGTATTTAGAAACGGAGGGGGGAAAAGAAAAAGAGAGGAGTAGAAATGAAGTGATGAGGAAGTGCAACAAGTAAAGGAATTTACATACCTGGGCTAAACGATGAAACAGGATAATAAGGAGGGAGAACGCATAAAGGAAAGAGTGAGGAAAGGAAACAGGTTAATAGGACAAGTGTGGGGTGTGCGGGAAAGAGTATTCGAGATGGATATAGAAAAAAGAAAATTGTTGTTTGAAAAGTTAATAAAGAGGGTGGTAATGTATGGAGCGGAAATATGGGACTGGAAGGAGTGAAGGGAGGTAGAAGGGCTACAGAAAAAATACTATCGTCAACGTTTAAACTGGTGCAAAGAACGGCAGCATTGGAAGGCAGAATGGCACAATGTCGTCTTCAACGACGAATAAAAATTCGGTCTAGATATGCACAATGACCATAGAAGAGTAAAACGCGGCCGTGGAGAGCGACGTAATATTGAGTTTGCTATTGAGAGGCATGTACAAAGGACTGTTAGGGTAATCGTTGGGGGGGGGGTCGATATTGTCTATAGTAGTCGATCACCACTTGCTTTTATTTGAGACAGTATGATAGCTGCGCGTTATGATGATGATATTCTACAAACCACTTTGCTGCTTTATATAGATAGTCGTCCACAAGTTCTTAGCAAGACAACGCACGTACTCATATTTCTATAGACTTTTGTCGTGGGCACTCCGTTCGCTAGATTTAAATCCCATCGAACACGTGTGGGATGGGATGGGAAGGAGACTGTCTACTTTGCACCATCTTTTACAAACTCAGGCACAGTTAATCCATAAAAATTATTGAACAGAATGGTGTTAAATCCTTCTAACACTACTTCTAATTTTGAGTATACTAAAATCATAAACGTTCCCGGGTTAACTAAAAGACTAATTTCGATTTTAAAAAATACCAACTTGAAAATAGCCACCTATAATAACACCATTTACAACATCATTTATTCTAAAACGAAAGATAAAATAAAGTTATACGAAAAACACAATGTTATATACAGAATCGAGTGCATGAGCTGCAACAAATGTTATATTGGGCAAACTAAACAAAAAACTATTAAGCGGATTAAAAATCATCAATATGATTGCAAAAAAATAGAATAGGTTCTTGCTTTGCATCATATTAACACTGGCCACAATTTCGATTTTAGTATACATAACAACAATGTAAATTTTATTACAGATACTAATAATCTTAGTACTGTATACAATAACCTAATCAATAAAAGTGTCATCACCTCAAATTCTTAACCGTTACTTTTCAGTGCCAACATTTTTGGTTGGTTGGTTTTTGGTCTTTGTGATGTTCGTGAGTTTGTTGTAATCATTGGTTGTTTTTTAAATCATTTACAATTTAATGTTTTTTGTTATTTATTATTTTTACCAATTGACTGTGTTTGGCGAATTCATCGCTACTTGTTTGTGTTTTTTGTAAGTTGTTTTTTGGTTTTTTCTTAGTTTAAATAATTGTTCAAGATTACCTGGTTTGTATGCTTGTATTAATTATGTTGTTTTTATTAAATACAGTGGCCTGAAGAAGTGAACACTTTGTCCTCGAAACGTCGCTTAAAAAACACATGAAGTAGTGTTTTCTGTCGCCCTCTCCTACCTAGAAGGATTTAACACCATTTTGTTAATCCATAAAGTTCAAGTTGCTTGGAACGACGTACCACAAGCAGACATTGACCATCTTATTTTGTCGATACCTATACGTGTACAGGAGTGTATTCAGCTATGGGGTTGCCAAACATATTTTTTTTGGTTTTACACGTTAATAAAAAATTCTTGCATGTGTTATTGTTTCATTCTTGATGTAAGACTACCACATTGTCAAAAAATCAAGTTGAAGAAATTATTCCTTTTGGGAGTAACACTTTTAATGTCACTGAGTATATTAACCATAGCGGCTCGTCCCGGCTTCGCACGGGTAGACATAAATAGGTACAGATATTTAAGTTATAAGCATGCTAATTAAAACGGCCATGAATCACTAAATTAAAAAAAAATTGTATGCTTATCTTAAAGCCTCCCTGTACACTACGTTGGCTGTGGTATTTGTAGGTGGCAACAAAACGTATTGATTTTCAGGAGATCCTACTCGAGAAAGTGCCACATACAATTGCCCGTGGGAAAAGCACTCTTTCCTTAAGTCGATACCAACTATAGAATAAGTTTGTCCCTGGGATTTATTTATTGTTAGGGCAAATGATATTTTTAAAGGGAACTGTAACCTTTTAAAAGATATGGGCAAATCAGTTGGTATCATCGGGATCCGCGGAACATGTGCGAGCTGACCGGCCGCGGGACCCGTAATGATAGTTGCTACAATCACATTATCTCTTAATTCTTTGATCAATAGTCTTGTACCATTACACATATTGGGAGGGCTTAAATTTCTTAAAAGCATAACAGGCATACCTATTTTTAATTTTAGTTCATGAGGTGGCAAGCCAGCAGGATTAAGGGAATTTAAAAATTCATGTGGGTAGTGCACTGTATCTTTGATGTTGCACACGGTGTCAACAGATTTGTAACATTTAAAATCACCTGGTACTTTCTCAATAATAATTTTGTTTATCTCATTTACTGAGTCGTTTCTGGGTGACAATATCGCTCTCGAACAGAGCCAATGGAAATTTCTTACTGTAAGATTGTTGATGTCGGGATAGATTGTGTCTATAAGAATTTCTAGACTGTGAACAGTTTGAGCCAATTCAATATCGAACAGTACTTGGGAGCTGTTTGCAATTGGAGTAGTAAATTTTCCGTCTCCTAATTTAAGTATATTTTCTAAGAAATTACCACCGCGGTTATTGCTTAAATGTGCTCTCATATTCGTACGCAAATTGAGAGTTTTAATTGATAGCCACAAAGGTGATGATTTGAGACACGCTTTAATAACGTCGGCACGTGTACCTTTTGTTACAACTGGTAGAGTTTGGTGAAAGTCTCCAGCGAAAACAAAAGTTACGCCACCCATCATATTGCATGAGTTTCTTATATCTTTTAATGTGCGGTCCACTGCTTCTACATGAGCTCTATGGCTCATGGTGCACTCATCCCAAATAATCAGCGACGTGTCCTGTAAGAGCTTTCCCAGTGGACCATTTTTCGGATTGAACATACAGACTGTTGATCTAAAGAAACAGCCAACGGTAATTTAAATGTAGAGTGAGCCGTTTTCCCATCATTTAATAGGGTTGCAGCAATTCCTGACGATGCCACTGCCAGTGCTTTTCTTCCGGATAATCGTACTTTTGACAATACTAAATTGGCAAGATTTGAATGGAATGTCCGATTTCAATAATTCAAAAAGTAATCATCTGGTATTGAGACAGTCTTGAATATTAAATTACTTATTTGGATAAAAATTTATAAATGGTATGGATAACACGGTCTGATTTTGATCGGCATTTCTATCAATTTGTTAAATGTAAAAAAGTAATTATAGTGACGTAACTACAATAGTTAGACATATGGTCTCGCGAAGTTTTTTGTAGATATTGATATATTCTATAATTTTGTCGAACATTTTTTTGTCCTATCATTAATACTCTTCGCATCGTATGCGATGAAAGACATTTTATGGCTAATTTTTTTACACCTTCGGTTGGTTTTAATAGGAATTTCTATAAAGATTTCTATACTAATCTAGTACTAAATATAGCCTATGTTACTCAGTGATAATGTAGCTTTCTAATGAAAAAAGCATTATTAAAATCGGTCCAGTACTTTTTGAGTTTATTCGTTACATACAAAAATACAAATCTTTCCTCTTTATAATATTAGTGTAGATTTCTATCAATAAATAAAATATCATTTCAAGTTGCTAAATAAATCTATTTTATTAAAAGTTAATTAAACATTAAAAACTGTGTTCAACCCAATAATTGTTTTTTATTAAACGAATTGACAACTGTTTCGGAACTTTAAACAAATAAGTCCACCTTTTTCAGTTTTCAGTTTTCTTTCTATGTAACGTCAAAGTATTTTATTGTTCATAACTGTCATAAATTTTAAGTTTTCGCTATTGTAAACCGTTTTTGACAGTTTTTGCGCACTTGTCAACATAAACGTCAAATTATTTTTCAGAGATTTTGAGACTTTGGGGGTGTCCTAGTCTCTGTTCGAGCAATAAAATGTTGTATTCAACTCGTTCCTCTCTAAATTGGATGCTTTTTTTCTTCGAGGACTTTTTAAACCTTCGTTTCACTCGAGTTTAAAAATGCCCTCTTGGGAAAAAAAGCGTCCAATTTACACAGTTGTATACCGCTTACTTTAAACGTTTTTATTTAAAATATTGCAATTTTAATATTACACCGTATTTTTGTTAGAAACCTGTTCTGAAATCGAAATTGTTATCAATTGATATTGAAACGTTCGAGAAGTTATCCGCAAATTCAAGAGCCTTTTCGAAGTTGTTATCCATCTTCTAGAAGATATACCGAAAGATAGGGAACACTCGAGAAGGATTTCCAAATGTGTATAAATACCGAAGAAACAAATCGTAGGTCAGTTGTTGCCGTAATGCGAAAACAGCAGTGTTAAGAAGATTATTCAAGTCTAAATAAATAAGTCGTTAGCGCGTGTGTGCAGATAGTTATACCAAGAATAATCTTGTACGTGACTTTAGTGTAAACAAGTGTGTGAAACTATCCGCGGACTTTATCTTATCTTCGCGTAAGTGATATAAATTATAGTGTAAGTGTTTTTATTAAATATTATTAGATTTCATTAGTTCGGTTAATTTAAAAGTGTACATATTTCTAGTATAAGTAAAAATATTTTTAGTAGTTTAAATAAATTAGTTTTAATAATAAAATTCGTAACAATATTTAAGCTTTGACCAGTAAAGAAAAACACGTACAAAAACTAGCAGTACCGCTAAACTTATACAGGACCTTCATAAATGATTGGATCTCACGTGATATATATATGTTAGGCAACCAACATTGTTTGGATTGGTATAACGTAAAAAAATTACTAAATGAAAAATTTGATTTGTAACCACTAAATTAAGGTTAAGTAATTTATTAAAAACTGTAACACATTAATAATTCAATACCTGTTTATTTGAAATAAAAATAGGTAATAACATTTATTTAAAATTTATAACCGATTTTGGAAACCGTTAATAAATCGTAATCTTGTACGGAGTTATCGAAAGGTTCTTTTTTAGTGCTTTGTGGCAAGTTTCTACTGATAATCTTAAAAATTGAATGCTTATAATTTTCAAATCAAACTTAAAGTGACTATGCCTGTTGCCCGCAGATAATTTTGCCACCGTTTTATTACGATTTTGTTTCATGCGATTGCAAATTTCTTTTTCAGTGAGTAAGTTTCTTCTTGCAAATGCAATTCTTATTTAAAAATCTATTAATTAAAACTTGTTTACGTCATCGGAAAGCATCGTAAATAAAGTTTCCTTCTGGGAAATATTCGTTAAATTTACGGATGCAACTTTGAAGAGAATACCACCAAATTTTATCGGGGTTGTAAGTACCACTTCTCAGTTTAAAAATGCGTCATTACAATGACGGTGACTTGTTCAGTAGTAAACATCGCGAAATATTATTACCTAATATAAAATTACAAAAACTAGACCTTAAAATTACAGCTGTTATTCAGTACTTACTAACAGAAACCCAAAAAGTGCTGAATAGTTATGATTATATCTATTTTAAAATATAAAATATAGAGAATAAGGAAAACGACGAAAAATAATACCCGATGTCAACAAAACGTCAAACGAGAATGTCAAAAAATGTTACTAAACAGTAACACCTGTAGTAACACTACCAACCTAAAACAATGTTGATGCTCATCTCTTAGATCACGTGGGAAATGGGTTTTAATAAAGGCCCTGTATTACTTTTAATAACTTCAGATATTTGAAAAAACATAAGAAAGCGGTTCTAAAAAACATAAAAAACAAAATTAACATAGCCTGTTCGATCCGTACTCTATCATAGAAACATAAAAAAAAAAGATATGAATTGTAACATACTATTCTTGTTTCCTGATACCCATAGGAAACAATAAAATGCTAAGAAATTGTTACAGTCTCAATCTTTCTGTTGTTTGGAAGCACGATTGTGATTGATCACGCAGTGTATCTTTTATGTCTATAGTAATATAAAAATGCGCGAAAACGCAAAAATAATTGGTGACGTCTTATTAACAATGGTTAAATCAATTTTACTATTTTAGAGCAAATTGTTTAAGTAATGTATTCCAAAAGTATCAAAAACTTCTTGATGTACGGTTTTGTCGGTGTAATATCTACATTTATTCATCAAACTTTTTTAAATATTTAAATAAAACTAATGGAGGTACTTAACATTCAGAAGTATAGTAAATTCGATGTGTTTACTTCAAGTTTGGTTTATGAATTAGCCAGCATAATCAGATAATGTATACTTTATATTTGATAAGCAAAAGCTGTTGCTAAAATTAATACTTCTAAATCATAGTCTTTAAACAAAAAACAACTAAATTTGGATTTTTTTCTACACACAACGTTTAGAGAATGCAATAATTTGACTTCGTTCTTTTGATAAAATCAAAATTTACGTTATAGTATTTTGTTTCAAAATCACCAACGCCTTCTTTACGCGCAACATCGCTATTAATGATCGGCAGAATTTTCGATCAAACACATATGGAAGATTAAAAAAAAAGATAAATACATTTGACGAAAGATGACATTTCTCAATGTCGAAAAATCGATAGAAATTGATTAATTAAAAAGCATGAATCGTTTTAATTAATTGAAAATGTAAATAACAGAACGAAGTACAACAAGCACGGAAACAAATATTTATATTTGAGTGCAATGTTTATCTCTGACATAATTTGTAAATGCACGTATTGAAATCTTGATGAAATTAATTGATAATATGCAAAATGATGGGATTTTATTTCCAATTATCGTAAAAGCTACCAGATATAAAAAATGCAAACAGCATTTTATTTAAACATGTTGTACAGCACCATCGGTGATTAATTAACTTGTTTTGTGACCACAAACCAACGACCGGAACGATCCTTAAATATTTGTTTCGTTGAGATCCTTTTTTTTATGTCAATTTCTACCTTTAAGAATGGAATTTAAAATATTTGTTGGTGCATTATAAAATATTTTTTTTGGGGGAATAGTGACAATTCGTATGATTTAACAAAAATCGAGTACAAAAACGTTTATGGTAATTTTAATGATATTGATAGCCATTTATGAGAAGCACTAGCTAGCTGCTAGATGGTTATAGTAGAAGAGTCCCAGGCAGCTCGCTGACACTGTGAAATAGTATTGTCTCTGGTTGTAGTTAATGGAGTTTATCTTAACATCGCAGCAGACACAGGCTGCTTCCTAGAACCAGAGGACGGTTGACAATTTATTTTATAGAGGTGGGTGTGTAGGATGCTCGGGTACGCATTTCATTCCAGCACTGCTAAAGAAGAGATAGAATATTTTCAATCGCAGTATTATAAGCAAGATAGAATCTTAGTGCTGTACCAATTGGAATCTGTGTTCGTAGCTTTTCTTACAGCTTGTACGCCACTGAAACTTGGATCACATAAACGGAAACATAATTTTATTCTCGTGGTATTCGTTTTCATCATTAAATCACACCGAGAATATAAAACTACAACAGGTAATACAAAACGACGCAGTATCTGACAAAAACGAGAAAAATGGAATCGCTGGCACGAGTTGCAAAACATTCTTCAATAACGCACCACCTGTATTTTGTCCTTCACTTTTAATTACCTACTGATTAATTAAACGTTTGTTTTTATACCAAAAAGAAAAAATAAATTACTCGAAATAGGCACGTTTTAAAATGAATGCGGTTTACAAAAACACGTTTAGCAAAACCCTCGAAATTGTCCTTTCCCATAAAATGTCCTGGCCTGTAAAATTATTAGTCCGGCGTAGTAAAATATTTATTTCACTTCGGTTTTAACAGCCTTTTGTGACAACGATTGTAAATCAAACATGTTATGTGCTTTGAGCTGGATTTGGGTTTTATATAAATAATTATGGATAAATAATGCATTTACCGGTTTTTCTTTTGTATTAGTCGATTTTTATATAGAGCGCGTGTATTTAAACAAATGCTTTATTGCCGTTGGAATTTTATGTAATGTAAGATTTATAATTTATCGATGTAAACACTTTTTTCGTTTAATTGTGGTGTCTGGGGTGTGACGGAATTTTTTTATCGATTAAATACTTTGTTGTTTTTAAAATTCAACAATTTTATTAGTGTCGGGTGTTGTCATTTTCGGTATCTTTAATCTTTTACCAAATCTTGTTTTATCTAATCTTATTAAAAAACAACACAAATAATACCAAAAAAGTTGAAAATTGCTTAATGCTTAATAATAAATACAACTCTAATTACCTACACATAAAAGAACTTTACTTTTATTGTTTTTTTAATCGCTTTTTTTTCAAATTTAGTAGTGCTAATATATCGTTGCTATATCAATGCCAACATTTTTGTCACATACCTTGTTCCATCATGTTTTTTTTAATGACTAATTCTTGTTTTTAACAGTTTTATTTTAGTATCTTTTTTTTTCGATTTTAGTGCTTTACTATTTGGTAGTAAAATAATTCTAAAAAAAATATACAAAAACAAATGCAAACAAAAAACCTATACAAAACAACTTGTTTATTAACAACGAAAAAGTGGATTAACCTGAAAAAATGACAAAACATTTTAATTTGGTAACATATTGGTAAGCGTTTATAAGGGACTATTATAATAAACGCTGCTAGAGTTTTTCATTCTTTTTCTTATATTCCAACATCAAAGATTGCGTTTCACAAAAGCATGATTTCTTTTGTTGAATGACTCCACTTTGTTACAAGTCTAAACTGTTTGATTATAATTGATTTGTGATGTCACGATAAAATGAGTCGTTTTAAAAAAGTAATTACTTAAACCATTCGTGGCTTAAAATTAATATACTTGTTTTTACGGAAATTTTTTAAGTGAACTTTTTTTTGTAATAAAATTAGAATTGAATTTTGTTAGAATGCTATAAAACACCGTTGAAAACACTATCAAACTGAAAACAAAAGTAGTAATTACAAAACTTAATACTATAACAAATTAGCATGGTTATAAACACAATTACGCAATCTTTAACTTAACGGTCGACTCAGATAGTATAGTGAAGAATAAATGTCAGAATGAGACCTTTTGCCGAACGAAGACCAAGATGGACGAGTGCGGAAAAATGAAGTGACATGTGTTTTTTATACAATTCTTAGGTGTTATTTAAAATAATAGAAATTTTTTGCTTTTAAATTAAATAAATTATTTTTTTATTTTTTTAGTTCTATATCGCGCATTCTTAATGTTTGTTGTTACTATCTTCCAAATGTGTATTCTTTGTTGAAATATTTAAAACCAATTCCTACAGACAATAAAACTGTCATTTAAAAATTGCATATGTCAAGAGAATACAGGAAGATAAAGTTAAGCACTGACTATTAAAAAAGCATTTTTTTCTAATTCCCGACGTTATAGCTTTATATCCGTACTGTAAACGATACGGAAAGAGAATTTCTTCAGTATCGCTTTAGTTATTATATAAATTTACGTTTGCAACACTGTAAACCTTATCTGACAGTAATCCATAACCTAACTAAATATTCTACATCATGCTGCAGCTTTATTTTTTGATTGATGAAAGTTATTTTGCTTTACCTTACAGTTAATTTCGATATTCATTAAAGGTTAGTTCATAAATTAGAAAAAAATTAACGAACTTTTAATAAACTCTTATTCATAGTGAATTGTAGTTATTATAAATTTTAATTGTCACCAGTAGAAATAGGTTAGTTCTTATATATTTTTTTTATATTTCGGACGGGATTTTGTTAGCATCAAATTATCTAAAGCTATTTTCTAATTCTTTTACTTCTGACAGAGTACAACTCAAACTTTTCTATTTTCACAACCTTTTTTATTGAATTCAGAAACTAACACGTTGAAATTTCAAATTTAAATTGTCAAATGCCAGAACTGCCAACATAATTCTAAAAATATCATTAACACAATTTTATAAGCTTTATTTATTAAGAGGGGGCTCCACAGCACAAATTCCTCGAGATGGCGCCACTGGTGAAATCAAATGTGATTTTAAATCATCATTTTTAGCCTTATAACGCAAAATTTTTATAAAAACTAAAGCTTACTTTAAAAACTGTTCTTAACTTTTGGGGCTAACACTGTTTTTATAGAAATAGAAGTTAGAATAAGACCACAACAAATTATTAAATATTGAATATTTCGAATTGCCAAATTTAGCGGTTTGTAACATATTTCAAGCTACAATGCTAATTTTGCTTATTAACACTATAAATCAAGATAAACTAGTTAAATTCAATGCAGAGCGAACCTAGCAGTATATTTGTAGAAGTAAAGCTGTATAAAAGTTCTCGAAGGGAGCGCTGTAAATTGGATGTACGTATCTATATTTTATTTGATGATTTTTACTGCATCAACTTCCGCTCTTTAGTGATAAACAATGTATTATTGAGATAGTATTACTATGTATTATGTTTCATTTGTTTGTAGAAGTGTAGATATATGAGAAATAATTCGAATTTAAATTTACGGCCTACAAACTAGTAATGACATTAAAATTGAACTTCAGTATTGCCAAAATGCTTTTAAGAAAGTATAAACAAGTTTTGTAAAACATTGCAGTCTCTTCAAAAAACCGATCGCAATCACAATCGTGGATCATAAAAAATTGTCAAAATCATCGGTTGCCTATAAAATAACTATCGTAAACATCGATCGCTTATAAAGTAACAATAGCGGATGTGGAAAAAAAGCAATACTCATTGCTCTTAGTCATAAAAATTAAAACAAATTAGCGCGAAATGACCTTAGGAGCGATACACAGATGTTCATTAGTAAGAATAGTAGAAAAGAAATATTTTCTGACTATTTTAAAAACGGATTACTTCTCTCATTTTGCTACAAGCTTCTAGTAATTTACGAACCTGCACAGCCAACTCACTGTAGGATTGAAACCATACCTGTCAGAGAGAGGGGAGGTTCGAGTGACTTTATTTTAAAGGGCGCCGGATCTTTTGTTCTTTGCAGAAATAGCTCCTGCAAGATCAGCACAGGAGGCTCGAAACTTGTACAAAATTGTTAAGGTCCGTAAAGCTGGAGGAAACGAAGAAAGAAATTATATCGTTAACAACAATTGCACTTTAATTACTCTATAAGGATAAATAGATTAAAATTTGAATCAATAATAATTAGATAGCATGACAAAGAATAATTCTAATCCAAATACAAATATATGTAGTTAGTAAAATAACAGAAGTATCAGCAACTTACACTACACTTAAAGCAAAAGAGTAACCATCAGAACATAGAAAAAATCTTCGTAAGTAAATTACATTAATAATGATAATTGACAGTTGACGTAATCAGCATGCGATAGTAATTTACTTCAACTAATTGAGTAACAATAATAAGAAAAAAATCAATTCGAACGTTTCGACACGATTAGTAAATATAGTTAGTCATGAGTAGCACCGTAGCGACAGCAAATAATTAAAATCAAAAATTGACTTACCAAATTCAGGGTTACCTTCAGAAAACGTTTTCCTACTGGCTTCCTGTAATTAAACTTAAAATAATCGTGTCTACCTGACGACTCACAAACTACAACAAGTAAAAGAAACATTTAAAAGAAAGTAATAGAACCGAAACTTATCGTATGCTGTCACAATGTCTTTTTGTCTACGATGGTATTAATTTATTGCCTCCGAAGAGAATTCAATCGTATCCTTTACTTAAGCTCTTCCGAACAAGGCGATATTAATTACTGGTATTAATTGCCTCCACATAGAAATTCTGCCCTTGTATCGCAGCGTTTTTAGGTGTACAGCTTCCGATTATAATTTTTCCTTGTAAATTTTAAATTACGACAAGAACACCCATACTTAGAAGGTAGCACATGGCGCTAACGAAAAGACATAAAAATTACCCTCAATCAAAAAAAGAACAATAGCCACTTACCCTGCGTGGATTAAATTAGTTCAAGAAGAATACTTTTATTACCCATCGTGTCTGAACACGTGGATGTTTTAAGAAAACGATTTTTAATTCACGCAAACATAGGTTATATCGTGAACGATGTTAAAGTCAAAATGCCCGTATCTCACCGGATATCGTCTACTCAATACGAAGAGACCAACGAGCCCGATAGGTGGCGTCGAGAAACAGAAAAAAAATTTGCAATTAAACCAATATACAGGGTAGTGCATTATAAAAATTTTGGACGTAACAATTTACAAAAAGTAATATGGTTTTACCTAAAATATTTACTTTTACTGTATAATAAGATAATTCCTTTTTAGTACATTTAGTACTGCCAATATCGTAGAACTTTCCTTTTAAAAGCCAGTGAGCATTAAAAATTCTTGTGAGCGTGTACTGTATTCTTGCATAATTTATAATCAAAGTCATGTGTCATACGTATTTTACTACTATGCATAAGATAAACAGGTGGTAGTAGTAATATTCCGGTGTAATCAAAAACAATTTTTATTTGTTATGTAAGTTGATCCTCAGAACATTTGTGAGCGTGTATTCTTGCATAATTTATAAACGATTTGCTAACGATAGAAGTAAGATTTAGGCAATAGAAACAAATTTTGATTTGTTGTGTTTTTAAACGTAGTGCGCTAATTATGTAATGAAAGTTTATGATACCAATAGTATGTATAGGCGTTATACATTTCCAAATTTAAACATTTCGGCAGGGTTGCAAAATTCTTGAAAAAATTAGATACAAAGAAATTTTGTAGAACATTTGACAAGAAAATTTAAAATTTTTAAGACTCAACGGCCAACTACGATGTTGAGCGATCAAAATAAAATAAATTTGCAAATTAACGTAGTTTTTATTTATTTTTTAATTTTAATCCCTTAGTATAGGTAAATATAACGGTCGTTGCCGATGGAGCGTGATCGATACGGTCCTATAAGACAAAATATGATGCTTCTTCTGGTGTGGCATGTATTGTTGGTGCCAACACTGGTAAATTATTATTTGTCCTCGTTAGGAACATATTGCCCTGTGTGGGAAACGGCAAAACCAAGAAATACATATTACAGTGGGTGAACACAAAAACTGATCAAGAACCTCGTGGGCAATGGAATCTGACATTATATTAGAGGGTTTTAAGCGTAGTGTGGAAATGCACGGGTTTAAAGTACACTCAACCTTTTGAAGACGGGGATAGTAGTGTCTACAAAAACTTGTGTGCGGATAAACCATGCGGGAATGACATTTTAATTAAAAAAAGTTAAATGCAAAAATCATCTTTCCAATTCTACATTTGTAAAAACGATTTCTGCTCCGCACACAGCCTTAAGAATGTTTGCAGTAATAAAAATCTCTTGATAAAAAGCATTTAGCTTACTAACTGATAAAACTATCGCAAAAATGATAGTCGTGCGATAACGAACATTCTCAAGAGAATAATCGAAATTATTCCCACCACTAAACTTTTATAATTTTTGCGCCACCTGGCTTTCAATAGTGTAACTTCTTTATTTGTAAAAAATTGCAGCTTTTACACATTTTATAATACTTTTTGTTGCGCTACCTGGCTCACAGTAGTATAACTTTTTCATTTTAATAACTTCAACGTTAAAGCAGCACCTACTGGAGATTACACTCTAAGTGTAAATATGGCCGACGAGACCCCGCTCTTAAAGATTTTAGAGTAAATTTATGTGAAATAGAGAAAAAATGTTTTTTATCTGTTTCGTATATACTTTGGCTACTTTGTGCAACTATTTTTTCAAAAAAATTGTGCTACAAAGTGCAACTCTGTGGAATCAAAGTAGTGATTTTTGTGTGTGTAATATATAAAGTTGGTAGTGAGTACTAGCTGTCATCTTAAGGTATTGGCGTTAGTTAATGCGAAAATTTTCAGCTATAATATCTCTAGAGCATTGATAATACCGAGATAATTTTGTCATAGAGACTGTTGAAAGCGTTAAGAAACACGGTTGAAACATTCTCTACGACAAAATTTTGAGTATTTATCAATGCTCGAAGTGTATTCGGTAAGATAATTTTTTACTCCTTTCCAAGTTTTTTAATCAATTTATACAAATTAATTGTGTTTTATGGTGTATTTTCTAAATGAATTTAGTTAATTTTGTAGTTACAAATATCATCAAATCTGTGTATCATCATTATGAATTGATTTACTATCTGACATTTAATTTGACATTTTAATATATCATGTCTGCTTTGCCTGATAACACCACGCCCGTGGTGTTATCGCTGTAATCCGTTGATGATTGGTTGAATTTTAAAAAATGCAATAAAATAAAATTTTTCTATTGATTAATTGATACAGTAAAAAATTATCAGCTATAATACCCCTAGAGCATTGATAATATCGAGATAATTTTGTCAGAGAGATTGTTGAAAGCGTGTTTCTTGGTAACCTCAAAGAAACACGCTTGAAACATTCTCTACGACAAAATTTTGAGTATTTATCAATGCTCGAGGGGTATTCGGTAAGATAATTTTTTACTACTTTCCAAGTTTTTTAATCAATTAATACCAATTAATTGTGTTTTATGGTGTATTTTCTAAAAGAATTTAGTTAATTTTGTACTTACAAATATCATCAAATCTGTGTATCATCATTATGAATTGATTTACTATCTGACATTTAATTTGACATTTCAATATATCATGTCTACTTTGCCTGATAACACCACGCCCGTGGTGTTATCACTGTAATTCGTTGATGATTGGTTGAATTTTAAAAAATGCAATAAAATAAAATTTTTCTATTGGTTAATTGATACAGTAAAAAATTATCAGAATAATACAACTGTCAAGTATTTTTAAATTAGAAAGTAGACAGATGCTAATCACTGTTACCAACTATACTTTACAATACTTTTTTGTAACGGTCGTATATTGCTTAATCCAGATAATGGCACCGTCTTTTTAAAGCCACTTACTACATTTTACCATAAAAAAAGTCATCAAAAAGTTGTAAAATATCAAAAATATGTATGTTTGATTGTAATAAATTAAGAAAAAAAATTCTTCATTGAGTCACTTTTGAGGACATAAGTGTTCTTTCAAAAGGACGGTGGCAAAGTAAAATATTCATTTCAATTGTATAAGGGTTTACTTGAAAATCTTAATAAGGTATATTACCTATACTTAAATTCAAATAGTAAGCATAATAAAATTATTAGAAATTGAATTAACAAAAAGAAACAGAATCCAGAATAAGAGAGGACACTTCTGGAAAGTCTGCTGCTACTGGTGACTTCCTAAACAATTCTTGTATTGCGAGAGTTACTGATCCTCTAAAACTAAGATAATCTAATTTGCTTCCATTATTTTTAAAAATATCTACAAAATGACACAACAATGAAAAGTGCATTTTTTTAAATCTCGGATCCATACTTTGTACAAGCTGATATTCTGATCAACTCTATCCGCACTACTCATATTTTCGTTATAAACTTTTATTAAGTGTGGCTGCGAACTGGTTGGTTAAACTTTTGTATTACTTGAAGCAATATTTATAATATTGTTTTCATTCCATTTCCAGATAATTGCTTTATTATTTTTACGTGTAGCAAAATCAATATTATTCAAAAATGTTTTCACCTTTTATCAGATGATATGATGAGCCAATTTTTTGGAATACAATTTTTACAGATATTTAGTGTAAAAAAATGGTCAAACTATACGCGGTGATTTGTATTGAACTTAGCAAACAAAATATTATATATAAACTGTAAAACTACACTTGTACACTTGCTCCTAACCTTAAATACTTGTACACTTTAGAAAGATTTGTTTTTAAATTCTAAGATTCAAACCATTCAATGTATCTTAAGTTAGTCGCCGTCCATAGCTTGTTACCCTTGCAAATGAGTTTTCCACGAATAAATTGCTTAATTCATCCACACTATGATATTTTTTTAAGAGAGTAAAGTTCATAAACTTTTTATTAAGGGCTAGTATCAGAAAACGTAGTTTTTGAAAATTTGTCGTCATTATCAAATGTGCATTGTGACAGCAAATGTATATTTTGCATAATGTGAAAAAAGCTGTTTCTAGGAGTTGCTTGACACATTAACTTGTTTTTTGTATTTGACGAATTTTCCCAGTAGTACACTTAACTAAACGAAAAACGGGTTAGTTCGAATGAAATAACGGGGCAAACTAGGCTTGTTAGCGAATGCGACCGACAATTATTTGTAGCCGTTCGCAATGCTATTCAAGAAATTTAAATTAGACATATAATAAACAATGATTATAATTACCAGAAGGTCCAATTGTTTTTGTTTTATGCATCTTTTTATTTAACATTTTTTTTAGATAACGTTAATACCATTAATTTTGTTTTTGCGATATTAGTAGAAAAATAAGATATTTATTTGAATGTTGTGAGTGTATAATTTTCGTAAAAATAAATAAATCGCATTTCCTCTGTCACCCATATCCTGCTTTATTATAACACGATAAATAATCCTTCTTATTGTATTTTTTAAGAATACCCACTTTCAATTATTGTTAAATTAAATTTGAAATTTGACGATCATGCGAAATAAATTTTAACTAAAAACATCAGCTGTAAACAATGT
Source organism: Aquatica leii (assembly GCA_035610365.1). Classification (NCBI taxonomy): domain Eukaryota; kingdom Metazoa; phylum Arthropoda; class Insecta; order Coleoptera; family Lampyridae; genus Aquatica; species Aquatica leii. Next base: position 78,116,900 of record CM069436.1, on the reverse strand, counting down.
GTGAACTTGTGTTGTTTTTAGCGACGAAAACACTTTTAACAATTTAAATAACGTACTTATGAAATTGTTTAGACCTCGAAGAAATTGTTATGAAGTTAACTACACAAGCTCATCACTAAGTGTTAACTCCGAATCAAAATTCAGGTTTTCAACATCGTCTAAGAGGTCATTAGGTATAAAAGGACCGACCTTTTATATCTAAGGAGCTCTTAGAAGATTTCAATAATTGCTAAAATAAACATTTTATGTCAGCAGTGTATTTTGTCACTGTACTTTTAAAATGACGCACTTAAAACTTCTTGTATATAACAATAATTTTTACTTATATCAGCAAGAAAATATACTAATATAAACATGCACTATTTTACCAGAATATTGCAAGAAAAGAAAAAATTGAACTTTAGCATGCTTCGTTTGTTTCTTAGTAAGTTTTATATTCTTGATAGAACTGAAGCTTTGAAATGTAAATAACGGCATATGATAAATGTCAACTAATGCCAGTCAACGGCAAAATCAATTGAGTGATGTATTCGTAATACAAAATAAAAATGGTGTCATCTCTATTGTTCTCACATTTTTTTCGAATTCGAATAATTTGAATGATGATGACGCAGGGATCATCTTTCGTGCCAACGACTATACAAACTATCCTATTTAAGATATAAGTTGCACTATCTATGTATGCTACTCTAAACTAAAGCATTGCAGAGATCTTTGAAAAAGACAGTGGCAAACGTAATTGCTTTTTTATTCTTCTTTATTTAAAGAAAAAACAAAAATACATTGTTTAAAAAAAAGAAAAAAATCTATCCATAACATTCAAATACCAACAATACTTTTGTCCAATTGTGGTACTAAAAGTAATTCACGTTTTGATATTTAGATTATTTAGATGAAGGATAAAAGGGTTCGTCTTTCTTCTGTGACCACGTCTACGTTTTTAAAGATTTATCTATAGCATTAATAGCTGTTAAACACTTTTTCATGGTTTTGGATGTGTAGTCCACATATTTTTGAGATTTAGGGTAACGTTTATGCACTTTTCTCGTTTTTATACTAAAAAAATGAGGAAGAAAGTATAGTGAACAAACGTTTTTCCTTCTGAATGTATTTTGCACTAAAAGCAAAGTATTTTCATTTAGCTCTAAAAGTGATACGTTATAATGGAACGTACTATAAAATGTTTACAATTTCTTCCCCCTCAATTTCTGTCTATTTCTGCTGTGACTACTAATTTTTCAAATTTTGACACTTTCCCCTACTCTAAACTGCAATAATTGTTACTACTGCACACAGAATAAACCGATTTAGCTAAAACTTGCATGCGCAATATTGTTAGGTGTTAGCAAATTATATGATATTGTTTTAGACCAACAACAAAGAAGAAAATTGCAACCTACATTTCATTAAATTTGTAGCTTTTGTTGTGCTTGTCTTTTCAAGCAAACGCTTGTGGTAAAAATATACAACAACGCACAAGAAACTTTTGTACAAAAATAGTGCAAGCAACAATACTTATTCTAAACTTTGTTATTACAGTCCTAGAGAATATTTTTATTTCGGAATGCATTCAAACTTACAATTTGTAAATATAACCAAAAGCACACAAAAGGCATTTGCATAACATTATAAGACAAAACGCTAGAAACAGTTAATGACTATGTACTATACGTTGCTTAGAAGATCAGAAAAAAACTATATATGTTAAGTTATAAAATAACAATAAAAATCAGATTAGCATAGAGTTTATTTGAACAGCTGAACCATGTCTTTAAATATAATATACCAAATACATTAAAACCAGTGGCGTAGCGTGAGCTTTAGCCGCCCGGGGCAAAAGTCAATTTTACCGCTCTTTTATTTGAGTATTTAAATAGAAAAGCTTAAATTAAATTATTGTGTATTGTACAAGATACAAATAAAAAAGTCATGTATGTACGCTTTATAACATGTTACAAGCTTATAGGTCTTACGAACCTTGCATGGCCAACTCACACAGTCGGAGATAGGGGAGGTTCAAGTAAAGAATACTTAAGGGCGCCAGATCTTTTATAATTAACACTTCTACCTCTATCAAGACAGACTGTCTAAGCTTGTAACATATTTTTGGGTTTGTAATCCTTGTTACTCTGATGTTCGGGTAACCACAATAAAAAAGAAAGGTATGTTACCATAAATGAAAGATAAGATAGGTATAACAACTATAATTCAACAATGTAAAGTATTAGGAAATATAATTCAGTAACGTAGAGTTAATAATGATAATTTAGAAAGTTTTTATGGTACATTCTAAATACATAAATGAAGGAAAAAAATTTACCATTAAATAACGAAGGTTCACAGCATGCAATATCACAGAATTAGATATTGACAATATCTAAATGGTATTAAAACTATTGCAAATGCGTATGTTAAACAAATTAAATTTCGTGAGTGACCTTCTTTGACAGCGACATAATAATTAAAAAGAGAATTTACCCACAATCCAGCACTTCCCTGAAGAAAACGTTTTCCTCGTTGAGTAGCCTGAAATAGTTATGAATAGCAAATCCTGTCAACGCAATGACTTACAAAAAACAAAATTGTTAATAAAAGAAATTAGATATAAGAACCCGATGTATCGAATGCTGTTCCGGCAATTATTGAGAGGTGGATATCGCAATCAACTGACGTCTAAGAAGTAACATTCGTTTTTGGTGAAGATAATCGGCAATTATTTATCTATATTCATTCTTCATTGTTCTTAATTAATTAAATCGAAACATGCGGCCAAAGCGTGGTGGAACGGCTATCAAACTAAGAAAGAAATTACAAAAGAATCCTAACAAAACGGATGCAAACAGCCTACCCTGTGACGAATAAATTAATTTAGATACGTAATGAATTTATAATCTCATTTCCATTACAGTTGATGTTCTTACAAATTTCCAGATTTAAACGAAACAGGCCGTTTTAGGTAGTTGACAGCTTAATGACTTGACCGCAACTGACAGTAACAAAAAAGTTCGGCAGAGGGCGTCAAAACCGGAATCTAATTCCAATTCAATATAACAGGGTATTACGTTATGAGAATTTTGCACGTAACAAATACAGTGCACGCCGCTTATTGGAATCACGAATGTGTCAGGTAATGTCATGTCTTTGGTTTATATTTTTAATTTTCTTCTCGGGTTTGTAATTATGAACTATAACCTACTTTGCATACATTTTTTGAATTATAGTTTAATCAGTAGATGTGAGCTCAATGAAAAACATTGTTGTTTATTTGTTTAAGTTTAAGTGACATTGGACCTTTTTTTCTCTATTAATTAATATGGTCTGAACTCTGATTATCAGTTATCGTTGGTGTGGCGACTATGTGCCGTGTAAAATTAGCCACCCACTCACTAATTTGATTAAATCAGTTTTGTTTTAACACTTTGATCTTAGCCTAAGAGAAAAATTGATCAATTTACATTATTTGATAAGTTGCTAAAAATAAGTCAGCGACATGCTGCTGCGCATTCAAAAATTAACTATGTACTAATAATTAGAATAATTAAAAACAGTTTTGCACAGTTAGTTTTGATTTTGCATTTACATAATATTTATTAATTCAAGTACGTATTTTGACTTTAACTACGTTTTATTTGATAACATTATTTTCTATACATTTTTATTTTTGGTGTCAGCAAATTACTGAGAAAAATGTGTAGTTCTTAGAACAGTGAATTAAACATTGTAACATTGTTTTTAATTGCTTTTTATTCACGGTGTCAACCAACTGAAGAGACTATTCAAGGCCAACAGGTCCGTATTTTTCAATTTATTTAGCTCAAAATTTTTGATTTTTGACATTTCTTGCTTGTATTGATGCTATAATTTCTCTTTCTAAAGCTTGTTAATTAGTTACACGCTGTATCTATTTACTCCTTGTTAACCGATAAACATTTATTTATTTTTTTCGAATATCGGATTTTGTTACCATTCGGTTGTTGTTATCGAAGTTCCAATGTGATTTTGATAAGTGACGTGCATTGTATTTTAATCTGATAATACTGAATTTAGATGTAAAATACTTTTCGACAAAAGTATGCAAAGAAGTGTTTCAAATTTTTAGTTTGGATATTATTATTTATTGTAAAATTTTGCCGCTCTCGAAAAGCTCTACCTCCACATCTTTGTTATGTCACGTTACTAATTAAAACTTAAAATGCACACGTACACAAAGAGCACACAAACGGCAGACACTTGGCATCAGCCTAAATAAACGATAAACAAACATATGGACGCGGCAACAAACAAAGTTAATAGATGCAGAAGGTACAATTGGCTTAAAACTATGCTTTACTGGTAACCACAAGTAGAATAAAGGGAAAAAAAACCGACTATGAAATGAACGTAGGTCAATAGTATAATAAAAAAAAGAGAACTTCAGCAGAGAGATTGGGGAAACCAAAAATTATGGAATATAAAAACTACGAACCCGTGAAAGTAGTTTTTAGAAAGACAATGGCGATAACATACCCACTTTGAAAAAAAATGTCTACTTAAATTTTTTTTTGTTAGTAATGCGTCTGATGGAATTTTCGGTAGCGTTTTAAAGGTAAAGTTGGTTAGATAAATTGATTATAGAACACAGAACTCTTATCTTACGTCTTACAATTAATCTCAAGAACAAAAACTCCACAAATTATCTATTTTAAAACGTTGCAAATTTAACTTACAACTTTGATTTAAATACCAAATAGCAAACCATATGATATTTAGATAAAATTTTTCTTTTCAAAAAATTCAAAGCCTTTGTAAAATGTACACCGAAAAAACAAAAGCGACCGTGAAGACTGTATTTCTAAAAGTCACGTGATTAATTGAAACATTTAACTTTCAAATTTTTAACTTAAACTGAACCATAGGACCACATAATTTTAGAATAACAGTAGATAAACGTTCAACTACCAACATGTGGCACTGGTTTTGCACGAGCCCTAACAAAAAACAGATCCTGAACAATCTCATCAAGTCTTAACTGGCACGCAACATTCACATTGTTTCCAATTTTCTTTAGTAATTTGAGTAAGAATGTTAATTTAAAATAAAATAAATAAAATCTTTTAAAATTAAATTTATAAATCAACAAAATAAGCATCTAAAATTCTTTAAATACTTAAAATTCTTATCAGTGTAATATTTTCTTTATTATATACATAAATAAAAATGCATATGCGTTAAATCTTGTTGGTACTGTTAGATTTACATTAGAAATACAAAGTTGTCGAAAGTTCCTTACCGTTGATAACCATTCTTATTACAAAAGCACACAAAACTATTGTTAATTTATTATTACTAGGTAGATTTTAATTGCTTTTAGCGTGATGGTGGCAACATTATAAAACATGTGTAAGTACTTCTTAATGCTTTAAGAAACGTAAACGTTTTCATAGATGGATATCAAAAAATCGTGTGCTTGTATAAGCTCATGCACATGCATATAAACATAAAGTAATCTAACAGTTTTTTTTTGTGAAAATTTTTGTTTACAACATTAAAAAGTAGTTACGTAATAACAGTTTTTTTTTGTTTTTTTCTATATTTAGCGAATCGGGACAGGCAAGAATATAACATAGTGCTTGCCTTGAAAGAACTAAAAATAATACTAATGGTCATAGATTTAAAACCGAGATAAATAATAAAAATAGAAAAACGTTTAAAGTTTATTTTAGTAATTTAAATTTGAGGCTAAAAAGTAATATAAAATAATTTATGTTTATAATACAAATCTAAGCGTTTATCATATCTGTATTGATAATGTTACTTTTTATTATAAGAATCTCAATTAGAGTAAGTATAGCACCAATTCGTTATAAAATTTTTAATAACTGACCTATTATAAGCAGAGTGAGTTTTTCGTTAGAATTTTTTTATTCAGATCTTGAGTTTTTATACAAAATACCTGTGGAGTAAACATACAATCAGTGGCGTACTGACACCTGGACGGGCGTGTGTTCTAGTCTTTGGTGCGGCCCTCCGAAATTATAACTGTGATTGTTATCTCCGATATTTAATATACAAAAATTGTAATCAAATAAAAGTATTAGAACCACCGCGGCAACTTTAATAACTTGGTCTTTTGCACGATAAGAATATATCTGTGTATTTTTTTTAAATAAAAATGTTCAAACAGTAACGTATGCCACCGAAGCCTTTGTAGTCCCGGGTCCGTGTTCTATGGAACTCACGCAACCGTGCTCAATACACCACTGCATACAATTTACAAAATAGCAATAACTAAGTAGGTTAATTTCCGTATAACAAAAATATAAGAAAATTTCACAGATATCGCAAATCTTGCAATTATCGATAACTAGTATTCTAGGTACATATTAAACGAAAATATGGTCGTATGATAATTCAGCAATTGTTTGTATGTAACATTTGTCCATGCTATGCCTGAGAATTGTTTCCTATAACCTCTTCATCGCTGGAAGATGATGAATCAGCAACACCAATGACTTATAGAAAATTTTTTGTCATAACAAATTATGAGCAAGACCGTTCATTATCAAAAATTGCTGCGCGCTGATGAAACATAGCTTCCAGTGACATATCTAAAGAGAAACCCGATCGCGTTATCTTAAATCCACGCACTCGAACAAACATCATGGCATGTAAATAGACCGGCGTTACTAATTTTTTCTATTTTTGTAGTTTAATTTGTTTGCCCTTTATCTCTCCAAGAAGAACGGAAATTGTGCTCGGCATTTAATTAGTATTGAAAACTCTAAATCCAAACAGTCCCGGCTGTTGTTTCCCAATTATAGCTTTAGTAGTATGTATTAGTTTAGTGCAAAATGATTGCAAACAAATTTTTCTAGAAAAGCACAAAAATGGGTATTTGGGCTGTGTTGCTAACGCTTAGCTTTTCTTTACGGTAAGAAATACAAAGCAAGCAACAACGTCTCGAAACATCAAACTGTATTTGACACAAAATACTTTCAAGAGAAAAAATCACCTTCGCAAAGCTCAAATAATAATATTGCGCTCACAAGCATGTTATGCAAGGAAAAGTCGTAAAATTGTGATGTCCACTGACTCATTTTGTGCTGGGTTAGATACGTCTGAAAGCATTCGGATAAATGTAAAATTTGCGCATTTTTTAAAAAACAACAAAACTATATAATTACTGGATTTTACCCGAGTTTTATGGCGGTTTACAGTTCTACAGTTTCTAAGATTATGACACAATTTGAGCTACGTTGCCTCATCCTTTCAGATGTAAAAGTTGCAAAGTGAAGATTTCATCTTTGGAAATGTGCATCCACAGTTTCAAAATTGAATTTTTTTCAACAGTTTGTCGCGTTCGCGATTCCTTGTTATATTTAAAGAAAATTTACAGCAGGTTGGACTCGCAATAAAAACATTTCGCAACGCGAAATAATCGACATGCCTTTTTATTAAATTCTCTATTTTTTACCGATTCTACAATTTTTTCTCCTATTAATATTAAACAAATGCGCTACTGACTATAAAAAAACATTCAAGAAATAAACTTTACTTTAACATGAATCTTTTCTCCAGTCTTAACAGATTTATAACGCTAATAATCTTTACAATTGTTTGACTGTTGATACAATTTCGACGTTCAAAATTTACTCAAATTTTATTTTACCTACTTTCGTCCTATATTGATAACTTTACAGTGAAATCGTTTATGATTTAAATTAGCAATTACTGATAGTTTTTATTATAAAACTTTATAAATCAGGTTTATTAAATTATTTCGTTTACGCATTTTAAAATTTGAACATAAATTATCGGTTTAGCAAAACATGTGTGTTCGGTCGAGTTGCTTTTGGTGACCACCGCGGCTTTTTTTGTGGCTTAGAGTAACTTTTTCGATGTCGTAATATTACACGAAACCGCCACAATTTTTGTATTGAAATGATTTGCTTAATAATTTAAAATAACCAATAAATTATTACTCTAAAACGGTCCAAGTTAGAAGAAAGTTACACATAAACGTTTTTATAAAGGACAAAATTTACTATAAAAAAGTTGAGGGAAGGGTACAATTACGTTCAATAATTTACAAGATACAAGTGTGCAAAGTTGCACGAAAATTACATTAAAAATCTGTAACTCTTAAACTATTAGATATAATTATACACTCCCGCGGACTTTTTCGTAGTAAATTTTGTGCTCAATAAATTGTTAATGTGCAATTTTCATCTATATGGCACCATTTTTGCAGCGTACAAGACGGAAGCTTGCGCAGATCTAATTCTGCAATTACTATAATAATATTTCATCACTGCTGAGTGAAATTAAGATTTATTAAATTTTTAAAACATAAAACGAATCATAAGGAATATGTTGTTTAATAATAACAAACACTGCATCCGAAAAATACAAAAAATGAAGTAAAATTGGGCACCACCGCAAGTTCCAGATTTGTTTCATGTGAGCGCTTCATCGTTTCGTTACACGAGTTTTCAAATCAAGCTCCCTATAAGTGTTTTCAACACTAAAAGTTGGTTGTAATTACTTTTGTTGTAACGAATACCTTGTAAAAAATTCCATACTCTTTCTCATAATTTTGATTCGTTTGCATTACTGAGGTTTGTAGTAAAGAGAGAGTACTTTATATATTTCTAGACTATAATTAGATTAATTGATTGATAAATTTGATCCGGATATCCGATGATTCGGACTCAAATCTAACAACTTAAATTGCCGATTTAAAAACGTTTTAACAGCGCAAAAACAAGGCGCGACAAGTTTGTTCCCGCATCTGCTGTGCGCGAAAGTGTTTCATTCATTTGTTAAATAGCGATCAACTAAGTTTCTTGTTCGCGTTCGTCAAGTATAATAATAAAAAAAATCATTTTGAGTAAAAAATTTAAAATGTCCAAGCGTAAAGAGTAATGTTGTCACTTAAAAAAAAGGTAGACATTATTCAGTATTTAAAAAATGGTGAATCTGGCAGTAAGTTGGCGCAAACTTATGAAGTAGAAACTGATATATCAGATATTTAAAATCATTCTAAATCCATAATGAAATTTACATGCACGCTTGAGAACGAAGATGGAAGGAACGTAGGCATAAAAAAAATTAAAATAAACTTTTAGAAGATGCAGTTTTCGCTTGGTTATTACAAAAAATAACAGGCGACCAGCCCATATCTGGACTTTTATTGTGTAAAAAGCATAGTAATTTTATCAAAAGCTTGGTGGTGATTTATTTTTTAAGGTTGTGGATGATTAAGAAAGTTCAAATCTAGACATGGAATTTGAAAATTAGAGATTCAAGGAGAAAAACTGTCTGCTAACGTCACTTCAGCCAATTCTTTTGTAGACAATGCAGACGAAACAAAATACATTTATTTCTGAGGTAAATAAACTTCAAAAAGATATTAGAAAGGAAGGCATCATGTTGCTGTTGCTAGATAATGTCTCATCGTACCCTTCAGTTAAAACCTTAGGTCAAAAAAACAGGATGTTACATGTACCGTTAACTTTTTTCCCATCAATGTAACATCGATATTGCAACCTATAGACCAAAGTGTCATCGAAACTTTGAAGCATTTGTATAGAACGTGTGTCGTTTTTTGGCAGCGGATGATAATGACACTAAGACGATGTTAACGTTTTTTAAGCAAATTAACCTAAATGACGACTGTTATATGCTGGTAGAAGCGTAGAATTCTGTGCAAACGCAAAAATAAAATAAGCTTGAAATAAATTAATAAAATTAACTTTGTTGCATTTTTTAAACAAGTCACACAAGGATTGTTTCCAAGAGATAGCAGAAACAAATTAAATTTTTAGCATTGGTGAAGGGTGTGATAAAGACAATATCAAAAAGCGGCTGAACTGCGATAGTAACGACCCAGGTTTCTAAAACTTAGCTGATTAAGAAATCATTAATAAGTTAAATAGCACCGAGAGAAAAAAGAAAGAAAAAGAAGAAGAAACCGGAGATTTATTTCATATACCATCTCATCCAGAAACTTGACGTTGCATATAGTTGTTACAGCTAAAATGGATCAAAATATTTTACGAGAATTTTCTTGTAACTTAAAGTCATGCAACTAACTCAGTTTAATCGGCAAGCGGGTAGCAAGTCTCGTGTGCTAACCTACACTAAATTAAAAAAGCTGCAGAACAAGTAAATATCACCCAATACAGACTTTGTTTAAATTTGTCAATCACTGAAAGAAACAAATTGGCAAAACACAAATTTTAACAACAACTTATTTATTTCTATCAAGAAAAAATATGCCTTAAAACAAATAAAAAAATATAGACCAATAAGTTAAATAACAAGATTAGATTCGTCAATTGATATCACAGTTATAATACAAATGGAAGCATTATCACTAGCTATAAACAATTACTAACAAACATTTCAAGTGATTGACTTTAATCAATGTTAACTATGATTCAAACAATTATTTCTTCTACTCGGTAGTCGTAAAACGAGTCGATAATCGACAGTTATGATACTGAGTTGCAAAATAAGGTAAAAGCACAAAAACCTACCCAACCAAAAAATTCTTCGTGACTAGTGGTAACGTTCGTTACTTTCTTTTTATTTGATTTACGAACAAAACATTTTTATGCCCAATTTAACATTCACTGAGTTCAAATGATTAGACGGATGTCACGCAATGTACTCATACGACAATACATAAAGTTAAAAATGAGTCAAAGTTTGCGACTGAAAGTAAAGTTGAATCAGTGTGATCTACGTTAGGACTACATACAATATCTATTTTCCTTAAGATTGACGGTTAACTAATAATCTTGATACAATTAAGTAAAAAAAATAACATTATACGATAATAATAAATAATACGCATAAAACGGACATGATTAATTAACAAATGTACCATAATCACAAAATCCGCTATACTAATAAAATGTGCACTAACACTAACTAACTCGTTATATGTCTAAGTAATTGATATTATACGATTCTGAGACGTCAAACGAAGGTGTAAGTCACATCTCGTCACTACAAAATTGTTTAAAAAACTAATTTACACAGGCTACCTTGCTACTACAACCGTGTATCGAGATTAAGTAACAATCCCTCGGAAACCGCTAAAAAAGTAAAATATAACGTGACGACACAATTTTGATTACCTTCATAACTGCAACGTTAAACAATCAACCAAATCACTTATTTGTACCATACTTGAATAAGCCTTTTCCCGCACATTCATTAACAGATTAATCGAAATAACTAATGAAGAACAGAATAACAGAAAAAAAACTACTTACATTAGCGGACTAGCTCTGTGATACGACGTTCAACAGCAATTTCCAAACGGTAAAGGAAGAGTAAAAATGATCGTTTAACAGCGATATACAGTTTATCCCCACAAAAAAAATCAGTAGCGGCGTGTAAACCAGTGTAGCCGTTAATTTTTATTTAGGAGACATATTTTAAAAAAACACAAAATAACGAAACTAAATTACATTGTATTTCCTAGCATACATCTTTGATACTTTAATTTTCTTATAACATATTTTATTGTCCACACTACGTGTGTGAATCCCAGTACATAATAAAAGTTGATTCAACCTTATTTAATTATAATCTTATAAAACCATCTATTCGCACAGTGTCATTACCTTGTTAAACATTTTATGATAAACATTTAGTACTTAGGTTATAATAAATAACACAAGATAAATACTACAAAGACACACAACTGTTACAAGTGCAAATCACTGGTTTATGCATTAAAAAACTAAATAATTAGAAGTTATTATAAGCAAACGCAGTTAATCACCGTTCAATTAATCTCTGTAATAGTTTCTTATAATATATTTGTTCTGTTAAGAATTTTTTTATTGCAGCATTTGTTATTTTAAACGAATTTTGCAGTACAAATTGTTGTAGCATTTTAGATCCATTGAAGAAACTAACTCTTGCATTTTTTAAACGTAAATGTTTGTTATAAAAAAATTAAAATAATTTTTATTGCAAACCACTGGTATAAAACAACCAATTCTTTAACAGCAATTTTTAAGTTACTTTTTTAGTTTCTTAAGCTTAATCTCTAAAAATAGCACCAATTAATTATAAATTATTTTTAAACAATTACAAATTTATTTTCGTTGCTTTATCAATCACGCCCAGATGTTATTCTGTTGCAACTTTTAAGAAAAGCGTTTACATACCAACATCGTATTTGTCAGAAAATCTTGACAACATTGTTAACGATTCAGGCTTAAGCATACATAAATTAGTCGTTGGCAATTTGGGTAATGACAACCATTTCTTACTCGTTATACTATATACTACTGTGAGATCAAGATTATTCTCAAACTACGTGGCCTTGTAGTATAGGTAACGTGGCTTGCGAATAATCTCGATCACCCGTTATTTCCGTATAACTATGTGTGTTAGTTCTCTTCAAATATTTTTTTGTTTGGCAAATATTAATGATTCTATTGTTTTGAAGTTAATTTTTTATTGGTATTAAACTTGTTATTTTTTTAAGTGTTTTGCGGCTATGATGTTTCAAAATATAAAAAATTTTAAGCTGCATTCTATATTAACACTTTTTACAAAATTTACACAACTTAACTTTGAAAAACCAGTAAAATTTGACGCTTTGACAATTATATTGCTATCTTAGTCAGAAATTAATTCTATTTTGATGGTATAATCTGAGCCAGATGTTACGAGATTTAGCTAGAATTGTTATTTGCTCAAATTTTATAGTATGTTCGATGTCTAAGAAATTCTCTGCAACAGCCGATCTGCTGTTGTGTTTCTTCGCGTCTGCTTTGTTTTTTCCTATCCGGGTTAGGTTGTTGATCCGCACGTGCAAAGGATGTGTGCAAACCTTTAGTTTTTTCAGTAGTGTGGTTGTTAAATTTTGGAAAGCTAGTAGCAGTTGCAACGGGGTCTTCTTTGCTTAGTAAATTTTTGTGGTGTATGTTAATTGCTTTATCTATGTCCAATTTTCTATACCCGTTTCTCTTTAAAAGATACGTTAGATGGCCTAACTCAATTTTTCTGATAGTCTTGGCTCTATGGACTAAATTTTTTAACACGGCCAATTCTTTTCTTGAGAGTTTGATGCAGTACAGTCTTTACATAAGATCTATGCTGCTAAATCTAAAATGTTGAGTTTTTGGTTACTAAGTTTTGAAATTTTTAAACATTTTTTTTCTACCACTTTTATAGAAACAAAAAAACATGTGGCTCCAGCTTGATGGTTGTTCGGCGCATTTTAGCTAAAACGTGCATCAGCATTTAGACCACCAATATCCACATTGTCTTATTGGAAGAGGAACTTTATTTTCATAGCCGGCGCAGATCACCCGATCTAACTTGTTTAGATTTTTATTGATGGGGTAGAGAAGAAAAACTAACAACCAGGGAAAATATGATAAAAAGAATACGAAATGCCATTAGAAGCTTGTCTAAAGCTGAAGTTGTAGCAGCGGTTTTTTCTACCGAAATTAGAATAATTAGAATGCATCAAGAATGATAGAATCAATTTTGAACATTCAAAAGCTGTTTGTGGTTAAACTTTGAATAATTCTTTACTTATTTGATTATATTGTTATTATATACTCAAAAATGGAGAACAGATGGAGATACCGTGATGCGGTTTTTACTAAAATTTTGTTAATATAATGACGGCTAAAAATCTGTTACAAAAATAATACCGCTCTATTAAACGTTTTTTTCAAAAATTACAATAACGAGTAATCGCTGCAGATAATTTATTTATTTTAAACTAATCGATTCCACAAAGAACTTCTATCGAAAGACCATAAAATGTTCTTTTAAACGAGATCAATAGATTAAAATGATAACGTAGCACTCAAGCTATCAAATTATGTTTTCAAAGGTATACCTTATCGCCCAACTTTCCGGGACACCGTAAACTTTATGTTTCTTAATAACAGTTACGCTCTGTATTCTTATCTGGACATTCAGTATTAACGCTATCGTCGGCCAGTCATACAAAAGTTAAGTAAAAACTAAGTCCGCTTATAGCGGTCATATACGCCCGCCACGGCAGTTCGCCGTCGGTTAGAAATGACTGACGTAGCAGTAAACCTGTTAAATATTCTGTAAACAGGAAATCGACTACTTTCAGTTTTGTTAAAATTATTACATCGACCGCAATCTCTTACAAACTACATCCAAATTTTGAAATGATTTGAAAATATTCGTCCCAGAGTCGGATAGGATAGGTATCCTTTTTTAATTACAAAAAAAATTCTACAATTTTTTTACTGTCTGAACTAATTTTTCTTCTTCAATACTTCGTCTACACACTATAACCGTAATTCTCAATCTGATTTTTATTCTTTCTTTTGACATTTATTTTTTTTTTTCAGTATTTTCTAACGTAAATACGTAAGGTATAAACGATGACGCTCATAGAGTTTATCAACGTTTATATTTATTTACCAAGGTTTATGTTTAGACGAATATCTGAAGAGATAGGTAGACAACATACAATTTCAATATTACAAAAATTTACAAAAAAATAATTTCGGTAAAAGAAAAATGTAAATGGTTTCTATAACTTTTCTCATAAAATTCGAAATGCGTTCCATAAATCTATGATGTTATTACCGCAATTTGATTTTGACTGTCGCTGTGTGGTTGATATTTGTTTTGTATCATTTAAAAAATTGCAAAGACAAAACATAAAACCAAAATTTATTAAAAAAGCAATTAAATTTTTTTTTATCGAAATAGCATTAATATAATAATTTAACAAAAAAACATTAATTCATTGATGGTTGCATGTAAAATGACAGAAATTTATGTAATGACATTGTTAAATGCAAATTTTCTGACAGAAGCAAATAAAATTATTTTTAATGTTTTTTACTTTAAATATAAAACTGCTATCAAAATTTGTAAATTAGTCATCTTGACATATTAAATAAAACAGTTTAAAGAAGTAAATTGTAATCAGTAAATCTTAAACTTTGATCAAATTTACAATATACGTATATCCAACAAACTGCAATAAAAACATTTTGAGTGAATTTGTTTTGTACTTATAGCCAGATATTTAATTTACTAAAATGTTCACATATTTATTGACTAATAATACTAACATTAAACAGATAAGTGATTATTTTTGCTTTTTATGATCTTCATTTTGGTAATAGTCGTAATATTCTTTTGTCTCCAAGCTGTTTTTACATCATTATGCTAGCCAGTGTCATCCGGTTTTTGATCAGAATTTAAACTTGGTTTTTATTGTGAATTTTACATATTTTTATTTATGAATTTATAGGTGATAATATTATAAGAACAAACAGTTATGCATTGTCACAAAGAAAGCTTTTAATGATAATTTAAGCTTGCTTTTGTATTTAGAAGTTTAAAAAGCATATTTAAGAACAATAAGCTTTACTATCGAATGTTTTATTTATTACTTACTTAAATTGTTATTATAGCAAATTCACATAGCTTCTAAACATTACAAAAATATTTAACAAGTTGCTTGTCTTCTAAATATTTCTAGTTTTTGAAAATAGTAGTTTTAAAACTATTTGCTATTTTATTTTTACTTTTAAAAGTTTTCAAAACTTCCTTTTTATTTTTTAAAAAAACACTACATGTTTTGACTATTCGTCATCACCATGCGTATACTACAAAATTAATATGTATAAAATCGAATCTTATTTTTAAAAGGAAACTTACAACATTAACATTGAAAAATCAAATTTCAAATAGCAAATATTAAACTTTCCAAACATAAAAATAATTATAAAAATCTGAAAAAATAAAAATTAAAAAACAAACTTTTATACTTTAAGCATTTATTGAAATTGATATGTACCGGGTTTCTCAACAAAACAAATACAAATTGTGATACTGTAACCATTATCAAAACTCATTTATTTATACTAAAAATATGTACACGTTTATAACTAACCGAACTAATTAAACCTACGGATATTTAACATAAACACTTACACTAATTTATATAGCACTATCACTCGAAAGATAATGTCCGCAGATAACTTTACATACTTGTTTACATTAAAATCACGTACAAGGTTATACTCCGTATATTTATCTCAAAACGCGTTAATCACTTATTTATTTAATCTTGAATAATATTCTTAACACTGCCAACTTCTAATTACTAAAATAAATGACCTATGATTCGTTTGTGCCCTTTTTATATATTTCCGGCCATCTTTCAAGAATTTTCTATATCTTTCGGTGAACGTTCTAAAAATGGATAAAAACTTCGTGAAGGTTCTCAAATTTGAGAATAATTTCTCGAACGATTCAATACTGAAATAAACTTTTTTAGTACTAGACCCACGGTTCTAATGTAAAGTAAATACACACACATCAAAATGGTTTAAAGAACAACACTAAAACTAAACGTTGTTGCAGCTATACTATGATTCACGAAGCATCAAACCAATCACGTTTTTATCATGCAGTATGCTCGTAAATTTAGACTTGTTTATAATTCGAACATAATGATAAAATGTAGTGTTGTAAATCAGTTTTCTTAAGATGTGGTTGAAAGTACTCGTCACCTCATAGTAAAGCAGAATTTTTCTGATTACACGCTTTTGTAGATCCGTTCCGTTGTGAATTTATTCCCTTGTTTAAAACACTGTGTCTTGATTTAGAACACGTCGGGGGATTGCGCTGGTCACGGCAATGCTTGATATTGTGCTCATGTAGAAAAATCTCTGTTTTTGTAACTTGTGGTCGAGCGTTGTCATTCATCAGTAAACCGAATCTGGATTCTTCTGTGAAAAACATGTCAGTCCAGTCTTGTTTTTGCCAGCTGATGTGTTCCTCGGTCCGTTCTAATCTTTGTGTCCAATGGCCACATGAAAGCACGAAAACTTTAACAGGACGTCATGCAACTTATTTCTTACAGTTTGACTACTGACTACTACTTGATAAACATTTTAAAGCTTCGTTTTTAACTAGTTAGTCGTAAGATTCAGGTTACGAGCCATTGGATTTAAAGAAATCTATCCTGTACAGCATTCGTTTTTTGATGAGGCTAAGATGTCCTTCTTTTGCATCACCAGTTTTCTGATAACATCGTTACAAGCGCCTAATGGTATTTTTAAAAGAATTTACAGCAGCTGCTACATCTCAAATAGTCTTACCTTTCTGTATCATGCCCACAGCTGATAGCTGAATATAACGACTAAGATGCATTCTTTATCTTTATTGATTCTAAGATACTATAAAACTAAATTTGTTTCTTAATTCAATACACATAAACTGAGTAATCTAAACAGCAAAAACACCGTTTTGATACAAATGTCATCAACTGTACTTATCGGTTTTACAAAAACAAAAAATACATAGCCAAATTGACCTAGAAATTATCAAAATGAAGCTCTGTATGCTATAATCACAAAACATTTTGATTAACGTTTGCAAATATATGATGTATTTACGCTAAAATATCAAATAAAAATAATTTGAATATAGCAGTATATATTTTTAAATAGATTGAATTATTTTATTAAAAATGTTGCAGTTTGAGTTGGACAAGGCAAATTCAGGCACTGATCCAAAGTTATGCTTTACAGATTATCTTGCAAATTTAACTTTGGGTTCAGCAACATGTAAAATTGAATCCAATATGTAGATTATAAAGATTAACAACATGCATATTTTTAATAATACAAAAACATAAAGAATCAGTAGCTGTTTAAGTATGTTGACGTTGCTGTAAATGTACATTTTCAAATAAATTTAATTCTAGCTTTGTGTGACCTGTAAAATTAATTTACTTTTCGATAATTTAACATAACGAAAAGGTTTTATTTTAGTTTTAATCTGGACATATTTAGGTAAATGTTCGCAGTATATATAACACCACACTATTTTTGACTTAACCTCGCTGTTTTAAATCGTTGAGTTTATTCTATTTGTATACCGAGTAACTGTGGCTAGTTCCACAATGGTTCTACAGTAATTACATGCCGAACCTAGGATAATTCTACGCTAACCCTACAATGTTTACCCTTTTGCCTATTTTGTGATTCGGTACGCGACATTTAAGCACCGGCGATTGGGCGACGGCGTTTGGGCGCCAGGCGTTTCGGCGCCGGGCGTTTGGGCTCCAGGGTTTTTGGCGCTAGAAAAAAGTTTAATCGAGTGAAAGTGAAATGGGATTCTTATGGTATTGGGCAACATTTTTTGACACGGATGAAAATCTGATGTATGTACTACGTTGGTTAACAAAAAATGTTAAAAATTTAATTCATTATACTGAGTAGATATTAAATAAATAATACAATAAAATAAATAACAATGAAAAAAGAATTTATTAACATGCACTATACAAAATAAACAAAACTAAACGTGTGACATGTTACACTTACAAAATCAAAAATTAAATTAGATGTATGTACTACGTTGGTTAACAAAAAATTCATGTAAATATAATGGCACTTTCACTCCATTAAAAAATTATGAGAAATGCTTCTGAGATAGTCAATAATTGTTCGGTTCTCAAAGTCTTGAACAATTGTGGTGATTCTGTTATCCGCAGCTTGGTATTTTGCCCTTTTACGAGGAGGTGCTTGGCCACCTACATATTTTTCATAAAATGCGTCGCGTCCTTTTAGGACGCTTCGCAGGCCGTCAATAAATCTCCACAACGACAGATGGTCCATACCTAATTGGCACTGCAAACTACGATGAGCAGCCTCTGCACTCTTTGGTACACGTTCCAAATATTTGGCGAAAATAACGTTCTCCTGCGTGTGTGGTTTCTATTTCGTCTTCCAACGTAGTTATCTTCGAACCAGTTTAAAATTGGTTGCAATTCGTTCGGTAATTGTGCAGAAAGCTCTTCAATTGCGCCATCAATGTGATCTAGAGGAGTAAAGGCGAATTCAACTATCGTCCGTGCAGAAAGAACAAATTCGGGATCGGCATTATATTGTACAGTCACCCCATGACTAACTATTTGTTTAATAAAATTTTGAACAAGATGAAACAAGCAGCCTAGTAATCGTGCCGTTGGAAATGCTTCAGCAACTGATCCAATTACGGCTATTTCGTAATCCAACGAAACAGTTTCAGGTTGAAATTGCGGCCACATTTCTTTTATAATTGAAAACAGCCGATCGTACGTTTGCCGTTGCTTGTTTGGCAATAACGCGTACAAAACTGGAAATACAAATTCACCCTAGTTTGCCAAAATAACGTAAATTTGGTAGAATAACGGAGGCGCCTGCCGAAATGTTCCATCCATAAAAATTTGTTTCATGTGCTGGCTGCACCGTGCATTATCTTCCCTCCCAAATATTAATATTTTAAATGAGTCCGGCTGCTCTGATCCGGTATCCTTCAATAAGAACATCTTGGATTGTCTAGGAGCACATTTGTATAGTCTGTACGCTTCCGGAATTACTAACGTTTCTAGATCTATTGGAGTTGGGGGTGCAGCAATGATACGGTTTCGCGTCCGCTGACACAGTCTTCTAATAGCATCCTTGTTGGACAACTGCCTTTGAACTGCAGGTCCAGTGCCCTCTAGGGAATGGTTAAGTATTTAAGCAGGAGTCTCCATGGTTTGTCGGCACGTCTTTCAATAACAACTTTTATTTTATAACACTTACGCATTCCGCATCACTACCATGATTGTGGTTACCCGAGGAGCACAAATATTCGTCCTCCACTGTTGTATGGACACTAGCTAGGCACTTGTCCGCTTTTCGCTCACATCTCAATTTTTTTTTGTTCCATCTTTGCTTACCTTGTCAAAGACGTACATGTAACCATTATCGGACACCTTTTTTCTTTCCCGTCTACTTTGAGTATCTTCCATAATTAAATGTAGACTTGAACACTATTACGCTCACGAAATTATGGCAACAAATATCTGTAGACAACTGAAAAGACTGATGTGGAAGAGTAAGTTTAAATACTAAAATTTTCTAATTACACTAATCTTCGTAATTGCTTTCTGAGCACAGGACAAGACAATAATTAAAATATTTTCCAGATTAAATTCACAGTAATTAAGAAAATACCGATATTGCAAAATTTACTTTAAATATCCAATAACATAAAGGGTAATGTAAAGTAGCGTTAAGGCGCCGAAACGCCCGGCGCTCAAACGTCGTCGCCCAATCGCCGGCGCCCAACCGCCAGCGCCCAAACGTCCTGCTTTGTTTGTGGTTTGAAGCACTACGTATTCACCTTCAACAAATAAGACAAACACGCTGTGCGAACACAGCGGAACATTTGTGACTTACAGAGTGTTTCCACTTTCACAGTGTTTTTGCAGTAGTTTTAAAACCGTGAGGGTGTATATAACCTCTATGCATATATTATAAAATTTATATAATTGTTCTTTCACTATATTCTTGTTTTGCAAAAACTAATATTTTAATTTCCGGATATAGAAAGTTACAAACTGTAAAGAAAAAGCGTATGAAAAACATCCAATCTTAAAAAACGATTTATACCAAGATAAATTACTTATTCTCGTTTTGATAAAATGTCACTTTGGTTTAAAGTTTTTAGATATATTGACTAAATAATATTGAATCTGTTTTTTGTTTGTTCTTAACATGTACATTGACATTATTTTTGTCTTTTCAAAAGCATCATCATCATCTCTCTATAATACATTGCTTTTGCGTGATTTGTCATTTGAACATATGGTTCAGATTTTGCAGAACCTATACCAAATAAATTGTTAGCATAGAAATGCAATTCTTGTTTTGCATTTTCTGTTTTATTTGCAGATACAACTTTAAGTTTTGTTATTAGCCAACAGACGGTTATAAATATAACAGCATGATTGCATAAAAACGTAATGCAGATAAAATCTTTTTTTTTAATAATTAAAAACAAAAAAGCAGACAGAAATGTGAAACAAAAGTGATATGTTTAACATAATGTATTACATTATCGTTATCCTATGTGCATCATCCTGTGTCACTTTGCTCAAGACATTGATGTAACAATAATAAGCATAATACTAAATATACATTATTTTTTAACTCAAGAAACAAGCAAATGCAAAATATAAGTCAACAAAGTAATTTGAAAATTTATTCAGCGAGAACCTAATCCACTCATTGATAAGTGGGGTTATATCTAAAATCTTCCGTGTAATTCTTGTCTGCATGAAGAATAGCGACATTTCGAGGATGAACGTAGATATCTTTTGAAGTGCCAAAGTGCTGAAAAATACCATTCTGCTGGACATCTTAATATAGGAGTGGTCAGCAAAATTTAAACAATCTAAACTAAAGCGGCAAGTACGGCTATACTTGAAAACAATTCACAACTCTTATTGGAGGTTGGACTTTCCAAAGTTCTTAAATCAATATGTCACGATATAATTTTAAGCGGACAGCACCAAATTCAATTTAATTTTTGATGTTATAAAATGCAACAATTTTGTATTCGAACGAATCTGATTTTTTATATAAAAAAAGCTTTATTTTGTTAAAGAATTACTTGTTTCTGAGTGAAAAATAATTTGTGGTTCTGTCAATTACTTCATAAAATAACTTTTGATAGTATTCTTTAGGTGTTGAAGATACCTGGGTTACATTTCCAGTATTAACTATGCATGGAATTTTCTGTTGGATTTGTAAAAAAATTTAAATTACAAACTTTTATTTTAAAGTTGACATTGACTGAAAAAATGGTTTTGAGTATCTTGAAAACGCTTTTTTATTATTTGAATTTTGGAATTGATTTGTTTTCATTTAATTTTTTCTTTTGGTATTCTTTGTTCAGATCTTCTATTTGTTTAAAAATAGAAATCAGAAGTTTCCAAGATAAATATAACTGAAAATTTTTTACTTTATGGATTTAACCTAAAGCTTCCACGGTAATAGTAGAAATGTTTGCTTAAAAAACGTCATAATCTTAATAATTTGATGCGCACACATTTTGCTGATCAATATTTTGACAGTAAGAAATCCGTATCGTCTTAAAATTCTTTAGCGAATTTCGTACAAAATTGATCAAACTCTTTTGATCTTGCTTTAAGTCTTGCACGCAAGATTCTTCCAGTCTTGCATTTTTACACCATACTATGATGGATATCAAATTAATCATTTTTTGTTGTTGTTAATTGCTAATAAATGTCCATGTTAAGCTGTAATAACAAGTTATACAAAAATTTTTTATTTGCTGTTTCTGCAAATTTATAATCTATGTTTGTTTATTTGCAAAAATAATATGAATAGTATCATAAAAGAATGTCTTACAACAGGGACCCATTCCTAAGTATGTAATGTTAAGTTGTAGATAAACTTTAACTGTAATTGTTAAATATAACATTCAATAAAATCTTAAGCTTTCGCGGTTATTTTCGTTATGACTGTAAGCGACTTTGGGCTTGGACCACGTTGTAGTTAAACATTCAAACTTTTTAGGCTTTGTTCTAGTCTCCTCTTGAGAACCAAAACTAAAAGTAGATCTTAGCCTTTGCCGTATTGTCGTTCGTGAACCTAAGCAAACTGACGTTTCGTAAGACATTGCAGCTTGCATCTAATTATAGCCAATATTTATATAGATTATTTTGAAACTGAAATTATGAAAAATGTTGAGTTAAAACCAAAAAGTTGGTTTAGATATGTTGATGTTGATAGCAGCAGTCTAAATGCGGATTCAAAGAGATCCAAAACGCATGGAAAAGAGCAATAAATCCAAAAGTCTAAGAAGAGTTATCACCTCCTACTAGCACCGCTTATTTACGATACTGTTTGGGTTTGACAGACAAAATAAACAGAGTACTAAAGAAACATAATATCAAAAAAAGAACAATAAAAAATTTGAAAATTACAACACTCTTGCAATTTGGTATTGGTCTTGCAACCTTAGTCTTGGTCTTGCTAATGACGTCACGATCTCGGTCTTAGTCTTGGTCTTGCAAATTTTGCAAGACCGAGATCGATTTTGGTTATTACTAAGACATACGGACATGTGTTCTAAACATTTGAAGTTCGTCAAGAATAGTTCAAGTTTTTTTTTGAATTTCATGTTGTTTTTCTGCAGAAAGAGATTCAACACTTAGTTTGTTCTTGTGCTCGAACAGTTTTGATATTAGATGTTAAAAATAGTTTGTGCCGTGTTGACTTTGGTAGAAGATACAAGTAACATTTTCATTTTTTTCAAGAAATGACTCGAACCACGCAAAAGATTTTTTCCCACTGTTTTGAAAGGTTTTACTATTTGAATGAGATTGTTGTACCTATATTTCAATATCATTAGAAAAAATTTGTGGTACTACTATTTTTTACATTAATTTGCTTTTTTCTTTGGTGGATTATTTTTTAAATTTATATTTGTTTAATTTTTCTTTTAAGTCGTATTTTCAATTAATAACTTTATTTTAACAGCAATATTTTTGATACTGAAGATTAAATTTACTTACTCGAACACCAGTAGTGTATTCACCGAAAGGGGAATAAATGGTATAGATTCCCCTCAAGACAGGAATATTTAAAGTTTAAACAAACTGTTTTTTGTTTGAACAAGTACCAAACAAGCGCTAATTATCGAATTAAAACTTTGCTAAACAAAAAATTTGTATACATTATATTATATAAAAACGAGATTCAGAATCAAAATGTTGAAATCAGATTGTATGTATGTATGTATGTAAGTCAAACTTAACAACACTTACAAAAAGTTTTATTTCAGACAAGTTTCAATAGTTTGATTTTTTTGTTGATTCATAGAGAACTTGCATTTTTTAAAAATTATTAAATATGTACAAGAAAAAACAAAACCTGGCAATAAGATATACTTTTGTCAAAACTTTTTGTCTTTTGCAAAAAAAGACGTATTCAAAAAGATTAACTGGATCGAAAAAAGAATAAATATTGAAACATTTTCGATCTTCGAGAACCTTCAAAAATATTTAGGAAATTAACAGGGTATTTTAGTCGAAGATAAAGCAAAAGTATAACAGATAAATTCAAGAAATCGACTTTAGTAACGTATAAATATAAATATACAGGCTGTATCAAATTTCGTGTTAAGTACAGTTATCTCGTTTATTATCAGAGATAGAGAGTTGGTTGAATAGACAAAAATGATCTTTAAGTTATGCCTAAATAAATTCAAAAAACAAAATTTACCCCTTCCATAAAGTTTCTGAAATATGGCGGAAAATAATAAAATTAGTGTTTTTGATTTTTAGCTGTAAAATTGTTATTTGGGGAGGTATTTAAAAACTGTAAAAATTTTCTTTACAGAACTTTTTCTGCTCTTTCAGATGATGGCAATAAATTTTTGTCATCGTTATTACTTTACTTTATACCGATACCAACTTTTGTTTTTTATATGGTAGCCATTTTAAAATTTTATGGCATAAGATAGAGAAAAATTCCTGATTTTAAAAATGTATAACATGTTCATAAAAAAAAGCAAAAATAAGTTTAACATTTAAAGAAAACCGTTCCTATTGAAAATTTATTAATTATTATTATAAGTGTTAATAATAGCAATATCCGTGAACAACAAATACATTTCTAAATTAATAAATAACCTAAATTTAACTACAATGAATGCTCAAATTGACGGCCTTGATTTTCTAGACGCACTACACATCTTCTCCAAACATGTTCTGAAGCACGTCTAGAGTGAACTCTCTGACAATTTCTACATGCACTAATAATTTGCTCTCTTAGCTGCTCAACAGTGTTCAAAGTGACAGAATACACTTGATCCTTAACGTAACCCCAAAAGTAAAAGTCTTTTGGCGTTAAATCCGAAGACCTCGCAGGCAAAGTATAGGTCCATTTGTTTCTAACCATCTGTCTGGAAATTTTTGGTTTAAATAATTTTGGAAAACTTGCGCATTGTGCGCAGGAGCACCGTCTTGTTGAAAATGAATTGATTCGAGTTGATTTAGGAGAATATTATCTAGGAAATTTTTAAACTAGGTTGTAAGGTTGTAAGAAAGTGAGATACATATCAGAATTTAAATGTCCTTCATATTTGATAGGTCTGATAATCATTTTATTAAATATTCCACAACAAACATTTAAACTAAACTAAACTTGGAGTGTAACTTCTATAATTCCTTCATTTTCTGTGGATCAACTTAATAAATTTTTGATCAAAACGGTTTTTTTTTATTTTAAACTTGTTTTTGATTTTTTTATGAACATGTTATACATTTTTGAAATCAGGATTTTTTTCTCTATTTCATGGCATAAAACTTTAAAATGGCTATTATATGAAAAACAAAAGGTGGTATCGATATAAAGTAAAGTAATAACGATAACAACAATTTATTGCCATCATCTGAAAGAACACAAAAAGTTCTTTCAAGAAAGTTTTTTCAGTTTTTAAATACCTCCACAAATAACCATTTTAAAGCTAAAAATCAAAAACACCAATTTTATTATTTTTTGCCATTTTTCGGAAACTTTATAGAGGGGGTTAATTTTGTTTATTGCATTTATTTAGCCATAACTCAAGGATCATTTTTGTCTATTTAACCAACTCTCTATCTCTGATAATCAACGAGATCCTTGTACTTAACACAAAAATTGATACAGCCTGTATAAGTGCATATTCAGTGGTTTTACGCGAGTGTCGTAGTCTCATCGTAAACAGTGTTTATCTACAGTTATAATAATATATAATTTATAATATTGGTTACGGTTGCTTTAGTTGCTGTGTTTTAGTTTTAGTAAAATAAGTTACGTTTACAAACGTTTAAATTAATTTAAATAAATTTAGTTTTAAATTTGGAACAATAGCAAAAGCTTGCTTTGGTTTTGCTTCAATTTCTAATCGATTCAAGAAATCGATTTTAGTAAATCTTAAGGAAGAACAATTAAATAAATATATAAATGGATATTCAGTGGTTTCACGCGCGTGCCGTAATTTTATCGCAAACAGTGTTTATTTAAACCTATACAATTATAGTAATATATAAATTACAGTAAGTAATTTATTTATTAAATTTGTGGGTTACGGTTGCTTTAGAGTATTGAGTTGTGATTTAATTTTAGGAAAATTAGTTACGTTTGTAATCGTTTAAAATAATTTAAATAAATTAAGTTTTTAGTTTGGTACAGTATCAATGAAGAATAATTAACCAACTAAAGATACACTGACAACACTATCCTAATAGCAAATAACATAGAAGACGTAAAAAAAGTGATAGAAAACCAAACAAAGAATCGAAAAAAGTAGGATTAAAAATATTCTTAAATAGACGTACGGGTAGAAGAAACATAATAAAGTTTAGACCACTTTTGTGAAAGGTTAAATCTACCCTTCTTTTATTGATTTAGTATTACTTTGATTACAATTAATCCCTGCGGTTAATTGCCCTCATGACGTCAAGCTAGGTACGTTATTGCCGGACGCAATTACTAAATCAAAACCAAATTACTAGATCAAAAACCACCAAAAGTATATTCTCTAAGACCAAGGAAATACCAAAATTACAATGGGAACTGATCACTGATAAATCATTCAAAAGTCCAAGGTCATATAGTTCTTCTCAATATTCGAAAACGTAATGAAACTTTGGAAAAGATTTTTAATTTATTTATTTTTTTTGTGATGGTGTAGAAACAAACCTTTTTTTTCAACGGTTTATTATTTCTTTTTTCTTCAATCATCTGGTAAGTAATAAGAACGAAAATTGTATAATTTACAAACCTATCGCTGGCTGTGTTGAAACTATGATCCTGTGATACAGAAGGAAGTAGTTTTAGTAAAATTGATTTACATTTATTTTTGTATTGTTTTATTTTAGACAATCTAAGTATTGTTAAAAACAACTTTACCATTTCATTTTGCATTTAAATTAATACGAAAACACAGGCAGAAAAAATAACTTTCTGAAGATTCAAAATAAGTTTTGTTTTGAAAATAAAATAAGATACTGAGTTCTACAAAAAACTTTTTAAGAAAATTCATCCAACAATATAAGAAAATGAACGTTTTCAGTTACTACTGGAGCTTTCTTAATTGCATTCGAATATCAAGGTATTTCGTAATTTTATCTTCTCTAAAATGCATTTATTTTAAAATCATAATAAATTGTAATAAAAATTTATCTTACAATAGCATCATTATTTTGGAAGTAGACTTAGTCATATAACAACACAGACACAAATCGTTTTGAAAATTTTAAAAGCATCAAGATTTTGATCTTTATTCCTTCGTAATAAACTAAAGATTTAACTACTGCGTATTACATAACGATTTTCACAAACAAGTTGTTGACAACCTTTATTTTTGATTCTCTTGTCGAGATATTATTTTATTTTAGTAGGTTTTAATTGAATGCATCAAGAATAAAACATCGTTTTAAATAATTAACGTATATTAATATGAAATAGAAGCCAAGATTCACTGGTTAATGCCCGTTTTGTTCTAAACAGATTATTAAAATAATCATATAAAAGCTTTGTCGTAGGTAATGAATTATGTAATTTAATTGTTTTTGCAAGTGATATTTAATGTTAAACAAGTAGATGATTATCGTTTGTTATGTATCTTTTCCGACTGATCGTGAAGGTTAATCTCCTTTTCCACCTACAAAATTTAATTGACTAATTTAATAGAGAATAGGTGTAAATAACCGTTACGACATTCGAAACTTCTATTGCCAAAAAATGCAAATATTAGCAAAACTACCAATAAATATCCAGCCAAGAATGAGTTTCTCTTTTGCTTCTATCTAAAATTATATCACAGTTTTTTTTATTAATTTATTGGAATTGTCAACGATTATACGCATTAATTAACAACAAAAATGTCAAACAGAAAAGAGTTTTAACTTCCAACTATAAATTGCGCAATAGTTGTCGGGTAGAATTTATTATTGCAGGAATAATAAAATGAAACAAAATTAGAAACGCGCTTTTGTAGTACATTCGTTTTCATAGTTATTTTATCTATTTTAATTTGCATAAATTATTGGTGCGATATCAATCGACGTGTTACACACTGTGACAATAACTCTATTATACACTTGCAACAATCAATAAACGTATCTTACAATATTAAAATATTTGTACTGTATAAATAAATCATTTTTTTTTACGATTTATCTGTCAATATCACGCACTAATTTTGCACTAATTTTTTTATAAAACAATTAGATTAGAAATTTATGTCAAGTGTAAGTATTTAATTGGGGAAAATATGCTGCGTGCATTTCGTATAAAACTTAACGAGTTATGGTAAATTTGAAGACATGTAATTATGTTCGTAAAAAATAAGTTTGCTAGGTGATAGCATCTTATGCTCATACTAATTTCATAAATGAAAACAAACGTTCAAAATTTCAGAATTACCTTAAGCAGTTAACTAATTGCCCGTACTATCTTAGTCAGTCATCTTTCTTTACACAAAAAAAATTTGACCAAACATACAAACTACCCATAATAAGCAGTGTCTGTCTCTTTATATTTACTCCTTATTTGCACATGATAAACTTGGCAAGAAAGTTGATAATTCCCACCATAACCCTTGTAGGGTAAAACAAGTGGAATGAACGAGGGACAAACACGCATCGTATAGCGCAGCTTGCAAGATAACGCGTTTTACTCATAATTAAGATGTTATCAGAATGTACTATCACGGAACCGTGTGTATCCAAATGGCTAAATTCAACGGATTCTCAATATGGTGTCCGTGCCAAGTTTTGTGTATAACAAACTTTGTTTCCAAATTAAACGGAATTAATAAGGCAACTTTGATACTAATTTATTAAATTTAAATGCAAATCGTTTAAAGAAAAAATACGCTGGTATTGCTACGCTTGATTTAGAACATAACGTATTAAAAGTCAGTAGCAATAACAGTACAAGGATTGTGGGGAGCTTTGGAGCGATTGGTCTTTCGCGGTGCAGCATCCATGCTGCGCTGGGAGGAGCTGGCTTCTTCATCTCAACACCTGCATAAACCATGGCACTACTCGCGTAGACCAGGTTTCTAAGTTCAATTTAACTAAAAAAAAAATAAATAAATTTATATAAACTACCAATGTCGGCCAGTGATTCGTAAATACTAATGAAGAAGTAGCCCTCAATTAAAGACTCATCGAAGTATGCAGGTGCACAAGGCATCTGCTTCCTTCCGGGCCGTTTATCTCGGCGATCGAAGATTATTATCTTCGTAGTAATTAGACCACAACCCTGTGTTAAAGTCGTTGTATTAAGTATTGCCTCGACATTAGTATTTCGTGTTGTCAAAATTTAAAATGTTATAAATTAAGAAACGTGTCAATTTGACTTTATTTTATGATTATGTCTAATATGTTTATGCTGAAATTAATTTTATGTAATTATTAGTGTTGCTTCTAACGAATTTTTAAATAATTGTAGTAGATATTGATGGTTAATAATGAGATACGTTATATTCTAACGGTTACACATTATGTTAAACAATTAAAACAATTTATTACATTCTTATCTGTTGATTAAGTTATTCTATGTTGAAGATTGTATTATTCATTATAAAGTTTTTTACACAAAATGGGATTTTCAATTATAATTGTAAATAATTCAAAGCTTTTCCCATATATTTCTTTTTTATTTATTAATTATTTGCGGCTACAAGTTTAACCTAACCGTCATCATCAGGCCTCTAAAATCATCAACTTAATAGTAACATCTAAACCTCAAAATACTTGATATACTTACAATTAATAAATAAATTTAAATTATACAGCTTATGTCAAAATGAAAATATAAATTAAACAAAATTTAAACAAGAAAGGTATGTAAAATAATATTATTAACAAAAAATTAAATAAAAATAATTTAAATAAAAACAAAAATTTTATTAAAAAAAAAAGAAAATTATTTTCAAATTAACAACTTCATTTAAACATGCATCTGGTTCCAAATTATTATGCTTAACAATTTCTGTTATCTTCAAAAAGATTAATTTTGGACTTTTATTGCAAATATGAAGAATTTTGTAGTTACTTTTATAATAAAAAAAAGGGTTATATTCTAAAGCAGATTTATTATATAATTTAACACCAACATTATTGTTCTTAATGTAAGAAAAATGTTTAGATATTTTGACCGGTTTGTTCAATATACAAAAAATTACAGCTACCACAATTTAATTTGTAAACACCAGATTTATTCAGAATATCAATATTATCTTTACTATTGACAAGTAAAAATTTTACTTTTTATAATAGATTCATTACTTTAAGTACTTTGAAAAAGATGAGAACTTGGTCTCAAACACAATAATAATAATAATGTTAATGCTAAGCTTTTAGATGAATTCAAAATTGATTTAGAATGCATTTTACATAAAACTTCAAACTTTATTGATTCTTTGAACCAAAAGTTAAAAAATATTATTTTGTTTCACGGAAAATTTAACAATAAAATATAAAATGCTGTTAAATTAAAACAAAAGAAAGATAATCTAATATTTACTAAAGCTGATAAAGGTAATACATTAGTTATAATGAACAAAACTGGTTATATTGACAAAGTTAATAACTTTCTTGACTGATGACTTCAAATTACTAATATAATTTTTTTTTATTCTCTACCAAAGTTTAAGATTTCATTAACAAGAACAAAGATATTTTGTCTGAATTTTTTAATACGAAACATTATGAATTACTGTTATGAACCCTTCTTTAGCTCTTTTATATAAGCTTCCAAAAATTCATAAACTAAACAATCCTATTAGACCTATTGTTTTATAACACTCTTATTTCAAAAAATTTCATCTTGGTTAAATCAAAAATACGTTCTTACCTTAACTTTCAATTTCCTTTTTCTATTTCTAATTCACAATCACTAGCTGATGAATTAGTTTAACTTTAGATAAAAATTGTTTTCTTATGTCTTTTGATAATGTTAATCTTTTTCCAAGAATTCCTTTTATATATAATGAACATCTATTTGAATCTACTTTCCTAATCATATTTGCAAATTTTTATCTAATTGTCTAAAACTATGTTTAAATCAATTTTTTTTAATTTTTAATAATCAAACAAATATTCAAAAACCAGGTCCGCTTATGGGTAACAATTTTTCACTTATCTGAAATTTTCCTTACTAACTTAGAAATTAAAAACCTTTTTTTGAATCATTTAATTAAAAACATTTTATTTGCTTATATTTAAAGGTAATAATTATGACTTAGACCTTTGTTTTAATATTCCAAATTCATTACATATCCTAACAATTCACTTTTGAAAAAAATATAATAACGTTCTTAATATTCTAGACTTATCTTTAAATAGAGTTAATAAATCTGTCAAAATTGGTATTCATCGTAAAAATACTACTACTGATCATGTCATTCTTTTTTCTTCTTTTCTTTAGTTTTAGATTTTATTTTAATCGTTTATACAAATTTCTTCTTAATAAATTTAATTTTAATAAAAAACTTAACATTATTTATAATTTATCAAATAATAATTTTTCTCTAGATATGATCAAAAAATTTCAAAATAAAATTTTTAGTTCCATTAATATTAAAAAACATCTCAACACTTACTCCACTTTCAGGTAACATTAAAAAGACATATTTTTCTCTTCCTTGCATTCGTTCATCTTCTTTTCAATTTCAAAATTTATTTAAAAATTATAGTATTGACATTTCCTTTTTATCTTAATTTAATTTAAAATCTTTACTCGTCAATGGTAAAGATAAAGTTGATATTTTAAATAAATCTCGTGCTTACAAATTAAATTGTAGTAGCTGTAATTCTTTTTATATTGGACAAACCGGCCGTAAAGTTTGTACAAGAATAGCAAGACATTTTTCTTACATTAAAAACAATAATGTTGGTGTTAATTTATATAATAAATCTTATTTCGCTAATCATATATTAGGATATAATCACTCTTTTGATTATAAAAGTAAACTACAAAATTCTTCATATTTGCAATAAAAATCTAAAAAATTAAATTTTTTGGAGATAAAAGAAATTGTTAAGCATAATGATTTAGAACCAGATGCATGTTGAAATGAAGTTTCTTAAATATCATTTTTGTTTTTATTTAAATTGTTTTTTTAAATTTAATTTTCTCGTTAATAATATTATTGTTTTATTTACCTTTCTTGTTTAAATTTTAGTTTAATGTATATTGTTAAAAACTGTATAACTTAAATTTATTTATTAATTGTAAGTATATTAACTATTACATATAAGGTTTAGATTTTACTATTAAGTTGTTAATTTTAGAGGCCTGATGATGACCGTTAGGTTGAAACTTGTAGCCGCAAATAATTAATAAATAAAAAAGAAACATATAGGAAAGGCATTGAATTATTTACAATTGTTATTCTATTTTATTTAATTTCTTTAATCAATTTTATCCAAAGCAGAAAAAATGAACCGAACAACCAAAATTCTATAAATAAAAAGAATTTCAATTGTTCAAATGTTTTTCAATTTCTGTTTTAGTGGTGCTTGTGAAAGTAGACAAAACGTTTTTAACCTAATTTACCACTTTAATTTAATATAATCTCATAGAATGTTCTTTTTCTGTATAGATTTTGACTGTAAAAAGCTGTTTTAAACTTTACGTCAAGAACTTCTTAAAAAATGATTTTTCAGTGAGCAATGTTTCTAATTGATAATATAAATTCCTGTGATGTTTGTTTTTTAAATAAATTTAGGTTTATTTTTTGACTAAAAGTCAATGCTTATTAAATTAAAATATTTTGCAAAATAATCGTTACGTTATTTCAAAGTTACGTTTTTTAATTAAAGTACTTAATCGTTTTAATTTTGTACGATCTGGTACTAGTAAAATAAGTCATAATATAATGCTAAAAATAGATTAAAAACAACTGAATTAGCTTAAAAGTAATTAAGATACATCTTCAACATACAATAGAACTGTAATTATATTAACGTCAATTATGATTGCGAGTAATTGCACTGTTTTCTGTAAGTGAATTACTATTTAAAAGCTTGTTTTTAATATTAAATGAACACAAAAATTAGAGACAAAAAGTCGAATTAATTCTCTCAATTTTTTTTTGAGGTTTGTGTTAAGTAAAAATTGAAATTTAAATGTAAAGGTACTGATTACGCCCGCGATATTTTTCTTAATATATTTTGATACATCTTATATTAGTTTTATGAGTTTTTTAAAGATGTAACTTCTAAGTTTTCGTATCGTGTCCTTCATTCTTTTATCAGCTATTTATAAGCTCTTCAAATATAAAAAATGTTTAAAAAAAACCTTATCAAAAAAAATATGTATTAAGTCAATTTGCTTTTATTTTTCACTTTGTTATAAAGTACTCATAATGCCTAGTATACGAATTGTGTAAACATATCCAGAACAACCGGGGCATAATAAGATCACGGTATGAATTCATTGCGCCCTTAAAAATTATAATATTTTTCTTCATATCTTTGCTTGGATTTAGATGATAACAAATTTTCGATTTATTTTTGCCCAATTTTTTTCATGTTTGAGTATAACTCTTATTCGTTATTATTGTAAAATTAATTCTGACAAATAAAAAAATTAACGTCAAATTATTTATTGTTATAGACTACTAAATATAATTGTCAATTTAGTAAAATAGAAACGAAAGTAATTGTTCATTTTTAGTTTTTATATTATATAAAAGTGTAACATATAATTTTGTATTAAACCTTGAAAACGCAATCACTTATTGCAAATCGTCTGTTATTAAAATATATTAGAATTTTGATAATTTTTTATGTGTTGCAAGTATTATTTTAAATGACTAATTGGAGGTTTGTGTATGACATAAAAAAATTGTTTTACATTTTTTTTTAAATAACATAATTTTTTTACCAACATCGTATAGATACAAAAATACAATAAGTACCATTACACTAAATCTGTAATTTGTGTGAAGCAATTTTGTCGTTTGACGTTTTGACGTTGGCACTGTAAGTACATTCAAGTATATTTTATAGATTCTATATTGTATTTGATTATGAATGAGAATGTCAAACTTTTTTTCAAATATTCTTTTTTAAAGTAATTTTGATAAATTATACCGTAACAAAAAAAAGCGCAACACAGTCGCAGCAAACTATATTTTTTCTTTACATTTTTGACGTTTACATTATCATGAACTATTCTAACTTTTAATTTTTTTAAATGTTTAATTGATATTAATTGATAATAATTAAATAATAACAAACGCAATTTTTATAGAATATAAAACATCGTTAATATAAAATAAAACAGTTTTCAATTAATTTAAAATCGCAGAGTCCCAGAAACATTTTACTTTTTCATCAATAAATAAAATAAATTAATTAAAAAAGAAGTTTTTTCGTGAGCATGTGTGGGTGACACCCACGCGTTTTTATTTACATTTCTGGCATTGATATTGACATATGCTATTCAAATCTTTAATTTTGTTCTATCTATCCACATCTCTATTATAAAACGTTGTTTCAAAAATTTTTAATATTTTCAGTTAATTTAATTGAGAAGTAAAATTTAATAATAAATAAGAATGGTATAAACTATTTTTATATAGAATATGAAACATTAATAATAATAAATAAAACAGTGTTCAGTTAAAATGGCAAAGTCCCAGGAACATTTAACTTTTGTATCAATAAATAAAAATAAAAGAAACAAATTAGCAAATAAACTTTATTTTTTTAGTGAGTTTATGTGGGCAAGACTCACTTGTTTACTTGTTTTATATAAAACATGCTTCTTAACTTTTTTACGTCAATTTGCTGCCTAATTTTGTTTTTATTTCTACTTCTTGTCTTTGGATTTTCTTTATCTTTTTTGTTTTGTACTCGACAATTTTTTGCTTTTTAAATGTAAATTTGTATTAATAACGTCGTTTTTGTTTTGTATAATTAGTGCTATGAGTGGTTTCATTTTTACTTTATCGGTTTTTTTTCTAGAACGCAGAGAAAATGTATTCAACATAATTATAAATTAAAATAAAATTTAAAATTAGTGTTAATGAACAATAACAATAAGAATTTCGTTCTATTCACGTTTAAATTCACTTTATGTGTGACCGAAATAATTTTGTTTTTCAGTTCTAATATTTTTATCTAGTAGTCCATGTCTATGCAAAGATTACTAATTTAAAAGCATGTAGTAAAAATTACCTATTAGGAATAAAATTTGCAAAATATAAGTTATTGATCATAAAAATTTTTTTAAAATAATTGTCGATAAGGTCTGGATGCAATATTTTTTAACAAAGTGATCTCAAAAGTGATATAGAACTTTTACGTCGACTTACTTCTTTAAATTTTATTATTGTATATGTTTATCACTAATCTTGTAATTACCTAAAATCTAAAATAGTATTGAAAATAAATTGTTTTTCCACACTCACTTTTAATTAAAAGTTTTGATCGTTATCAATAGCTACTGAATAAAATAATTTTAAAAAAATCTGTAAGATAAATACCTATTTTAGCACAATTTAAATGCAATATACTGTGTGTTCATAACGAAGGGAACAAATTAGTTTCAAATTTAAGCAATTATTTTGTTGAAAAACACTCGGACTCGTCGATTAGTATTTTTAGTTGCGGAATTTTTGACATAAAAAATTATATACAGGGTGTCTCATTGATTGTTTTTAATGAAACACCTTGTATATTATGTCATTATTTAATTGCACGATAATCTCTAATCTGTAAAATCAGCAATTTTCAAAATAGTGAGGTTTGAAATGTGAAATTGTAAAACACAAGTAATCAAATAAAATGTTTAAATTGAACAAATACACATTGAATTTTTTTTATAACCAACAAAAACAACTTGTTATGGCAAATTTTTGTTCAACAAAATACTCTACTGTGAATTAATCGAGTTTTATTTTATGACTACTAGACCATTATTTAGATATGGTATTTTGTTGCAATAAAAATCAAACTTTCACAAGCTTTTAGTTTGTCAGCCATTTTGAGAGTTTTACGTTTTATTTTAAAAATGCATTTATTTGAAAAAGAACGTATTAAAGTACTTATGGTGTGTATTCAACAAGAAGTGTGTAATTTATTAAATGCAATTCATCTTGATCGACATCCAATTATCTACTGTCAGCAAGATTGAACTGAAATTTGCTGAGCATAGAGATTTACATAAAAGAAGGCCAGCAAAAATATCAGAAAATTTTCAACAAGACGTAGACAGTAGAAACTGTAAATAATCTTTATGTATTAGTTAAGACAATCTCTAGGAATTGTAATTTGTCATCGGGATCTGTCTCATTAAGTAAATATTCTTATAAAGTTCAACTAATACAACAACTATTAGAAAACGATTTTGACTAAAGAACGCAGTTTTGTTAGCAGGGAATCCAGATTAATAATCAAAGCTTAAATTTCACCCGAAAGATATTCTGCTGAGGCTACTTTTGTTTTAAATGAACACGTCAACAGACAAACCTGCAGATAATGGGCAACTGAAAATTCTTGTTGGACACAAAATTGTCACACACAGCACTCTTGGACTTTAAAAATTTTTATATAGGAATTGCTACTCAGACTTTCTTTAGTTTGAACTTATTTCTGCTTTAGCTGTTGTGTTATCTCATCTAGAAGATTTAGATATTCCTTATAATGACATACGGTTCTAACATAATGGGACACCTTTTCATTTTGCAGTTGGACAATTTCTTAATTTAACTTTTCCAAATAAATGGATTAGACGCAGAGGTTCTATTGAGTAGTCACTAAAGTCACCGGATTTAACTTTATTAGATTTTTTCTAATGAGATTAATTGAAATCTGAAGTTTAATATGAATAGACCAAATAATCTTGATGATCTGAAACTGAGAATACGCCAGGAAATAAAAAGTAACAGAAAACGTTCAACGGGCGACAATTCTTTCGACTACAAAAATGTATTAAAATAAAGATTAAACAGTTATTATAAAGCAATTGCTGTTATTCCTTTTGTACCTTTTATTATTAAAGTTTATCAATTTTTTTCCGTCGATCATCTGTTAATAGCAATATTAACGTATAATAATGTATCAGAAATAGATCGTTAATAATCTCTATTAATGAACTATTTTGAACCAATGAATGAATTTCTATTAATGAACGATTTTGCATAGCAACCAATGAAATCGCTAGCAACCACTGATTTAACGATATTGCGCTACTACTAGATATAACAACGGGTTACGTATACTTTAATTTCCTTATAATTTCGCGCGATTTACTAACGTACGATCAACGAAAAAACTTTAAAATTAACTTGTTTGTTAATCGGCGATAAATAATCTCAACAATACTAACGCGTTCGCTCGCTACACTCACGGCGGTAAAATGTCTCAATTATTAATCGCTATAATTAACAACCTTGTTCGTTAAATGACTATTAACTATTACATTTCAAACGTCATTATTCGAAAAACCGCTGGTATGTCATACAAAAGAATTTACCGTAGAATTTAAAAATTGCATAATATACAAGGTGTTCCATTAAATAAAATAAATGATGACTGCATATGTTCTTCTTCAGACAATCGGTATATAATTTTTTTATGTCAAAAAATCCGCAAATAAAAATACTAATTGACGTATACGAAAGTTTTTCTGCAAAATAATTACCTGAATTTTAAACAAATTTGTTGGTGTCATCATGAACGCACAGTATAAATGTTAATATTAATTACATTTGTACAATGTAATTTAAAACAAAACTATGAATAAAAGTTATAAAAATTAGAAAAAAAAACAATAACGTGTCATTAAAATACCATCAGATGAGAAAACTTAAAATTTTATAATATTAAAAATAAGTAAACAAATAAACGTCAAATATATAAAATTGATTTAAGTTTAAATTATCTTGCGGTTTGTAAAATTTTTATTTGTTATCGTGTT
Organism: Aquatica leii; assembly: GCA_035610365.1. Classification (NCBI taxonomy): domain Eukaryota; kingdom Metazoa; phylum Arthropoda; class Insecta; order Coleoptera; family Lampyridae; genus Aquatica; species Aquatica leii. The sequence goes on along the minus strand of CM069436.1, from coordinate 78,079,095 downwards.
TTTCATTATGTAAAATTAAATTTTTTTCTTTAGTTACGTTATGTTTATTACGTAACAGGTAATGAGATGTTTAATATATTTGTTTGATTTTTGAACATCTTTATATTGTTGACATCAATTTATAAGAAACTGAGAAATTTTACTTCATTTTTCTATAATTTTGACAATTGAGTTTGTTGTTTCAAACTTAGTTTGTTTTGACATACAGATTTGTGCTATTTAAATGTTTCTAAAAAACTTAAAAAAATGTTTTTTTTAATAAATTTTAATTTTAAACATAATTTAAATTAAGTTTATGATGGATAAATAGGTAAATGACAATCAAGTAACAAAAAAATGTGATCGCTTATATACACATAGCGTAAAGATTTAACTTTGCTGTATATGTGTAGATACGGATCAATTACAATTGTAATTAAAGTACGTTTATTTAGGTTATAATTTTCTTCTTTCGATTTTTGTTAATTAATAAGAAAGTCTCCAGACTTAACCGTTAGCATATATTATGCAACGATTGCAAATTACTTTTACTTTTTAGTGTAATTACGTAAATAAGTCATAAAATTGTAAATAATAGAAAGCTTTAGGCTGGCTACTGATTAAAATATCAAAAATTATAATTAAATAATTACAAAAAACTAAACTTGTAAATCTAATGATTTTATATTAATTTAATTTATTTATGATTGCAATCTTAATTTTTTTACAAACATTTAGGAAAAGTAGATTTATTTACAACGATCTATCTTGGAAATTACATGTGTCGAAATAAAACAAAACAAAAGATTTAGCAAAAAATGTACGAAATAATACTTAATGACAGAAGTAAAATTTGTTTGTTTGTTTAGGTAAATAATAGCGCTACCTAAAAATTTTAGTTAAAAAAAAACATCAAAGTTATTTAATTTAAAATATTAAAATGTATTTGATAACTTTGTAAACTTATAAACATGTATCTGTCTCACGTTTCAAAAATTTTCTAATTAAGCAATTCATTAAGCTTCTTTGATTTGTTATTATGTTACGTCTCGCTTACAGACAACCTATAATACAAATTTCTCTTCGAAATTTATTTTATACAAAAATTTCGTATATAGGTTTCGAGATTTACATTTACTAATTAACTAGTAATTTAACTGTTATTTATTTTTTGACGCTTGAGCGTATTCTACAAAATTAGGAAATTCTAATCAAATACCTTTTTGGAGTAATTTTTAGTAAACATTTCTACAAAGATACCGACGAGTGCATCAAATACTTCAATAAATGTTTATAGGTAGTAGGTCGCGTTTGAAACGCAGGTGGACACTTAGTTCGCATAAAAAATTCTGCATATTTAACAAATTATCTTAATTTTTGCATTTAATAAAGATTCTTTAAACCAGTTTTTAATTGTCAATGGCAACTTTAAAAACCAAATATTTGGAGTAAAGTCATAAAAATAATTTTGACAAGTTCTATGTGCTGATCCCAGTTCAAATTAAAGCACGCAAACTAATTCAATAAACAGACAACGGAATTTTAATGTTAAACTTTTGGTACAACTAATTAAATAATACTAAAGACCGAAAATAGAAAAATATATTTTAAATAGTTACTGTGTCATGAATAACAAATTTTTATAATTAACATTTTGAGGACGAATTAAATGTTTTTTAATTCTGGCTGTTTTGCTTATGGGTTATGTAAGCAAAATCAACAAAGCACAAATTAATTAAAAATAAGATTTTTTTTTCAAAATTATGTAGTCTCAAATTATTGTTACTAAAAAATTTGGATAAAAAAGTAAACGTAATAAACCAAAACAACATTAGTTGTTTTTGTAAACTTTATAAAGGCAATTCAAAGCTTGCATTAACATTAAAATCTAACGTTACTGAAGAATAAAACAGGTTTATTATCTATTTATTCTAAATAGAGTAAACCCTACTACACATTTTTTTTTCATTGTTGTCATATTGTTTACGATTGCCTTGGGTTTATTTTGGCGCTTTTTTCTTATTGTTTTACAAACATAAATTTTGTGTTTGAGTAAATTCTTAAACAATGCAATTGATGTAAAAGAATATTAAAAAAAATGTTTTGCTTAGTTTTGATGATGCTTAGACATAAGCCTTAGGATTGTAACAGTAATGCTAATTGGCCAGTTTGAATTTAAATTCTGTAACTCTTCATTATTGGCTTGAGCGGCATGTTTTGGAAAAAGCCAATTCTGCTTTTAAATTTCAGTATAGACTCATCAATGCTTTAATTTTCGGTAGGTTTATAGCAATTCTTAATTGTTTTTGTGTAGGTAATATATAAAGTTGGTAGTAAGTACTAATTGTTAGATTGATTTTTAGTAAATGTTAAAATCATCAGAATAATACAACCAATGTCAAATATTTTTAAATTTGAAATTAGAAACCTATATTACAATTTTTATTAACAAATAATGTAAATTAAATAGTAGAATTCAGGTTTCCACTAGTTGCGTTTGTAATACAATTTTTCATTCTGGATAATTCTTGTCTTGTCGTTATCACACAAGCTGAGCTTTCCTCACACGTAGCAGTAGACATCTTCAGAGTCCGGAACAAACTGATTAATTGCGCCGTCAAGTCTCGCTTTTATAGGCCAGCCTCCGATCGATAAAACTGATTTTCTAATTTCCGGTAAAAAAAAAACTAGAATCTCGGTTGTTATTAAAAGGATTTTCAATTATTTCAATGGATTCCCTAATGTTTTGCTGATAGTAATTAGAAACATTCGGTAAACTAACGAAACATCAAAGGTGTCGTACGCGACGATGTTGAACAAGTCTAGATGGACAATTTTGTTTGGACAGTCAGTGTTTTACTAGCGACATAGAGGAGACCAAAGACACCATCCTACTATTAATTAGTTTATATAAGCAAAGTTCACTATACTATAATAAATTAAGAAAATATGACTTATAGATTTAAATAACTACTGAATTGAGTTTAATGATGGAAGAATGCAAAAAAAGTGACTAATTTACTTTCTTTTTTTTTGACGGGAGAGTTCTAAAGTAAAAAAAGTATGTTGTAATATCTTTGTTTATTTTTACAATATAACTTACATTATTTTTATAATTTAAAGTCAGATGGTATTTATGAAAGTAACTGCTTTGCATACAAGAGCATAGAGTTTCTTTTTGACAAAAACTGCCTCAGAAAACATTAGGTACGGTAAGTTGAAATAAATTATTATTTATTATTATTTATTTGTTATGAGTACCTATTAAATTACATTATTTGTTGTATTGTAAAAATTATAACCGTTGATTGTAGTATTTATTGGAAGATGCCCAAGTACGTGCTAATAAGTGTAAAACATGACTTTCTTCACCGAGCGCCTCTTTCTATAAATTATCTGCACCGACTAGTGTCGCGACAAACGGTCAGCACAATGCGTTACAAATATTTTATATATTTTTTTTAATTTTAAGCGAGGCTGACATAATATATCGAGTTTGATTTAAACTTATTCCAATTTTTAATCTAATCGTGTTACTGTTCACGTATTTTTTGCGAGTGGCAAATTTATTTCAAAAGTAACTTGATTTTCTATTTCTTGGTTTTTATTACTTTTTTAAATAAATTAAAACTTGATACTGATGTTTTTTCTATAGCAGTATCAACCTTTTTAGGTTGTGCACCTCGTTAGAGATATTTACTTCTATCATTATAAACCGAAATTGCTGATGATGAGCTTCTGTTATATTATTTCCATACCACTAACAAAATAGCTTTTTTAAAAAAATTAGGATTACTATTAAAGTAGTTAAATTTTTGAATAATGTTTCTAATGTATTTGTTTGATATGCTGACGAAGTAAATATGTAAATTAATGATATATTAATTTTATGTCTAATTTAACTACAAACTTTGATCACGCAGCGGGACGTATAAGCACAGATTACCACGTCAAAATATTTAAAATGTTGATCAATTCCCACTGTTTTCTTCTTATTTTAATTTGTTGAAAGTAAAGAAATTTATATTTAATGATATTTATTATGTATGACAATTTCCATTGGGATTATTATAAATCCGTTAGTTGAGGACTCAGGTTATTGAAGAAGCAAACGTGACGATAATTCTACTTAAACTATCACACATTAAAGTTGTGGTTGGTCAAGGTTTTAGATGACAACAAATCTCAAATATTACTGGTTTATGAAAATATCGTTTCTTAATTACTTTTCTGTTATGATTATTTTATTACTTACATGTAACTATTGTTGCGAATTTTATTATTAAAACTAATTTAGTTTAAACTACTAAAAATATGTTTTACTTATACTAGAAATATGTACACTTTTAAATTAACCGAACTAATTAAATCTAATAATATTTAATGAAAACACTTACACTAATTTATGTATAACCGTTGCATAACACTATCACTTACACTTCTATTTATCTAAACAGTTTATATTAAAGTCACGTACTCCGTATCTTTATCGTGCACGCGCTAACGACTTATTTATTTCAACTTGAATAATCTTCTTAACACTGCTGTATTCGCTTTACAGCATTAACTGACCTACGAATTGTTTCGTCGGTATATATACACATTTTGAAAATCATTCTCGAGTGTTCCATATCTTTCGATATTCGATATTCGATAAGCTGTTATCCATCTTCTAGAAGGCTCTTGAATTTGCATATAATTTCTCGAACGTTTCACTATTTTAGACGCAGTTTTTGTTTTTCAAAAAAATAATTCACAATAAAAGATTGATAAAGTTTTTATAAACACTCGATAAACGAAATCTTGGACTTTATAGTAATTCAAGTGCTGCAGTAATCTACAACAGTTAGTAAGTATGTTGACTAACAGATAGATTGATGCTAGTTTCTTAGCGGCAAGCGTAGTTTTTCGGCACAAAATATGTCGCAAGGTTGGCTATATTCTAGTACCATTACCATTTAAGTTAATTTTGAGTTTGAAAATATTCTGCCAATGCTTCTTGGAATTTTTAAGCAATTTTACATAACATGCGAGGTACATTTCTTAGCGGAAGCAGTGAAATCATTTTTTTATCATTTTTCTTACAGCTTCCTTCAATAAGGCAACCTTCTACTTTCTTATCAAATGTTCCGGGAAGTGTATACCTATACATTACAAGAATTAGAACTTCTGTCTAAAAAATTGTGCAAATGAGCTAATGTCATTACAAATAACTCGACTTTTATAATTAAAATACTTGCTTCCGCTATTTATGGGTAAACTTGATTATTTCAGGGCGCCAAACTATTTATGACAATATTTTACAAATTCGTTATAAATTCAGTTTTAACACAATTGAAAAAATAAATAGGGTGAGTGAAAATTAAATTACTACAGTTCTTTTTGTCTTTTTGCAACCATCATCTGGCGCACTTTTCATAAAAAGTAGAAAAAATTGCACTTTGGAAAAGCAACTAGAAAAAGATTTTAAAATTGTGTAAACCACTGTGGCATAAAATAAAAAAAAAACAAATTTATCTATTTGGAAAATTAGTAGCTAAAAAACTTGATTTATATACGAAACTTACGAAAATCAGTGTGGAGAAAGCTATAATGGATATTATATTTGAAGCATATTCTGGATTCTATGACCAATTTCACTCCAGCCCAGTCAATGTTATCGATCAAATTTTTAATATACATATATATCATTCTAATTTCGCTAAAATGTTTCTCTATAAATCCTTCGTCAGGAGAAGCTACATTTAAAGAGTTCGTATATAGATTGATATCACAAATAATTCACTCAAAATTCATTCAACGAATTATGTGACCTCAAATGCGTCAAATTTTCAAATGACTGTCACTTATAACATCGGAGGTGTGTCCTGAAGTAAATCCTCCATCACCCAAAAACTTTGACTTGACTTCAAATTACGTCTGGCAATTGGTGTAAGTAACTAATGTCCTCTATCGTACGTGATTCCAATTTATCAACTTGATGTACTTAGTAGACTCGACATGCACAATTTAAAAAAAAGTCAGAAACCTGGTGGTGATCCAAGTCGCATAAATAATACGATAAAGTCAAATCGCATCGCAAAAATATAAGCTAATTCTTACCCTAAGAAGACCATCCAAAATACCAAAAATACAGTAAACTCGATGCCCCTATCAATACATTATTAATGTATGAAGGCTAATAATTTAAATGAAGTTCTTACTGGAACAAGCTTAAGGTTACATGCATCGCCCTTCTTGCAGCTAAAACGGAAATATATGTTTTTTATTAATATGTCAAAAAGGAAACTGACAGCTGATACTCTAAATTTAGCAAAAAGTGGGCATTTTAGGACGAAACTTATACTGTACGAAAATCACAGTGCTCCAGAGACATCTATTTTGAAATTTAAAATTACTACTAAGAAAAAAATATAAATCGAATTGCAGTATAGAACTCGTCAATGGTTGCAACCCGAGGTTTGCAATGTTCTCCAACGAGCGTACGCGTGCGTGCTTGCGGAATAAAGCGTGCAACGGGGTTCGCGTCGCAGTACAGCCCTACAATTAACCCTTTATAGCACTCGAACTACAGTTTAGTTAAATTGGCAGTACTGGTATTTGACATATGAAATCTAATACGTTTTCAGTTAAATGTAAAATTCTTTTAGAATTTACGTGTTGGGCGCTCAAAGTAAATATTTATTTGTAAACGCGCGATTTAATAACAAATTACAGATTTTGGAAGGTAATCACTGTTTTTATTACTATGTACATTGTAAATTGTAGAAATAGAGGATGACAATATATTTTTAAAGCTTTACTAAGTTGCATTTTAAACCAAACAATTTATTTTAAAGAAAAATTAATTATATTTCTAAGTTATAATTCACCGTTGAAACATTCTGTGCATTAATTTTGATCCTCGGTAAGTTTTGTGCGACTACATAACTCTGTCTTATTTTTTCATTATTTACAGTAACCGTTATATTATCTAATGGCAGTTGCTAAGATACGGTAAAAATGCTGGCAATCGCTGCAAGTTTATGAGCTGCGTGTATTTTTTTGGTTGCAGAAGCATCTACATAACCTTCAGAAATTGCTGAAGATTTCCAAACACCATGATTTTTAGTGGTAATTAGATCACTTCCATTTTTTGATAGGTGTCACACACTTGACTTTCAAAAACAATGGCCAGTGAAAAGCTCAAGTTCCGGCAGTTTTAAAAAATTTGCAATTACTTTCGGTGCTTTACCAATTGTATTAATTTTAATTGGACTGTTAATATAATAATCATTTCAGTATGTTTGAAAGAATTGGGAATTAGTTACTTGCTTAGAGCGAAGACTGTGATGATTTTTTACTAAATAATGATGATCTGAAGATTTATACAAGTTTACTCAACTAGACTAACTTTACGAGATTAGGTATGAATTGTACAGAACTTAACTAAATTGATATGTAACTTTTGTAAATTAACATGCACGAGACCTATTACTCTGTACTGTTTATTTTTAACCCAAATATGTCTTGTCATCTGCTGCATTTATAAAACGATTAATATCGTCTAGTTCTAAAATTTTTGATTTTTTAGTTTCATATCCTGTCGATAATCTCTTCAAGAATGCTAACAGCTTAGAGAATTTTGATATATCTATGTTTTTAAATATATTTAAGGAGGTTTTTAACGTTGAATATTTTGACCATAATGAAGAAGGTTTTTTCAGTTTACTTTCTTTGTCAAAATAAGTAAGATAGAGAAATGCCCTTTCCATAATTTAGATTTAGGTAAAGAATAAATAACTTAATTCACAACTTAAAAGTGTATTTATAACAAAACTAAAGATATGTCCATTTTAAATATTCAAATGTTAAATTTGAAATGTTGCCAAGTTATTAAAGAAAATAACTTTCCTTAATCGATAAAATAAAAAAAAATATGTAACGTAAATTTGTTTTTAGATATAATTTCCAAAATAAATAAAATATTAAAAAGTACACGTTTCATAAGACATTTTGACGCACCCGACCATTTAGAAAACTTCCGTCGTCGTTTTCTAAACTTTGGTTTAGTGTGTTAAAATTGTCGCTTATGAAACTAGTCTTTTAATATAGTATTTTAAAACTAATATTGCACATGCATTAAAAAAATGAAATTTCAATATTCATAAAACTACCTTGCCAAAATTTTTTGTTTTCAGTTACTTTTTAAAAAATGCGAACACGGATTTTTCTTCAGCATCTATTCTTGATCAAGCAGTTGTTTTTTGCAGTTGTATGAAATATTTATTTATTAAACTCAGCAACACAATTATCTGTAATTTCCTAAAGATTGCAATTCTTCAATATTATGAATTTTATGACAGTAGAGTAAGAATTTAGTTTATAGTTAAATTTTATGTTTTCAGTGGTTTTGTTCTTGTTTTCGAGTTTTATTGATGTTGTGGAGGAAAGCATTTCTCATATAACCACTCTTACAGTTTAGTTTATTAGGTATTTCATGTTTACGTTAATTGCTAAAAAAATTACTGCACAGTAATTTACGTTTTATTATTTTTCAAATTTTATTAAACAACTTTTAAAAAATTGCAAGTTTTGCTTAGGTGTTTTCTAAAGTCGTTTTCACATTTGATTCTAAGGTATTTTTATCAAAGTATATAATGGTAGATCAAACCGACAATACTGTCACGCACTATAGTTTATAAACAAAAACTTTTATTGCTTTTGAAAAAACCCATTAATGAGGAAACGTATGTACTTTAATGGAAAGAAAAATTAATCGATATAATCACCACATATACAGTTACTATCGCATTTAATTACTTAATATATTTTTATGTACATTTTAAAGCTGAGATTTTGTACTAAATGCATACTTTTTAAATATTTTGTTTAAATAGTTACACACTAAATGATACTTATCTACTTACAGTAATGTTGTAAAATAGTAGGTGTAAAATAGTTGTATTACAAACACTTGCAAAAAATAGAAATAAGCATGTAAATTGCCGGTTTTGATAAAACATCTAACTGAAAGATTCAATCTATTGTAATATTTTTTTGGAATGCATTTAAAAACAATACCGTAAAATTGCGACGTTTGAAAAATTTCTGAAATAGTTGAAAAAAGGCAATTAATTAATTTGCTAACATGTCAATAAAGTGGCATGTACGCGACTTGTAATTATGTAGATATTCACACTAACAAACAGATAGCGTCTTTATAAGGCAGAGCAAACGCAAAATCGAGCATACAATTTTCAGACGTTTTCATATACATAAATAATATTGTTTTTGCTAAAAAGAATGTTCAATATTCCGTGTATTCGTCGGGGCCCGTGCAGGTAACGAGTGGGGGTGGGATTGTTCAGATCTGATATCAAACTCGCGGACAATTTATAACACTCATTGTTGGATTTATTGCAGCTTGCCCATTACCGGCCTCAAGCTAAGACAACCCTTTCCTCCACTTGTACTCACGTGTTCACTAACTTGGTTCGGCCCCGTAAACCAAAGAATACAACGAACGGCAAAAAGCAAAATCGTGAATGCTGATATGAAATTACGATAAGGGTCGGAATTTAAAATTTTGGATCGAATTTTTAAACAAATTTTATACGTTTAACAAATTTGTAATTCAAAATTTTATTGTTTCGATTATTGTTTTATTGAATGGAACCGCGAGACGATTCGAAACGCCAAATCGTTGATATGAAACACTCATCGAATATTGTTTTTTTTTTAAATTTTTTATCTTGAGTATACGTAGGTATGCAAACAGATAGATTTTACACATTCCATTCAACGCCTTAAGAATAGTTTAACGTAGGAATTATGATGTAAGTATGTAAACTTTACACATGAAAGGTCAAACAAGGTAATTTCTTTTTAAAAGTTTTGTTATAATTATTATTTAGTCGCTAGGCCCGCGCCTAGCAATTTTGGCGCCCTTGTGCAAATTTAAAATAACGCCCCAAATTTGTATTACGTTCATATGTGAGTACAGATACGGGTTAAGTTAGGTATTATTATCCACTATTGAAAAATAATTTTAAAAAGTATTTTCATAAATTTATTTTCATTTTTATATTTTACAAGTATGTACAAGCCATGAGCTATACAAGTATTTTTTCATTGAGGTACATAACATAATTATTAACTTATAGAAAACAGAAATATATAACAGTGTTACAACTCAAAATTTTTGTATTTTAGTTTCATATGTAATATATGATACAAAATCACAAGAAATAAAAAAAAATATTTAATACATTAAAAATACTTGTTTATATATCACAGAACGAAACTGATCGACAAATAAAAACAAAACAATATATTATTTTAATAATGCAACATGTCAGCTTTTCAAGAATCATATCTAGGTATTAGCATTGGTATTAGGTATTGTTATTAATATTTTAGCTAAATGAATTGAGCTTTCCGTGCTTTAATTTTTGCAAATTGTTTAATTAAATCTTTGGTGTCTAATTTTTTTAGCTGGTCCGTTTATATTTAAATGATAGCAAGATTACTTAGTCGGTTTTGTCCCATGGTCGACCTTAAATAATTTTTTATTATTTTGAGCTTGTAAAAAGATTGTTCTGCGGTTACAAAAGAAACCGGCATTGTTAATAAATTACGAAGTATTATGCTCGTATTAGAAAAACAATCCATTAAGTCGTTAATTGTTATATAATTTAAAGTTTCTTCTAGAGACGTTATAACTTTTTTATCAAAATTTTGTAAATATTGCAATTCTTTAACAAGTTCCACTGCAGTTATGTCTCATTCATTGCGAGTTTTGTAGTTTAATAAATTTTCAACTTTTTGACATAATTCTAATTGTTCGTTTTCAGAATAATTTTTAAATTTATCAATATTCCATAAAAACGCGAAATTATCAGAGTAAGAAGAGAGTAATTGAAATCTCTCATCCACTGATGTTATGATTACATCTAGAGCATTAAAAAAATAATCAACTTTAGAGTTTAAAGTTTTGTCGTGAATCAGTTCATCGTCACATTCATAACCAAAATGGTTTTTTTTATTTTTCGCGGTCTTAGACCTCTTTGTTTTTTGAATTTAAGTTTTATGTTTCCTTCTGTAGGGTATTTTAACTAAAACAGTTTAAGTTGCACACAAAAAAACATTTTATTACATAAAAATATAATTAACAATAAACACACAAAACATCGGCACTTTTACGTCCAAACGATAAGAGTATTGCCGACCGACTTCTTCCACAAACAAAAACGCGCTTGTACCACTTAACTGGCGCATGCTCATTTAGGACAAGATGGAGTAGCTGCAGCACTAAATTTAAAAATCACATAAATTTCCCTAAACTTCGCTTATTTCAAACAGAGCATCAAAAACCTTCTTAAGTGGATCCCTTAAAGGAGTTATTGCATCTATTCTACTAGACCATCGAATATCCGATAAGGGTTTTAAAGTTAAATTTGTTACATTAGATAAATTAGATTTCAGAATTGACCAGCGTTTAGTAGTGTTTAGTATAAGCTGAAAAAAAATACAAACAGAAACAAAGAAAACTTGCGGATTGAAATCAAATTTTTTTGTAGACCATTATGCCTACCACGCATATTTGCTCTATTATCGTAACTCTGACCCCACAAATCGTTGATATTTAAGCCTTCCTTCTCTAACGCCGACAAAAGAAATTTTGTCAAGCTTTCACCCGACACATCATCTATAGGACAAAATAATAAAAAATGTTTTTTTATACTAATTCCCGTGCTCTTTAAATTAACAAATCTTATACAAACTAAAATTTGTTCTTGGTGACTAGAGTCAGGAGTGCAGTCTAATAATATGGAATAATATTTTGTCTTTTTAGTTAGTTCTAAAATTTTGGATTTGTTATTTACATCGATAAAGTTGATTACTTTATTGTATTTTATCCCCAAGATAGTTTTTGTGATCTTTTATTTGAGAGCGTTTTGTATGTTCTGACATAATCGGGTCGAATTTGGAAATCATTTCTATGCATTTTAAAACGTTACCATTATTTTTCTCAAACAACTTATTGCTTCCACGAAAAGCTAAATTTTGCTGACCTAAAATCTAAATCACGTAGAAAACTCTTTCTATAACAACTTGTCAGTGTGTAGATTCTCTGTTTATTACATTTTGAATTTCAGAATCAATTATTTAATTTTTAGTAAAACGGTTAGAAAGAAACAGATTTCAAATTGCTGTCATTAAAAACTTTGCAACAGAAGCAGTAAAGTGAATGTTTTGTTTTGGAATATAACAACAAAAAACGCTCAATTTTTTCTTTGTTCGGTAAAATTCTAAAGGAGTAACTATTGGAATTTACGCCTCAGATAAATATCCGTTTTGTTTTGATAATGAGCAAGGCTACGTTTTATTAATTCTTGAATATTATTAGGACATAATTTCTTTGGCCATAGTGCAGCATCTTTTGAAAGTTGACTCATATTTTCAGTTCTGGTAATTTTTGAAGGTATTGATTTCTCATTATCAGCGGTCACAAGGTAAGCTGTTCATATGGTTTACGGACTTTTCGTCTCCGGGACAACCGTCTCCGGCCCTTTGGTTCCCGGACTTTGCGTCTCCCGGCCGTTTGGTGCCCAGGACCTTTCGTGCTCAGCCATTTTCGTTTGCAGAATTTTTTATCTCTGGACTTTTCGTGTCCGAGGGCATCATCTTCAAATGACGAAACAAAAAATTTATTAGTAGTATTAGAAATGAAATGGATTTTTAATTATGTTTAGTACATTATCATACACGCCAATACTGATCATAGATAAAGCTGTAATGACTAATCCTTTTAATTAAGCACTGTTCAATTTTTAAAGAACTATTATGTGATTTGTCGCAAACTGCAACTTTTCAATTTGTATAACAGGAAATGTAGGATAAAAATTAGTGCAATATTCATGTTCTTAGTTAATTGTGAGTGGACAAATTCTTACTTATTTGTTTCAAGTAAGTTGTCTATTTTGGGAAAGCAATAGGTACTGCATGAAGTCCCTTCTATTGTTAGCCATCCGGTTTATTAGCGGCCTTCAAAAAGGCTTAAATAGCCATCAATGTACAAAAATGTATCTTTTCTAAAATAACGTTTGTACAGTGCACTCAATTTAAGTTTAATAAAGTACATAAACACCGTTCAACAATTTAAATCCATTATGTCGTTTCTCCAGTGTGCTTTTGGTTTGGTCACTTTAATATTGATCATGGCGGACAATAATTTAAAATCTATTAGAAATAAAATGAAATTTGTACATAATAGTTATGTGTATACGCGCTGTAAGTAAAGCAAGGGTTGGGAAAGAACGATTTGGGTTTGTGAAAAACGTGGGCAGCGTAAAGGTCAAATTTGGACAAATAATCTATCAAACGAAGTTGTTAAAATATCAATGGAGCACAATCATGGTGCACAAACTGCTCGTCTTGATGCTTTACGTGTGAAGCAGTTTCTAATGAAAGAGCGTCCGCTACCCAAGAAACGCCGCAACAAATTATGTGGCAAGCTGTGGAAGGAATACACGCTAACGTGACTGCCATACTTCCATCAAAAGAAACGATAAAACGAAATATTAGGAAAAGAAGAAATAAAGATGGCGCACCTCCAATTCCCAAAAATGTCGGTAATGTAGTGCTACCACAGGTGGGTAATACAAATAATTCATATAAATTGATGTAATCCATCTAACTTGACAAATTTTTTTAAGAGATACTTTGAGATTCTGTTAAATGGCGAACAATCACAATTCCTGTACTACGATTCCAATCAAGATTTACCACACGGACGGACGCTTATATTTACTACAGCAAAAAACATACAGCTGCTGACTTTTTGTTCATCATGGTTTGCAGATGTAACGTTTTGCACGTGCCCAAATTTATTTTCGCAGCTGTACACAATTCATGTGAAATACCATGATACTATGGTACCCTGTTTGTATGATCTGTTGCCAAATAAAACGGCAGCAACGTATACAAAAATGATACAAAAAATAAAAAACATTTGCGCCTTAAACAATAATTCTAGATTTTGAGCACGCAGTTATTCGAGCATTTCAACAAGAACTCGGCGAGGTGCGTGTTTCGGGTTGTTTTTGAAATGCCACTTCTTTATCGGCGTTGGAAAAAAATTTACCGTCACATTTTTTCGCTTACGCGTCACATTTTTTTTTTGGTTACGCGTCACATTTTTTCTGAAAAGCAATAGCGACGTGATAAATAATATATCAATAATAAAGTGATCAACAAAATCAAAGGCTTCATTTTATTTCTAATTCCAGTGGATTTTTAACAAAAGTAAGTAATTATATCTATTTTTCTAATACTTGGGTGGAATTAATTGACATAGAGTATAAATTCTGAAATATGTTATTAATTTAAATTTAAAATATTTAAGGTTAACCTCAGTTTCTGATTGAACGATGACATTTAAAATTTAATATATTTAAGGTTAACCTCAGTTTCTGATTGAACGATGACATTTTAAATTTAATATATTTAAGGTTAACCGCAGTTTCTGTTTGAACGATGACAATAATAGTAATAATTCTATTTCAATTAATGAAATGCTGTAATAATCTTAGTAGCAAAAGTTAAAGTGAAATAATTGTATTATTTGTATTCATGTCTATTATAATAAAATCCTTTTGTTTAAAATTTATCTAATTTTAAATTTAAAATATTTAAGGTTAACCTCAGTTTCTTATTGTAACTATCGGTCAATGTATATGATTTCATTAAAATAGTATTTATTAATTAATAAGACTGCTAATTTAATAAACATCAATTAATTGATATACATGCAACTTTTCAGAAATTGGCTAAATAAAGTTAAATTAGATAAAGTTTAAACAAAAGGATTTTATTATCATAGACATGAATACAAATAATACAATTATTTCGCTTTAACTTTTTGCTACTAAGATTATTACAGAATTTCATTAATTGTAATAGAATTATTACTATCATTGTCATCGTTATTATATATTTTTGTAATTAATGGCTTATGGTAACTGAAATATGAAATTGAATCTACAAAAATTAGTTAATTGATTTCAAAAATTTGTATTCATGTCTATGATAATAAAATCCTTTTGTTTAAAATTTATCTAATTTAACTTTATTTAATCAATTTCTGAAAAGTTGCATGTAGATCATTTTGCGAAAAATAAGGCCATAAAGAAGTTTCACTTCTTACATGTGTACACTAGTACACGCCCTAATTTTTTTTATTTAAGGCAAAGCATATGGCGAAAAATCCAGTTAGAAGGTCTGCAAGTTTTATACTAACAATCTCATCTTTTTTAAATTTCTGTACGTATGATAGCGGCAATTGTAACGATACGAATCCAGAAATGGAATTTTTAGGAAATTGACAGTAGTTTGAAAATTGCGCGTGGACTTTCACCCTATCGTAGGTCCTCACCAAATCCGGAACGATGCGCACGGTGATCCCCGCTACAAAGGCAGCCAAGCAAAACCAAGGGGGTGTATAAAGGCGGCCACGCGAGCTTAGAAAGACTGACTTAGCCTTCTCTTCCGAGATCCGTTTCCAGAAACTCCTCTCCGAGAAACCTTTGCTAAACCGAACCTGATTGTTACTTTTGTGTTTTGTCGACAACCGCTATTACCTGGACTACTCGAACGACCTGTTGATTGATTAACTCCGACTACGCTGCGATTCACCTGGACTTGGTTCATTTCGTTCATCACTCATTCATTAAAATCATCGTCACCGCCACGAACATCATTCAGAGTAAGTGTAAAATTTGTAAAGTCGTGTATCTGTTTGTTCCTGTTGGAGGTGTTAATATTCCGGAGGTTAGGTATACTCCTGGCCCGAGCATTAGCACTAATTAATCCAATTTCCTAGTGGTTACATAAAGGCCCTTGTTTAAAGTTTTTGATCTTTTTGTGGTTGAGTAAGCCCGGCTCAAAGATTTAACAATTCAAAGAAAAGAACCATGGTCAAGAACTTTATGTAACTGGAGGAGCTATAAACAAACAGCTACCGTAAAACTTTAATTAGTAACGCGCCGTGGAATCATATTCACCTGATTATTAATTGTGCATTGAATTTACCTGTCAAGCTTTTCCTAGTTCACCGGATTTATTCAGTTTCATTTAAAATCGAATTTAACGTTATTGACCTTGAATTTTTATTCAATCAGAGGTTTTAATTTCATTTCGTGATCCACTCCCGATCCACTCAATCAAAAGTTGTTCACAGTAGCACCGTCCACCGGCCTGTAAAATTTCATAATTATCGGAGCCGTAATTACTTACTGTTCATGCAATTTTGAATTAAGAAACAAGAGGTCAAAGTCCGCCGTCGATTCATAAAAATTTATTCATCGCTTACCTGTATGTTTCCTTAACTGCCTTTAATCCCCGTTCTCCCCTAGTTGAAATAAAATCACCACACCTCACACTTAGCCTGGCATTAATTAAAAACCAACAATTTAATAAAGTAATAAAATACGCCATATTAATAATCTGTTGTAGGACTGATAACCGAGTTAACGCAACCGCCGATAGATGGTAGCCTTTCCGGACCAGAATAAAAGGTACATACAGGGTCAACCAACCAGAAAAGAAGTTTTTTTTGTTTTATTATTGCGTAATCGTGTGTTAATTATTTGAATTATTTTATTTTATCCGTTCTTATTATATATTATTACAATTTATTTTTGTATTTGTTTGTAATAACAAGTATATGCATTGTAAGTCAACAATTATTTACTACAATCTCCACTTAGCTACCCGAAGCACCTGACAGATAAAGCACCACCCATCCGGAGGGTTGGTACACAATGACCTTCATCCCACCATTGAAAGTCATCGATGTTTTTGACGAGCTGTTGGAACATGAAGATTTTTCCCAAGATGCAATGGTAATAGCAATATATTTCAAAGATAATTATATTGGCAGAAGGGGCCGTCGACGAAGACAAGATCCTATTTTCCCGATCAATTTATGGAACGTTTATGAACGAACACTTGATGGGGAGGCCCGAAGAAATAATGCCGTAGAAGGATGGCATCGTGGTTTTTTTATCTAGTTGTGGAACCTCTTTTCCAAATATTTATAAGTTCATAGATTTATTAAAACGACAAGTGTCACTTACAAACTATGATATCGTTCAGTTGCAAGCGGGTAATAGAATAAATAGAAAAAATAAGAATTACCTTCAACTCAATCAAAGATTGATAGCAATTGTTGGTGATAATGATAATAGAAATCATATTGATTATTTGCGTGGCATTTCTTATAACTTCGAGTTTTAATTTCAATTTACCTTCCTTTTTTCTCATTTACTTATAGAACATCTAAGTATGTAAGTTTTAATGGTAATTATAATTTTAAGCGCTTTGTAATAAACACTGTCTTATATTGATTGTATAATAGAAGTTATTAAAAAATGTGGAAATACGTTTATTTGGTTTTATTCAATAGTTCTCTAGAACGAAAATTTCTAAAATTAATTGGCACAATGAAGTTCGCCATACATATCTACTAATAAATTTGTTGTTTCGTCATCTGAAGATGATGACCTCGGACACGAAAAGTCCGGAGACAAAAAGTCCTGCAAACAAAAATGACTGAGCACGAAAGGTCCTGGGCACCAAACGGCCGGTGGACGCAAAGTCCGGGAACCAAAGGGCCGGAGACCGTTGTTCCGGGGACGAAAAGTCTGCACACCGTTCATATTCGTTTTGTTAGAATTCTTTGGTAATTTATTTCTTAATTTGATAGCCGTCCCACCACGTTTTTGGCTGTGTGTTTCGATGCATTATCAATCAGGAGTTAATATCGACAAATATCCTCACGGGACGAGTATAACTCCGTAACGTTTATGTTTAAAACTAAAAACGAAAACAAGAACTTTTCTTTGAGATTCCACTCATGCGGCAAACAACTGTGAAACCAACTTTCATTGAATGTGTACAACAGCATTCGATCATCGGGTTCTTATGTGTACTTTCTTTTAGTAGTAATTAACAATTTTGTTGCTTGCTTTTGTGAGTCATTGTCTTGACACGATTTGCTATTCAAATTTATTCCAGGCTGACTCAACGAGGAAAACGTTTTCTTTGCACAAGTAGGTACTGGATTGTAGGTAAGTTTATTTAATTAATTTGTCGCTGTCAGAAAAGGCACTCAAGAAATTTTGCTTACTTTAACTTACGTAATTACAATCATTGTTTCAATACCATCGAGGTAGTTTCACTAATTATTTTGTGTGTATCGCATGAGGTGTACAAACAATATTTGTTATGTGATTTTCTTCGCTATCGACATCGTGTAAACTTATGTACTGTGTGTTGCCGATACTTACAGAATTTTTGGATTGAGAATTAGAGAGAGTCGTTGTTAATAATCTACGTTGCTAAATTAAAGTTGTTATACCTATTTTATCTTTTTTTTAAAGTAACATATCTTTCTTTTTGTTGGTTATACGAACATTAGGGTAACAAATATTACGAACCTAAAATTCGTTACAAGCTTGACCCTTCTGTCTTGATCAAGATAGAAGCTTCACTTATAAAAGATCTGGCGCCATTTAACTCTTATTTATTTGAACCTTCCCTATCTCCGACTGTGTGAATTGGCCGTGTAAGGTTCGTAAAACCTATAAGCTTGTAACAGCTTTACAATTTATTAAACAATATTTATGTATTTATTTTGTACAAACAAGAGTAACTCTACAAAGAAAAATACACTCAACTAAATAAAAAACGGGACACTTTGGTTTGCTCAAATGAAATAGTTAGCGGTGTAAACGAGGCTTGTTAGTGAATGCGATCGGCAATTATGTGCGGCCGTTTGCGATGCTATTCAAGAAATTCAATTAGACAAATAATAAACATTAACAATACCAAAAGATCAAATTGTTTATTCGCAAAAAATGTTATTAATAGGATGTTACATGAGTGTAATATAAAATGTGTTAAAAAATAACTTTGATAAAGTTTATAATGCACTGTTTCAATATGGAACCTTTATTTACACACAAAAATATTTTGCATAAAAATAAAATGCAATTTACTGTTTCAAATTATTCAAAAATAAGAACATATTGATTTTTTAGTTTTTGCGGATAAACAATTTGCCTTCTTGTATTGTCAATGTTTATTATTTGTCTTATTTGAATTTCTTCTGTAGCGTCGCGAACGGCTATGAATGATTGCCGATCGCATTTGCTAACAGGCCTAGTTTACACCAAAACCATCGAACTAACGAAAGTATCCCATGTTTTGTTTAGTTAAGTGTACACTACCGTCCTTATTATTGCAAAAATATGTTTCATCGTTATCGTCATTATGCTCTTTTTTATTATCGTTTTCATGGCAAGCTTAATTGTTTAAAATGTTGTTACGTTAATTTTTCAAAATTTTGAAAGCTATTAAAAAATAGTTTTTTTTTGCTATTTTTGATTCACCTGAAACATAATTATATAGGTACATACACAAATCATGTTTTGTTCCAATGTTTGTAACAAAAACAAAAAACATTTAATAGAATGTCATATACTAATACACTAAAAATAATTATATTAATCTTAGATTACACATCAAAGCAAAATACTCATGTAATATCATGTAATATGCCATTAGTTATAATCAAATTGTCTAATTGGATTTGCGTACGCTTTAATTGAGATGTTTACTTGTTAATTTCTCACGTTTTGTATGTCAATCACGTCATACAAAAAAAAATTGTATAACATTAATAAGAATAGTGAGAAATGTTAATGCTTGTGTCCTACAAATATGTAGAATTATTAACAATTACTTACATGGTATTGTAATTAGTTTAATACGTTTTACTGACAAATACGTAATAATATTTGCAGCGAAGACAAAATTTAACCTTACAATGCTATTTTGGAGTCGGTTGCAACTTTGGCAACACGAGCCTAGTTGCTTTGTTGATCAAAAAGAATTTATTGTAGTAAATACAAGATTACATTAAATTTGTAAAAGCTACGTACTATCTTTTCTATAAATATTTTGCCCTATGACACTTGCAGTACAATTACAAATTCCCAGAAAACTTACTTCTTACGTAGTGCGATATAATTGTAAAAAATTTACGTCAACGGAATGCAATTAGAATGTTCTATTCTGCAATATGGTGCTTAATAATTTCAACAATAAATGTGAGCGACTAAAAAATTAGGTTTCTTTTTCTAGTGATGGAGCGTGATGCGGATTTTCTTTTATTTTGTGGACATCACAAAAATTTCGTTTCGTTTGCTGTCGTTAAATTAAACGTCCTGGGAATTGGACTCATCGTCCTGATCAAGTGATTGTGTGTAGCTGTATTATTGCACTACATGTTTTGGCTGATGCCGAGACGTGTAGGATATGTCGAATATCGTTTGCAGTGTATGCAGCGTTGGTGTTAGTTGCTTTTGGCTTCGAATATTTACAATAAATGTTTTTGGTTCACGTTGACGACAGAGTACAAGTCTCTGTAAGCTTGAATAATGCTTTTTTTATAGCGTGTCGTGCAACAAACACTTATGTAGTTGTAGCCATGTCTTTAAATATAAACGTTCACTGTTGCAAATAGTTAGTTTCTGCTACTAGGCGTAGATCGTAAAAATATTGTCGTAATTGTTTAACAAAACCAGCAAAATCGGAGTTTAACTTAGTTTTTCTTCAAGTAAGAAATTTACCAGAAAGACAAATAGCTTCACCATAAACCAGTTTAGCTGCGGAAAACTCAAGATCGTCGCGCCAAGCGGCACGAATCCTAGTAAAATTGATTGAGTCTATTGTTGCTTTTTGTGAGATCGAATCGCTGCCTTCAATCGTCAGTAGAAACATTCCACCATGTTATTTGTTTGCGGATCGTAAACTGTTATTTGTAGGTGTTTAGTACTCATCAGTTGACCAAGTTGAATAACAAAGATTCGAATTGTGAACTGTAGTCTGTAAAAAGTGCGAGCGACGATGTTTTTGATGACGGAAACTTCGGGTCATCGTGAGAGTCTATCGATGCATGTAAAGCAGTTTAAAAGTGTCGCATGTTTAAGTTGCAGTAAACTTTCGGTACGTAGATGCGTGTGCAGATTTTCGTCATGCATTTGTGTTTCCGAGAGTTTGGCAAAATTGATTTGAAGCGTTTTGATGTTGTTGATACGAGACATTGCGTATGTGATTGGCTTATAGTGATGGCCAAAATCGGTTTTGGTCTTGGTTTCGCAAGATTTGCAAGACCAAGATAACAACGCCATTAACAAGGCCAAGACCAACCTCAAAGTTGCAAGACCAAGATTGGATACAAGATTAGCTCTGCAAGATATCGGCAAAAACAAGACTATCTTGCAAGACTTATTGAGAGATAGACCAAGAATTATTTATCTTTTTTTATTTATCCCACATACAAAAAAACATTTGTTTTTCCAAAAAAAATATTATAATGATACGTGAATGTAAAAAGTTTTTTGAAAAAGGGTTGTTTCGACTTTAATAAAATGTTTTCTTGAGAAATAAAATTATAATTAATAAGTAACCACTATAATCATTTAAATAAAATATTTACTTAAACCAAATAAAACTATTTAAAATTTGGATAAAATGTAATTTAATTGAAATAAATTATGTCAAGGAAGCATTTTATGATTAGGGTGTACAATAAATCAAATTTAGTTTTCCAGAAGAAGGAAGTTTACAGTAAATTTGTATTTAAACAAAACGATATTCTAAATTTTAAATAATTTATATTTTTTTATGACATATGAATAGAAACTATATAGGTAGATACCAATAAAATATTAATTCTCATCGATTCTTAAAGTGTTGAAAGAAGCTGTTACGAATTTTAGCAACATTAGCTTATTTGAATTAATTTAATATTTTTTTGAGTTCTTCGATTATAAACTCTTCACATTTCTATGATATAATAAAAGTATAACAGCTTGTGGGAAAGTCCCAAATTCTTCGTTTTAAATTTGTACCAAAAAGCACGTTTTACTTAGTTTACAATAAAAGCACCTACAAATGATTTTAAACCTGTAATACTCATGCAAATCCCTCAAACATGCCGAGACGTTGTTCTTTTATTAAAACAACTGAATTCTCAAAACTTAAAAGTACATCTATTATAAAATACGAACGCATTGCAAAAGCTTATTATTTAATATTTGTGGGAAAAAAACTGTCGGTCCTTATATTTTATGTATCTTCTTATTGTTAAAAATTTTGAAAAATTATTTAAATTTAGTCATTCAATAAAAAATGTAGGTATACACAATTTTAAGGTCCTTCAAAATTAAGAATTGAAATTAATTAACATTTACTTATGCATTTATGTATTTGTATTTTGATAGTTTATTGAGTATCAAATAAATTAAATATTGTTAGATCGTTGACATGTAAAATTAAAAATAAAGTAACTTAATATTCTGTATCATTGTTCTTATTGCAGGTTTAGTAAGTTAATGAAAAGTAAAAAATTCTGTCTAATCCACATTTATTTTTAATAATAAAAATTATAAGCAATGCATGTTTCCACTTTTTTAATACTTAAGCCATTTACAGATGCAGTTGTACTTTTACTGTTTAAGTATCAAGTATCAAAAAAACCAAAACATGTTGTGTCTATTATAATTTATGTGGGTTAAAAAAAATTCTTTACTTTTTATTAAAGAACTTAATTTTTTGTTATTAATGAAATATCCATTAAAAATTTTTATTAACAACATTGACTTTCATTGTCAAGTTTCATTCATAGTACGACGTAAAAATGCAAGACTGCAAGAGTCTTGCGTGCAAAACCAAAGAACAAGACCAAAACTTGATATTCAAGACCAAGAGGCAGACCAAGATTAAAGATATCAATACAAGACCAAGAGTAAGACCAACTGGTGCAAGACCAAGATCTAGACCTATGTGGTTTTGTCTTGGTCATGCGTTGGTCCATTACTATTGGCTTGTGATCAGTAAAAATTAAAAATTGTTTTTGCTCGACCATGTGTCAAAAATAATTGATGGCGAGGTAGATGACTAATAGTTTGCAATTGTAGGTTATTTTGACAAGAAGGCTAAGGATTACCATTTACCGTAAATACGTTGTTAGAATGCGGTTCCGATGGCGTTATTGGATGAATCGCTGAAAGTGTAACTTGGACGAGATTCTCTTTACAGGCGTTGAATGTAGAGTCAGCTTGGTTGGACCATTTTTCATCGAGTTTTTGAGGTTTTTGTAAAGAAGATCATTGAGAGGCGTTTGAAGTGCTTAGGTATAAAACGTCAATTAAAATTAGTCATTCCCAAAAAGTAACGTAGTTGTTGAGTCTTCTTTGGTTCTAAAATGTTACAGATAGGGTTTACTTTTCTTGAGAGCGCTGTTGTACCTTCGGCAGAGACAATGTATTTAAAAAAATTAACTAAAAAAAATTCAAAATGACATTTTGCAAAATAGATGCAGTTTTCACACTGTTTAAGCGTTTAAAAAGAATCCGAAGTTGGCGCGTGTAATTTTTGTGCAAGTGTGATGCGATAAGAATGTTGTCTAAGTACGCGTAGCAGAAATCTAGTCTTCTTAAGGATTTGTTGAAAAGTCTAACTAGCGTTTCAAAACCTAAACGACATGTAAGGAATTTTAAAAAAGCCAAAAATCGTAAAAAATTAATTTTTGAAATGTCTTTATTGGCTACAGGATAGCAATCGGTTATCGTGCGAGCGTTTAGTGGACGGTAATCTTGGCAAGACCTCTAGTTGTTTCTGTATATTCACATAGTGTGTAGTGTAATAACGAAGTGCTCTCAGATCGTCTTGCAATGCCAATTTCAACCTTAGTCTAGAATTTTTTCTTGACAATTCGGAGTTTAT
Organism: Aquatica leii; assembly: GCA_035610365.1. Classification (NCBI taxonomy): domain Eukaryota; kingdom Metazoa; phylum Arthropoda; class Insecta; order Coleoptera; family Lampyridae; genus Aquatica; species Aquatica leii. Next base: position 78,055,278 of record CM069436.1, on the reverse strand, counting down.
TAAGCGCAAAGCGGTGGAGTTTGCAGGAAACTTAAGATCTAGAATAGTTCGTATATGATGCTTAAAGATATTTTCACGCCAGATAGTTGAGTTATTTTAAGAAATTGTTTGACGAGCTTGTGAAACGTAATTGTTCCTGAAATAGCGAGAACACTGGAATATTCTTGTTCTGGTGCTGTTCGAGTTCTGAATGTCTGCTAGAAATTGATAATGGCTGGTTTAGTAATTCGGGCGATAACAAAACGACAAGATAAGATATTACACTGTAAACTTGTTTTGCAACGACGTCCGCTAGTCATTTTGAAAGAGAAAACAAAAAGATCGGTTCCAGTGTTAATTAGAAAATGTGTTTTTGTAACTCGATTTGTTATAAATTAGCGCGACGGGGTGCACTGGTAGGTGTAACTGCTTTTGTCATTTCTCTTATAGTAGTTACAGTGTTGATGGCCTTTATTTGACTCTGAATCAAAAGTTCGGTGATACCAGCATGTCAAAAAATCGGTTCCATAAAATTTATCTCATCGGTTTCGTAAAAATCTGTGGTGGGAACTGGAGTCTTGGTAGTTTGGTAATAGTTTGTTAGTACGGCAGTAAAATTAATTAAATTCTTATGCTAACTTTTTTCTTGTTATCACTATTACTATTGCATGAGTGCACGTTATCTTGATAAAAAGTAGTTAAGCTGCGGCAATTGTGTCTCCTAATACGGCGACGTTGTTGAGATCTGAGTTGAACTGTTTAGCCAAAACTGCTTAAGTGGGCGCTAGTAAGAATAAGTGTACGTAGAAAGTCGTCTAGAATGTGGGCGCTGACTAAGCTTAAGAATGTCAAACAGATTAATAATAACAAACATTATTGCGTTTGATTTTAATGTAGATGACCTGCGGACGAGTACTGATGCATTTTATCAAGCTCGACACATGTGTGAAAGACTTTCAAAGTATTATTAAAAAGATGTTTTACTCTTAAAGTGTGGATTTCTAATGGTACAAATATATTTATTGACATAAACAAAAATGATAAACATCCAGGTGTTATTGAATTTTGTAAGCATGTTTACGCTAAAACGTTTGGTTTGAGCTCGTGCAATAAAGATAATAACTTAATATATACTATATCTAAGCCATCAAATGAATTGGCAACTAAGCGCACTATATTGTCAGATATTGCACAAATACTTTGGGACTTAAGTCCATGCACAGTTGTCGCTAAAATATTGCAACAAGAATCGTGGGAAGAAACATTCGACTAGGATGAGTCGGTATCGGCAGTTATGTATAAATAATAGAATTCCTTCAGGGAGCAACTCCTTCTATTGAATAATATGCGACTCTCTACAAAAGTGATTTGTTGGGATTTAACCAGGACTGAAATGCATGGGTTCTCAGATGCTTTTAATATTGCTTATGTAGCAGCAATTTATGTTTGATCTATAGATAAACATAATTAGGTTTTTGTTAATTTTTTCTGCTCTAAAACCAAGATCGCTTTGTGTTGCTTTAATGTTGTTAAAGCTTGCAAAACACGTTCGGAATCACTTCGGTCTCACTTTTAATTCCTGTACTTGACTATTGTTAAAATTGTAAATTATGAAACATATAGTAACGACTGCTTCCACCGCTCTTCTGCTTTACACTTTGCAAATCAGAGAGGTGATTTGCTTACAGTTAAAAACCATGAGGGCTGAAAATCATCAGCAGTTTGGAGGGAAATGTTGAATTTTTCTTACCGAAAAAAAGTAAATTGGTACAAATATTATCGAATCAGTATCAGCCGGTTGCTTCCACTTCTGCTGCTCTAAGTCAATCTGTACTACCATTTCAGATTGCTCAAAACTTGACGTCCAACTCTACTACAGAAAAAAAATTGGGGCTGATGAGAGAATAATTTTTAATGAAAATATTCTTACTGAGCAACAAGTACCACTTATTTCAATTTCTGAAAGTGATAGTGCTAGTGTCACAGTTAAAATCTACAAGGACTGCACTATAAACAATAACTAAATTATTGCAAGCTATTTATATATTTTCTGTTTGACTATTCCTTAAATTATGAATTTTAGGGGTTAAATTAATATCTACAGGTCTCGTCACTAAACGCAGAGAGTACCTTATGCGTAGAAGGCGCGTTTGAAATCGGATTATATAAGCGTGTATGTGAGTGTATGTAGTCAAGAACTAAAAAAAATGTTTTTGTTTACTTATATGTAGACAATATTTTTATTTTTATAATCATGCAAAATTTGAAAATTTAATATGTATGGTTGAGTATTAAAATAGAGAGAGATAAGAGTAACCGTGTATAAACTAAGCCGACAACAATATATAGAATATACCACACTAGGGTATTTCCTAACTTCAAAACCGTTTAAAATGCAAAAAAAAGTTTTGTACATTTTTTTTCAACAATGTACAAATAACACAAGTGAAAGAGAAACTAACTAATGATTTACTGTTTAAATATTACCAATAGTACTCCGCCTCAACCCGTTTTGATCGTTATTATTAGAATCACTTTGGAATCACTACAATAGTTTATAATAATAAGTTTTTTTCATAATTATTTTAAAACACAATGTTAACAGAATTAATTGGGTTGGTTTAAGAATTGCCAAAACTCTAAAGCTAATTGCGCTTTTTTTGTATTTTGTATCTTATTGTTTTTTTTATTAAAAAGACTAATAGTTATGAATTATGATAGTTTACCAGCACCACATTGTGTAATCTAGAAATTTTATTACACGTCTAATTTTTATTATAAAAACTAAGTTGAAAATATAATGTAAAAAATATAGATTTTTAACAGTATACATTAGTTGCTGATAAAGTTTTTCACGTATTCAAAGCTTGTGTTAAATATAAAATTCATACTTGAATATTAGCAAAATTTGCAATTAAGTAATTAAACCTCTGTGGTCACAGATATAAGTGGTTTTACGACTTGAAAGTATTGTAAGGTGACATGACGATTTAAATAATTAAGATCGATCATGCCATTTAAGCTGGAAATGCTTTTATACACAATCGTTTGGTTTCTACAGACTACATAACAATCTACAAATGTTGCTTATGTTATCAAAAAAGTAATAAAAACGACAATAAAAATCAATCTGAATACAAATTATTATATTAATAAGTAACAAATATTGATAACCACTGAAATATAACACAGCGTGTCTGTATATGACGTATGTCCCACCGCCGATGCATAAAGCTCGCTCACGCAAACTTAATTTACGGCGCCATATTTAGTTCCAACACGCGATCTCTTTTGTTTTAAACGTGTGATGGAGAAATATAGTTTAGAATGAAAATTTTAAACAAAGGAAATATTACAATGGCGTAACTAACTCTTCCTTTCTTCGTGTTTAATACTTAAATATTGATGATTAATTTGAAAAATTTATATGTAAATTAAGATTTGTTAATTTGCGATATAAAGATTATGTTAGACGTTAACGAATTAACGTAATACGGATACCTAAAATTGGTCATACTGACCTATTTTTAAAACTTAATTAAACGCCGGCAATTATTTTCACACTATCTTGAACTTTCTGAGACATTTAAATTTTATTTGTTTCTTCCTTATTAATATTTCTAAATTTTTAGACTCAGAATTAAGTTGTTATTTAAATATGTTAATTATCATAATTTTTAATTATTACTAACAAAATTTAATGAACAAACATTTTCATTTTTTGATTTTAAGGTTAGGAAACTGTTAATTGCTAGAAACATGTATTCCTAGTAATAGTTTTTTTTAGAAAAATTAACAGTTTCAAGCTTTATTTTGTATAATTACAGTTTAAACAAGTTTTTTTTTTAAATTAATATATAAGTACCAGCTTTACTTGGCTTACAGCGGTTATTGCATTACATTTTTTGATCTTACGCAGCGATGAGAAAGCTTGTAGTATTTATTATATACCGCTATCTTTTGTTGTATCCAGTTTTACGCATTTCTTTTCTTTTATCCTGACATATAAATTGTAACAAGCATGTTTAAATGCTTTGTGATTAATTATTTTTCATCATTTAGACTAAATACAAGAATTTTCATTTTTAAAGGTCAAGTTTGTTCTAACTATTTTTCAATTTGTTTTTAAAAAGGTTTATCATTTTGCCAATTAAATGCAAATTATCTAAGTAGTTTTTGTTGCTCAGTTCGTGCATTTTTATTTGCAGTAACGAATACACAAAAATTGTAAAAGTATAACATTTTCATTTTTAACTGCAATGTTTTAAACAAAAAACCAATAGTATAAACAAAATAAGTTCGAAGACGGAAGTAATTATTAGAAAACTAATTTTTTTCTAAAAATATGTTTTTATATACACGTGTAATTTCTTAGACAAATCTCAAGAAATCGTGCATAGGAAACATTTAAACATTTTGCTTTTTTGAATATTTCTATTCATTTCCGCAATTATTTTGTAACGTGTTAAAGTCTAAAATTAAAGTTTTTCTGTATAAAGTAGTCGCCTTTTGTGTAATTTTCTGCTGCAGTAAACTTTTCTAGTATAGTTTCCGAAACTAACATGTACTTTAAAATGTATTCAAGACAACAATGACTATAAGTAATTTTGAGTCTGCACTAAAACAATTGATTCTCCTAACGTCGTTTCTGTTTTCGCCGTTTTAACAACCAAAACATCTATTATGTGCTAAACATTTTCAAATTGCTGTTGTGTAATTGTCATGGCGTTAAATATAGTTACATTAATCCTGATTCTCAATACACTATTTGTCAAACAGTACGACATTATGTAATTTTGGAAATTCATTTCTTGCGCAAAAACTAACAAAAGACGGAGAGTAAAGTGCCAATTTATAGTTTAGACAGTGGAACAGTTGACAACTATGTGGTTCTTATTAATTGTTATAGTATTTTTTATAGCGATCATGGTAAACATTTGTACTCACACCTTGAGGGTTAAGAAATCATTTTGTCAAAGAAATTTTATATATTCTATTTAAAAAAAATTAACTTGACTATATATAAAAAATAGTAAACTACACCCCTTCAAACTCGAGAAATATTAAAAATGACAATATAGGAAACCGGATAGATACCTCACGCAATGCAGCTAGAAATTTTAATAATTCAAGTACTTTGTGACGGTTTATTTAAAATTTAATAGTGTTTCGCAAGCAAAATGTTTAAAATATTTCTAGAAAAGTACACAAAAACCTAAAAACATATTTTAGTAAAATGTGTGTCGAGTATAAAAAGATTTACATGGAGATATTGGAAACCGTTGGAGATACAAAATCGGTTGAATAGATAAAAAGTTTGAATAATAGTAATTTACGTAACAAGCGTCGAAAAGTACATAATAGCATAACGAACCCTAATGCGACGCGAGACCACACAGCTGAGCGTTGGATGTGAGTGAGTTATGCTATGAAGTTTTCAACGAGAGTAACCTACATTATTTTTTGTGTTGCCTTTCGTAAAATTATATTCTTTTTTAAAAAAATTTAAAAAAAGCGCCAGAAATTTTATGTTGGTACTACATTCATTACTATATATGTCAAATTTGACATTAACTTTAACATAGTTTTTTTTAATTTTAACTAAATTTCAAGAGTTTTTAAATGACTTTTCTACCTGTCACATAGTCGTTCTAATATGATAATTGACTTTGAATACTTAGTTTTATGTGGATTTCTAGTTTTCATTTTGCCACACTAGAGCTTTTTTCGCCCATTACTAACTACACTAATGTACGAACAGGGCCGGACTGGCTACCTGTTGGCTCCGGTGGGGACAAAATCTTAATAGTCCCCGCACTACGCCCTTCTCTCGGGAAAAAGAAACGCATTTGGACTTATATTGTGTGTACAAGTGCAAAGTAATGTAACTTGTTACATGTTACAATTTTAGAAGTCGAGTTAGTTTCGCAGAACTAGATGCTACATCATCTATGATTTTTTCGTAATCAAATTGAAAATCTCTTTCTACATAAAACAAAACAAAATCCTCCAATAATTTTTGTCCCAAAGAAGATCTCAAGCGATTCTTGATTATTTTCAACATTGAGAAAACTTGCTCGTAAGATACTTGAGTACACGATAAAGTTAAAACGAACTTGTAGACTATGGACAAAGTCGTATAGAATTCGCCATGTGTACTTAACTCCTGCAATAGTTCTAGCGCGCAAACTAGACAATGTTTACATTTCTCCTTTGCGTCGCAATGTTCCAATTCTTCAATCATTTTATCTTGTTCAGCGACTTCATGTAAAACAGCCATCTGATCTTCCTCCTCATGGTCGCTGGATGATAGGGCGGAAGTAGCTGCGGTTGCTAATGGCGTTTTCTGCTTCGGATTGTAAAACTTCATAATAAATTGAGAATTGGCGTAACTCTCGGAAAAGTTTGTCACGGTTGGTGTTACTGAGTTCAGACAGTTTTCTCAAGACAAGTTCATCGCGGCTCATTTCCAAGGTTTTGACTTTCGCGAAATTTTTGGAGTCAAACAAAGCGATGTCATTCATCAGTTCATCATTGCATATGAAGCGCTTTTAAATTTGTTGTTGTGCAGTATCGATGATGACATTAAAAACTCCGAATTCGAAAGCCTTTGTCGGAGATTTTCGGAGTTGTCTTGACTCAACGGCAGATATATCTCCAGGAAATTTCTTAGCAATTGGAACACGTTTCTGTGGAAGCTTTTGTTCAATTGTGATGTCACACTCTTTTAGCAATATGCGTTCCTGTACATTAGCAACGAACTCGGAAGTTGCACGGTGTAGTACTGTGAAGTTCTTACGTTTTTCACAGATCTGAGCATGCAATTTTTAATTATATTGCTCGCTTTCAAGCAATCGAGACCATCAGTTTGAAGATATTTGGAAACTGGCGTAGATACGTTGAACAAGTCACGATATACAAAAGCAATGAGTATGTTTTCAAATTTGCAACAGTTGTCAAGGACTTTGCTTTGAATGAAACGTCAGATGCAAAGACATCACCAATTGCAATAGTATAAAGACAAATGAGCAGCGTCAAGAACTTTTTACAGTCTATCAACGAAACATTCGTATCATCAATAAAACTTTGTAGTGCTTTATCTTTACTCCACCAACGAGTTGGTTACTTTCTGTAGCCAATGGACTAGTTGATGACCCTTACCTGACTCTTTATTAATCGTCCACACAAGCATCTTTTTATGAGATTCAGAAATGAAGACTGCCGTGCTTTGTAGCAGGCCAAGGAAATCTTTTTCAGACTTACAACTTTCTGTAGAGTTTGTTATCACTAAGTTGAGAACATGTGCATAACAATGTACATAAACTAGTGACGGACTGTCCCTCTTTAGTTGAGCTTGAGGACCGTTATACTGCCCACTCATATTTGCTGCGCCATCAAAGAAACATTCGACTATCTGCTTGGTGGCCAATTGAAACTTATCCAGTTCCGATTTGATCTGCAGATAGAGTAATTCTCTTGTTGTTTTTTTAACTACAATCATTTTCAGTAACCGCACACGTATTCGATATATATCTCACAAATAATGCCAGCTGATCCATAACTACAATATCCGTATTTGAATCAACTTCTATACTAAATATCATTGCTTGGCGAACCTCATTCGCAATATCCAGCTGAATTTGAATGGCCATATATTTGATGAGCTTATTGATAAAAGACTTTGAGAGGAAGGTCAAAAAAGCACCTCTTCTTTTAAGTTCAGGAGATTTTGCATTTCGGTCTTGGCTATTTTTAATGGCCTGATCAACATGATTTTTTAGAACTTGATCATAATTAGCTAAAAGTAAAACTAACTTCCATGATATATTTGCTTATTGTTCAGATCGGCTGCTGCTTCAAATTTTGCTCTATAAGCCAAGCCTTGCTTGCCAATAAACAAAAGATGTCAATTAGGCAGTGCAATATTTGTCGTCTGACTTGGATGTCACTTTTCCGTTTTGTTACCATTTCCATGTTTATCAATGATTCAATGTCTTTTAAGTTTACTTGCAGATATGCCCTTGCAGCATTGACATGAGCGGTTGAACTCTCGTGTTTTTTAAGTCTCTCTTATAGATGCTTCAAGTTCATTTCCATTCCTTTAATAAAAGAGGAAGAGATTTCTCTGTCCGTAAATTCTGAAGAAAATGACATACAGATAGCACAATATACCTTCCGTGTTTCAGGGCAATACGATAGCCATTTACGAAGTTCAGTTGACATATCAGGTAATGTGCGCTGATCGGTTTTTCTTGCCTTTAATGGAAGGTCTGTATCTATGTCACTTGGCTGAATAGGATGGTGTTTCATGAAGGCTAGTTTCTCATTGCTGTCGGCGTGATAGTGTGGTGAAATAAATTTCCAAAGGTCTGAATGACGAGAATGTGCTTTGTTGATATCTTCTGATAGTAATTTCTCAGCATCAGATACCTTTCGTTGGGGTTGAGATTGATGAACTGAAGAGGGTTCACCGTCGGCGTCTTGGTTTGTGTTTGGGCTGAATGATTTTGGATTTGGACTTGCAGTTGCGGAGGTTGTTGCTCCTGGCGATCCATCTTCATTATACTGTTTTTCAGATTCAGCATCAGTAGGACGTTTTTCAAAGTCAGATCGATGCTGTTCTTCCAACTACATCAGGCTGCCTCTCAAAAGAGCATTTAAGGGATATTTGTTTGTCAAACAGTTTTCTCTGTTTTGGATCTGCAACTATTTTTTCGAATTCACGTTTCCTCTTCTCATCACGCTTTAGTGTTCCAGACTTATATTGCCGTTTCGGGTTAGATATCTTGTCGCTCATTTCAACTGCTCTGAGCCTGTAAGTAAAACGATATTTTAAAATTGGGTATACACTACACAGTACTACCCTAATACGCAATGAGGACCGGAGCTTCGAGAGGTGCTTATTTGTAATTACACTGGCTGCTGCTGCTAAAATTCATTGCTTCTATCGTTCTATCAACGTACTACTACTGCAAAACGATTCCAACAAGGAAAGCATCTTTGTTAGTATTTAAACTAAACTTTATTTTGTGTATACTTTATAAACTTTATATTCTACAGTATACCAGCAATTTAGGTACGTACGGTAGTATTAAAGTGACTAAGAGTGACAACTGAAAGTTAAAACTTACCGACGATCCGATTAGATCTTCAAATAAAATGGCCAGAGAATATTGAAATTTACACTAAACACTTTCTAGTCTTGTAGTTTCAATTGATGTATGAATAGGCTAGAAGATCACTCAACTCAATTACTAAGTACAAAGTCCAGAAAGCTACCGTCTCGGCTAAAACGTGCACAAACAGCCGCGCAATGACTCATAAAAATGTTTATGAAACATGGTATGGATCAACGAATACTAATAATATTATTTACAGTTAATACCTTAATGAGCTCGTTAAGATAAGACCTGTTTAATTGCTCTTAGTACCTAAACAAAATTGAACTGGCAGTAGTAATTACTAATCAACATAACATTCTAACATTTTTAAGTTATAATTGTATAAACCTGCAATTTTGATTTCTGTAGTCATTCTTCTGTAACCATCTAACCATGGGAGTGATTAAGTCGAATAAAAGTAATGAAAAGTTATGTTTTAACGGATATATGTACACAGTACATAAAAAGTGTGCTAACAGTGTTCGTTGGCGCTGTTGCAAATACAGTTCATTGAAGGTGAGTTAGTTTTATAACTTTTATGATGTGAAGTGAACATAATAATTGTGAATGCCATTTAAAAAAAAACATAGTGGTGTTGTCTAAAAATAATGCACGACCATATAATTTCTAGGTTTATTTTTCAAATTGATAGAAATTCAAAATAGATTAAACGTTATTATACTGCAACATATAGGTCACAGAACAACAACTAGAAACACATAAATAAACACATAAAATAATTTATATTTTTTTGCCAAGTTCTAGATAATTGCAAGTATAATAGGATATTATAAGTTACAATTTATAAATGGGGTTTTTTTAATTTATTTTTTATTTGTATGTATAGTGCAGGGCAATACTAGTGACAACATTGGCCACTACAGATCCAGAATTAAAAACGGAACATAATCATCCGGCCAATGAAGAAAACGCAAAGGTTACAAAATGTGTTCAACAAAGGAAACAAAGGGCTACGGATACATTAGCTAAGCCAGTTCAGATATTTGCTGAAGCAGTATCTGTTTTAGAAGACTCGTCACGTGCATTGAGGAATCGGCCAAACGAACTCTTCGAAACTGTAAAGGTACAAATATGCCAAATCCAAGATCACTACAAGAGCTTGTTATTGAAGGTACGATAGTCTATGTAAAATAACAAAAAAACATAAAAACACTACAAACGTTTCTTCTGGCAATTTGCAAATATTTGATAATATGGTATATTCCACGCTATAATAATATCTATATTATACATCAAAGGTGAGACATGCATTCACCACCCAAGTAAGGAAAAAAACGAAAAAGTACTACTTCTACTCCCGTGAATAAAATATGTTCAAAACTATTGTTTGCCAATGCTTGCTTAGACGAAAAGTTTAGCTAGTTTCAGCTCTGATAAATAATACCTACTAAACATAAATAGGTACCTAAGACTATTTTTTTGCAGGTAACTGGTGCACAACCGATGACGTAAATAATGAACGGTTTCTACTGTATGATAATGAAATACACTCAGAAGAAAGAGTTGTAGTATTTTCTACTGACCAATTTCTGGCTCACCTTGCCGGCGCTACCTCTTGGTATGTAGATGGTAACTTCTCATTAGCACCACCACTGTTTACCCAGTTATATGTAGTCCGAGTAAAAGTCCAAGAAGTGTTTGTGACTTGTGCATAAAGTTTACTGCAAAAGAAGACGCAGTCAACGTATGAAACTATGTTACGCGCAATAGTTAGTGCTTGTGAAAATAAAAATCTGTTTCCGGACTCAACTAATGAACATATGGATTTTAAAAGGGCTGCAATTCAAGCCATAAAAAAAGTATTCGGGGATCATATTATCATAAGAGGGTGCTTTTACCATTTAACTCAAAGTACCCACCGAAAATTACAGGAGCTCGGACTTGAACAGAAGTTTTGTGGCATGCTAGATGGTTTAGCTTTTCTACCATTACAAGATGTTGACAGAGGTACGACCTTCCTCAAAGATAACATTATTGAAGGTGCCTAAGAGATTGTAGACTATTTTGATGCCACGTACGTTTCAGGTACATATAGGAGGGTTGGAAACAATAACGATAATAACGTAAAGTTAAGAAACATTCCACCTTTATTTCCTCCGGAAACCTGAAAGATGGAACCACAGATTTTCGCATTAAGTTGGACAAAAGCACCCTGGCATATGGGTATTAATTCAGAAAATGAGGCAGGAATTAGCTGTGGATAAAACCAAACTACAACAGCAAGACTTGGGAAGATTGCCCAAAAAAAGGAAAAGGCCTGCATATGTAATAGTGCAAACTCGGCTAAAAAATCTGTGTCGGGAATTTAGTGAAGGTGAGCGGGACTTAGAAAACTTTTTAAATGCTGTTAGCCATAATATTAGATTTTAGGTGTAAATATTTTGGAAAACCCGTGGATAGATCTTCGATTGCTTATTCAAAAGTTTTACCGATTTTGTTTTACATACTTCTGTCAATAATAATTATGCAATAAACATTTAAGCAAATATCTAGTTTTATTACCTATAACTCCCTCTAAGCATTGCAAATTATTAATAATTATGCAAGTATATTTATTATTTAAAATACTGTTTATTCACAAACAGCTATAATTATTTGTCGGGGTTTTTTTTCCGGGGTCTATCTTCCTAGGGGTTTTTTTTCGGGGATTTTTTCCGGGTTTTTTTCCAGGGGTTTTTTTACCTGATTTGCACCAAACATAACACTGCATACTGTTCCTTTAGTGTTTTTTACAAGGAACGGGACTGCGATAATTTTAGTCTATGCAAGCAGAGGTCTAAGCGCTGCATTCTGTGTAAGTGTAATTCAAAGCGGGGTGATACTCGGAAGGTTTGGAAATGTTTTTAAAATTATTTTTTGAAATTTGCTAAACTCCGTTTTTTACTGTCTCTAAGTCTAACGCAAGTAATCGATTGAAAACCCATTGGCCCCTGTAGCCGGTGAGGATGCTGTTGGCCCCGGGGGGTTGCCCTCCTAGCCCCCTGGGCCAGTCCGGCCCTGTGTACGAATATTGACGTTTGCAATGTTGGCAACACAAAAAAAATTGTGCCTATTAGGTTGCGAACAGCCAAAGTCAATTTCTTTTTCGTATGAACGCTATTCAATTTTAAACTCTTAAAATTCTTATTGGAAATATTGTTCAACCATGCATAAATTTACAAAAATTTCGGCAGCTACTGCTACCAAAAGCTAAGTTAATGAGATTTAAATAAGCAACAAACTAATTGTTACATGCAAAAGATGTTGATAAGAGAGCAATGCTTGAATAAAAGTAACATAAATGAGGTAACTGCCGGTGTTCAGAGAGGTAAGTCAAATTCAGAAATCCGTGAATAACTTGGAAAATTCAAAATGTGAAAGTAGAAGTCAAAATCTAAAGGGCGCCAAAAAGGTTTTTAGCTCAAAACAGCTTTTCTTCCAACCAGAGAACAAGTCAGACGATGTATACATTATTGGAACGTACTTTTTTAGTGTGTTGAATGAATAAATTCTAAAAAAACCAAATTAAATTGACTCGCAAACAGGTTGGTTGATTGACGCGTACGTCAAAATTTAACAATTTAACATTTATTACATAGAAAAAATCAAAGCAATAAAAATAATAAAAATGCAATGAACAAACAAAATTTCACACAAAAAATAAATTCATAATTAAATAAACAATTACAATAAAAATTATTAAAAAATTTTTTTTGAACTGAAACGTTTCATTAAATTTAAAATTTAAACAAGAAACAATGAAGTTAAATTAATTAATATTTAAATAATAGCCTTTATTTGCCATAAAAATATTTTTTTTAACAAGGAATTCGTATTTTTTAAACTAAATATAAAATTATCTTACTACATAACAAATAAAATCCTAAACCATCCACCGCTAACAAATTATCCATATTCAAATACATCCCAATATCTATGTTTACACTATTTGTAATCTTCTTTTCTTTTTTAATAGCCCTTCTATCTATTCCACTCCTTCTCTTCCTTCTCCCAAAATCTCAAACTTTTTTCTTTTCTCTTGATTCTACGCATTTCTTTGTGCTCTATATTTTCTCACCCCTCTTCACATAGTCTACATCTCTTATCTTTATCTTTATCTTCCTTTCAATACTTATTCTCTTGCTATCATTCTTTTTAATTTCAAGTTTTTTTCTCCTTTTATATACCTTGGAATATTGTCTACTACTATATTTGTATATCTCTCGTTGTATTTCCCTTCCCTTATTCCTGCTTTTGTTTCTTTTCTCTATATATCTTTATCTCTTCTTATTATTTCATCTTTATTTCCCTTCCTGTCTCCTTTATTTTCTCTACCTCTTCTCTCGCATATCTAACTCTTTCATAATAATTTCCTCTTCCTTCTTGTCCATAGTTAATTTTTTTATTATTCACCTCTCTCTCGCACATTTGAAGCAATTTACATTCTTCTCCTTCTTTTATTTTTTCATCGTAACACATCTTCTCCGCCTGTACTCTTATATTTTCTAACTTCATTTCCTCCTCTACTATGTATCCTAGTGTTTCCCTTTCTAATCCTAACGTCCATTTCCAGTATTTCTTTTGTACTTTCTCCAATTCCTTCCATTCCATCCACTCCCATATTTCCACCCTGTACATCAGCACACTCTTTATTAATTTGTTAAACAACTATCTTGTTTCTATTTGTTTTCCAAACCCTCTCTCTGCTATACCCTACACCTGACCTATTATTATATTACATTTCTTCGCCAACCACTTTATATGAGTCTTATATTTATGGTCGTATCTGATTTGATCACCCAAATAAATCACTTTATTTACACTTTCTGTTACCTCGTCTCCCACTTCCACTCCACTTTTTTTACCCTCCCCCCACTTTTTGAAACACTACTATCTTTGTTTTTTTCCAAATTTCCACATAACATTTTTTTCCAAATACTTTTTTATTGTCTTTATCATCTCCTTCATCTCCCTTTCTTTCTTCGTTATAATCACTGTGTCATCAGCATACGTCAAAACCCATACTTTTAACTCTCCCATTACTATTCCTCTGCTCGGTTGCCCCATCAACTCTTTCTCTAAATTCTCAAAATATACACCAAATAAACTAGGACTAAGTGATAAACCCTGTCTTATTCTTCTGTTTGTCCAAAATGCTGCACTTAACTTTCCATTTATTCTTACTTTGTACTTTGTCTCATTACTTATTTCCTTTATATTCCTAACTAGTTTTTCATCTATCTGTTTCTTCCTTAATATATTACCTAATTTAAATAACGCAAAAACGTGTCTTAAACGGTATAATTATTACTTTAAATACCTGACTCTAGTCATGATGTTCGCAAGACGTGTTTTCTTGGTTAATCGCGTTCCTTAGATGAAGTAGTCAATGATGTTCTTATAGTTGCTGTGATAATTTGGTGCGATCCGCTGTAGAACAAAGATGAATTACAGAAATGAGAAACTAAACCGCGGCACTTACTATTTTCCCAGAGAAAATTAAAATTCAACTGCGTAATTAATTGAAAATGTTCTTCTTTTATAAACGTTACATGTACTGTCTAGTTTTTGAAAGCGGCATGGATTTGAAATTATAACAAAACGTAATAACACGTTGTTTGTAAGAGGTTTTTCACGTTGTACATGCAACTGTAAGCAAAGATAACGAAGCCTAAACGAAACTCTTAATAGTGATAAAATAAACAAAACTTCTATATTATCGAATTTCAACCGAACGTATAAATTATAATGCAATCTGCATATTATTAAGACAAAATAAATGCTAAATTGGCGTAAACACAGGAAACGGAACCTAAAACAAATGTGAAAAAGATTAAACGAATTGAAAATCAATTCAAAAATAGACAGAATTTGCCTTATACTTTAGAAGCAATTGATGGCAAACACGTTTGCAATATCCTCCTAACTCAAACAATGAATTTTTTAATTATAAAAAAACATTTAGGGATTTCTTTGCTGGCTGTCTGTAACGCACATTACAATTTCACATATGTAGATATAAGAGCATATGGCTCACAGAGTGATATAGGTGTGTTAGTCATTTCTCTGTTTTGATAATCACTGAACACCTCTAATTTGTCGGAAGAGAGCTTTTTGTCACGCAGAAATATTAAAATGACATACCCTTAGGAAAGCATTTAATGACGTCCTATAAATGTGCAAATCTTGATTTGCCATAATTAATATTAATTTTAGATTAAGTAAAACCAGACTGGTGTTTAGGTTTGGTATTCTTGTGTCTCTTTTACAGTAGGTAGCATCATAAAACCTATGTTATGTCTCTATAATTTCATAAAGAAAAAAAAATACAGCATGTCAGATGCTCAGAAGAAATACTGTAATACGGTAGAGTGGAAAGACAATTCCTAAGTGAAATTAGAAGTAATTTTAATGTGCTATCAGAAGAAATTTCCAAAACCGGTAGAAGAAGAAATAATCGTGAAAAACAAGCAATTAACTTACAAGAGCAAATAAAAGAATATTTAATAAGCTTTGCTGGACCTTGTACATCTTTACTTTTAGTGTTTGCTTTTCTTCATCATTCTATACTTTTGGCAGACAATTATTTTGTCAAAACTGTCGTTGTTATCTACGGTTGTTGTCCATTTGCTTCAGCGTTTTTAACAGTTCTATATCTACATCGTTCTTTTTAACAGAAAGTTTTTTTTGTTTTGAATCTGGCATTACACTCAGCACTAATCATGTGGGCGTCGAGCTCATAGTTTCTAATAATATGAAGTATTTAAACTTCACAATCTCGTTTATAAACTCCTGAATAATATTCACAAAATTTTGTAGAAACTTCTTTAATTTCATTGTTGGTTTTTGTTATGAAATCTGTTAGAAGTTCAAATAGAAAAATAGATTCTCGATAAGCTTCTAGACGCAGCGTCAATTCTGTATACATCATGTCTAGTACAAGCAAATAGGTTTTAATCTGTAACTTATCATTTCCTCTGATCACAACTTTTCTTGCAGATCCGTCATTGTGATGTCTTTTTCTTCTTTACACACGCTGATTTTTATAACTGTTGGTATCTGTTTTCTCATTTGCCTTCATCTCGTAATCATCAAATAATTCTTGCTGTAATACCAAAAAATCTCAAAGCGATTTTAAAAAATCGATTGCTGTTCGAAGTTTAATAGCTGGTTTTTGTAAAAATATACTGACACCATTGATTCAATCCAGTACGGCAGTCTAAAATATTGCCACTACGACAAGTTCTTTTTTTTCCGAGTTCTTTAATAGACATCGAGCCTCGTGAATTGTTTGCGATGTCTGAAGCTTATAGTTAGCAATAGATTGCAAATCTTTCTGAAAATTTTTGTAACCTTTTGACAAAGCATTAATCGAATCGGCTCTTGCACACCACCTTGTGCTGGACACTTTTTTGAACTAAATTTTTTTCGAGATGTTTCTGCATAATTGCCCAGCGATGACTTGACGTTGAAAAAAATTGTATAGTGGCTGTACAAATTCAAAGAAAGAGATCGCTCCAACGCAGCTCTCTGCAGCATGTACTTTAACCAACTTCAGTGAGTGCGCTGCACATGGAACGTAGTGCGCAAGATGATTTTTTTCTTGATATGCGCATTTTTTATATTAATGTTATATTGATTTAAAAAAATTTTAATTGTAGCGGCGAGTTATTTCCCTTTGTGAATTACTATAGGAATTAATGCAATAAAACGTTTTGTTACTTTTCTATTTGACGTATCGTCTCTCAGCACTACAGTCAATTGATTAGAATGAGATATGTGTGATGTCGATTTGACGCTTATTGAGAAATACGTGACTTAAATAATTTCATTAACAATACATTTGTAAACCATATTTTGCTAAATGCGAACTAAGAAACTTCTCGTACTCCGCGAGTAATTCTAAAATTCACAAATAGCTGCTATTATGTTGAGAACTAATGATTTTATCATCACCACGAAATGCTAATCCACAGGATGATAAAAATTAATTTACTGATACTGCTCTTTGTAAAACTTTTATTCAATAGTCTCTTTCTTTGTTGAATGTAATTTCTAAAAATCTCTTGATGTGGTCGTGAATACGTTGTCCACTAATCAGTGTCTACATATTTTTAGTGCGTTGCATTATTCTCATGGGACTGAATTCTTTGCGGCGCATTTTTCCAATCAAAAAATCAAGTTGCGATTGGCTTGATATTCACCAAAAAAAAACACATGGAAAACAGTATACTTTTCTAGCAGATGGAGAATACATGAGCTACTCTCGCTTAATTTTATTAGCACTTATATGTTTCTGAAAAAAACATAGATTAAAGAAAAAATCTTTTGTTATTGTCGTATTGTCGGCTTAAAGCAGAAGAATCACACTATTACAAGCTTTTAGTAATTTACGAACCCTGCACGGCCAACCTGCTGTAAGATTGTAACAATACCTATCAAGGAGAGAGAGGACGTTTAACTGATTTTATTTTAATAGGCGCCAGATCTCTTTTTGCAGATATTGTTAAGGTTCGTAAAGCTAGAGGAAACGAAGAAAGAAACTAAATCATTAACTACCATTGTATTTTAATTACTCTAGAAGGATGACTTAGAGATTACAATTAGAACCAACAACATTTAGAGATAGAATCACAGTAGGTAAATTTGGTTTGAGTACAAGAATACGTAGGTATTAAAACATCAAAAGTATCTGTAACTTACAAGACACTTAAATCATAAGTGTAACAACTAGGACATTCAAAAATCTTTGTAAGTAAATTACATTAATAATAATAATCATTGGCATCTGCCCTTGTATCGCAGAGTTCATAGGTCCATTGCTTCCTATTAGAACTTTTCCCACGTAGATTTTAAACTTGTACAAACAAGAAAACCTAGATTTGGGAGGTAGTACATGGCGCTAATGAAAAGACATGGAAATTACTTTTAATTCAAAAAACGAATAGAAAACACTTATTATAAAACATAAAAAACTATTGTTAAACTATTAGGTTTCTCCAAACTTTTAAATCTATATGAAAAACCATACGTATCGAAGAGCAGAAAGTTATAGTATGAATCGAATAAGTGTAATTAAACGTATTAATGCACCGCTGATAATGATAGCATAGCTATCGAAACGCGCACGGTGGTTTTTAAATATTATATTGTGGTGTAATAGCGAAGGCTTCCACGGCCGGAATCTATACTAACATTAGAATGTCTTCCGGGTTTGGACCGTGTCATAGTTGTAACCGAAGCTGCCAACGTTTCGCCCACTTTCGTAAGGGGCTTCATCAGGGCGTGAGATAAATCGCAAAACTCAAACAAGCAATCGAAATCTAACTAAGAACTTTTCAAAAGTTAGGTTATCCACTTGTAAAACAAGCCATAACCTAAACTATGAAAAGGTAAGAAAGAAAACGATAACCTGAAAAAGCAAACGAAAATCTAACAAAGAACCACTACCGAGTTAGGTAATCAACTTGTGAACCAAGCCAGATTCTAAACTAGGTAGAAGTGACTTAAGAAGAAATAGTCTCCGTATTTAAAGGAACAGGATCGTCACGAATGATTAAGCTCGACCCTGATTGGGTTACGGTTGCTAGGGGGCGTGTTTTTGTTAAATGACTAATAACCGGGAACCAAAGAGGGGATAGTTCGAAACCATGATCGCGATTGAAGTTATTGGGGTGTTTGATGATTTCTATGCTTTCTCGGAATTTCCTGTTGAAAAGAATGGAGATTTGGCAATCAACGAAACATTATCAAAATCTATCTTGTGACCTGTAGTAAAATGATGTTCAGCGACCGCAGACTTGGAAGTATACCTTTTCCTTATACAACGATCATGTTCTGAAATGCGAGTAATGACGGAACGACCGGTTTCACCAATGTAGACTAAACCACAAGAACAAGGAATTTGGTATACACCTTGAGATGAAAGTGTAGGAAATTTGTCTTTGGGAGAAGGAAGAATCTGAGAGATTTTGCCTGTCGAGTTGAATATGGGTTTAATACCATTCTTCCGAAGGAGTTTCCCTATTTGATCTGTAACCTTGTGAATGTAGGGTAAAAAGGCCAATTTCGGGTTGGATTCGGGAGTAGAAATGTCCTTAGGTAATCGAGTACGTGGATGTAAACGACGATTAATAACTCTATGAATATCTCGCTTGACATAACCATTGTTCACTAAGGTTCTAGTAAGATGACGGAGTTCTGAGTCTAGATTCTCAGGTTGACAAATAGAAAAGGCACGATGGATCAAAGATTCAATGACAGAACGTTTCTGTGCAGGATGATGATGAGACGAAGCATGAAGGTATCTGTCCGTATGGGTGGGTTTGCGATAAACAGAATGGCCTAGAAGTCCGTCGGGCTTACGAGTCACAAGAACGTCAAGAAATGGAAGAGAACCATTACTTTCGATTTCCATAGTAAATTTGATATCTAAGTGTTGATTGTTAAGATGATCAAGAAACTTAGACAATTCAAGATGACCATGAGACCAAACAATAAACGTGTCGTCAACATATCTAAACCACACTTTAGGTTTTAATATTGATGATTCCAAAGCAACCGTTTCAAAGGATTCCATAAAAATGTTAGCTACAACAGGTGATAGAGGAGAACCCATAGCAGCACCAGAAACTTGTTCGTAAAACTTATTATCAAATTGGAAGTAAGTAGAGGATAGACACTTTTCAATAAGAGGAACCAAACTCAAGTCCTTGCCATGTTGAGACAGAATCTGTTTGATGATAATAAGCGAATCCTTAATAGGAACTTTAGTAAAAAGTGAAGTAACATCAAAGCTCACGAGAAGATCTTGGGGTTCAAGTTTTATAGTTTTTAGACGTTGAATAAAATGCTGAGAGTTGAGGATGTGAGAAGAGGTTTTACCTGTAAACTCGCAAAGAATGTTGGACAAGAACTTGGCTAGCTTGTAAGTAGGAGATTGGATAGTACTCACGATAGGTCGAAAAGGAATACCTTGTTTGTGAATTTTGGGAAGTCCGTATAGACGAGGTGGTTTAGAATCTGATGGGGTAAGTCGACGTTTAGTTTCAGGAGGTAGATTGGAAGATTTGATGATTTGGCTAACCTCGCGTTCAATCCTCGAAGTGGGGTTATGGGTTAGAAGAGCGTAAGTTTCCTCAGACAAAATAGAATTGATTTTCGTAACATAATCAATTTGGTTCAAAACTACAGTGGCGTTGCCCTTGTCGGCTGGAAGAACAATAATATCAGGGTTCTTACGAAGACTTTTTAGAGCTGACTCTTCCGACTTAGAAATGTTGGATTTAGGAATTTTAGATGATTCAAGGATTTTGCTAGTGTTAATACGAATGGGATCTGAGATGTGGCGAGGAAGATGTCTTATAGAAGACTCAACAGCACATAGAATATCTTCCTTAGGAATACGTTTAGGAGCAACCGCAAAATTCAAACCCTTAGAGAGCACCGATTCTTGTTCTGAAGTGAGAACCAAACTAGATAAATTGACAACCGTCTTTACTGAGTTAGTAGTAGAAGAAACTTTACGATTCTTGGATTCCAATAATTGAAACTTTTTGAGATGACCTTCAGTGGTTAGTCGTAGAGTGGTATCAGACTGCTGGTAAGTAATGGTGTCAAAGAATTTCCAATCATCCGGGGATAGAGTGTTGGCCAACTCAAGATGAAGATAAAAGAGTTGTTTCGAAATGGTGTCTAACTCTCGCCTAGTTTGCTTAATCCGTTCGCGTATCAACGCTAGACTAGCACGGTGTAGGATGTTTTTAGAAGAACGTGTCTGAATGTGAAACTTAATTTTGAGGAATGCAGGAATGATGTTGTGGTCACGACAGCGGCTAAGAAAAGTTAAATTGCACAAAAGTTTGACGAGTTTGTACTATCCAATCTCCTACTTACAAGCTAGCCAAGTTCTTGTCCAACATTCTTTGCGAGTTTACAGGTAAAACCTCTTCTCACATCCTCAACTCTCAGCATTTTATTCAACGTCTAAAAACTATAAAACTTGAACCCCAAAATCTTCTCGTGAGCTTTAATGTTACTTCACTTTTTACTAAAGTTCCTATTAAGGATTCGCTTATTATCATCAAACAGATTCTGTCTCAACATGGCAAGGACTTGAGTTTGGTTCCTCTTATTGAAAAGTGTCTATCCTCTACTTACTTCCAATTTGATAATAAGTTTTACGAACAAGTTTCTGGTGCTGCTATGGGTTCTCCTCTATCACCTGTTGTAGCTAACATTTTTATGGAATCCTTTGAAACGGTTGCTTTGGAATCATCAATATTAAAACCTAAAGTGTGGTTTAGATATGTTGACGACACGTTTATTGTTTGGTCTCATGGTCATCTTGAATTGTCTAAGTTTCTTGATCATCTTAACAATCAACACTTAGATATCAAATTTACTATGGAAATCGAAAGTAATGGTTCTCTTCCATTTCTTGACGTTCTTGTGACTCGTAAGCCCGACGGACTTCTAGGCCATTCTGTTTATCGCAAACCCACCCATACGGACAGATACCTTCATGCTTCGTCTCATCATCATCCTGCACAGAAACGTTCTGTCATTGAATCTTTGATCCATCGTGCCTTTTCTATTTGTCAACCTGAGAATCTAGACTCAGAACTCCGTCATCTTACTAGAACCTTAGTGAACAATGGTTATGTCAAGCGAGATATTCATAGAGTTATTAATCGTCGTTTACATCCACGTACTCGATTACCTAAGGACATTTCTACTCCCGAATCCAACCCGAAATTGGCCTTTTTACCCTACATTCGCAAGGTTACAGATCAAATAGGGAAACTCCTTCGTAAGAATGGTATTAAACCCATATTCAACTCGACAGGCAAAATCTCTCAGATTCTTCCTTCTCCCAAAGACAAATTTCCTACACTTTCATCTCAAGGTGTATACCAAATTCCTTGTTCTTGTGGTTTAGTCTACATTGGTGAAACCGGTCGTTCCGTCATTACTCACATTTCAGAACATGATCGTTGTATAAAGAAAAGGTATACTTCCAAGTCTGCGGTCGCTGAACATCATTTTACTACAGGTCACAAGATAGATTTTGATAATGTTTCGTTGATTGCCAAATCTCCATTCTTTTTCAACAGGAAATTCCGAGAAAGCATAGAAATCGTCAAACACCCCAATAACTTCAATCGCGATCATGGTTTCGAACTATCCCCTCTTTGGTTCCCGGTTATTAGTCATTTAACAAAAACACGCCCCCTAGCAACCGTAACCCAATCAGGGTCGAGCTTAATCATCCGTGACGATCCTGTTCCTTTAAATACGGAGACTATTTCTTCTTAAGTCACTTCTACCTAGTTTAGAATCTGGCTTGGTTCACAAGTTGATTACCTAACTCGGTAGTGGTTCTTTGTTAGATTTTCGTTTGCTTTTTCAGGTTATCGTTTTCTTTCTTACCTTTTCATAGTTTAGGTTATGGCTTGTTTTACAAGTGGATAACCTAACTTTTGAAAAGTTCTTAGTTAGATTTCGATTGCTTGTTTGAGTTTTGCGATTTATCTCACGCCCTGATGAAGCCCCTTACGAAAGTGGGCAAAACGTTGGCAGCTTCGGTTGCAACTATGACACGGTCCAAACCCGGAAGACATTCTAATGTTATTATATTGTGGTTTTTGGTGTTTTTAAAATTGTTCATATATAATAATTCTTACATATACTATAAAGGCTAATATAATTAGCTATTAAGCACCAAGAGCATTATTACGATGATTTCGCCCGGAAAGCAACGTATCGCAACCCGAAGGTTTTTGACCCGAGAGATGTATGTTGCTCAATCGTAATCATGCAGTAATGTCAATGGTGCATACAAAATGTTATTTTTTACTTTATACAAAATAAAAACTAAAAACGAACAACTACTTTGGTTTCTGTTACAAGCATATCTTGTAGTCTAGAATAATAAATAGTTTATCATTTCGTTATTTATTTGCGAAATTGATGCAATGATGCAATGGTAACAAGTAGAGTGACTGGTGATTAGTGTAAGTTTCAGCTTAGGTATGATTAACCATGATATAAATTAAGCCCATAGCAAATTAATCTGGTATCCGGCACAATTTATAACTGTTTCTACTATACATTTATTTGTAACGTTTATTTTAAAACAAATTAAAATGGCACATTAAATGGTTTACATTAAAATCATAAAAAAATTATTTTAATTCAATTAAAAAATTTATAAATATGTTACAGGCATGCATAAGTAAACAATGTGTAGATAAAATATTTTGCATAAAGTTGTCAATTTGACCACTAATTAAAATTCAAGATAGTACTTCTAGGTAACTCAACCCAATACGAACCTTTACATATTTATATGTAAAATTAAAATTTATCTATCATAAAAGGCGCGTGAGAAAACTATTTGCGCTAGCGGTTATATTGAAATAAAACGGGCCCCTTACTCAAAATTACTTGTACTACAAATAAAGACTTCCTACAACATACAAACACTAACACATTCTAATAATGCTGAGATTTCTGCAGTTTATGCATTTTTAAAAGTATTTCCATATACTTTTAAATTATACTTTCTAATATAACATTAACAGTTTTAATCTTATCTCGAATAGCATTTATTAGATTAATTAACAATTAATTAATACAAAAATAACAAAACGATATTTTTGCATAAAAACTATTTACGATTTAAGAAATCATGGGAAGAAATTTTATTTTATCGATTGAAATAATGAATTTATAAAAATTTAATTGTTTGAAGATGTGTTTATTGTTTAAAAGTTTTATGAAAAAAAAATATTTGAGTTCTGTTAGATGTTCTATAAAAAAAAAAGGTAAATTAGTAGATGGTAGAATATAAATGTTACTGTACTCATTTCCAAGTTTGATAGAGTTTTAAATTTACATTTTTGTAAATATTTATGTTTTTGCAAAATATTTTATTTAAAAAATACTTATTGTTAGTGTTGTGCTTATTTAAGGAATATTACACACTGATTTTAAATTTTTTTTGCGCTTCCGTCCGTTTTGTTGTATTTTACAGGCAACGTAATCGGCCAGAAACTTTACTTTTCCAGACTAGGTAGTAGTGTAGTGTAGTAGAATTTTAGAACTAGAAGTTGGTACTAATACGAATCACTAATTTTTCACGTCATCTGTCATTTGTCTCAGATTTATGATTACTAAAATAAATCTGTTATTGTTTGGAACACTAACAATTTTTTTAAAAACCAAAAATAATAAATTTGTTTTCTTCTTAAAATTACTAAAAATAATAATATGCATAAGTAATGAAATTTAGTAATTGTCAAATATAATTAAAAAACAATTGAGTTTTATTATTACAGGTTTCAGTTTTATCAACACGCTATTAAATTTTCTTAAAAAGAAACACTCGGTTTCACCTCGTTCTATAAATATGGGTCTAGGACGTTTTGGCGCCGCCGTTTTGGCACCGCCGTTTGGGCGCCGCCGTTTTGGCGCTAAGACTTTTTGGCGCGGGGATGTTTGGGCACATGGATGTTTTGGCGCAAGGACGTTTTGGCGCATGGATGTCTTGGCGCCGACCTATTCCCATAAATAAATTTTGTACATTTTTATTTTCGAGTACATTACAATAGGTTAAGCACAGGCAAATTACTTTTTGAAATAATACGAACATCTTTTAACAAAATACAAACAATCAATACTCATATATTTATACATGTCTACATTTTTTCTAAGTACAACACTTATGTCGGTACACTTACAAAGTCTTTAATGAATAGGAGATTTTTCTATCACTTTCTAAACATTGGATTAGTTTGTTAGATTATAGAAACCGCCTTTTTCAATATTCATAATGTTAGCTTTTATGTAGTTTAAGCAAAAAGTGTAAATGATAAATCACTTCTGAATATAATGATAAATAAATATTTCAATGTAATTGATTCTAGTATGTGTCTAGCTGATGCTTAATTGCGTAATTTTAAGATTTATATTATTATTGTTCATTAAATCATAGGTACTTATCAAATGCACAGAAGTACTACCTAGAGTGGTAAGGGTTGTCATATTTTTTATTCGTATTCAAAAGAAAATCAAATATGCAGTTTTTACTTGCAAAAAGTCGGTTAAACTCATTCATGCGTATCCGTATCCCAAAATGTAACTGTTGCGCAATCCGGTCCTAGGATTAACGCTGAATACTGACCATCGGCGCGGCGCAATCCGGACACACCGTATTTATGTACTAGGTGTAAGTATTGTTAAAGTATTATTACTGTAATCCCGTATTTGCTAAAAAAAAACGAAATGCCGCTGATCTTCTAAGTAATTGTGTCTATAGTTCTAAGAACTTTTAAGCTTTCCCGTGTCCGGTAAAAATTACAATGACGAGCGAACCTGTTTGAAAATAATTCAATAAACTTTTTCTTTGTTTACCATTGCTAAGACAATAGTTTTAAAATATACCCACTGTTAAACATTTTTAGCAGAAGTTTCCTCGTAAAGTACAAAGTGAAAAATAGTCAGTTTGTTTTAGACATAAAACTTTCACCATAAAACATTATTAAATTATTTTTTGGGTAAATGGTGTATATTTATTTAATAGTCAGTTTGTTTTAAAATTAACATTGATTCACAAATAAAACTAAAAATGAACGACATTCTGAGTAATCGCGGAAAAAATAATTTTTTTTGTGATGGTTACATTTATGTGTTCGATAAGTTTAGTCGCTGTAATACAAAACAATTTTGGAGATGTGAAAAAAAGAACTCTTGCCCAGCTCGTATTCATGTGGAAAACAACATTATTATAAAATCAATCAACGAACATAATCATGATAGCTCTGCAGCCAAAATTGAAGTCGAAAAAACAATCACAAATGCTAAAAAAAGAGCTACAAAAACCATGGAATCCTCCAACTCCTGAAAATATGATAGATCTAGTTATCCCGGACGAATTTTTTAAATGTACACCTCCATTATTTTATAAAGTGTATGTATTTCTAGCAAAACGTTTTGATAGTGTACATCCTCTTTTATACATTCTATTGCCTAACAAGCAACAAGCAACATATACTGAAATGATTAACATGTTGGGTAATATACAACCGGAGATACAACTAAATCCTGCACGTATAAATTGCGATTTTGAATTGGCCGCTATTACAGCATTTCGTAATGCATTTGAAACCGTAACTATACAAGGATGTTCTTTCATGTAACTAAAAATATGAAAAAGCATGTTGCCGAACAAGGTCTGGTTGGTCGTTATAATAACGATGCAGAATTTGCAGTTTTAGCAAAAATGATTACTTCGCTGGCATTTGTTCCACCCGCCGATATGAATGAGGCAATCAATTCCTTAGAAGAATTGCTACCACCAGAGCTACAACCCGTTTTGGAATGGTTTGAGGATAATTATGTAGGTCGTCCCAATCGAAGGGGACATGGAAGACAACGTGCAATTTTTCCTATTGAAATATGGTCTGTTTATGACCGTGTATTAAATAATGTTGACAGAACTAATAACCATGCTGAGGCGGCTCATCGAAGATTACAAGAAGAACTTGGGATGAACCACCCTAACCTGTGGGCATTCATAACTGCTCTCAAAAAAGTGCAGAAGGGGCGTGATGTTTTTTACGAGCAAATGCTGGGGGGAAGGAGTCCACCAAAAAAATTGAAGAAGTACCGGGATGCTGATAGACGTATAAAGAGACTCGTTGAAGGTTACAATAATGCCCAAATTGTAGAATACTTACGCGGTATTTCATATAATTATGAAATGGAACCGTAATATGTAAATTAATGTTTAAAATAAGTGCGTTATGATTATTGTGTTACAATATATAGATTAAGAAAATTTGTATTAATAAATATATTGTGTATTTTTAAAAAATTACCCATTACGAATTTAAATCTTTACAACATAAAACATGAGGTTCTTAATTCCACTTCATTGCAGTTTCCATGCTGCAATGTAACATCAAAAAAGGTGAAACATATGTATTGTAAAGTTCCGTAACCGCCACAGTAGTTGCCATCTGAATCAGAAACTTAAAATTTTGTAATGTAATTTTTGTAATTTGTAACTTTTTTATGTTTAATTACTTTTTCAAACCATTTCAAGTTTATTTTATTTAAAAAACACGATTTCGCTAACGCAAAACAAGTTCTGTATTCGAATCATTATCGAAATAAAAAAAAATCTAAGTATTAGAATTTTAATGAAAATTTAATAAGAACAAATAAATTTCTTGAATTTTGCCGTGATGGGCAGTTACTCGCAAAACATTTATATTGATCATTTTATGTGGTAAGGATACAATAACGGAACTAATTTGTGTCAAGCCGATCTTGCAAAGTATCGCCAATTGAGATTGAAATAAAAAGTATTCGCAAATTATAGTAAGTTTATAAACTATATAAAAAAGTAATCCGCAACAAATACAAGTTTTACACACAAATTTCTTTCTGATAAACACATAAATTAAACATTTTGTATCTTTGTTTATAAAATTAAAATTTAATACATAATTAACATCCGATAAACGTAACAAAGTTAACG
This sequence comes from Aquatica leii, assembly GCA_035610365.1. NCBI lineage: Eukaryota > Metazoa > Arthropoda > Insecta > Coleoptera > Lampyridae > Aquatica > Aquatica leii. Next base: position 78,027,591 of record CM069436.1, on the reverse strand, counting down.
CGAAAACATAAAAGGGCCAAAACAATTTGCGTAGTGACGCCAAAATATCCTAGCGCCAAAACGTCCATGTGCCAAAACATCCCCGCGCCAAAAAGTCTTAGCGCCAAAACGGCGGTGCCAAAATGGCGGCGCCAAAACGTCCCATTCCCTATAAATATGCGCATATTTGCAAAATAGCACTTTCTGGTCTAGTGATACAAATAACATGTCTATGTTTTTTTTTCAATTTTGATTATTTCTAACAAAACTTTTCTATTTAAACAATTTTTTGAAATTTGAGTTGTTTAGTAAGAAAAATACCAACCGCGGCTAAATTTTTGCTCGAATTTTTAATATCTTCTAGTAATTTGTGCAATCTAGAAAAATTAAATTTTAATAACGCAGCAACAACTGTTAAATGGTAAAAACATCAAAAATAAAAACAATCGAAAATAATTTAAAAAGAAACATAACAATTTTTTCTTAAAAAAAATCACAAGGGCGTGTATTTTTATAATTACGTCTTATGTGATGAAACTTTATTTATAATGACTGGTTTTAGTTTAATCAAACATTAAATTACCTAACTCAATATTTTTTACACATAATTTTGGAGTCTGCGACAATATATCAAAGCGTTATAGAAGTTCAAAACAAAATACACTAATACAGTTATTATAAAAATTGGAATATAAAAAAAGAAAAACATAGTAAGCATTAATAAACTGTTTTATCCGATATTGTGTCGAAATTAAAAAGTAAAGAACAAAGGTTGTTGAAATTGACAGCGAACATCAGGTAGGCCGTGCGTGTTTTATTCGCGATAGCCCACTTATTGTGGCCGGAACAATGCCACATTTACAAATTGCATTGCGAATCACCCAATCAGAAACACATTGTTTAGTTTGATGTTGGTTTTTGTTAGAGTAAATTAATATATTGGAAAAAGTGTACTCTTACTACTGTTTTTTCAACCAGTTTTATCGACGACAATAGATGGAAATTTATTTTCAGTTTTTCATCCAAGTTATAAATTAAATGATAACCAAAACAAATGGCGAATTCAAAATTGCAGTGTTTTTGAATTGTTAATACATGAACAAACTTATTATGTTACGTTAATTAGACCTATTTGTTTTTCTTCTACTTAACGTAACAAACTAAACATTAAAAAAGAAACATTTTGTTAATTGTTTCAAAAATATTTAGAAACTAAATACATAAATTTGGAAATCAGTTTTAATTTATTAACTGTAATGTCTTTAGCCACACACAATAAAAACATTTGTATTATTATGGTTTAATAAACATTCATAAGACCCAAATTCAATTTTATAATTAATGATAAACATCAAAAAGATAATTTTATTCAAACGTACATAATTTATAACCATATTTAGTTCAAGTATTATTTAAAACAATTGTTTGTTTGAATTATAAAAATAGAGCAACCGTTTATTATTTAAAAAGTATTCGGTACAAATGAGTTTGATTTGTTTTAACTGTAATTACTTGTGTGATTGAAATATTTTTGGTCTAAAAAATAATGTACTAATTTAACTAGCGTATTTATTAAAAATAAAAAATAAATATTATTTTAAGTTGCTGATTTTTAAAATTTATATTAATTAATGAAAACTAAAATTTATATTAGAAAATATAAGGCAACTAAAATGACTAATACACGAATGTAACTTGTACTGAAATTCAAGTTTTAAAAAACTTAAGAAATTTCCTGTCCGAGCAGCTGGAAGTTCAGAATCGTTTTCAATTAGATACATTCATGGACAAGCTACTTGTTATTTATCGAAAAAATCAATAGCATTACGAATAATGTTTAGTGCTTAGGAATGAACAATTTTTACGAAACTGTATTTAATTCAGGCCCATATGAAAAGTTCTGCGTTACATAATAGTTGAACATCCTTTACTCTATAGTTAAACATATTAATTGTTGATGTATAAAAAGACGAAGAAGAAGTTTAGCTACAAAAGTAAAGAATTAAAACATTTATTGTTATTTTGTGTAACAACATCGTCGCATTTAATCTGCAATTTTGTTGTTTGATAAATCTTAAATAAATAATTAAACAATTTTTGAAAGTGCGGGTGTATCAAAAATAAATTGGTTTTCTGAAACTTGAATCATGAGTTAATGCTTTCTGAATCATTGTTTATAGAAATGAATTATGCCGCGACCAAGTCACTGCTTTTGGCAAATAGAGTATAAGTAGAAAAAAATTAAAAATATAAGAGCACCGCTATTGGAGTAATATTTTCTAGATAACACAAATAGCATAACCTGTATTTTAAAAGTTTAGATAAAGCGTTATATAAAGAGCAATAAAGCAATAAAGAAAAATAAAGAGAAGTTTCAGGAAGATTTATCTATATTTATTCCCGAAGTCAATGGTTTTAGAAAAGAGCTCAACAACAAAATTTGACAAATATACACTTGTCACAGTTGACTCGATCAACAACGACACAATGACATTAAACAAAGTACTTACTGCAATGTATTTGTTGTCTAGATCTAGTCGATGAAGATTCGGTAACCCCGTTATGCTAAAACACAAAGTATTCAGGTTCGGAAGACAAATACAAGTCACCAAAAAAAAGTTACCGAAAGATATTTACTACAAATAAAACTACAGCTTGCATAATTTTTTTTATTGTAAGCTTTGATTTGACTTAAAGACACAAAACTTTATTCAAGTTAAATAAATATACATTACCGGACATAAATAAAAGATCATTTGTTCAAAAAACAACAAATTTTATCACAAGCAAACTATGATCGTAGTTGTTGTTTAGATATATGTACTTTAATAAATGTTTAGTTAAATCAGTTAAGCAGAACAACAGCATTTAGAAAACGCTAAAAAAAACCATAAAGTGACTACACGGAACAAAGATTTAAAAATTTAATTAATTTCTAAACGAAATACACGTCTAACAACTTCTGAAAACGGCGTTTGGCAAAAACTATATTGAAAAAGTCAAATAGGACCACTATTGCAACTACAACATTTTAAGATATTTGAAGACAGAATGTTATTTTATCAGGAGTTAGGTTGAATTTCATTTACAACAAGACAATGATTCCAAGCACTCGACCAAGCTTTGTAAAAGCTATTTATTACAAAAAAAACGGAAGGTGTTTTTGTAAATACAGTTTGTCCTGCACAGTTCGCTCAAAATTATTCCTATTTAGTTTTTCTAATTTATTTTATTCAAGAGGTAGTTCGACTAGCGTCTTTGCACTACGGTCTCCTTGGTCTTTTTGTGTACCTCCGATTTATTACTCACTTAGTAGTTCTGTTTGGTCAAAGAAGTTCAATAACTTATTACAAGGAGCTTTTTCAACTCATCATCAGTTAGTTTTGGTTTGCCGAAAATTGTTATGCGTTGCGTTTGATACGGTTTGCATTTGCACATCAAATGCTGCGGAGTCTCGTAGTCTTCCACGCATCCGTGGCATGAAGGGCTACTTTGCAGTTCCATTTTATGCATGTGTTTGTAAGGCTACAGTGCCTTATTATTAGTCTTGTGAGTTTTTTTAACTTTTGATGACTCATGCTTGATAGTGCATTTTGAGTGTTTGATTGTGGCTCTGTAAGGAAAAGTTTTGTGTGCCTCGTCTCTGAAGAGAAGCTAATTTTCTGAGAATTATTTCTTTTCTAAGTTTAGGTTCGATTTATGTCCCTGTTGTGCTCTTTTTAGCTAGTGCGTTTGCGATTAGGTTTCCCTTAACATTTCGCTCTTTTGGTATCTAGATGAGCTGCACTTGTTGGTGAGTTTTTATTTTTTCCAGATTGTTTATGCATGCTATAATTAGTGTGGATCTTGCTACTGGCGATCTTAGTGCTAGTAGTGCTCCTTGACTGTCAGACATGCTTGTTATCAGACCATTAGCGTATGATTTTGAGTCGATAATGTTCCTGACACACCAGTCAATAGCAGCAACTTGAGCTTGCAAAATAGATGCATATTTATCTTAGGTCACCAAAAATTTATTTCCATGGCGCTTGCTTTCATATATTCCTGCACCGGTACCGCTTTTGTCCACTCGTCTTGTGACGGTATTATCACCTTAAATTTCTTTAAAATAAAATAATTTTATGTAAATTCGGATCTCAAACTTAAGATTTTTTTTACGCAGCACGTTGTATATGCCCGGTTTGTTTTTTTTCCGGTAATGACGTGTTTTGATTAATCTACAACCTGTATGCTGCTTATTTTACTTCCATCATTACAATGAGGTGTAATAGTAGAAGTGAAAGTAGTGCTTACGTTACTGCTGTGGGCGTGGTTCCTATTGCTCCTGTTACTAGCTGACATGCCGTTCTGTATACTTTGCTTAGCTTGAAAGCTGTGTTTTTTAGGTTACTTTTCTTACTCCTACAAGCACACCGTATGTGATCACGGGTCTTGTCACTACACTTATACTATTAAATCCTTATGTGTGCTTGATCGCCCGTTTGATTGTATAAAAAACCCTGATGGCCCTTATTGTAACTTTTCTTAGATGTGCGATGAAAGTTAGTCTGGTATTAAGAGTGAAATATTTGACTTCTTTTGTTATCGAGAACGTGATTCCGTACATATTAGGTAGCTTTATGTCATCCGTATTTTGTCGTTTGCTAAACGGAAAGATTACTGTCTTGGCTAGGTTCACTAACAGTTCCACTTTTTTGCAACATTTTTCAACGGTGTTTAGTGCACTCTGCATTATGTTCTCCTTTGTAATAATGGTGAGATCGTAAGCGTATCTTAAAACAATAACATTTTTAGTTCTTGTAGTAGGCCGTGCATGTCAAATCGCTATAGTAGATGTGACAACATCCCGACTTGTGACCACCCGCTAGCCACTTTGGCTCCTACAGTGCTACCGTACATAGCAGCTATTACCGCCTGATTCTTGAGCATTGAGCTGACCCAGTTTCGCACTAGAAATGGGATGTTTTTTCCCATTGCTCTTGCAATTGAGGTGGAGATAGTATTGTGAAATGCTACTTCAATATCTAGAAAAGCACCTAATGCATTATCGCATTTGCTTACTAGTTGGTGAATAGCTAGCTTGCAAGATTTTCCGGATTGGTATGCATACTAATTTCTGCGCAAAGCCGAAGCTTTTAGTGCTCCGTCCCGTATATACTTGTCGACTACTTTTTCAAGTATTTTTAAGATAACGAAAATCAAGCTGATCGGTCTGTAAGATTTTGTCTGGGCGTACGTAGATCTCCCCTGGCTTTGGTGTAAATACGACATTGACAATCTGCCATTTGTTTGGTATATGCAAAAGTGCTGAGCTTGTAACGTCCCGTTATAGTTCATTACAATTAAAATTCAATTTTACATTCGTTTATTTTCTGCAACTAATATTGCACGTAAATTTATTCAGTTTGGCAACGTCACGTTGTTTCAACTCGACTTGAGTATTAGCTTAAGCTGGCACTTCCGTTTGGGACACGCTTGGCCGTGCGTGTCGTAGTGATGCGGGGAAGACAAATTTTCTTGATTATGGCGTAAAAACCCATGCAATTTAATTTTTATTTATTCCATCTAATTGTTGGTGAGTTTACCTTTATTTTGATATAATTTTTCTATTGAATTCAACATTTTTAGTGATTTCGCAATGTTACGCAATATATTTAGACAAATGAGATTGTTTCAAGGCTGTTGCATTTCAATGTAGCGTGAGTACATCATGTCATTCAAAAAACCATTCTAATTATTTATATTTAGGTTTTTTTTCTAGATGTTTTTTTTACTGGGTCTTTTCTTTTACTGGATCGTTTATTTTGGTTTTATTAATGGATTTTCCGTTATTGGAGTTTATTATACATTGGTTTTATTCTTGCTACTGTTGAAGAATTTTATCACTTCAACCAAGAATGTGCTAAAAATAGAAGCTATACTATAACGTCATATCATGTGGTGAGTCAACTGGAATTAATACTAATAGTTACATTTTGAATTCAAGCAATCAAATTCAGTTATTAAAACTTTTCGGGAATTTTTGCATTTTTGCATTTTTGCATTTAATAGCAATTAATAATTAGATGTAAGATTTTACGCTTTTTATTCATCACCAATTTAAAGGTGGTTGGCGCCCTAATATTTTATTCCAAATATGTTTAATTCAAATATTGTTCATTTTTCTTTAATGTAAATAGTGTATTATGTTATAGTTAATAAATTAAAGGAGTTCACGTCTGTGTTTTTACTTGCATTCAGCTCACACCCAGAGGTCTGTGCTTTCGATTGCTGCCGTAGTCAAATTATTATTTTGCTTTTATTAACTGTATTTCACATTTTTTATTATACGTTTTTATTATTATATTTTTTATTACAAGCTGGCTCTGAAAATTTTGCAAAGCAGCAAATCCCTTTTGCAGTATAATGGAATAAATTTCATCGGCACCTGGAAACTGAAAGGATTTAAACGTATTGACTCTTTATTCTAAGTTTACAGAATGAATTATTTTTCTCGTTAATTCCAAATTCCTTTTAGGTGCCCGTTTGTTTGATACCTCTAGGTCCTGGTAGTTAAAAACTTCAGTCAAGGATGAACCCGAGAAATGCTTTTGCAATAGTTCTTGCAAACTATCTTCAACCGAGTCTGTAATTCCATTCAGTTATTGTGAGAAGAATTAAACCGGAGTAAAGAACCACTGTTCAACATCACAAAAGTAACTATGGGAACAATTAGAAAATTTATACCCTCCAGTGACTAGTATCAAGATCGCTAAAAATATGCAGAGAAATTATAAAATTCAAAATCGTATTTCTTAAATGTGCTAGATGTTGAAAACAAAAAAATTATGAACCTTACAAATGAGGTTTACACTTTATCAAATTGATAAATTTATATAATAGGATACCACAGTTTTTATGCGAATTTTCAAACAAACGTTTTTTTGCGTATTTTTTATGTATATTTTTTAAAATTTTTATTTTTTGTCGTTATTACAGTATTATAATTAAAAAATATAATGACAATAAATATAAAACTGAAATCTATTATGTTACATGATTTGTTTTTATTTGTTAGGTATTTATTTATGGCGTTTTAATAACAAAAAGACGTCAATCAGTTACGCCAGTTTTGCATTTTAGATATTTTTGAAAATGTCTGGGGAGGAGGCAAGTTAATGACGCTCGAGTTACGTAAAATTCTTTTTTTCATTCTTACAGACTCATTTAGATATGCGCTGGTATGCTCCATTTTCAGCTTAGATCGCGCTACCCTAAGTCGATTTACTTTGGTGGTGTCAAATGAGAAGGGGACAGGTTGATGTTTTTTAGAGAGGAGGATTGTTTTTGTGTAGGATAAATTAACTTACTTAATTAACTTTTAGAGACCTGATGAAGTGCGCACATTGTCGCACGACACGTTGCCTGTACAGAATACCTGTATAGATTTTGTTATTATAATCTGAACGATTCATAATAACAGTTACGATCCTTTGGTTAGCTTTAAGAATGACTATAGACTTATTTTATTTAACAAATTCAATCAATTCCGTTTTGGAATGTTTTTTTGGGTAATTCTTAACTTACAAAGAATTTTTTTAGTTTCAGAGCAAATTTCTTTTGCGAGAAGATTGGGAACTGTTTAGATAGATATTTCTACAACTGATACACTTTCTTCAATAAGAAGTTATTTTGGAGCAAATACAAAGTTGAAACTTTTCAACAAAAAAGATGTTTTTGTAGAGGACAATGAGCGTGAAAATAAATTTTGCTTCTACATCGACAACACGTTTTGGAGGTCGGTCTACCAAAGCTGTAAGATATAAGCAAATTTATTATATATTCTTTTAAATTATGTTAGTAATCATAAATCTGACACAAATGTCAGATGATGTAAAAGTTAATGATTAGTATTTGTGCCAACTTCTAGTAATAAAATTCTACTCCATTTTACTAGCCTATTTAGTTCGAAAAAATAAATTTACTAGGCGATCATTCTGCCTGTAAAATACATCAAAACAGACTGAAGCATAAAATAACTTTATCTACATAAAAGTCAGAAAAATCTTAGATTACTGAAGACGAGCTAAATTGTAATACGAGGCAAGTAAGAGATTTTACTAACGTGTTTTGTATTAATTTTTTTCTGAAATCGTGGAAAAAGACCAAATTTACAAATTTTAGGAATTTGTTTTACAAATTCCACAATAATCAAGTTTGTCAATATAGTTACAAAGTATTTTGCGTCTTGTAAAGTCTTTACAGTACTAGTCCGGAAAATTCAATTTTCCTGCGCGTTAATAAGTAGGAAAATGTTGTTTTCAAGACGATTTCCGGAAAACTAATTTGTTATATATGGATACATTGAAGGTTTTATTGCAATACCATTTATCTGTTTATCATATTTACCATTATACCAAAAATGTTCTTATCATGTTTTTTCTAAAAAAATTAATTTTTGTATTTTTATGATTTTATACCTGATACATGCTCGTGAAATTTAAATTGTACTGAAAAATGTAAGAACTATTTTAAGTTTAGCAACATACGTAATACTGTCAGTTTCTTGGTGACTTTTGGCTTACAAAAGACTTCTACGTAACATTTACAAAAAAACTTAAAAAAATTAGGAACAAATGTTTAATGTTTTTCTATTAAGTTCAATCGATCAACAACTAATATGGAATTTTTGTTTAAAATGCACAATATTTGTACCTAATTCTCGTAAAATTTATCACGTTAAAATCTAGCTGTAATTTGACGTTTATATTAGATCGATGCTATATTCACACGGTAATAGAAACAATGTTTTACGCGCTATTTCCAACATTTACAAATTTTAAACATTTTCAAATTGGCCAATTTTATTTAATAATTTATTTTTTATTAATTGTTGTAACACCTTTGTTCATTGATTTTGATTTACAAAATTACATTATACCGTTTTAAGTAATTAAATAATATTATTTTTGCTTCTTTTGTATGGATAATTACACAAAATATCTACAACACATGTAGAGTATGAAACTCTGTTAACAAGCTTCTTTTTTGAGATATGCCTAAGTAGGTCTGTAATTATAATTTAGTACAACTGCGTTTAAACCAATAATTACGATTATTAAGAATATTTTCACAGATTAAATTATATGTTACTCCTGCATCAAATTACACTGTAATTGGGTATGTGTTTCTATAAGAATAGAATTAAGATAATGTATGTTTTTCATTTGAGTAAATAACAAAAACAGAGTAATTAGTGATTACCATTAGACCTGTTTGCATATTGTTGGTGAATAGCATTTGTCTTAAAATACTGTTACGTATCTATTTATTAAAAAAAACTAATTTATTTATAACGACTAAAACTACGTTTACTTAATCTACAAATATGTATACTTTTAAATTAACCGAACTAATTAAATCTAATAATAAAAACACTTACACGAATTTATGTATCACCGTTGTATAACACTTAAGATAACGTCCTCGGATTTGTTTACACTATAAGTCACGTTCACTCGATTCGGTGTACACTGTTATTTATTTAAAACGTCCGCACGTGCTAATCACTTATTTACCTTCACTTGCTTAATCTTCTGAATACTGCATGCATTCACATTCCAGCAATAACTGACCTACGATTTCCATCTTCGGCTTTTATAGACATCAGCGAATTCTTCTCGATCGTTCCTCACTTTTCGTTATATTTTCTAGAAACTAGATAACAGTTCTAGAAGGCTCTTGCATTTGCAAGTAATTTCTCGGACGTTTCACTGCCCCCTTCTTAGGACTGTTCTGTCCCAGAACAGGAGACTGGATGTGACACCGGTAAAAGGGATCGTGGCGATAGCGGCAGCTTCCTCCATTTCGGCAACTTCCTTGACCATAGAAGTAACAGTCAATGGACTTTTCCTGACCCAATACTCTCCTCGGTTGGTAACTACAGACCAACACTTGAACGCCTGTTCCTCGGAAGACGACCTCCAACATGTTTCGAACTGTCCTCCAATTCAATTGGTCTAAGCCACAACCAAGCTTGGGTACTGCCAATTTCTTAACAAGATGGAACTCCATTTGTCTCTTGAGACTCCATAATGTTCGCCACAGATCTTTGTATAACGGCTTGACACGTGAGTATTTCTTGGTGACTAGATAGAAAACGAAGCGTCCGTCACCACGTAGTCCTAAAACCTTTCCGACTGCCGGTTGCTGTCTTCGTAATTCATCTAGCTGCCCAAACTTCTTTTAAACACGACTGCAACCCCTTTGGACATGTCAAGGTCCTCGCTCACGCAATGTGCGATGGCGTAATCTTTTGTGTCTGGAACAGATCTTGTTGTTCCTCGGTGGTAACTCCGAACCTAGCTTTTCCAGAACCTCCGTATAAGTTCATAAACTTTTCGAACTCCATTTCTTCGATTGGATTCCTGGTTCTGCTACTTATTACTCTGGTTCGGACCTGAACTTGCGGATTGTGGTTATCGCCAGCAAACGGGGCTAGACGATCGACGTGGACCACTTTTGGCTTGCCTCTGGGCGGTTTTCGGATGCGGTATATAACGTCGTTAATACGCTGCACGACTTCATAGGGGCCCTCCCATTGCCTTTGCAGCTTCGGCGACAAACCACGTCTCCTTTGAGGGTTATACAACCAAACCATATCGCCAGGTTGAAACCCACCATTTTGCGCCTTGACGTCATATCTTGTTTTCATCCTGTCGCTGGCAATTTGTGTGTTTTTACGAACCTCTTCATGTACTTCGTCTAGCCTCTTTGCCAGCTTGCTGACGTAATCTGCTCCAGCGACTTCTTCTTCCGGTCTTCGTCCAAATTGAAGATCGCATGGTAATCTTATCTCACGACCGAGCATGACACAGGATGGTGTTTGACCTGTGCTTTCGTGAACGGATGATCGGTACGCCATTAAGAAGAGGTGCAAGTACTGATCCCAGTCTCTTTGATGTTCGGACACTACCTTGGCTAAGTACTTGCCCATTGTTCGATTCATCCGTTCAACCATGCCATCAGACTGAGGATGAAGAGGCGTTGTCCTAGTCTTTTTAATTCCTAACAGTCGGCAAACTTCTTGAAACAGCCCAGACTCAAAATTGCGGCCTTGATCGGAGTGTAATTCCAACGGAACTCCAAACCGGCAGAAAAACTCCTTTACTAATACGTCTGCGACTGTAGCTGCTTCCTGATTGGGTATGGCGTAAGCCTCCGTCCATTTCGTGAAATAATCCATCGCCACCAGAATGTATTTATTTCCCGAATCGGATTCTGGGAACGGCCCTGCGATGTCAATCGCTACTCTTTCCAAAGGGCTTCCTACGTTGTATTGTTTCATGGGTGCTTTGCGCTTTCTCGCTGGACCATTTCCTGAAGCGCAGACTATGCATTTACGGCACCATTTCATGACGTCCTCTTTGCAGTTCATCCAGTAGAATCGTTCTCGCACTTTACCCAACGTCTTCTTAATGCCAAAGTGTCCTCCTGATGTCCCATCGTGGAGAAGCTTCAACACTTCGGTCACCCTGCTCTTCGGCACTACCAGCTGTAGTCTGTTTCCCGTGCCCTCGGCATTTTCTAGGGATCGCTTAAGAAGACCGTCTTCTACTATCAAGGAGTCCCACTGCGCCCAGTACGCTTTGATATTTTTGCCCAAAGCACTCACTTCTTCCCAGGTTGGTCGTCGGCCGTTTTCTTTCCAGTCCAGGAGTAGTCTTATTTCAGGATCGTCTTCTTGTTCGCGACGTAACCGCTCAGGTTCCCACTCATCATCAACCATAGCAGTTCTCCGGAGGCCTTCGACTTTTTCTTCCAGTCGCGAACAATGGCTGCAGTCCGCCGGACATGGTCTTCTAGACAAGGCATCAGCGTTCCGATGACTGTTTCCGGCACGGTGTTCTGTGTCGTAGTCATACTCTTGCAGTCTTTCGATCCATCTTGCCACTTGTCCTTCTGGGTTACGGAACTGCAGTAGCCATTTTAAAGCGGCGTGATCTGTTCTCAGTAAAAATTTTCGTCCATACAAATACTTGTAGAAATGTTCGATGGACTTAACGACTGCTAACAACTCCCTCCTAGTCACGCAATAATTCCTTTCTGGCCTGGACAAAACCTTGCTAAAGTACGCGATAACTTTTTCTTGTCCATCTTGAACCTGCGAAAGGACCGCGCCTATGGCCATATTGCTTGCGTCGGTATCCAAAACAAACTTTCCATCTTCTCGTGGATAACTCAAAATCGGCGAAGTGACTAGGGTCTGTTTTAGTTGATTAAAAGAATTTTCACAGTCTTCATTCCATCTAAATTCTGCTTTTTCTTCGGTTAATTTTGTCAATGGTTTGGCAATATTGGCAAATCCGGGTACAAATCTTCTATAATAAGTGCACAACCCAAGGAAACTTCGGACCTGATGTTTGTCGATCGGTCTTGGCCATGCTTGCACTGCTCGGATTTTGTCTGGGTCAGCCCTTACTCCATCTCTAGTTACTTCCTTCTTAAATACGTGGCACTTCTTTGGGCTCAGTTTGAGGTTAGCCCCACGTAATCTCTGGAACACTTCCTTCAAGTTGTTTAAGTGCTCTTCAAACGACCTTCCAACCACGATCACGTCGTCCAGGTAAACCAAGCACGTCTTCCAAGACAATCCGCGCAAGATGGTCTCCATCAAACGCTCGAACGTTGCAGGAGCGTTACACAGGCCGAAGGGCATTACAGTGAACTGCCACAAACCAGTTCCGATCGTAAAAGCTGTTTTTTCACGATCCTTGGGTTCTAATTCCACCTGCCAGTATCCACTCTTTAAATCTAACGTAGAAAACCACTGGGATCCTGACAGGGTGTCTAGCGTATCGTCAATTCTGGGTAAAGGGTAGCTGTCCTTTTTGGTCACGTCGTTTAGCTGCCTGTAGTCTACGCAAAACCTCGTTGATCCATCCTTCTTCTATTTTCTGAGAAGTTTCGTAAAACTTTTCTTCAATTTTTCTAGAGTTTTCTTCCATTTTCTGCGAATTTTCGTGAAACTTTTCTTCCATTTTCTGAGAATTTTCGCCCATTTTTTTATTCATCGATTCGAGAATTTCAAATATTTTTGAATCCATTTTAACTGCTTGCGAACGCGTCACCGGCATAAATTTAAATATAACACGAATATAAAGTTTGAATACACTACTTTTTAAAATGCAGTTTTTATATAACACAAAATTTAATAACTATCCACTTATTAATATTAAACTACTAGTGTACGGAAACGAACCTAATCGCGATCGCACTTGTTAAAAGAAAAAGTTTAATAAACACTATATAAACACGCTTATCGCGAATCTTAACAGATATTTATGCAATGTTTTTATTACGGGTGCGATATCAAATAACTTAATGGTATTCACACTAAAAATCGCGAACGGTTTGATACCTCAACACCTGACGCCACTGTTACGTATCTATTTATTAAAAACTAATTTATTTATAACGACTAAAACTACGTTTACTTAATCTACAAATATGTATACTTTTAAATTAACCGAACTAATTAAATCTAATAATAAAAACACTTACACGAATTTATGTATCACCGTTGTATAACACTTAAGATAACGTCCTCGGATTTGTTTACACTATAAGTCACGTTCACTCGATTCGGTGTACACTGTTATTTATTTAAAACGTCCGCACGTGCTAATCACTTATTTACCTTCACTTGCTTAATCTTCTGAATACTGCATGCATTCACATTCCAGCAATAACTGACCTACGATTTCCATCTTCGGCTTTTATAGACATCAGCGAATTCTTCTCGATCGTTCCTCACTTTTCGTTATATTTTCTAGAAACTAGATAACAGTTCTAGAAGGCTCTTGCATTTGCAAGTAATTTCTCGGACGTTTCAATACGAAATATGTTAAAAAAAAGTATACTTATGTAAATATAAACTTAACTACACATATTATCTCAGGTATTATATCATGGTATTCTTATTATTTACTAGCTGACCCGACAGACGATGTCCTGTATTAACTATGAATGTTGAATTTGAATTGGCATAATAATTAATTAAAAAAAATATTATTCAAAAACATAGGCGCCATAGAACTGGCCATGTCAAAAAACATGAATTTTTAAGATTGATGCCACAAACCTTTAGCGACTGCTTTTGCGATTTATTTATCGACATTGCAAATGCTAGTCGCAATGGAAATTGTAACCATTTAAAGTAGAATGGTATGTCGTTTGGAATCAAAAGAATCCGTGGAATTAAAACATTTCGCCTTTGTACTTCCTTACCAAAATTGTGGTTTCGATGACGTTGTTTACTAATTTTTTCACTGCAAGTCGGGTGCCGTTAAAAAGACGTGGCTGGTTTATATTCCGCAACATAATTATTGCCGATCTGATTTTTAATTGCAGATTATGAGGTGGTAATACGGGCAATTCCAGCGAATTCGCCATTTACCTTATTTTGAATTTGAAAATTCATTTTGTTGATATCAACGTTTTTTGCAGCCAATATAACTTCTTCGCTCAACTAAACATGCTTATTGTAATTTTGAGCAATGTTTGTGAAAACCTTATCGATTAATTCGGTCTTCGAATTAGTAAAGTGACAAAAATTGGTAGCTAATGCAATGAATCCAGATGATAAGTTAACAGGTATTTTACTATTACCAATATCGAGCAATTGTTTGAAAAAAACTTCTTCAAATTAGTCGTTCTGCAATTTGACTCTCATGTTCATATTTAATTTTAGCGTTTTAACGTATTTCCATAAAATGGACGACTTTAAACATGCGTTAATTTCGTCGGCTAGCGTTGACCGTGGTATTACTGGCAATGTTTGGCGAAAATCACCTGCCAATAAAATTATTGTACCACCAATTTTTGGTTTGGTTTGAGCTGTTCGACCGATTGAAAACTCTTTTTTCATAAAATGCTTTTGGGAATATGAGATTATTGATTCAATATATTATATTTTTAACAAAATGCTTTTTTAAGTAAGTAAAAAAAGTAGTTACGAGTTATTCCTAGATTTTTCTATATCGACAATGGAGTAACATACTTTTCACATCAGGAAGTTTTAAGCATTGACAAAAGCATTGCATTATAAAACCAAAAAATTGTCACATTTTCAATAGATTATATCAAAGACGAATTATTATAAAAAGATTTTGCTGCTAAAATATGGTAGTAATTTATTTGCAATGCTATTCTGAATTAAGAATTAGCAAAATAAATATTCTATGGAAAAAGCTCCCAATTGTTAAAGAAAACACATCAATATTTAAAAAAATATTTATATCAAACAAAAGAAGTAAAAAAAAGTAAGTGAGTAGTATTCTTATCTCTATATTAAATAAAATACAGCTTGTATGTAGTGCTGGTTTTATTCATGAGGCAGAGTATCATAAAAACCATGGTAGTCTCTAAAGTTGCTTTAATGTCTTGAAGATGATTATACTTTTCTTTCAACATCTTCAATCTTTCTTCGTACAGTTTGAGAATATCAGTGTCAGTTTTGTTGTTCATCCTAGTAGGTAAAGTTTTCCATTTTTCAGGATGCCTCAACTTAAAATTGATAGTACCGTTGGGATTGTAACAGAGACCACGAAGGTCTTGAACAATTGGATCGTCTACTCTTTTCCCGGGTCTTATGGTGTTCAAATAACGTAGATTTGAGTAGTCATTAAAAAAATCGAATTCAAGTATTTCACTAAATATGGCAGTGGATTTTGCCTAGCACCAAGACATACCTCTACATAATTGGCTGGAACATTGATTTTTGAATTTTTTAGTTTCCTTTCGATGACGGCATGCATTGCATGTGCTTTCATTTGCGTATGCCCTTTCTCTAAGTATTTTTGGTAGATTGCTACATTGTTTTCCACTGACAAATAAAGCAGAGCATTAAAAAACGTAATATTTTTATTTTGGGCACAGCACCCGTCACTGTAAGATATAAGCTGATTGCCTTTATCCATTCCTGATATTTTTTGAGTGATGAAATAGCTCAAAATACTAGAGAATTTGTTTGCTGATAAGCCTCCCTCAGTTTTATTTTAAATGAAACAATATCCTTCCTTGCATTTTATATTGAAGATGGTAAAATTATGGACTAGTTTTTGCTTATAATAAAGAAGCGCAACTGTAGACTTTGTAGCTTAAAGAAAAAGACTGTAGCTCTATAGTATACACTTCATTCTTCTCACTATTATTTTCTTCTCTAGCCTCAAGTTTTTTCGCTTGATGGAGTTGATATTCCATTTCGTTAACATTGCGTGTTTTTCGTACTACGCAAATATTACACTCGTTTTTCTTTGGGCAAAAAATTCCAAGGTTCATGTCATCGAATTCATGCATAAACAATGATAGGCAAACGTACTCAACATTTTTTTCTTAGTACCAGTTATTAACATAAAATTTATAGATGTCTGACTTGGAAGTCCACACAGGTTCAAGATATTTTTTGGTGCTTCGAGCCCGACAATAGTGAGACTCCATTTTTGGCAGCGAGTCGAGAAACAATGACAAGTTCGTTTTGTTTAAAAATGGAACGTCTGGAGACTTTGGGTTTGAGTTCGTCACGTTCTAATATATTGTCTTTATCCAATTCTGCAGTCTTACCTTCAATTTTAGTTCTTTAAGCCAATTTGACAACAACAAAAACACTTCAAAACAGCAAAATGATAATAACAGTTACTATTTAAACACTCAGAAGTTACGTTGCATGTAAACACGACTGCTAAACTAATGGGAGTTACGAGATTTTCCCCGTGACAAAAAGAGCAATGGCAAATGGTTTCCTTTCTTTTGAATATTAAATTACAGAAACCTCGTAGAGATGTGAGCTTTACACAGTAAGAAGCGTAAGTTTTTACTTAACAGATGGTGTTAAAATCTCAAAATCGTCAAACATTGGAGTTACGAAGTTTTCACATAAAGATATCGAGATGCAAGTGCGATACCATTTCGCTATCTAATCGTTGCCAAAACCAATGATATCAGAAACGTTTTTCCAGTTCTATCAGGAGCATCTAAAAAAATATCCACCACTTCCACCGCTTACTACTTTCATAATCGTATCGTAGGCATATTTTTATTTTTAAATGCATCGTGCATTGTCGATTAGATGTTGTCATTTCTAATTGTATTAATCCTTTGTTGGTAATCATTAAGCACATGTCTTTAATTTAAATTAAAGTTTTATTGTGAATTTCTTCGTTAATTTGCAAATCTGGATTCGATGTTCTAAATCGCTTCTGATGCAATATAACTTTGGTCATATGATCTTTATATTTGTTCCATTAATCTATCGGTTTGATGGAAAGCACGTAGACAAAATTATGGAAAACAATGTTTGTATTTGTTAATCATTTGACGAAATTGCAGCGTCTTCAAGAGTGCGCACCCAATGAGTGTCATTCTCTAGAAATCCCAAACGTTGACAGGCTTTTCTGTGTGTGTTGCATAATACACCATTAACAGTTCGCAGATGTTGGGATGATGTAGGGTCACGAACACTGACTAATAGTAAACGCAAATGAAAACAGTCGTCTTGGCTGGGATGGACTGTGTGCATCGGTGAAAAATACTTCTAGATAACCTAAAATTGGCTGTCCTTGTTTCCGTCGTTGAAATTTCTTTGACGATTGATTCCAGGTATAATATCTTGGCATTTCGAAATAAAGCAGTGTTCTGGCAAAGTCATCATTCTAACACATTTCAAAGAAGCTGGTCAATGTTGTCGATGGCGGCCTGTCAACCCGTCGTAATACGTTTTCAGTTGTGAAATACACCTTTTGACCATTTTCCAGATGTACGGCCATGTGAACAACAGTGGGGTATCTTTCATGTATAAGAAATGAAAAAATACGTCAGATCGCCTCATTACTACTAACATAGCGGCTTATTTGAAATTGAGTGATCTTATAGTTTGAATTTTTAGCAGCAACTCCAAACACAGCCATGTTCACGTACTTGCAGATATATTTTATAGATTTTACGAAATGGCAAAATTCGACATTTATCTGTGCTTTAAATGTCTTGGGGAATAACGGCAAAAACGAAACAACCCAACGATTATCAACTTTAATGTCATTCAATTGTCATCAGTGGATCGCCGGAGATAAAGTAGATAACCATCATTTCCACTAACAGTTTCTGTTACTAATTGTCTTGGAAAGCGTTTTGAACATTTTCCGTCAACCATACACGGAGAAATATGATTTAATATTCCACGGGGACCATGAATCATATTTTTGTAACAACTTCATGTAACAATGGATCTTCATCATTATTTGGATTTTCCGCAGATATCACATCATCGATTTTATTCGGTTCTATCCTCTCTACCAACCAAATGAGGATGTGTGCATGTGGCAATCCTCGTTTCTACCACTCGACTGAGTACATTCAACAGCGCGTTTTGCAAACACGTGATGTTTAACAATGAAATCCATTAGTGATCTTAAATTTTTTTGGAACACTATTGCGGTAATGTCGTTGCAATCAATGGGCGATTGACCAAAAAATAATTCTTGCCGAATTTTTGTCTATTGTGGATTGCATGTAAACGTTATAAACAAATCTGGTGTGTCATAATGACGGACATACGATATAGCATCCTGAGCGTATTCATGTATATGTCGCGAACGTCCGACGTATGTTGCTGGGTAATAGTTGTTCTGCCTACATTTTATGCATTTCCGTCAGCATTGATGGTATCCGAAAGATAATGTATTCCTGAAAACGAAGTTTTGCTTGGATCAACCTAATAAATTTCAATCGTTCAGTTTTAAGTTTCACGTACATATTCAAGGCATATTGATGAAAGAGACGTCGACATTGAAATTTCGTGTTATAATAACATAAATTAACGTTGTGATAAAGGTAGTGAACGTGGTTTATTTATTTATAACTGGATTTATCATTTTTATTGAAAAGTTATACTTATCTTCACCTTGGCAAAATAAGATAAGCTATTGTAACGCATCATATTATCTATATGTTTCTGACACACGCGGCAGTTGATTGTTACGCCGATGTAAATGCAACCAATTCGTTGTGTTGATGGAAGAACATTTGGAGTTGTTCCACAATTGGTTTTTTTACCATGTGCACGCTGATCGACTTGTCTTTCTAAATTGCCAATAAAATAAATTTGCAAAAATTTATATTCACTATCCGGCGTTGGCAATAACAAAACTGTTAAATGACATATTTGTCCTTAAATCTGCAATAGTAAACAGACAATAAATAGATCTAATATAGAATATTCTATAGCAAATTATTTGTACCACCGTATTGCTTTCAAGATACTTTGTCAGCACTGCCCCCCCTTTTTAAACATACTTATTTCTGACTGCTTTTGGATATTCACCTAGTTACAAACCTACTTTACGCTGTTTGAATTGATACACGATTTCAATTGAAACTTACCAACGTATTTTGCATCAGGCACGTGGTGGTAAAAATTTATTGTTTTTCAATGTTGCGCCAAATGACGTCATTTGAAAGCAATTATTGTATTGTTGTATATGAGTGAAAAAATGTATAGAATCTGCCCCATTTCCGGAAACCAATGAATGCAGAGGCTGTGGTGGCGGTACTAGTGACGTCAATTTGTCTTTACCCCTCGCGCAACACAATCCAAGGGCTTTATTTTTAAATTTAAATGTTTAATAATATTGACACACAACGTTCATTGAATCAATATCAACGAGTTGCTGTAAACTGTAATCGATTTCCACGATAAGGGTTAACAGCAACATTTCTATGCTATTTCGATTCCATCGATTCCGTTCAACTTCATTCCGCGTTTCACGTTGCTCGTCAGTTTGACCTGCTCTTGTATGTCTTTGACTTGCAGCATTGCGAGTTCTGCGAATTATATTTGTACGTCTAATTGCTGGCATTTTTAAAAACAAAAATTCTACTAAAAGTAAAAATATATTTTATTGTATGACGCATTCTGTCAATCGCTGACAGTTATTTCAAGCAACTGACAGTTATCTCAAACAACTGAGAGTTATGTAAAACTTTCTTAACTTTTTCTTTTATAAAAACCTTCTCCTGACAATAAACACAACAAAAAAAATTAACGAAATTGTTCCATCCGTTCACGCGTGATGCGATGACCAAGGGAAATAGAGATTTATTTTTATATACAGGGTGTTTAAAAACGATGCGGCACTATTAAAGAGGGTGATTGCCCAGGTTATTTAATACAAAAAAGTTCCTATAAACGTAATTCCGCAAACGCTTCGTTACCGATCTACAGCGTGTTGACGTTTAATTATAAAAGAGTAAAAATTAGATTTTTCCAAAACGGCTTGAAACATCATAATGAAATTTTAGGCGTGTTAATAGCTGTGGGAGACACATACTTTGCAATACAACACAATGTTTCAGTCGTTTAAAAAAAAATAGGACGCCGCTGATTTCTCTAAAAATAAAAATATGTTTTTATTATTTGTTCAATTGTGAAGAAAGAAACTCTCTTAACTTTTTTTATCATACCGTTTTTTAGTAAAAAAAAACATTTTAGTGCATGTCCATTTATTACAGAAAAAAAAATTTTAAAGAACAAGGGTTTTATTCAAGGGCAAAAACAACAATTTTACCAACAAAAAATTACAAAAATTGTTCAAAGTGACCACCTCGAGCTCGGATGCAAGAATCCAAACTCTCTCAAAAACACCAGGATCGGTTTTAATTGAGTTGCACCCAGCAATGGTTCGATTTCTTAAGTCTTCTACGTTTTCCAATGGAGTAGCGTACACCAAGGACTTCAAATGGCCCCACAGGAAAAAATCCAGGAGATTTAAATCTGGGGATCGTGCAGGCCATAAGTGAAGTTTACCTCGGCCAATTCAGCGATTTCCGTATGCTTGTGTTAAGAAATCACGAGCTACTTGACTAAAGTGGACTGGTGCGCCATTGTGCATATACCACATTGCATCTCTATTTGCTAATGGCACGTCCTCTAGAAATCCAGGGAGCGTGTTTTTCAAAAAGTTGCGATACATCTATCCGGTAAGTCTCTCTGGTAAAAATACCGGAACAATTAGGCAGTCACCCACAATCCCAAGCCAAACGTTCAAAGAAAACTGATGTTGAAAACGATTTTCAACAATTTCATGTGGATTTTCGTCACACCATACATAGTTATTATGAAAATTCCGTATTGCATTTCTTGAAAAATTTGCTTCATCGGTGAACAGAATCAACATCAGGAGTTGAGGGATTTGAACTATTTTGTGCAAAAGCCATCGACAGAATGCAATGCGAGGAAAAAAATCAGCAGGAAGAAGTGCTTGAACGGGTTGTATATGGAATGGATACAACAAATTTTCCTTCAGAATGTGCCAAATAGTCCCATTACTTACATCCAAAGGGTCAGCAATTTTTCGAGTAGAAGTACCTCGATCTTCTTCAATCATGTCTAACATATTCTCTTCCAGCTCTATCGTTCTTGCTGTGCTTGGTCTTCCTGATTCTCAACTTCGTCTTAATGTGCATTTTTCATAAAGACGCCAGTATACAACCGCCTAGCTTCTAATGCATTTCCATCAGCAAGTCCAAAAAAGGAAGTGCATGTCGGTCATCTCGGCATTCGTATAGCGATTCATGATAAGGAACTTCAACAAACAAAAAAATATTAATTACGAGACTCATTCAATATGTCATTCTCTGTCAGTGAATAAAACAGGACTGTTTAAAAAGATTTTTGTACCCATGATAAATGGATATGCAATACAATGTTTTTTTTACTAATAAACGGTACGTCGTACGATAAAAAATTAAAAAACCTTTTTTTTCACAATTGAACAAAGAATAAAAACATTTTTATTTTTAAAGAAATCAGCGACGTCCTATTTTTTTCTTGAAAAATAGCCTGTGACGTGCCAATACGCGCGCAACTGGTACAACTGAAACATCGTGTTGTATTGCAAAGTATGTGTCTCCCTCAGCTATTAACACGCATAAAATTTCATTATGATATCTCAAGCCGTTTTGGAAAAATCTAATTTTTACTCCTTCTTTTAATTACTTCAACGCGCAGTAGATCGGTAACAAAGCGTTTGCAGAACTATGTTTACAGGAACTTTTTTGTATAAAATGACCTGGGCAATCACCCCCTTTAATATTGCCGCATCTTTTTAAACACCCTGTATATAGATTATAATTTTGCCAAATATACTTGTTTCTATACTATATTATTTTTCTTATTACCAACCAATGTATTCATATTAAAATTTTTAAAAATTTACAACATTCTATTAATCATTTATTGTTAAATGAAACGAAGTAATTGAATTAACAAATTTATTTAAAAATTAATAAAAGTGTTTACAAAACTATAAAAAGTTATTGACAAATGATTAATAAAAGAAAAACAAGAATTTGAATACATTTTAATAAAATAAATGTTTTCTTAATCTAGTTTCTACCAGTTTGTCCTACATAATAACAACTGCAAGAAGTACCAGAAATCTTATATACACCAGATTTATCTAAAAAGCAAATATAATTTTTAAGATTAACAATAAAATATTTTAAATTATGATCAGTAAAAAAGGAAAATTGAAATATAAAACTTTTATAGGTAAAAACTTTTTATAATAAAAAAATAAAAAATAGATGATAATTAATTGAAACACTATGATGTTAAACTATTTATTTCTTTTTGATTGTTTGTCACTATAACAATATATTTTAAAGTTTTGATACAACAAACTTGAATAATTATCTAGCAATTTTTTTAAAATTTGTAAACTATTAATTTTCAAGTTAAAACAAAGAAAAAACGCAATTACTAAAATTATAGAGTCAGTCGAAGAAAACCTGTCGACAAATTAATAATAACAGCTGTAGATATTTTGAATTGAGTTCAGGTATATATATAATGATTGCAAATAAAATTTGTATCAAAATCGGCGCTTTTTATTTTGTAAAATAGAACCAATACCTCAGCAACTTTTTATTAAGAAATAAAAATAAAATAATTGATGTAATTAAAAACGTTTCTAAACATTTAAAAAGTTAAAAAGCTAGCCATAAAAATTACATAAATTACATAAAAATTCTAATAAACTTGGCGTGTATTCAAAACATGTTCGTGATCCTTAGGGTTGTAACGTTAAACGGGGAGGTATTATGGGGCACGCGAATTACCGATCGAGAGCGCAAACAAATGCTTGTTCACGCGAAACAAAAGCTACCACTTAAAACAACTGACGAACTTAACTAGTAAATTCAAATTGGCTATGGAATTTACAACGTCGTCAAATTTTAAAACTATTTATTATATAAACTTTTCATGCCGTTAAATTACTTTTAATTGTCTCAAGTAAACAATTCATCAAGAAATTCGTACCAATTAATAGTCGGATTACTTATTTCTTCATAATTATTATATACCTACCCTTAGTTTTAATGTTCTTTGTGTCAGACCTTGTTTTCGTATAATAAGTATGATTAAAAAGCATTAATAATAATTCTTGAACGTGTGTATATCAAATTATTTATATATGCAATTTTTAAAAATTATTTCTGCATAACGTGCTTGCATGATATGCTTCCTATTTAAACGATGTAAATTATGGCACAATATTTTTACTGCTCTTACGGTTAGTACCTACACTCGTTTTAGCGCTACCTTTAATTTTCAAAATAGATACACATCTAATTAGCTGGTAATTATGCTGCGTCAATTAGTAAACAATCTCATAATTATACATCTTATCTTACTAATACTTTTAAAATATTTGATGTATTTATAAATTAAGTCATAAAATTCTTGAAAAAACAAACTTGTGGAATCCCTGCGAAAATGCTATAAAGGTTTTTATGGTGTAGCGTGTAGAACGCATGTGATAATGATTAAAATAAAAAAAGATTAAAAAGCGTTAGCAGGAATATCTTCATCAAATAGTAAAATTATGAATACTGCAGTTCTACAGAAAAAATATTACATAAATTAAGATTCTTTGTTACAAAAAAAACTTATTACTATTTTTGCATTGAAAAAAATTCAAAAAATCAAATTAAATAGCGTTTGGTTCAAAAAATAATTTTTCAAAATGACTATTTGGGTTTTTGAAGCTACACAAACATTGTTTATGTAAGTATTAGAGTTAATATGCACAATTCTCAATTATTTGATTTTTACCGCTGTAGATTTCAGTTATTTATGTATTTAGAGCGTCAAGAAGCTTTTAAGGCGTAAGAGGTGATTTTTAAGAATACGTCAAGGCGATAAAAACAACTTTAAGTACGAATGAAAAATTTTTAATTTAAAAATACTTCTTAAATAAATTAAATTTTAGACACAAATCTTGTGTTGCATGTTGCTTTGATTACATTTGAGTTTTGAAACGTAACTGTGATAGCAAGTAAACAGTGGTAGCCATATTATCTAAAATTACATCGAAAACTGTTATTGTGAAAAGAATCGGCTGGCCAATTTTTGGTATTTATAAAAAGAAAGAAAACCCTCTTCGATGTGGTCTTATTATTCAATGTTTAAAAACCTTATCAAAGCCAAATACAACATAGATATAAACGATTTTTTTAAAAAAATCAGATGGATTCAAGCCCAAAAAATCAAAAGTTTTGACCGTGGTAGAGATAGAAGCCTTTATATACCCAGCTCCAGACGAATTAAACAAGATAAATAAATTAGCAATATTTGATGACAGAGATATCTCATAGTATAAGTGCTATGTATAAAAGATAAGATAGCGGTAAACGTTATAAGCTAATTTTACACACACGTAATTTAAAATAATTTTGAATAAAACTAGGGTCTAAAACCACAACGTAAAGGACATTAGGGGTAAAGCAATGTCAATTGTACAAATCCCATCCTTTACGTTGTGGCTTTATCCTGCAGTTTTATTCAAAACTATTTTGAATTACGTGGGTGTAAAATTCATTTACAACGTTTACCGCCGTTATAGCTTACTTATGGTTATCTTTTATACATAGAAACTTATAAGATGGCTCAGCCATCAAACGTTGCTAATTGTTATTCCTATCATACTTGTATATGAAGCTATAAGGTTTGTCAATAAAATTGTGGGAATTACATTAGATTGTTTTCCTACTGCTGATGAGCCGTAAAAGGGCGAAACGTTCGTTTAGTAGTTCACTCTGATGGCATTTGAACAATTGTATTGACATTGTGTTACCTTCAATGTCTTTTACGTAGTGGTTTTATCCCATAGTTTTATTCAAAACTATTTTGAATTACGCGCGTGTAAAATCAACTTACAACGTTTATCGCCGTTATAGCTTATTCGCAGTTCAAGGTAAATCAATTTATTGTAATTTAAAAATGTTTATTTTTAAAAACATGTAGCTTAATATTTGGTATAGATAGAGCATGCCGTAAATAAAAGCTTGTTCAATTAGAAGATGAAATATTTGAGATACCAAAACCAAAAGAAATCGAATGTGTACTGTAGTTGACAAGTATACTCGTAGATTACAAAGTTTTGTAGAAATCTTTAAAAAGTATGTTGTTCGAAGTTCCATAAATATAAATACTTGCCGTTTCTTGTAAACCTAATAGCAGAATCCTGAATTGTATACTAGTCACTCATTTCATCACTCATCGGCGACGTTGTTAGTAAATTTTCAATTAAAAGTACAATTTTCGATTTCTAATTAATTTGGTTAATTGTTCTAATTATTTTGTTAACATAATTTACCCACACGACACTTTTAATAAAAACTACAATTTTCGATTTCTAAGAAAATTTTTCATTGTGCAAGTATTTAGTTTATTAGGTACTTATGATATCGTTGTTACTGGACTATAAAAAACCGTTTATGACATATAAATTTGTGTATAATTGTCAATTTATGGTAGATTTGTGCATAAAATTACTTTATAAAAATAATATACATGGTGTTAAAAAGGAGTGTAAAATATTTGACGACTAGTGATATGAACCAAAATAAACAAAAAATTTTTAAAAAGCATGGACCTGCAAAATACCGATTTAGTAGATATGAAATGTTTTATTTTCGTCGTTTTTATTTTAAAAAAACTTTTTTTTTAATTTATAGTTGGCTGATATTTTGTGAAATAAACACTAAGTATTTGATTTTGTTGTCAGTGCACACGTTTTCGTATGCTATAATCTCTTGTTTGACATTCCTTTAGACTAAAAGCAACAAATGTGCTTCCACCATAATGGTGCTCCAGCTCATTTTTTAATTGCCTTTATATGGGTAGAACTTGTTTTAAGACCTACAATATTGCCAGATTTGAATCCTCTAGATTTCTTTCTTTTGGGATATTTGAAAACCGTCTATGGTACTTTTGTAAATAGCCTTGAGAAGCTGCAGCACAAATTAATCAAAAAATAAAAAACTATACACTAAAAGGTATTGTTTAAACGAATTTTAATGCTAATACAAACTGTTTCCAAAAGTGTTTTGTTGTTTTAAACATTTCTTATATTTATTTAGTAGCTATAAAACAGATTTGTTATAATTGGTATAGTGTTTGACCTTTTTTTATAAACATTTATAGTGATAGGTTATTTTTAGTAGTAAAAGAGAAAAGTAAAACTAAAATAATAGTTATGAATACTATATCTATTTTTTATTACGAAAGACAAAGTAGTACATCACTTTATTTTGTGTGTATGCTTTACAATACCGGCGTCTCATTTTTTTGGCTCCAAGTTTTCTAGCTAAAAAAATCTTTTCTGTCGTACCTAACATTTGCACTATACCGCTGAATCATTTTGCTAAAATTAGTATTGACAAAAGTTTAAGTTTTTTGAGTAAAGTAAAGATTTATCTGATCAAACAAACTTTATCAAAAATTTTTGAAATATCTACAACAGTCGGCTCTAAGCACACTACCTAATCACGTCTCCTATGCCAAAACAATAGTAGTTTATTTAACGAGTTGAATACAACATTTTATTGCTCGAACAGAGACTAGAAGGCCCACAAAGTCTCAAAATCTTTCAAAAATAATTTGACGTTTATGTTGACAAGTGTGCCAAAACTGTCAAAGACGGTTTACAATAGCAAAAATATGACAGTTAAGAACAATAAAATTTTTTACTCAATCTTCAATAAAACAAAATTATAAAAAAAACACTAGCGTTTTTTAAATTACCCTTCCATCTGTGCACTTTTTTGACATTAAAAAAGCATTAGTTGTTTATTGTTTAATCTTTTTAATTTATTATTAAATACTCAAAGATAAAAAATGTTTGCAGAAGTTAGACTCCTTGTAATGGAGGTAGTGTTTATAATGTTGTTAAACAAAGCATTAAGAATCAGCGTTCCCGTGCCTTGCAAAGCTTCCATCTTAGCAAAATATTTTAACATAAAAATACTAGTTTAAAAAAAGTACCATCTGCAAAAAATAAACATAAAAAATCTAAACCACAAATTTTCCAAACATCACTGAAATAATTATTTAGGAAATTAAATACATATGTTTATTGTGGATTTTTTATTGTTTTCAAGTTTTTGTTTCCGTTGTTACTATAAAATATATATTTGTTACATGTCGTTATTTTGTATTTGTTAAAAATATTATTTTAAATTAAAATTTGCGGCTGCACTGGCTTGCGCGCCACTACTGGTTTTCAAATCACTTTTACTGGTGGGGATAAGCGAGGCTTATTCAAGTATTAAACAGATTAAGCGATTTGGTTAATTACACGACGTTCTAGGTAATAGAGCAATCTAAAATAGCGTCGTCACGTTATCCTTTATTTTTTAACGAATTCCGGGTGGGAGGGGGGGTGGTCGTCACTTTATCTTTACACGGCTATTGCAGGTAGATGTAACTCGTGAAGTTTATCTTATTTAGTCAATCAGAAATGACGAAAGATGACACATCTTTTCTGAAGTCTAAGGATTGCACAATTCGTTTGTTTTCCGTAATTCAAAACAGTTTTGAATAAAACTTCGGAATAAAACCGCAACGTAAGGACATTGGGAGTAATATCAATTTACAACGCTTACCTCTGTTATAGCTTATTTACAGTTATCTTTTATACTATGTGATGGATCTTCCATCAAAACGTTTCTAATCATATAATGAACGTTATTACTTGTGACGAATAATTGTCGGTTGGGTAAGTTATTGTGCTGTATCTTTTTTTTGCAATTCATTATTATAATTTTCAATTGTCGACGCATTTTGCGACTGTATGAAAAAGAAGTAATTAATCCAATCAATTACTTATAACACTTCATAGCAATTTAATCTAATTAGTTGCATGAAGTGTTGCCTAATCAAAAAACCTACATTCATATTTTAGCTATGATAATAATAGACGAATCTATCGTTATTTAATTATTACTGTTCTAATTTTTGCTTTTTTTTTAACTCCTATTCTGTCTTGTTGAAAATAAATATATTATTGTTAGAATTTGTGTTTTGCAAAGTGTTTTTTTTGTGATCGACAAATTTAAACGTCTGTATTAGGTGCTATTTACTTATTTTAGCACTTTTTTAATCTATTGCAAGATTAACACGCCAAAACTTGCGACCCGCTCGCCGTATCATATCGAGCTAGCCGCCAGTATTTTAGTTACGGAAAAATTCTTGTAACATATTTTTAATTTATATCATTTTGTGCTATATCTACCAGAATACAAATATTGGCATTTTTTGGTTAATACTAAAAGCATTTGTTACACTGGTTTTCTTGTAACAACAAAAAAAGAGGCAACGACTAACACAGTTTCCCCGGAAAGGGAATCGCAGGCTTTGTAGTGCTAAATTATAAATTAAAACTAAAGGCGCCAAGACCATGAAGGGTTAAATTAGGGAAAGATCGTCTAACTCTACCCGTTGCTGGAAAAGAACAAATAACACGACAAAAGTAATAACACAGAATATATATTTATTGTATCACAGAAGTAGTTAAAGACGAAGGCAGTATATAAGTAGAGTTACATAAACGGTGCAAACAATATTACATGGGTTATCACAAATCAAATATAAGTTACACTCTTTGTCGGACAACAACTCGCACATCTGCGTGTCCTAATCAATCTAACTTTTAAATTTAAAAAAGGAATGACTTGCTTTTATTAAATTTGATTTCTAGAATGCGAAAATCAAAGTATCGAGAATCAAAGCGCACCCGATAAGTATGTGACACATAAAAAGGTTTAATATTAATTGTGATTACCACTTAGTATCTACGTGTGGCCATTCTAATAATCGGCATGACTAACAAAGTAAAATAGAAAATGCAATACTTACAGTTGTGAATATGCAGTAGGGTATTAGCTAATCCCGTACCACTCTGACCTAAAACGTAATATCCAATTTGACACAAATGTACATACTGTGTGAGCACAAATAATTTGATTTAATGCATACAATGATAGTAAAGTATTTCTTTCCATAAAGTGGTGCACAACTTCTTAACCTTTAGCGACCTGACGTCATGGAAATTTTTCGACAAAACAGGTGTTCCAGGTGTTACGAACGTCAATGATAACGTTACAGGTGGAGGGATGGGACCCGCTAAAGAATTAATTTAAGCCTTCAATACAAAAACGTATGAAATTACATACCCTAAAATAAGCTTTCATTCAATACCACTTAAAAAATCGACCACATATTCACGTATAGTATCGTGAATAACTTAATAATGAAAGCTTTTTGTTGGGCCGAAAAGATCGCTAAGCACGATTCGTAATTTAGCAAACGTTAGCAGGAAATGAATTTGTTTTGACAACTGGCTACGAAGAAAAAGGTAGGGATGTCGAGGAACAAATTTTATACTTGAAAAATTTTTATACTTGAAAATTGAACTACCAACTTTTTAACATAACACATTCACATATAGATTGAAATTGGGCTGTAATTTCTTGATTAACTGAAATAAGTATATTTATGATTTTTACACAATTTCTTTACGTATTCATCTGAATGATTTTTAGCTATAGTTGTAAGGTTAAAAAAAATTTAAAAATTACATATTTTTAGTAAACAAGTAAGCAAATCTGGATAATAAAAGACATTCACAGTACGTCATTGTTTTAAAAAGTTGGCCAGAAAAACACCTTCACTGTCCCAACACACAGCGTTCATTATTTTACCGACTGATTTCGGTTTAAGTTAATTTGAGTGGCATTACTCTAAACTTACTCGTTTTGATTCTAGCGTAAAATTGTAAACCCAGGTTTTGTCGCAGGTAAATAAAAAGTGTAAAAATGCATTACTTTCATTTTGGTAATGTCAAACCTTAACACGTCGCTGGTTTTCTATAGTCAGCAACCTGAGTAACTCATCTTGTGCAAATTTTTTGTAATACCGATGGTTATGAATTTGTGAGACAGAATGAGGTTGTTTATCAAGTCAATGTTAGTTTGTTGTTGTTTTAGACGTCTTTTGTGTGGCAATTTTTGACCGTTGTGTGTGTCTCTTCGTTTTACATTATTTAAACACCTGAGTTTTTGATAAAGTGGATAATCTATATTGTGCTTAAAGTGTTTGTAAAACATGGTTTAGTTTAATACTTTCATTTGCAAGAAATCTATTTATTATGCGCTGCGCAACAAAACTTTGAACTTTCTGCTTAGTTATTTTGACAATCTATATAAATAAAAACGAATGTTGCGAAGCGCAAAACTCGAGAACGGCTGGGCCAATTCGGTTAGTTTTTTTTTATATGTTCTTTAAAGCAAACGGAAAGTTCTAATAAAGATTTAAAAAAAATTGCGTGTAAAATAAAAACCAGGTGTCAAACATTTGACGTAAATTGTCAACGTCAATCTAAACAAAACAAAGGCGCGTTTGGATAACCTATGCATGGAAAAAATCATCAAAGAAAATAATACATACACATACACGTAGGATGTGTCATTCACCATTAATTCTTCGGTGCGTTGCAGTTTATTGGTTTTTTTAAATATTTTCACTTCTCTTGAAAATTAATTGTGTGTTCAGTGTGATTACGTTTAGACTCATGCCGCCAAAACCTGGGCTCAGTAATTTGGGTCAAAGAACTCGAAATGCTACAAACCAAGCAAATTTTCAATCTAATTGTACTACAGAACAACGTGAAGAGAAAAATGAAATTAAAAGAATTAGGTTACGTGCAACGCATCGTCTGCACACTTCTTTTAGTGTTTCACGAGCGGCTTTCAGTTACGATGTTTCAATTGACTACAGTTCTTACCAATGAGTTGTTATTGAACCTATAAACTTAGTTTGTTCATGTTGTGAAGCATTTAAATACAAAAATGAAGCAAATAGATTGTGTTGCGCAAATGGCAAAGTGAAATTAGTGCCATAGGTTCCACCACCAAAGCCATTGTACTCATTGCTTTCAGGAATTAGAACTGATTTGTTATGTTTTCTTACAAACATACAAAAATATTGTTTAGTATTTGTGTACATTTGAATCTCCCGATCAATTTGTAAACTATTTTGAACACCTTTGTATATTTGATATTTGTAAAATTGTACAACGCGCAACGTCGCATTAACTGTATTTTTAGTGGCGCACGCACAACCACTAACTTTAGCATGCTATGGCGGTTTCCGCACACATGTCATTGTTCATTAAGACTTCTACAGTCAATGTTGTGTTCAATCATCAGCGCCATTTTATATGGCCCATATCACTTTTAATATATGGTTTTTAAAGTACCTCAAAATCTTTATTTGTGTCTATACAGTCCACTCTAACAATCATTGCAACATTGTTGAGTCAGTTTTTCACCGCAAAGAAAACAAATTAGGTAAGCTTTACCCCAAAAAAGCGTATGGTTTTTAGCTACGACCTCAAACTGCTAACCCACCAACATTTTGGTCCAATCTCGTCGGATAGATCAGCAATCAATACAATTAAAGCAATCGCAACGTTTGGCATTTATCTGCAACATTTACGAGTGCATCTGATAGCCACGAGGACGCCGCCTCCTAAAGCTCCGTAAAGCTCATCATCGCATCAACACGCATTTTATGAAAAATCTACAAACGCAAAAAAAAGAAAGCGCAGCATTTTTCTGCCACAAGAAATACATGGTTTCAACACGAAATATTGAGTTCAAGGTGAAAATTACATCACCAAACCACAGGTCGTATAAATTCCTTACTCTAATCTTATCGCTTGCATTAACAAAGGTCAAAGTATTTTGTATCAAATCTATTTTAGTTTATGCATGTTAGTAACGCTTTGAATTCATTTTACGCATTTTTTGTTTAATTTGAAAAACACAATTACGTTTATGTAGGTATAATTTGTTATTGCGTACCTTCGTTTACAAAGGGCTTCAATCTTACGTAATAATTGTTTACGTTACATATATTTGCCCTTTTGTAGTATTTTTATCGCTTTTTCGTCGTAATAACAATCGCATTTTGTTGTTTATCTAAATCCTTTAAGATGGAAGACTTAAAGAAATTAAGATCAGCTTTAAAAGCAAAAATCACACGTTTCCAAACTTTTCTAGAAAAGTTTAATGTATTAGAACTCGATAATGTAACAAATTCACAGGTCCTTGAAATTGAGAACCGCCTTCAAGTAAATTCAACTTTACTCGCAGAGTTTGATCTAATTCATAACGAAATCCTTAAATTATCTAAAGAAAGCGAAACGGAATTCGATTATCAAACACAATTCGAAAATTCGTTTTTCAATCTAAACGCTATAGCTCAAGATCTTTTAACAAACATTCGTAGTATTTCGAAAAAGGGGTCCAAGAGCCCTTCGTCTTCTAGCTCTGGGCAAAAAAGTAAATGTTCTCACAAAACGCCCACTTTTAATCTACCAAAGATCACAATTCCACACTTTGCTGGTCAGACGGAATCTTGGCTTGAGTACAAAGCCATTTTTAATAGTTTGATTCATTCCAATAAAGATCTTGACGATATTCAAAAACTACATTATCTAAAGGCTAGCTTGGCTGGCGAAGCAGCGCAAACTATCAAATCTTTAGAGTTTACGCCCAACAATTACGATGTTGCCTGGCAATCTATATGTTCAAGGTATGATCAACCCCGTATGCTTGTGAGAAATCACTTGAAATCTATTCTAGATCTGGAACCTTGCACTAAGGAATCTTCTAATATGCTTAGGCAATTTTCTGACGCGTTATTCAAACACATCTCAGCATTACGTTCTCTAGCTGATGATGGACAACTCTTCGAAACGGTTATGATCTATGTTATGTCAAGAAAGCTTGATCCTGTCACTTCTCGTCAATGGGAAACTGTACGTAACGTTTCTGGTAATGATTTACCAACTCTCAATGAATTCAAAAGTTTTTTGACCAATAACGCAAATCTTCTAGATAGCTTGCAACCAAAGCTAGAGGCCAAGGTAATCCCTACGAAACAAAAGCCACATTCTTCGAAATCTTTTGTAGCAAACACACCAACTTGTGTGCTTTGCAAAAACTCTCATTCGATTGCTTCATGTGAACAATTTCTCAAGTTATCTCCTCATCGGAGAGTAAACAAAGCTAAGGAATTAAGACTATGTCTCAATTGCCTTCACAAAGGTCATTACAAGCCTCAATGTGCTTCTAGGTATACTTGCCGCGCGTGCAAATCCAAGCATCATTCGCTTCTACACATTGAGTCCAATCCTATCGTCGACAGGGAAGAACAGCCAGGCACTGCAAACTCCGCAGAGACTCCTGCTACTTCTAACCAAAGCATTTCAGCTTTTTGTAGAAATACTTATCAAGTTTTGTTGCCTACTGCTTCCGCAAAGATCCTAGATTCTAACGGAAGAGAGCACGCTATCCGTATTTTGCTAGACTCAGGCTCGCAGTCTAATTTCATACGTACTGACCTAGCTCAAAGGTTAAATCTGCGCATCCAAGATGCCAACATTCTAGTTTCGGGCTTAAACCAAGCCACTTCTTCTATTCGTTCAAAGTGTGATGTTGTCGTTCGTTCAAATCATACTAATTTCCAATTAAATCTCACTTGTTTGGTTCTAGATGAAATAACTGGCACCATGCCCAGTGTTCAAATAGATCGCAAAAGTCTTCGAATTCCAGACAATATCAATTTGTCTGATCCATTGTTTTGTGAACCTGGTAATATTGATATGTTGATCGGTTCCACAGCATTCTTCTCGTTGATGTGTGTTGGCCAGGTCCGATTGGGTCCACACGCACCCATACTTCAAAAAACTCGTTTTGGTTGGATAGTATCTGGTGAAGTTGGTACCATGATACCTTCTCAATCTCGTTGTCATGTAAGCGTTCTGGATGATCTTCCAGATCGCATCTCAAAGTTTTGGGAGCTAGAAAGCTACCCCGAGGAAAAGGTTTTCTCTTCAGAAGAAAGTGCCTGCGAGGCACACTTTAAGCAAAATGTATCTAGAGACACAAATGGACGATTTGTTGTTTCGCTACCTCTCAAAGGTTCGGTTGAATGTCTTGGTGACTCCAAGGACATTGCACAAAAACGATTTCTTTCGCTGGAGCATCGTCTCCAGGCTAATCCAGACCTATCTAAGCGATATTCTGCTTTCATGCAGGAATACCAAGATTTGGGACACATGAGTGTGTCTGATTCTTCTACAAATCAAGTTTCGTATTTCCTTCCGCACCATGGCGTGCTCAAGAAAACTAGTGTAACGACAAAGCTTCGTGTCGTTTTCAATGGTTCTTCTGCAACCACCTCCGGGCAATCTTTGAATGACATTCAAATGGTTGGCCCAACTATTCAACAAGATTTGTTCTCCATATTAATTTGCTTTCGCAAGTATACTTATGCTATTTTGGCTGACATCGAGAAGATGTACAGACAAGTATTGATTGAGCCTAGTCAAAGGCCACTTCAACGTATTCTATGGAGGTCTTCTCCAGCAGAACCGATCGAATCATTTGATCTCAATACAGTGACGTATGGGACCGCATCTGCTGCTTTCCTGTCTATACGTTGTCTGTACCAACTTGGAATTGATTGTGAGGTTTCTAACCCTGAAGTTTCACAGATCATAAAAAATGATTTTTATGTCGACGACCTACTCACAGGCGCCGATGACATCTCCCAAGCACACAAGATTTGCTTGGACCTCTCCAATGTTTTGCGCTCAGGTTGTTTCAAACTTCGTAAGTGGATCTTTAATGATCCTCGTATTCTAGCGGACTTTCCTGACACGGATGTCCACCCTGGCGTTCTCGAATTTGGTGCTGACGAGCACACTTCCATTCTTGGATTGATTTGGTCTTTCCAAGCAGATAGTTTCATGTTCAACATATCTACACCTACAATTGGAAGCATAACCAAGCGCTCTATGCTCCGAAATTTCTCAAATTTTTGACCCTCTAGGGGTACTTGCACCTGCTACTGTAAATGCAAAAATTCTGCTTCAACAGCTGTGGCTGGAAAAGCTCTCTTGGGATGACCCTCTTCCTGAACACATCAAAATCAAATGGTCTTCTTACAGATCAGAAATTGTTGAATTAAACGATCACGAAATCCCAAGACACGTTGTATGTAAGGACGCTGTGGACGTCCAGCTCCATGGTTTTTGTGACTCTTCTATTCACGCTTACGGTGCATGCATTTACATAAGATCCGTTGACAAATACAACAATGTATCTTCCAAACTTTTATGTGCTAAAACAAAGGTAGCACCATTGAAACCAATGACTATTCCAAAGCTCGAGCTCTCTTAGCCAAGCTCTCAGAGCAAGTTCTGAAGGCCTTGGACATGCAAATCTCTTGTTGTTATTTATGGTCTGACTCGACCATAGGTTTAGGATGGCTAAAAAGCAATCCAAATCTATTAAAAACGTTTGTTTGCAATCGTGTCGTTGACATCCAGCAACGCACTTCTCATGCAATTTGGCGGCACGTACCCACCAAATCCAACCCAGCAGACTTATTGTCTCGAGGCCTCGCGCCAAAGGCACTCAAATTCTCAAGACTATGGTGGCATGGTCCCATCTGGTTATCTCAAGATGAATCTTTCTGGCCCAATTCTCTCGTTCCAATTTCTCAGCTTCTTCCAGAACTTAAGAAAGAAGCTCATTCCTTAGTCGTTACCACGAAAGACTCATACCCCATTGTAAAAATCTCACATTTTTCTATCATGACTCGCTTAGAAAGAGTGATCGGATATTCCTTGCGCTTCAGCAAAAATTGTTGTTTACCTTCAGAAAATCGTACTGTTGGTCCTTTAACATGTTTAGAGCTTAGAGAAGCGCTTTCATGTTTAGTAAAAATCTCTCAATCACAGTCTTTTCCGGACGAGCTTAAGCTACTTAAGCAAGGTAAGGCTGTGAATCGATCTTCGTCTTTGATAAGTCTCAATCCTTTTCCAGATGCAAACGGCATCATACGTGTTGGAGGCAGACTCCAAAATTCGGAATTCAATTTTGATAAGAGACACCCTATACTTCTATCGGGTAAACATTGTCTCTCCAAACTTATCGTCGCTAGAGAACATTTGCGTATGCTCCATGCTGGACCTCAATTGTTACTCTCCTCTCTTCGAAGTAGATTTTGGATTACTTCGGGACGCTGCCTTGTAAAACAGGTAGTTCATCAATGTCTAAAATGTTTTCGTTTTTCTGCCAAAACGGTAGAACCTATTATGGGCAATTTGCCAATCTCACGAATAAAGCCAGCCCCGCCTTTTCATACAACTGGTGTAGACTATGGCGGACCCTTTCTGATAAAAGACCGCAAAGGTCGTGGCTCAAAATCCTCTAAATGTTATTTGTGCATCTTCATATGCTTCGTGACCAAAGCAGTTCATCTGGAATTGGTCACTTCTCTTTCGACAGAATCCTTTATTATGACGTTCAGACGTTTCGTATCGCGTCGAGGTAAACCCATGCACGTTTACTCCGACAATGGTACCAATTTTGTTGGAGCCAATTCCGCGCTCAAGGAATTGAGCTCATTTCTCAAATCGAATTGTGACAGTGTCACTGATGCCCTGGTAAGCGAAGGTACGCAGTGGCATTTTATCCCAGCACGCAGTCCACACTTTGGT
Organism: Aquatica leii; assembly: GCA_035610365.1. Lineage (NCBI taxonomy): Eukaryota > Metazoa > Arthropoda > Insecta > Coleoptera > Lampyridae > Aquatica > Aquatica leii. Next base: position 77,990,656 of record CM069436.1, on the reverse strand, counting down.
GGTCTGTGGGAAGCCGGTATCAAATCGGTAAAAAATCATCTCAAAAGAGTTCTAGGTAACTCAATGCTCACTTATGAAGAGTTTTTTACTTTGTTATCGCAAGTTGAGGCGATTCTAAACTCACGTCCCTTAACTCCTTTGTCAACTGATCCTAACGATCTCCAACCTATCACACCTGCGCATTTTTTGGTGGGAAGACCTCTGGCAGCTCTTCCTGACCCCGACGTCTCTGAAATACAACAGTCTCGTCTCTCATCATATCAGAACATACAACAGCTTCATCAAAGAATATGGAAAAGATGGAGTCTCGAGTATGTATCCGAGTTGCAGCAACGTTCGAAGTGGCAGCAGCACCGTTCAGAGTTGGAGAATGGAACGCTGGTTCTGCTCAAAGAAACCAACTTGCCACCTCTGCAGTGGAAGCTTGGCCGAGTAACTGAAACATTCCCGGGCAGTGACGGCATATCTCGAGTGGCGTCGGTACGCACAAACAATGGTGTAGTTCGGCGTGCTTTTTCAAAACTGTGTCCGCTACCACAGCAGTGATAGTTTTAAGTTCACATTGTATATTTATATTTATTTGTAAACTGTTTTTATATTCTTGTTCTTTTGAAAGCTAGTACTTTTAAGGCCGGGGGCATGTTTAGTATTTGTGTACATTTGAATCTCCCGATCAATTTGTAAACTATTTTGAACACCTTTGTATATTTGATATTTGTAAAATTGTACAACGCGCAACGTCGCATTAACTGTATTTTTAGTGGCGCACGCACAACCACTAACTTTAGCATGCTATGGCGGTTTCCGCACACATCTCATTGTTCATTAAGACTTCTACAGTCAATGTTGTGTTCAATCATCAGCGCCATTTTATATGGCCCATATCACTTTTAATATATGGTTTTTAAAGTACCTCAAAATCTTTATTTGTGTCTATACAGTCCACTCTAACAATCATTGCAACATTGTTGGGTCAGTTTTTCACCGCAAAGAAAACAAATTAGGTAAGCTTTACCCCAAAAAAGCGTATGGTTTTTAGCTACGACCTCAAACTGCTAACCCACCAACAAATATAACAACTGCTTTCAAATGACTTCTTTTTGGGCAACAAATATAATTTGTAACAATTTCATGCCAACTTTTAAGGTAACAAGGCTTTCTTTTGGTTTTTTGTGCACAAACTATAACTTTCGGTTTAATTTATGTTTTTGTGTATAAGCTATAAAATTTTTATTTAATTTACAGATACAAGGTCAAAATATATCACAAAGCAGGTTCGCTGTTGCCGGTGTCAGATGGCAATTCCAAATTGTTGCAATATTATTTCATGGAAAATTCAACAGAGGAAATTGATCAGCGTTGTGCAAATAACAGATCAGTGAAGAGGTCTATTGTAGAACTATGTTTCATCAACACAACCAGTTGATCACATTGTTTAAAACTGCGGTGGATCACATGCCATCTGATAATCATAAAATTGTAATCAGAGCTGATAAAACTTCTGTGGAACAACATGCAAGATGTTTCAATGCACCAACAATTGATAAAGTTGCCATTGTAATGTTTGGAACAAATCTGGAAGTCCGTGATATAGTTTTACATCGCCAAAATGATTAGTTACAGCGTGTGTATCAAACACATCGCTCATATGACGCGTTACAATATCCAATCTAATTTTGGAAAAGTGAAGATGGTTATCATTTTTCTATCAAGATGATAAATCCAAGATATACCATGTGATTAGAAATTTGTGTCATTGGATTTTTTTTGTTTACAATTATGTTATTGTTGAATGGGTGTAATTAAAATATTATTTTATTTACAGGTGCTGAAACTAATAAAAATGTTAGTTTAATAAATTTTTGCTTATATAGCTTGATGGTTCGTAAAAATAAAGACAATCACATATTAAAATGTCGGCGATTATTTAATCAATATGCTGTTGATATGTATGTCCAAATAGAAACAGCGCGATTGACGATTGAACCAGACCAAACTCCGTTCTAAAGAGTATATTCCATGTCATATGTTAGAGATTATGGCAGCGCAGATTTATTTATCACATTCACATGCAATTCTAAGTGGATAGAAATCAAACATGAGTTATTGCCTGGCCAATCACGGATTGATCACCATGATATTAATGCACGAGTCTTCCGACAAAAGTTGAAATCTTGAATGTAGTTAATTGTGAAACACAGTGTGTTTGGTGAGACACGCTGCTGAATATATTTTGTAGAGTGGCAAAAATGTGGGTTATTTCATGCTCATAAATTGATTTGGTTAATTGAAAAAATAAGACCAAATAAAGTTTATAAAATCATATCTGCTGAAATTCCTGATGTACAAGTACATTTAGGCTTGCATAAAGTTGTTATCAAAAACATGATTCATGGTTCATGTGGAACACATTAATGTTGAATCTTGCCATTCCGTCAAATCTGTAAAATACATTTGCAAATATGTAACAAAAGGAAGTGATATGGCTGTGATTGGAGTAGTGTTGAGAATTCCATTAATAAAGTTAACCAATACCAAATGGGCCGTTATGTTAGCAGTAATGAAGCAATTTGGCGCATTTTTCTTTTCTTATTTATAAAAGATACGCCATTGTAGTTCACTTAGCAGTCTACTTAGAAAATGGTAAAAGAGTATGTTTTACTGCACTGAATGTATTACAACAAGCTATTCAACCACCATCTACAGCCTTGACCAGTTTGATATGTGTCAGAATGATGATTTTGTTCGAACACTTTTATACTCAAAAATGCCAAAATATTATACTTGGAATCAATCATCAAAAAAATTTCAACGACGGAAACAAGGAAATCCAGTTTCAGGATACCGCAATGTAGATTTCACTGATGCAATTGGTCGAATTTAATCAGTGCATCCAAGCAATGATGAGTGTTTCTATTTGCGATTACTATATTCTATAATTATATGGACATGCTTCCCGTCAAAACCAATTGATTTATGGAACAAATATAAAGATTATATGAGTGACGATATCTTGCATTAAACGCGCAGCAAATCTACATTTACAATACACAAAAGAAATCTCAATTAAGAATGGATGCGCTTAATCGTCTAATGCACGACGCTTTTAAACAAGAGTTGCAACGTGAAAAACTGTATGATTTTGATGCTTTAAGGGAATCAGTTCAAACAAATGTTTCGCTGTTGAACCAAAACCACAAACATGTATTTAATTCACTTATGAAAGTTGTAAATGATGGAATTGGAGGAATTTACTTTTTGGATGCTCCAGGTGACACAGGAATAACTTTTTTGATTTCATTGATTTTAGTAACAATTTGCTCACACAATGAAATTGCACTGGCACTTGTTTCTTCTGATATTGCAGTCACATTATTGGAAAGCGGTCGAACAGCTCATTCAGCGTTGTAATTACCATTGAACATTCAAAGAAATGAAACTCCGATCTGCAACATTTCGAAGAAATCAGTAATGGCAAAGGTATTGCAGCAATGTAAGTTGATAGTGTGGGATGAATACACGATGGCACATAAAAAGTCTTTAAAGGCATTAGGCAGAACTATGAAAGATCTGCAAAACAATCAAAATCGATTTGGTGGAGCAATGATTTTGTTAGCAGGAGATTTTCGTCAAACATTACTAGTGATTCCACGGTCAACGCCAGCAGATGAACTCAATGCATGTTTAAAGTTCTCTATTATGTAGAAATACGTTAAGATACTAAATTTAAGCAAGAATATGCGTATCGAATTGTAAAATGATCGATCTGGAGAAATTTCTAAACAACTCATTAACATTGGTAATGGCAAAATCCTTGTAGATGTTTTGACTGGTTGCATTACATTTCCTGTCAATTTTTGTCAGTTTACTGAAACAAAAACCGAGCTCATACAAAAGGTGTTCCCAAATATCGCTCAAAATTACAAAGATCATTTTTGGTTAAGCGCACGTGCTATATTAGCTGCCAAAAACACGGATGTAAATGAAATAAACTTCAAAATTCAAAATGAAATTGCCGGTGAATTAAAGATATACAAATCAGTTGATTGCGCAACTAATCAAGATGATGTCGTCAACTATCCACCAGAATTTTTAAACTCATTGGATTTGCCAGGATTGCCACCCCATAATCTTCAATTGAGAATAGGATCGGTAGTCATAATTTTACGAAATACTAACCTTCCGCGTTGGGAAACCGTCAACATTATTTGTTTACGCGCCAGGCAACCAAACAAAAAATATCGTATACCATAAAGCATTAGAATTAATATCATCATATTTATAAAGTATTGCAGTGTAGTGAAGTAATCGTCGTTTACTGTTGAGACATAAATAACGTGATCACTCCGAAATATGTTTAATTTTTTCCATTAACTTTTGACAGAACGAAGTCTGTCCGGGCAGCTAGTTACTAAATAAAAACTAATAAGTAAAATGTTGGAATAGTATATTAAAACACAAGTTACAGAATGAATGCGCTTCAATCACGAGACCGGTTTCATACGTGAGCCGCGCAGCGGCGAGTTTGTGAAACGGTAGAGTGATTGAAACGTATTCTATGACGTGTGTTTTATACTTTTTTCTCTATTTTGATTCAATTTTAATATTTTTTGTATAATTTAAATTTAAAACAACATTGGGAAACTTTTGTATTTTATTAAATTGGTAACACTTACACTTTGACATGTTGAAGTTTATGTGTTAACGTAATATATCATACGAAATGATCTCTTTATACCTTTATAAGTAAATAAGTTTGAATTAATAGAACGTCTTTAAGTTAAGTTACAATAATTTTGATTTCTTTTTCATGTAACGTCAACTTACGCTGCAGAGATACCACCTTTGAAAAAACTAACATTTCTAAAATTCGTGTAAGAATTTGCTAATTCTTACACGGATTTTAGTGTGAGAATTACTAATTCTTATGTCGAATTAGAAAAAAGTATATCTTGATGTACGAAGCTTTAAGTCTTACTTTCAGTACACCAGATTAAATTAGAAGCAAACTGCAGTTACCTTTCATGTTGTGTATTAAAATCAATTATTTTAGCAAAGAAACGCGACAAAGAATACTTAAATAATAAAGTGCTTCTCAAGCAGTAGCTTAATTCCGAATAGAAATAAAAAAATCGTTAAAATAAATAAAAATACTAGGACTACAAATTTAAAACAAAAGTAAAAAAAACTGAAAAAGCTTCCTAAAATAAATTGTCTCACTTTTTTCATATCAGTCACGGCCTACTATGATACTGAAAAGAAAGGGTAAGATTTTTTTTCTGTTAAAAGATTTTTTATTTTTAAATGAATACTATGATATTCAGTTTTCTCATCTTATCAATACATAGAGCGACTGTATTAGAGGGTTTTAACTTTTTTGATAGTCTTTAGTTCAAATAACTTAAAAACTGTACAATATACAATCTAAATATTAAAAAATGTTTTTACGAAAAAGTACTACTTTATTAAAATACGCTTTATAGTCTGTAAACTATTTATTTAAAACAATAGAAAAATTACATGAACTTATAGACTCTTATAATTAAATTTAGAAAATAATTGCCAATAACTTTCGCTTTCATATTTAAGAAAAAAAAACCGGACACAGCAGACACGTTTTTTGTGTCGTTCATACTTGTTTTGGTGTTTTCTGCAAGTATCTACGTTTTTTTGTAGGAAGTATTAGACTCACTTTTACTGTTGGTATATTTTAGATTCTCTTTATAATAAGTCGCGTTACAAATATCATTAAATTGTGCTAATTTAATGTTTTTTTAAAAATAATTTAATTAATTAACTAAAAAGTAAACAGTAAAATCGTAATAAAATAAAGGGATAGTTTTTGGAACATATAGGTTAAACAAATTTGAAACAATGATAAAATTATAAAGGATTTATAACGTTTTTTTCCTTTAAACGCAGTGTACGTTTGTTACTTATTGGTAATATAACTATATAAAATTTAAATTGATGATTATATTTACAGTCCTGCGTTTTCTTAATTAATGTCACGACCAAGGTTCAAACAACGCATTATAATTTAATACTTTCACATCTTTGTTTTTTACTTTTTACTACTGGTTTTAGACTTTTAGTCAATTGCAATTGCTTATCCAGTACTTACATATAGGAACATATAACAAATTACTTTTGTTTGTACAACAAATAAGTTTTTTAATGTTTTTGCGTAATGTTGTTATTGATATGTTTTACGTAAACAAATAAAAATGTTAATATATATTTTTTTTATTTTGCTTTTGTATGATGAAACACGAGTAAGAAAAACGGATTGTAATTATTCAAATATAGAATTCTTTAAAATTTTTTGTAATAATAAGTCGTAAGAAATATTCTTGTCATTATCGTATTACATAATTTAATAGTTATTTAAAAAAAATTGATTGAATAAAAACTTCTTTACTTTATTTACGAGGCGCTTAAGATTTAATTTTTAACAATTAACTAATGTAGGAAAACATAATACAGTACACAGTGCTTATTGGAATCACGTATAATGTTATCAATCGAGTACCTAATGTTAAGGTTTTAATCCAAACGGATCGGACGTAGAAAAAAAATCGTTAAAATAATCACACTTTTAGTTTAAAGTTAATAAATTTGAAGTTTATTCGGTGCATGTCAATTCAATTGAAAAGATCATTTTTGTTTATTTGCAAACTCAAGTGATATCGGCTATCTTTTTTTCTGTGGTTCCAAAACTTTTTAGACCCACGGACCAAACTACATAAATGCATAATACAAAAAATACAAATTGTACTTTGATCTCTTGAATGGTAAATTGTGACGTAAAAATAAAATATAAATAAAACATTTTGCTGAAAAAATATTTATTGAAATTATAACTGTTGTTTTAAAAAACAAACAAAAAATGTAATGAACCTGATGGGATGTTATGATTGTATTTATGTCTGGTTCAATTTTGAAAGATTTGGAAACAGTAAATATCTTCTTTCCAAGTTTTGTTTGTACAGCAAAAGTTTTGCAACAAACGCAGATTATTACACATATAGCTTTGATTAAATTTACTGTGTCACTTTATAGTTTCAAATTAGTCTCGTTAAATCTTGCAAATAAATCAGTCATATAAGCGATGTCATTTTTTGAGATAATTGAATTGTGCCGCAAATCATTGTCTTTACTCTCCAGGAATTTTAACACTGCATCAAAGAGCAAATAGAAGCGATCCAAACGTGCACTTTTAGATAATCAACGTACTTCTGTGTTAAGTAATAAACAATTGTAGTTATTATTTTCCAAAAAAAGTTGAATAAATAATCTCTTATTTAAGGCATTCTGTTTGATTTTATTAACTGCTCTAATAACATAATGTAGTGATTAATGCAAACGTCTAATAAGGTTTTTGTGTCCAAATGATGTCGATGAATGACATAATGTACTGGTAATACATTTGGTATAGCTTGTTTTAAATATGCCAGTGTTTTCCTACCGTTACAGAAGCACCGTTAGTAGCAACGAAGATGGTATTAGCATTGAATAATAAATGTAAGAAGAAATGCAACTTAAGGGGCGATATCGTATCGACTGCTTGGATCGAGATATAGAGGTCGCTACGTTCGTATTGGATCGAGATTTTTCAGTTCTTGCGTGTCTGTCGACTTGTAAACTTCGGAATTGAATTGAAAGTTTTTCTTGGGTTAACATTGCGATACGATTTTTGAAATTCTGGTAGTAGTAATGTTTGTTTGAACTTTTGTTTAGTTTAAGTGTAAATATATTATTGATTTATTTTTAAAATGGGAAAAGTTACAGATCACGGTTGTGTTTATATTAATTGTTAAAATAATAATACCGAAAACAAAGGTACTAGTTTTCTTAAGTTTTATATTAGTGATAAAGTGCGTGCTAAAGAATGTTAGAAAAACTGTGGAAATATAAACATTGCCACAATGGACTTGGAAGATTTAAAACAAAAGAAGATTTGTGAGAAGCATCTTCGTAGATAATGTATAACAACAAAAGGAAATTTTAAACACACTGCAGTTCTTGTTCTACACCTTCAATCAGGTAAATATTTTTAAATTTTTTTTTCTACCAAACGTTTAAAAATGGTTTAAATTAGCATCGGAGAATCTCCTTGTCCGGATTCTTCTTTTTCTTGTTGCACTTAATTGTACAATAACTTAAAATAATTACTGTAAATCAGTAGCTGAGATCGCTATTATTTTCTACGATCAATGATCGCAATCATGGTATTTAGAATTAATTAGTAATCGACTGTTGGTAAAAAGTCGCTCGTGTAAAGTTAGTCATAAATCTAGCCATAAACATTCGATTTTCGTTTTCCGGGATACAATAACGTTTGGAGTATTGAAAATCAACATATCTAAGTATTTTTTAATATTGTTTCTAAACAATAAATTAATTAAAATTTATTCATATTTAGATTAAAAAATACATATTTACAAAAATTCACAGAAAATAGATACTACTGTGATGTTTTTTCGACATGACGTGCTATTTGAATTCTGATGCAAACTTACGAACAAATAGTTTAAAGCATTAATAAACAACATATTAAAAAATAAGTGTCGTTCTTTCGTAAATTAAATGTTTCTATTTGAAATTGACCCTGAAAAGATTGTTGAGTAATTAGTCATAACTCGTGTTGATATTTGTCTCAAACATAAGATTTATGAATTAAAAATAAATTTGCAATTCTTTTCAAATACGTATTGTCATTTGTAGTTAATGCTTATTGTTTTTAACTTCCTGTGTTTTTATGATTTACCTTGGTGTTTATATAAAGCTAGGTTTTTCCCTAAATGCTGAATGTGTGACACAAATTTTACAAACGTTCTTTCCTAGAAGAGTTTTCTAATTCTCTTTGAAAAGAATGCATTGTTAAATTTCTGTAAACAAAAAATATAATTCAATGTTTAAATTCATGTTACTTTTTATTAAAAATCTGTATGTGGTTTAAAATTCTTACGAGGAAAAGAGCAAAGGGGTTATTTACCTACAAAATTTTACGATTTTCCGTGAACTACCTGCATACTTAAAGTTTATTATACATTTATTAAAGTAAATATTATAGTGTTATATTAGTCTTATTTGTTTATGCGACAATTAAAAGTATTAATTTCTTTTCCACAACCGCAATTGTTATTTTATAAGCAATCAATGATTGCGATCGTTATTGTACAGACGCTCGATATCGCGATCATTATTTTGCATAATGATCGATTCATCGTAATTGCATAATCGCTCTGGCCATTGCTTTAAATGTTTTTTGTTGATGTTGGCATGTCGAATAAAAATATCGTTTTTGTAAATGTTAGGGCAGCATTTCTGTAGCACCTTGTCTAATAAATACTTAGTTTTTAAAAATAAAAAAATTATAAACAAAATTTTTTATGTTTATTTTAGCATGCTGAAAGCACTTCAATACAAATCCAACAATACATAAAATATTTTTACAATTGTTTAAAAAATCGCAAAAATTTTGAAAATACTAATACTAATTGCATTTTCAAAACTTTATTTTTAAAATACTAACAACTTAATTTTTTACTTTTTGGGCTTATTTAGTATAATTTTTTACAGAAGCTGTAATTGTTGATATGAACATCAACCTAAGATACTCAAATGTAGTAGTTTCTCAAACATATGGAAGAAAACGTCGATTGTTATTTATGGATGACGATCGTGAAGACGAATAAATTTATTCTTTCTACAGCTCCAGTTCACTAAACGAAGGTATAAGTAGACAAGCAATAATACGTAATTTTTTTAATATATGTTTTATAGTTGAAGATACGTCCTATAATATTTTGAAGATATCGGAACGACCACAGTGTGTTCTCAAATTCGTCAAGCCGTTAAGTTTTGACTAAACTACGCAACATAGTGATACAAATGGATTCTCCGTCAAAAATCCTTTTAAAGGATTAATTGGTCAATTATTCTTTGAGAAATTTAACATTAATTTTAATTTAAAATTATTTAAATTACGAGTCCACTAATAACAAATTCGTTTACATATGTTTCGAGCTTTAAAATAATGATGCTCATCTTCAGAAAATCTACAAAAAATGTTTACAACTTTTTTAAATACAAAAATGTCATCAACATATCTTTTTCCAAAATATTATTTTTTGTAAGAAAATTTGGTGTTCAGAAATATATTTACTTTCTAAATTGTTTAAGAAGATTTCAGTAAAATAAGTGATAAATTTGATAATCAATTTTTAAACAAAATCTAGGTTTTTCAATGGGTTCTCCTTTATCACTTTTCTCAATTTTTTAAGAAATTAAGTAAAGGTAACGATTTCAAGATTTCTTTTTCTAATGAAATATTTATTTAATTTTTAAGCTACTTAAAGGTAGTAAAAATAAAGCTATTTAAGCTGTATAGTTGTTTCTGAAAGGTGGTTTACAGTTCCTTTAGAGCTTCTTTAAAACTTTGCTAGTACCACAAAGAGCTGTATAAGCCCGATTTTAATGCATTAAAGGAGCTACCTAACAGCAACATAACTGAGGAATTTTTAGCTACTTAAACGCTTCATGGAGGTTTTAGTTTTTTCACAAACTACTTAAAAGTGTTCTAAAGAGTAACTTTAAAAGCTAAAGTAGTTATAAAAAAGCCGGTTTTAGCTGCAATTTGCTCACTGGGAAATTCTTCAATTACTACAGTTCATTTATATTAAAATATCAAATCATTTTTTGTTGAACTAGCAAACCAATTTCAATTACGATTTTAAACTTAAATTTTTTTATATTTGTTTCTAAATTGCACCATCTTCCTTTTTAAAATAATTAACATTTAACATTTTGTAAAACTTACATTTTTAATTATCTAGTTACAAATTTTTAGATTTGAGATTGTTCGAAAAAATGTAAGTTAAAAAACTTTTGTAATCTTAACTTTTATAAGTTTTATAATTTATTATTGGTGGACTGGTAATTTGAATAATTTTAAAAATTGACGAATAATAACAATAAATCCCCATAACAATTTTCTTTTAATTTAATTTCCATTGTTTTAGTTATTTCTATGTTTTCGATTTATATTTTACAAAAATAAATAAATATTTGAATATACATATTTTTTGTTTTCTTAAATATAAAGCATGATATTGTTTAAGTTTATTTGACATTGAGTTGTGTCATAACAATACAAGCTATTGTTTATGATATTAACCTGTTTTGAACAGGTAAACGGTAAAGTAAACACAAATATAACAAAAGGTTCTAACTGGTACTTCATAAGAAATAAGTAAGTTCGCAAAATAGAAACCACGATTTTGCAGATGGCAGCAGGTCTTAGCCTATTAGTTTATGAAAAGAGGGGGTACAGACGGGTAAAAAAAAAGAGAAACAAGAGAGATAAAACTACAGTACGATTTTTAACACACTAGTTGCGCCTCTTCTTAAATTATTACTCAATGGTATTAGTTAAAAGTATAGCTTTTACATCGATTTTTTTTAAAATGTAGTAAATAACGTTTCACTTTTTGTATCAGTTTCTAAACATTTAGCGAACAATAACAATTTTCCTTCTTTTACAAATCTCACATAAGCTAAAAGTAAAGCTTCGTTTTCTGTTAATGTGGACTAGTCAAGCTGTATATAGATTTCAGATGTTTTTAAGTAGTCACATACAAAGTTTTTATCTGCATTTTTTCTTCAGCTTACTCATACTGTTATCTAAAAAAAAGAACCCAAAAAGATATAAAAATATATATATATCAAAATTTTTATTTGCAACAAACCACTGTTAATTATAATAATTATTTTAAATGGAATGCTACAATGTAACGCTTTCTTGAAATAATTATTTGAGATGTAAGGATAAATTTCATGCAAATGTCACATATAGTGTAGGTACTCATTGTAATTTTTTAAAACAAATGAATAATTCAAAAATTAATTAACAACAGATTACAGTAATATACAGTAATTTCAGACATTTGCGGATTTAATTAGTCGTGGAAATAAACAAAAATATAAAATAGTAAACTATAACTTTTAGGGTGCATTATATTAAATTCCAAAACCAAATATGTTTAACTTCTTTTACAGAATCATTAATAATATATTCTTTAGAAACACATCTGTGTTAGAGAATCTTACAATCCTTTCTTGAAGTTTTTCATTAAAAAAAAATCCTTAATTAATGTTAAGGAATTAATGTACTAATGACTGTATATATAATTTTTTTAATTAACTCAAATAATTTTGCTTAAATTAATTTCAATTAAAAATACAAATTAATTTAATTCAAATATACTTACTTAAGCAAAGTACGCTATATGCGTAACAATACAAAAAATTATACTTCTTTTTGTCCAAGACTTGGAAAATTTGTTGTGTGCAGTGCACATCACGCAGAACACAAAACTAAATTGTTGATTAGATGCAAGATTTTATTATAGTTTATACTATAGACTAGCTAGTGCAGGTATCGGTTCTATTGCGTTCCTGTATAAACTTGTAGGCTCGATACAGACACGCGTTTGTTCGCCGCGCGGTGCCGCGGCGGCACCGCAGCGGTTGCCTTAAAATAAATACACACTTAGCGGCAAAATGACGCCAGTTCGCAAGTTCCTTCCGAAGATGGAAGTTGTCAGGAGAAAACGTGCAATTTTTGCATTTCTTGTATACAAAATGTTTATTAGGAAGATCAATAGACGCTATTGGATACATCCATATACTGAGTTACGGCTCACAAGAGGCAGATTTGTTACCTCTTTTTTTGATCTCAGAGACAATCCAGATGAGTTTTTTAAAGTGTTCCGAATGAGTGTGAAGTCATTTGATAAGCTTGCGAGGAGACTCACCGACAAGATCAAGTCCCAAGATACACCAATGAGACGCGCGATTCCTCCGGTAGAAATGTTGGCTATAACTCTGAAGTAAGTTTATTTTATAAAGTTAATTCAATAATTCCTGTGAATCAACCAACGTAGCAGAAGGAGTCATATTTGGACTAGAAAGCAGCGATACTGACCAAAAATAGTTACTAATTGCCAATAATTGCTCTTAAAAATCTATTTAATTTCGCTTTTGTTACATAATGGTAAAGTTTGAACCGGTGTTGGTTTCTTTATGAGAACGCGTTTTTACTGCATAAATAAAAATGTAGGTAAGATGAAGGTATATAATCAGTTAATTATAATATGGTGCTACTTGGGAACAGACAATAATAAAGTGACCAGATCATAAACCCTGTAAGCTATTTTATTAAAATAAACATTCTAGAATACAATATATTTCTGTTAAGCTACCCGCTGCCAATGTACAGGTCAATACTTTCTTGTTCACGGTCAACGTCCTGGCTTACGGAACCATCTGATGGAGAGGTTGGTTGTGTAGTTAGACCACTGGTATAGGGCTGAGACAATGCCGTAGAGGTTTGAGATCATGTAGGAGAGGGTTGAGACCATGCAGGAGAGGGTTGAGACCATGTAGGAGAGGGTTGAGACCATGCAGGAAAGGGTTGAGACCATGTAGGAGAGGGTTGAGGCAATGTAGCAGATGCTACATAAGGTGTCAGAAAGGAGAATGGTCGGAGTTCAGTTAGTCGAGAAACATGTTGGCGGGATGGAGTTAGTGGATGGGGCTGTGGTTGATATGGGGAAATGGTTGCTGCATATCCAGTGTACCTTTCTTGTTGACGCTGTACCACCCCTCTGGATGGGTGCCGCTTTATCTTTCAGGTGCTTCGGGTAGCTAAGTGGAGATTGTAGTAAATAATTGTTGATTTACAATACATATAGTTGTTATTACAAACGAATACAAAAATAAATCGTAATAATATAATAATAACGGATAAAATAAAATAATTCAAATAATTAACAAACGATTACGCAATAATAAAACAAAAAAAACTTCTTTTCTGGTTGGTTGACCCTGTATGTACTTTTTATTTTGGTTCGGAAAGGCTACCATCTATCGGTGGTTGCGTTAACTCGGTTATCAGTCCTACAACAGATTATTAATATGGCATATTTTATTACCTTCATAAATTGTTGGTTTTTAATTAATGCCGGGCTAAGTGTGAGGTGTGGTGATTTTATTTCAATTAGGGGAGAACGGGGATTAAAGGCAGTTAAGGAAACATACAGGTAAGCAATGAATAAATTTTTAAGAATCGACGGCGGACTTTGACCTTTTGTTTCTTAATTCAAAATTGCATGAAAAGTAAGTAATTACGGCCCCGATAATTATGAAATTTTACAGGCCGGTGTACGGTGTTACTGCGAACAACTTTTAATTGAGTGGATCGTGAGTGGGTCACAAAATGAAATTAAAACATCTGTTTGAATAAAAATTCAAGGTCAATAACGTTAAATTCGATTTTTAAATGAAACTGAATAAATCCGGTAAACTCGGAAAAGCTTGACAGGTAAATTCAATGCATAATTAATAATCAGGTGAATATGATTTCACGGCGCGTTACTAATTAAAGTTTTACGGTAGCTGTTCGTTTATAGCTCTTCCAGTTACATAAAGTTCTTGACAATGGTTCTTTTCTTTGACTTGTTAAATCTTTGAGCCGGGGTTACCCAACCACAAAAAGATCAAAAACTTTGAACAAGGGCCTTTATGTAACCACTAGGAAGTTGGATTAATTAGTGCTAATGCTCGGATCAGGAGTATACCTAACCTCCGGAGTATTAACACCTCCAACAGGAACAAACAGATACACGACTTTACAAATTTTACACTTACTCTGAATGATGTTCGTGGCGGTGACGATGATTTTAATGAATGAGTGATGAACGAAATGAAACAAGTCTAGGTGAATCGCCGCGTAGTCGGAGTTAATTAATCAACAGGTCGTTCGATTATTCCAGGTAATAGCGGTTGTCGACAAAACACAAAAGTAACAATCAGATTCGGTTTAGCAAAGGTTTCTCGGAAGAGAAGAGTTTCTGGAAACGGATCTCGGAGGAGAAGGCTAAGTAATCTAAGTCTCTTTTTAAGCTCGCGTGGCTGCCTTTATACACCCCCTTGGTTTCGCTTGGCTGCTTTTGTAGCGGGGATCACCCAGTGGCGGATTATCCATAAGGCAATATAGGCAGCTGCCTAGGGGCACCGATGACTTGAGGGGCGCCGCAACGAAAAAAAAATTGATCACTAATTACGAAAATTCATTTAAACTAAATAAATAAATCGTCCAATCACGTTTTTGCACAATCATGTTTATTACCCCATATATATAGACAAATTTATATTTTCCATCTGTTTTTGTTTACAAGAGATTCGTTTGTGTTTTTAAATTTTACGTAACTACCAAAGTAAGAAGTAAGAACCTTATCGGTAATGTAATCCTATTATCCTACTTTGAATTTTATGGTTTGCGGGTAGAAGGTATCTAAAAATAAAACATTAAAAACAACTAAAATTTTGCTTTTAACCGGCTCTTTTTTTTATTTTAAGGTTCTTTAAATACTTCGATGTGCGGATTTATAAATCCTTAGAAATACACCTCCTAAGCACACACCTACTAATACTTACTAAGTAGATGGTCAGTTTCCTAGACAGCATTCGTATTTGCAAATAAGCAGATTAAGTTTTGCAAACAATACAAATTCCATAAGCCAAGGCCACCATGGTCCGGGGTTTACGTATTACGTTTACGGCTTACGAGTAATATTATCATAAATCCTAAATGCCGCGTCGGCGCCGTTTTAATGATAATCATTTTAAGCATAAACCAATTTGCATTTAAAATTTAAACTTGCACATTTTTTACGATAGTTGGCGATTTTATACTGGTCCTGTACGTACGGCGGCTGTACATATGTACCTATAATAGTTTTTACGTTTTTAAGTTAGTTTTTTATCGGTGAGGTGAGAGCTGAGTGCTGAGTTTGTAAATAGTGTAGATGTGTAGTGACTGAAAATGAGTACAAAATTAAGTGGTTCCAAACGGAGAAAAATAGAGAAGGAGAAAAAAGAAAAACTTGAACATATATTGCAAAATACAAAGAAAATAGATAGTTTTTTCTAAGCACGAAGGTATATTATAAAAACTTAAAAATAATTTTCCATCTAATATTAAATTAATTTAGCTACAGCGGAGAAATCCTCAGAGAAATCTTCCATCAAAGAACAAGCCCCAACTTCAACAGCTAGTGATGATGATATTACTGATACTGAAACGACAAATGTAATAATCGTTAATGAAGAAAAGTCAACTTTATTATCACCGCAAAAGACACAAACTGCATCGTCCGCTAGCACTTCTAATACGGAGACATTAATTGTTGAAGATGATTTACAAATTAGCAATGATTCAGCGGAGGACTCCAATGTAAGAAACGACCCAGCAGAGTGGCATATTGCAAATAAAAACTTAATTATTGATTTAATTCTAAAAAATCCACCACGGCAGAATATTGATGAGTTAGATTTTAATACTTCTGTGAGAAATTACGGTAAATTTAATCGTTACGCAAATAAACAAATATTTTTTTCGAATTCTTTTAATGGAGAACGTCATAGAAGAGAATGGTTATTATATTCTGAGACGACAGGAAACGTATTTTGTATATACTGCAAATTATTTGACATAAATAGTGAAAATGCATTTGTAACGGGATTTAACGATTGGAAAAATCATATTCGTATAGATTCTCATGAAAAATCTAGGGAACACAAAAACAGTGCAAAGGCATTTATAACGAGAACCCAAAGCTCAGGAAAAATTGACACAGAATTACATCGGCAATATCTAGCTGAGCGAGATTATTGGAAGGAGGTTTTGCGGCGCGTAATAAGTGTAACGAAGTTTTTGGTAACACGTGAACTTGCCTTTAGAAGCACCGAAGAAAAATTCGGTTCTCCAAACAATGGAAATTTTTGGGCTTATTGAACTTTTATCTGAATATGATTTATTCTTAAAAATCACATGGAGAAATATGGCAATGTAGGTACAGGTGGTGTTTCCTATTTATCAAAAACCACATATAATGAATTAATTTATTTAATGGGAAATTCAGTAATCAATGAAATTGTCAAAGAGTTGCATCGAAACAAATATTATGCCATAAGTGTCGATTCTACCCCAGATATTACCCACACTGATCAACTAACTTTCATTGTCCGTTATGTGAATGACAAGGGTATTCCAAACGAACGATTTGTAAAATTTATTAGTAATTGCGGCCATAAAAGCGCTGACATGGAAAAATGTGTACTCGACTTGCTTAGTGAACTAAAAGTAGATGTTAGGAATTGCAGAGGTCAGTCCTACGACAACGCTTCTAATATGGCAGGTTTATATAGTGGACTTCAGGCTCGCATAAAAAAACATAGCAATCTTGCGTTATTTGTTCCGTGTGCTGCACACTCCTTAAATTTAGTTGGAGCTGCAGCAGCAGAATCCTGCTACATGGCAACTGAATATTTTATGTTTGTCCAACATATATTTAACTTTTTTTCTGCCTCTACCAGCAGATGGAATATTTTAAAAACTAATGTAAATGAAAATGTGACAGAGGGTGAAGATGAAATCATAATTTTAAATCAGTTAATACCAAAATCTTTGTCTACTACACGCTGGTCGGCTCGTGCTGATGCTTGTAAAGCTTTATCTGTCTCATATAACACATTTCGGAAAAGTATAGAAGAAATAGCCCATAGCAAAAATGAAAAACCTTCCGTAAAAGCAGAAGCAATGGGATTGTTAAATAAATTTAATTTGTTAGAGACGGGTATTTTAACATCGTTTTGGTCAGATGTTTTAGAGAAGTGTGATAAAGCCAGTAAGACTTTACAAAACCGTTGATATTGACTTGTCAACAACGATTTCAATTTTAAATCACTGATTGGTTACTTTAAATCATTACGAGATCAATTTGATCAATATGAAGAAAAAGGCCAACAACTATCTACAATTATAGAATATAATAAAGATAAAAAAAGGATACATAAGAGAAAGCTTCAACTTGACGGAACTCATGAAAATGAAACCAACTTCGACGGCAAAACTGACATGAGAATTAATGGTTTTCTTGCTATTATTGATAGGCTAGATCAGGAATTAAAGAAGCGATTGATGGTTTATGTAGAAATAGAAAAAAAATTCGGGTTTTTAAATAAACTTAAGATTATGAATGACAACGACATAAGAAATGATTCAAATAATTTGCAAGTTGAATATTCAAATGATTTGGACGAATGTTTTACTGAGGAATGTATTGAATTCAAATATTTTGTTGAAAGCCTGGAAAATATCGTTAATGTTAGAGACATGTTAGTATTTATCAGGGAAAAACATGTTATAACTATGTTTCCTAATGTGGAAATTGCATTAAGAATTTTTCTTACTCTACCAATCTCAAATGCGTCAGGAGAAAGGTCATTTTCTACTTTGAAAAGGACAAAAACATATTTAAGAAACGCCATCAGTCAAGAAGGACTTAATAATTTATCTGTGCTATCAATAAATCATGACTTGACTAGTGCGCTTGATTTTAATGATATTATAAATAGTTTCGCCAGTAAGAAATCCAGAAAACGTATATAATAGTTTAGATATTTATAATACAAAATATTTCTTTTTATTGTTTATAAAATAACATTTTTAATACTTGTTTAACTTTATCCGACTTTTTCAATTTAATTTTGTTTATCGTTTGTTTATGCTGAGTATATTATTGTTTTTTTAAATATTATATCATAAATAAAAACTTTAAACTTTAATAGCATTTGAAATGTTTTTCGTGGAGGGGGGGGGGCGCCATAATATAGTTGCCTATGGGCGAAAAAAGTCATAATCCGCCACTGGGATCACCGTGTGCATCGTTCCGGATTTGGTGGGGACCTACGATAGGGTGAAAGTCCACGTGCAATTTTCAAACAATTACTGTCAATTTCCTAAAAATTGCATTTCTGGATTCGTATCGTTACAACGCACATTAAATTGCGGGATAAATTGTGTACTGTGTTGAGACATTTCTTAAACGCTTTATGGTGTTCAGCACTTCACAACGAAACTCCAGCTTCTGGTCTTTAGTGAAAGCACTTACGGATGGAAGAAAGCTTCCAAAAAAACTTCTATCCGGATTGATTTCTGGAGTTGCAGTTACAGTTGTAGACGGAATTGAAGCCTTCGTATACTCTATCAGTTGGGCCCCTATATCACGTTTACGCTTGTTTGATCTGCCGGGTTCATAACGAGGAGGCCGCAGGTGCTCTGCTTGTCTAGTTCGGGTTTCATGAGTTGCTTCTTCGTGTTCCTCATGAGTTGCTGCTTTGTGTTCCAGAGTCTCTTTAGCGTCGTCGTCTGCTACGCTGGATTGAGTGTCTGTTGTGGCACCGGCCTGTTGCAAAAACGATAATTGGCGAGCATATATGTACCGTCTTCCTGAGTCGGCAGTCTGTCCGGATTTGGTTTTCCTCTTTACACTTTTCATAAAATTGTCTTTTATATTTTTCCACTTCTTCGTCAATGTGTTGCCTGAAAATAAACAAAACATAATGTTGTGCAACTACTAAACAGTGTGCTGTTAAAGCATGGAATATATTCAATAATTAATTCATTTCTATAGTATGTGAACAGAAATAGGTGGTTTCATTAAAAAAAATGGTAGTGCTAGTCGTACATGAAATTGGGACACCCTGTACATTACTGTAAATGTCTAAATTTGACCTGTCCGATCGATTTGCCTGAAAAATATAAATGGCTTAATTATTGAATACATTTCATACTTAAGCTACACACTGTATAATATTACTCGGATACTAAAAAATACGTTTCTTACAGGTATTTGGGAAGTGGATGGGATCAGGTGGACCTGCACCTAACATATAGAGATGGACACTCAACAATAGGATCCATTTTGAGAAGAGTTTGCAGAGCGATTTGGGCTACTTTAAAAGAAGAGTCTTTTCCAGAATTAATAGAAGATCGGTGGAAAGAAATTGCGGAAGGGTTTCAAAACCGTACTCAGTTCCCAAATTGTTTGGGTGCCATAGATGGCAAGCATGTCAGAATTAGAAAACCAGTGATGAGTGGTTCGTTTTTTTATAACTACAAGAATTATTATTCGATTGTATTACTATTGCTGACGCAAATTATAAGTTTATTTACATTGACGTTGGTGCTTTCGGAAAAGACTCTGACAGCACTATCTTTGAAGAAACTGACTTTTATAGGAGGCTCTATAATAATGAACTGAATCTTCCGAAAGGTCAGTCTCTTCCACAAACAGCAGGTCCAAACATGACCTACATATTTGTTGCCGATGAAGCGTTTTCCCTATCCAAACACATAATGAGACCTTACACTGGCAAAGTTTTGGGAGACACAAAAAGGATTTTTAATTATAGATTGTCTCGGGCCCGCAGGAATGTAGAGAGTACATTTGGAATGCTGGCAAATAAATAAAAAATTTTCCATAAAGCTATCAATGCAAATTTGGACTTTGCCAAAGTTATAATAAAGACATGTTGTGCTCTCCATAATTTTGTAAGAGATAGAGATGGGTTCGACTTGCAAGATATATTAATTGTACCAGGGTTTATTGATGTGACAGACACCATCGGATCCTCACGACCACCTGCTCAGTATACTGAAGCTAGAAACAAGTTGGCTGATTATTTTGTTTCTGATGTTGGCAGCGTCTCATGGCAAACAAACTTTATTTAATACTCTTTTACATACAATATATTTGACCTAAGGATTTGTCCACAGCTATTGTCATTTTTGTATTAACAAATAAATAAGAATATTGCAGTTATATATAAATTTTTTTTCTTTGTCCTCCATCTCATCAAATCCTTATTGAAATTGACGCGCAATTGTTATCCATGCATTTATCTTTTTGTTCTGGTCATGATATTCTTCCAGTGCAACATTCCATATTGCAGGATGCTCCTGTACTGCACCAATAAACAATTCAATGTCAATTTCATCTAAATTGCCGGACATTTCGGAGACACAACACCGCACGTCTGTATCGTTCTACTTACAACAATGAACTACGAGCCGCGCTAGCGTGCGCGGCGCCGCAGCGTTCCCGTGAGGAGTGGTGGCGCAAAATGCATGCAAGACGAACGCGCGTTACCGCAACGTCGCCGGAGGCATGTGTGCATCGGAATATGCATTAACTTGTATCACAGACCGCAGTTGCGGTGCCGCCGCGGCACCGCGTGGCCATCAAACGCGTGTCTGTATCGAGCCGTATAGATAGGTTTGACTCACCGCTTGTTATTACTTGTATTTTATGCACCTGTCTATATTTATATTTTACTTATAACGTAAACAATTTATTTGTTGTTATTTATTTTAACTTCCATATTAATAAAAATGTGCCAGAATTTTTTAATTTTATATTAAACTTTGTGTGGACCCTATGACGTTGCTCCCAGATCCCCAAATCAATTTTCATTTTCCAGGGACCCCTAAATAATGCCGGGGACCTCTAGCAGTCCGTAGGAAACGCTTTTGAAACCATTGGTCTAAAGTCTGATTATTAGTTATCGTCGGTCTGGTGACCACGTGCCGTCGAAAATTAGCATAACCGAGTGTTAACCCACTCGCCAACTTAGTTAATTGAATAAGTTATGTTTTATGACTTTAAAATGGCATCCGCAATAAAAAGACGTGATCTTAAGCTAAAAAAAATTAACATTTTACTACAATATTATAAGTTTCCAAAAATAAGTCTGCTGAATGATGCTGCGCAATTAAAAATTAACTGTGTACCACTAATTAGTATAACTAAAAACACCTTTGCATGTTTTGCTTTATTTTTGCAGTGTATTTATTTATTCGAGTACAAATTTAGACTAATTTACGTAACATTACCTCATTTAAACATCTGTAAATAAATACGTTATATTTGAGTTACTTTGTATTTTTAGTGTACTTGGAAATAATGTGTAGTTCTTAAAACTAACAACTTAATTTAACTACGTCTTATATGGTAACATTATTTTGTGTTTATTTTTATTTTTGTTGTGAGCAAATTACTAGAGAAACATGTATACTTTTTACAACTAAATTAAACATCATAATATTGTTGGGATCTGTTTTGTCTATTGTCTTGAAGCCGTAAACATGCTCCAATCGAACTTCAGAGTAAATCATATTATTATTTGTTCTTGTTAAGATCCTGAGTTTGCTAGCTTACTTTTGCAATACAAAAACGTCGACAGTTCAAAAAATAAATGAGGAAGGTGTAAAATTTGTACACGACAACTAAATAAAAACACAATTTTTTTGTGTGACGTGCAATAATTTTGTATGTAATGAGCATATTAAAACGCACATATTGAGTCTTAGATGTAAGGAGACGGTAACTCAGAATAAAGGCATATAACTAAACGTATCATTAATTTGATTAAAGTACTATGTAATCTACCTTTTATACTATTTATGTTACTTAGTTTATTTAGAGATGTACTTACTAATAAATATATTGAAATTTCAGGATTTTTTCTTAGAGTAAATTGTACAATTTTAAGGGTCAGAAATGACCCCAGGTGAACGGTATGCATTTTTGAAGCAGATGGGTTCCAAGGGTTAATCACGGTGTTAATACCTACTCTTAGGAGACTATTTAATGCAACAGATCGGTAGTTTTTGACTTATTTGACTTAAGATTAAAATTTTTAACATGTTTTATTAAAATTTTCATGTTGACATTTTTTGGTTGCGTTGATGCTATAATTTCACCTTCTAAATTAATCAGATACATGCTCTATGAATTAACTCTTTTCTAACTAACAAACATGTTTCTTTAATATCGCATTTTCAGTCGTTTATTGTTATCAAAAACCCCATATCCCAAAGTGATTCTATTAAGCAACGTATCCTGCATTATTAACTTATAATAAAGTTTAGCAATATGCAGACACATTTTTGTTACTGCTTTTGTTAATACAATACATTATACAGTTGCCGGCGAAGTAAGAGTTGAAAATTGTACTGGTAAAACGCACTAGTATCATTGACGGCTACATGAAAAAATGTCATTGTTACAGTGCTTCACAAACTCGGTGTCAATAGCAACAAAATTGCAGTACGCTTGCAAATTTTTTAGTATTATAAACAGGTGATAAAATATAAATATTAGATTTGATAAGATGGATTCTCAAACAGCATCAAAATTCAAAACTTTTAATTTATATTTTTTGATCTGGGAAAACTATTTAAATTAAAAATAAAATGAATTACTCAAAAATCGCAATACACATGTAAAAATATTCGATTTAGCATTATTATAAATATTCTTACTTTATTTAAATGTCATTCATATCTATAAGTTTGCGGTAGGCACGTTTTAATTTAGTGGTATCTTTAAATTTAAACCATCCAAGCTTTTAATGCAAACGTGACATAAACAAATAGTGTAAATAAAATTACTTAATAGAAGTAATATATTTTAAACTAAAATCTAAGTTTTATTGCAGCTGATAATTCGATAAATGTATAATTTTTGAAACGATTTTATTCTTCTTCTGGATTCAATTTTTTATATTTTCTAGTACTCGTAAAGATTGGCGTTTCTACATAGAACGCATCATTTCTATGTAGAAAAGCCAATCAAATTTGATAATAGCTTAATTACAATGATTCAACTATATATTTTTGTTACTGTTTTAAAAAAATATATACATAATTTTTATTGTTGCTTGTACCAAAATAGAGAAAAATTAAATATTGTTTAACGATTTGCATCGTAAATTGATTGATATTTTGTGCTTAGAAGATTGTTTTGAAAAAAAATGTTCCATATGTTTTTCAACCATTAATTAACTTATAAAATAGTAAACATTTGAATGAGAAATATTTGAAGTCATTGATAGGAATAATATACGCAAATCATTCCATTATCACTATAGGTAACCTTAACTCTTATATAGGAAATGAAATATGCAATAGTCTTAAGCAACCCTTTCTCGAAGGTATTAGAAATCATAAATACAATTTACTAGCTGATTTTAGTGTTGAAAACACTTATAGGATGCTTGATTCAAAGGTTCGTGTAACGAAACGATGAAACGCTCAGATGAAACAAAGCTGGAACTTGCGGTGGTGCCCAATTTCACTTAATTTTTTGTATTTTTCGAATGCAATGTTTATTATTACTAAACAAGATATTCCTTAAGATTCGTTTTATGTTTTAAAAAAATGTCTTAATTTTACTCAGCAGTGATGAAAAATAATTATAAATTATAGTAATACGCTACAAAAACGGTGCAATATAGATGAAAATTGCACATAAACAATTTAGTTTTTTACTACAAAAAAGTCCACGGGAGTGTGTTATGTTAAAAGGTTGGTAGTTCAATCTTCAAGTATAAAAATTTTTCAAGTATAAAATTTGTCCATCAACATCCATTTCTACCTTTTTCTTCGTAGCCAGTTGTCAAAACAAATTCATTTCTCTGCTAACGTTTGCTAAAGTACGGATCGTTCGTAACGATCTTTTCGGCCCAACAAAAAGCTTTCATTATTAAGTTAGTTCTATGTCAATATGTGGGCGAATTTTTAAGTGATATTAAGTGAAAGCTTATTTTGGGGTATGTAATTTTATAACGTTTTTGCATTGAGGGGTTAAATTAATTCTTTAGCGAGTCCGTTCCCTCCACCTGTAACGTTATCATCAAGTTATCATTGACGTTCGTAACACCTGGAACATCTGTTTTGTCAAAAAGTTTCGATGACGTCAGGTCGCTAGAAGTTAAGAGAATGTACACCATTTTATGGTAAGAAATACTGATAAACTGCAAAGTTAATTAGATGGAAGCTCGGTTTTACCTCAATCATTGTATGCGTTAAATCAAATTATTTGTGCTCACACGGTATGTACATTTGTGTCAAATTGCATATTACGCTTTAGGTCAGACTGGTACGGGATTAGCTAAACCCTACTGGATATTCACAACTGTAAGTATTGCATTTTCTATTTTACTTTGTTGGTCATGTCGATTATTAGAATGGCCACACGTACATACTAGATTGTAATCACAATTAATATTAAACTTTTTTGTGTTTCACCTACTTATCGGGTGCGCTTTGATTCTCGATACTTTGATTTTCGCATTCTGGAAGTTAAACCTAATAACGTGAAATCATTCCTATGTTAAATTTTAAAGTTAGATTGATTAGGGCACGTAAATGTGTGAGTTGTTGTCTCGACAACGGGCGTAACTTAGATTGGACCTGTGATAACCCATGTAATATTGTTTGCATCGTTTATGTAACTGTACTTATATAATGCCTTCGTCTTTTGTGATACAATAAATATATATTCTGTGTTATTACTTCTGTCGTGTTATTGGTTCTTTTCCAGCTACGGGTAGACGATCTCTCTCTAATTTAATCATTTATTGTCTTGTCGTTTTTTAGCTTTTATTTATAATTTAGCACCACAAAGCCTGCGATTCTCTCTCCGGGGAAACTGTGTTAGCCGTTTCCTCTTTTTTTGTTGTTACCAGAAAACCAGCGTAACAAGTGTATAATTATATCTAATAGTTTAAGAGTTACAGAATTTTAATGTAATTTTTGTGCAACTTTGCACACTTGTATCTTCTAAACTATTGAAGGTAATTGTACCCTTCCGCCGACTTTTTTATAGTAAATCTTGTGCTCTATAAAAATGTTTATGTGCAACTTTTCTGTAGCTTGCACCGTTTTAGGGTAAAAGTTTATTGGTTTTTTTAAGTTATTAAGCAAATCATTTCAATACAAAAATTGTGGCGGTTGCGATGCAGGGATGATTTACAAGAAAAACAACTTTTACGACACTGACAAAGCTACCCTTAGCCGCAAAAAAAGTCGCGGTGGTCACCAAAAGCAACTCGAGCGAAACACACATGTTCTACTAAACCGATAATTCATGTTCAAATTTTAAAATGCATAAACGAAATAATTTAAGAAACCTGATTTATAAAGTTTTATAATAAAAACTATCAGCAATTACTCGTTTAAGTCATAAACGATTTCACTGTAAAGTTATCAACATAGGACGAAAGTATGTAAAATAAAATTTGAATAAATTATGAATGTTGAAATCGTATCAACTGTCAAGCAATTGTAAAGATTATTAGCGTTATAAATCAGTTAAGACTAGAGAGAGGATTCATGTTATAGTAAAGTTCATTTTTTAATGCTTTTTTATAGTCAGTAGCGCTTTTGTTTAATATTAATAGGAGAAAAAATTATAGAATCGGTAAATTTTTAAATTGTTAAGGGGACTCATTGTTATTGGTCAATTTTTAAATTATTCAAAGTACCAGTCCACTAATAATAAATTCCTTGACTTTAAAAATGTATTTTTTACATATGTTTCGAGCCTTTAAATAATGAAGCTCATCTTCAAAAAAGTCTACAAAAAATATTTACAAATTAAGGTTACAAAAAAAATTTTAACTTACATTTTTTTTGAAAAATGTCAAATATGAAAATTTGTAAATAGATAATTAAAAAATGTAAGTTTTACAAAATGTTAAATGTAAATTATTATAAAAAAGGAAGATGGTGCAATTTAGAAAGAAATCTAAGAAAAATTAAGTTTAAAATCATAATTAAAACTGGTTTGAACGTTCAACAAAAAATTTTTATGTGATATTTGAATATAAATCAACTCTAGTAATTGAAGAATTTGTTTATTAATATGTTTTTATTGATGTTATTAAAAGATGAAATAATTTTTAAGAAAAAAGAGTATGATAATATCCAAAACATTGTGCAAAAGTAGATTTTACTGAATTTGGATTAAAAAATAGTTCAAAACACATTAATAGTATACATTCTTATTTTTGAAAATTGTAATAAACCTTGTTCATTATATTACGTAGGTAATATTTTGTTTGTTTTCAACACCTTCCGATAATTGCAAGATTTGCGATATCTGTGAATTTTTGCAATTAAAACAGCGTAGAAGCCTTTCAGGATCTCGTGAACTGTGGCGCTGTAATCGGTTTATGTCAAACAGTTACTGTCATTCGTCTTACAAACATTCGGCTATATTTTTTCTTAATCTATTATTGCTTTTGTCGTTTTATTTAATTTGTTTATATCTAATTATTTTTAAATCATTAAATATTTTTGTTGACGTGTTTATCTTTTAAATAGACTGACGTTTTTGAGATTCACTTAAACTTGTCAAATTTTCAATTTTTAGTTTATTAATTCCGATTTTTAACTCAAGGTCACAGCTCACGACATAATGAAACGTCTATACATGCAAGCATGATTTCAAATTTAAATACACTTTTTATAATGCACAAACTTATTAATTAATAGAAACGAAATACGTTATTAGAATGTTGAGAATCTCCAAAACAGGGAAACGACCGTTCAGTGGTTCGCTTTATTAGCATTTTCAAATTTGAATTGTTTACATTACATTGTTATACGTTTTAGTTCTAGCTTGCGGTATATTCAAAACTAAATAGCTATTTACAAATTATTAATTAATGTTTGATTAAATATAAGAAACCTAAATTTAAACATGTTAACAGAGACCACTCTTTGTTACCATGTAGGAGAAAGCGCCTTACAGTGAGACATGTTTTTTATTTGGTCAATAACTTTTAAAGTTTTTAGAAAAAAAACAAGTAAGCAACTCTTGAATAGTCAACTAGTATACTATTATTTGTTGTTGCGGAAGTCTACGGAGGAAACTTATTTACGTTTCCACCTTATCTTCCTTTATCACTTTATCTACATAGTAAATATTTGAAGATTTTGTTCTAAAACATGCCAATACGTAATCATCTGCTTTTGGCTGTTTCAATAAATGATTTTGAACTAGATCTTCTGGATCCTTAATTTCGTATTCATCTAAAGTGTGTTTATTATCGGAAAATTCATTCATGCATTCTTCACTAGAATCTATAATTGGATTTTAATTTTCTAGGTTTTGAACTGTTTGTTTTTGTTTTTTTTTAGATTTTGGAATCTAGTCAGAAATTTTTGGAATGGAATGGATAGTTGGCTGAATTTTATTCATTTCTACCGTGGTCTGAAATAATGGTGCACTACGCGACTGTCAAAATTAACTCTAGAAAATACCATTGCAAATGCTAACCAGTTTCCAGTTGCATCTACAATTATGCACGTTGTAACAAGTGTTCATTTTTTTTTCTGATAATGTAGTTTGTGAATTCATCCTCTTGCTTCTTTGTAAATATTCTTCTCACGTCAGGTTTGGGTACCATAGAGATCGGTTCGGCAGATATTTTTGTTTCTTAACATAACGATATAAAGTCTGATATGTCCTTTACATTACCAATTTTTTTTAGCGGCTGTACTGCTATTATCATATTTTTTCATCATATGTGGATGTTTATTGGATTTACTTATAGCTTTTTTATTTATTTATTTTTATTTAACCTTCAAATCCAAATTTTACTAAGCTCGATATGTATTCATTATCATTTTACATGCGTCTTACAGTGAGACATATCTCACTGTAGGGTACTCAATTTAGTCTTACTGACAATGTAATACCTTAATAAAAACATAATGTATTATTATAACTTTAAATATTAGCTCAAAAGTTTATACGTAAACATTTTTGTTATATCACATAATAAAATTTTCAGATAGATATAGTAAATGTCTTACTGTAGGACTTGTTTCATTTCTAGGTATATTAGAATAAAACAATAATTTAAATAAATAAACTAAACAACTATCACAACTCAAAAAAAGCTTGAGGAAAAGTGTCAAACAAGACCTTACTTACAAAAGCAAAGCTTCATGGTTATAGGAAAGGTAAAAGAGTTTACAGATAAAGATGAACAAAAACAAAAAAATGTACGCACAAGAACAGAAATGTAAGTGCTTTGTCGCGTAATTTGTAGTGGTAACTGTTTCTTTTGCTTTTATACGCATGGTGATGTAACCTTTGGAATTTGCGTTTTTTTTGGTACGTACAAGCTTTTTCCTGTGTACGTACGATTTTGTTTTCTTCAAAATGTGCGATTACGATTAACTACGTATTACGAAAATTGCATAATATAGCATAATTCAATTAAGTCATCTGAGGTTACACCTATTGCAGTATGTAAAGAATTTTGATTATTAGATTAAGTTTTTTTTCTGTTTCAATATTTCTTTTAATTTTATTAAAAAAATGTAGCGTCCAATTTTACATTTAAATTCGGTTTAAATTAAAATTAAATTTTTAGGTACCTATGACAATATTATTAACTTCTATATAAATTGTTTCATTGTTCATGTTTTATATTTTATATTTTGTTTTTTAATATTAATAAATTATATCAGCTAATTTTTTCATGTATGGTTTTCTATATAGGTAGACAGTTGCTTGTTTTTCTTCCATTTTAATCCTCTTTTGATGTTAACGTCCAACATTTAGGCCATCGTTTTGGTGATCTTTCTTGTGTTTGATTATTTTTACACTTTTAGGTAATCTGTAATTTTCTATCCTGTATACGTGTTTGTTCTATTATTTTCTTCTTTGTCTTACTAGTTTTGCTACATTCTTATTCTATAGTGGAGTGCTTAGCCATGAACTATACTTATTACTTTTATCTCTAGTGATCTCATCATTTGCATTGCATTTTCTTTGAGCTGTACCAGGGCGGTTACATTTCATAATATGCTGTATACTTTTTCTATCAATTTCAAGCTTACACCTTATTGGTTCTTTGGCTGTTATCATGCATTGTGTTTTTCTGTGTTGATTACCATGTTTAGTGATTTAGCTTTTTGGTTGAATGTATACAACAGCCTTTGTAAAATGTTTTCTAAGTCGGCGATGAGTATCGCGTCGTCCGCATAGCATATTATATAAAAATAAGTATTTCCCCACTTTATATACTGCTTCTTTTGGTAGTTCTATAATTTTATCTATGATCATATTGGTCGTTAATTTTTGTTTGTTTGATTTTATTATTTTTTACTTTGATATATAATGTCTGTAATGCGTACTCTATCAAATGCTTTCTTTATGTCCACAAAACATATTTAAGCTGGTTTGTTGAATTCCAACGATTTTTCGGTGATTTCTTTTAATATAAATATTGCATCAATTGTAGATCTATTTTTTCTAAAACCTTGATGTTCTTCTCTTATCTCAATATTTTTTGTCGTTAGTTCTAATATAAGTTAGTGAATGCTTTCAAGATGCTATTTAGAAGTGTTGCTCCACGGTAGATTTCCGTTGTTGTTTTCTGTTCCTTCTTAAATACAGAAACGGTTATGCTAGTTTTCGATTCTCTTGGTATAACTTGTTTTTGTTATTCTTCTGAAAAGTACACTTATTTTTTTGTGAAGTTGTTGTACCCCATATTTTAGCATTTCATTGGTTATGCCGTTCGCTTCAACCCTTTAGGTTTAAAAAGTGTTTCAGTTGTTTTGTAACTTTGTCGTTTTTTATTTTTATTGTTGCTTTGTCTTCTTCTTCCTCTGTTTGTATTTCTTTATTTTCCGTTTCTTTATATAGACTTTTAAAGTACGTTTTCCATTGTTCTATTGTAATTTTGGTAGAATGTGTACTGTAGAGTGTAAATAAGTATGTGGGCAGCGTGGCCAGTAACAGTGGCAACAACGCTAGCGACATCCATATACAGAGAGTGGGAGATAAGAGCGGAAAGTTTAGTGAATGTATTGTAAGCTTGTTAATAAAAATAATTATTTACGATTTTAATTAAAATAATATCTATACCCAAGTGATACAACGAATGGTACCATATACTTTACCTCCTGTTTGTGTTTACTTAACATTGTTTATATTTTCTTTTGGCTCACATACATATTCCTCTTTATTCATTCTTGTATGTATTTCTACCAGTTTTTTTGCGTAAAAAATTAGATAATCAGTTTATTAGAACTCAAAAGTTATGTTATAAAAATTTTATTTATTTTTGATTTACGGCGGTTGTGTGTTTAAAACGTTGCGTTGTTATTTATTATCCTCCCAACTTAAACTTACTGTTAAGCTCTATTGTTAAAAACAAACAACAATTAAATGTTGTCGATTTAAAGTTTTGTTGTATCCTTAATTTATATGATTATTACTGAAAAAAAATTAAGATTGTTAAAAAAATACAAAAAGTGTGATAAATTTGTTGCACCCTACTAAATATGCCTTGCATAAGTGATAGAGTTTGCTTATCCAAAAATAGTCTATACAAAACTTTAAACAAAAAGGTAAAACACAATTTTCAAGTCCAGAAGGATTTAGTCACGGTTGAAAATCGTAAAAGAGATGAAAACATACTGAGTAATAAAAATGCAACTATTCAGCTATATTTGTTAGATTAATTTTTTAAAAATAAAATGTTAATATTGATTAGTTTTTGGTATTCAATATTTCGATAGCTATCGATATTCAGAAACGTATTGTTGCGTTATTAATATTAAAACTAATTTATTTTTACAAAAAATATGTACACGTTTATAACTAACCGAATTAATTAAATCTAAGGATATTTAATAAAAACACTTACACTAATTTTTATCACTTACACGAAGATAAGTACGCGGATAACTGTTTAACACTTATTGTTTGTTTACACTAAAGTCACGTATTAGGTTATTTATCTCACACGCATTAATCACTTATTTATTTAAACTTGAGTGATCTTTTTAACACTGCCGTCTTCGAATTACTGGAAATAGCTAACTTCTGATTTGTTTGCACCGAATTTATACATTTTGGCGAAACGTTTGCGAATGTTCCACATCCTTCGATGAACGTTCTGGAAAATGGATAACAAGTTCGAGAAGGCTCTTGAACTTGAGAACGTTTTAATATCAATATTCCAAAAAGTATGGATATTCTAATACGTATCAATATTCCGATAATATTTTATAAATACGTATCAATATTCTAATACGTTTCATATTTCAAATCGGATACATGTTCTAATATGCATCAATATTCGATTACGTTTTAATATTTTAAAGCGTTTAAGATTCCGATACGTATAGATACTCCAATACGTACTTATGTTTGGATATATCGATACAAATTGCGTATCAATACTCCGATACGTATCAGTGTTTTGATATATCAATAAGGGAAGGTTGCCACGTTTACGACAAAATTTTTATTAATTTTTTTTTCCGTTTTATTTTGTAAGATTTTAGTAGAACAATCACCCTATATAATTCTTTAATGTGTTCACCACTATAGAAAAAAAATTGTTTAGAAAAGGTTATTATTTATTCGTAAAACATATCAAAATAGTACTTGCAGATTTTGTCCCAAACCTCTCACCTAATGTTTTGTTTGAGACAGTGGTGTGACAGGTTTGGGACAGTAGAAAAGTACCTATAAAAAGCCGTTATCTTAAGGTTGTTACATTTGCTAAATAAGAAATATCAAAAGTATAACAGTTTGCAACTCTGCTTGTCCCACCAAATGTTGAAGAATTTCTATTTTTTCATAATTTCAGAAGCCTTAACTTCTTGAATGTCATCGATATTAAGAAATTGAAATTTATTTGAAATACCTCTTCTTCTTAAAAATGTGATTTCAAAAGTAAATTTTTACATTACCTAAAATAACTCCTGCGTAATGAACAATTGTTACTTTTGTCGTGAACCTTACAATTACATAATTATTAACAAGGAACTCTCTATCTTCTTCCAACTGCTCCTCTAAGGATTCCAATTCTACTTCAAATGGCAAATCATCACTTTCTTCACAGACAGTAGTAGCACATTGTGTGTCATCTTCAGAGCTGCTTTCTTCCATTAATTTTTGTTTTGCGTTCTTAATTTTCCTTTTTTCTATAACACTTTTCTTAGCAATTCTTTTTTTGGCCGTAGCTTCAATTTCAAATTTTTGTGGAGTATCGATAAGGATTCTTGTTTTTCCTTTTTTAACACCTGCTTTATTTTTGCGGGGCGCAGCTTTAGGTAATGGACGAATGTTATGTGGACTAATCATAGATGATTGTGTTGAATGTGGCATTTCTTCTTGTATTGCATTCTGCTCGTGTTTATTCTGCTGACTTTTTTCTTGCAAGCGTGCTTCTTGATATGGATTAGGACGATCTGATACAGCACTACATAAAAAATCATCCTCAGAAAATACCTCCGAGTTTGTAGGGTAAATTCTACATTTACTGAATTTATTTTGGATATTTACAGGTGTAAATTCAAGTGGGAATGCTTCTCCAACTAACTGTAAAATTTCATATATTGAAATAGTTACACCAGGATGATTCAACATCCAGTTATCAGCTGCAGCATTATATTAGGTTTTCAGCGGCCCATACACGGATACATCCTTATTACTGCAATGTGGTGGTAACGTTAACAGATATACACCATTTTCTTTTGCCATGTTTATAAGCTCCACACTTATGTGACTTTCATGATTATCATATAAGAGTAGCACAGGTTTGTCTGGAGAAGGCTTAGAATGTTTTAAGAAATGCTTAAAGAATTCAATGAAGATGTTTGCTGTCATCCATCCTGATGGATTTGCTGTTTCTACTGATCCGGGTGGTGCATTTATTAGCATATTATTTTAAAGTGCACTCTTGAAAAAATGAAAAAGGGGGGCAAAAATTGCCAACTGCATTGATACCACAACATAATGTTACTAATGTTCCACGTTCAGCAGAGGTTACTTTTCCAAATTGTTTGATCCCTTTAGTAGCAACAATTTTTCCTGACCTATACACCATTGTTATCCCGGTCTTGTCCACATTCCATATTGAAGATGGTTCAGAATCATGACAACCCAAAATGTCTTTCAGGTGTGTAAAAAAATCTCCATTTTTTTTTGTTAAAACTTGTTGCCCTTGAAAAAGATGATGCTTCTGATTTTCTTAGCAATAACTCTACATTTCGTTTAATAAAAGCTCTCAGTCAATCCATAAAAGCACTTTTTTGAATATACCAATTAGCAGGCATTTTTATTTTGTTTGTTTTACCAAATTCAAATGCTAACGTCATGGATTGTTTTGTTGATAGGCCATAGTGCATCTTACAGGCGATTATTAAATATTCACTCAACACATGTTCTTCTTGTGAAGTAAATACTTGTGTGGAATGATATTTATTTCGAAATTCTTCTGGAATACCCCCGTTCTTCAGGTATCTACATAAAGTACTTTTCGGTATACCATACTCGAGCAGTTTCTCGGATCTTAGCACCGTTCGTAATATCGGGTAATGCCCTTTTGCAAATGTCAGCTGGAATTTCCAACCTTTTTTTAGGCATATTGTTCTGTAAATTCAAGGATGTTATATAATTAACTGGATCGCCAACTTAATACAATTTAGTCAAACTGAAAGTGAGGCACGCTGACGTCACGGCGGCCATCTTTGACTAGGGCAAAACAAACGATGATATCATTGTAACATGGAAAAAGTTGCCTTTTTCGAGCTTATTTATTTCTTATTTACTTTGTTAAATATTCTTATAGTTAGTGCGTTAAAACAAAACATGCCCTGATTCGTGTTGTGCTTGTGGATCCTTAAATTTAATTAGTAAAATAAAAATACATGACAAACTTAACTACCATTTTTATTAATATAATATTATATGTTGTAAATATGAGCGTCAACAGTTTTATTATAGGTATCACATTTATGAATTTAAAAACAATATTTTTTTACTTAAATCATGTCTTTTACTGACAGGATTTAGGATACGTTTTCCTTTAGGATTTTTACTAATATTTCTCTTTTCATTTTGAAATATTTTCATAACTGTGCCTTCAAAGCCATGTAATAAACGACTGCACCTTTCTTCATCTAAATGTTGTTTTTTCTTTAAATCGTGAACTAACGATTTTAAGTTATAAATTTTTTTATCTTGTCTTTTCAGTTTCTGTTGTACAGTTTTGGTTTTTCGTCGAAGGTTTTTCTTAGTAGGGCTAGGTATATCAGTTGATCCAACAATATCTGTAGATGTACTAGGGACAAAAGATAATGTAACATCTGATGACAATTCCAATTCCGATTTATTGTAAGATTCAGGACATTCCACAATCTTCATATGCTTTACCTCTTCACAGTATGATGGAAGGACCATGTCTAAACCTGTAAGAAAATAAATTACTTCTTAAATTTCTTCTTCTTAAGTTTTTAGGAAAAAAATTCTTTTTAATTAAGTCCATTTATGAGCAAAATAAAGCGCAACAGCAATAAACTTTTAGCAAAAAATTTAACTAACATACCAGATTTTGCAGAAGTTCTTTTGAGAAGGTGCATAGAACTTGGTTTTTGTAAATGAGAAGGAAATGCATAAAATACAGAGGGTACTGCATCTGGTTTTAAATATCGCTTGCAAGCTCCTGGCCTTTCTAAATAATCAGAAAGCAAAAAGTGGTCACTACATATTTTAGAATATTTGGTGGGTATAAAATTTTCCCGTTTTATGGCATTAAGCCAACGCTTTAAACGCTCATCGTTTTTTAAAGAAAACCTGTGAAATATTAATTATAAAATAAAGTATTAATATAACATTAACAAAAAACTGAACTTACCCAAAAAATTGCTTATTATCACCACGATGTGCTCTATTTGAGCATCCGTAAGCACAACACGAATCAGGCATGTTTTATTTATTCAAAGCACTAACTGCAAGGATAATTAATTTAAGTCAATAAAATATACAACTTTTTCTGTAAGTCACATTGACAACTTCGCTTGTTTTGCCCTAGTCAAAGATGGCCGCCCGTGACGTCAGCTTGCCTCACTTTTTAAGATGGAGTTGGCAATCCAGTTAATTATATAACATCCTTGTGTAAATTGTAGAAAAAAATAATTTAAATTAAATAAAAAATCACAGGAAATTTATAATGGCACGATTGGGACACTGTCCCAAAGATGTCGTAAAATTTGTTCCAAACTTGACAACAACCACTATTTTTACAATTAATTAAAATCATAGGTTATGATGTTAGGTTAGGTGTAGTTTAGCTACAACAAATTTACGCAAATTATATCAAAATCTTACTGTAAGTACTCAAAAATTTATATTGATAACAAATATCTTAAAAATATAGAGAAGTTCTTTGATAAAAATAACTTCGCACATACAACTATCAACACACTAACTTGAATAAACATCTGCGCGTTGAAATGCTTTTAGATCGGTTTAAAGTTGGTTACACTTTTGTTGCCAAAAATACTGGCGCCAACATTTGAAAATTAAAATTTATATTTCTGTATAAAACACGACTGTCCCAAACGATGCACTGTCCCAAACGTGGCAACTTTCTCTTACATATCGACACGAGTTGCCTATAAATATTCGATACACTAGAAGCAATAACGCTCACTTCAACTTAAAACCTGTCTATAGCTGTTTTTTGTCAAAACCTTTTTATCTTTAAATAAGCCAAAATTGAATTATAGTATCATCACTTACTTACCAATGGGTTTTATTTTGTTGTGAAAATGCTATAAACAAATATTCATAACAAAATTATTAATTTCACACAAACTTTAAGTTCTACGATGCGGTGATAATTTACCAGAAAACAACTTACAAGTAATTTATATATTACTATCACCATAATTAGTATTTACTGTCCGCAATTTTTGTTTATCTACACTGGTATTTATTTTCAATCGATGCACTTTTATTTATCTTAACACACGCGTTAAACACATTGTTTACTTAAACCTTCTGCTTCTTCTTAACACTTCTTCGACTCGATTCGAAAAACTCCAGCTTTTTCTAAATACTTTTTGTATTCTTGCGTTATCGGGATCCAGAACATTCTATTTTTTTCAATCGGCGTTCAGCAGTTTCCAAATACTTCGGAAACGTTTCAGTATGTTTAATTATAATATAAAAATGGGAACTTTTCTTGTTTTGAACTTAATACAAATGATTCAAATACCAGCCCACCAATAACAAATTCGATAACTTTCAAAATGTATTTTTTACATATGTTTCGAACTTTAAAATAATGAAGCTCATCTCCAGAAAAGTCTACAAAAAATATTTACAACTTATAAAAAGTTAAGATTACAAAAAATTTTTTGCTTTACATTTTTTTTAATGTCAAATATGACAATTTGTAACTTGATAATATGATAAAAATGTAAGTTTTACAAAATGTAAATTATTTTAAAAAAAGGAAGATGGTGCAATTTAGAAATAAATTTAAGAAAATTTCAGTTTAAAATCATAATTGAAATTGGTTTGATCGTTCAACAAAAAATTTTTATTTGATATTTTAATATAAATCAACTCTAGTAATTCAAGAATTTGTTTGTTATTGATGTTATTAAAAGCATGGAATAAATTGTAAGAAAGAAGAGTATGACGATTATCGAAAACATGTTGTGCAAATGTAGATTTTACTGAATTTAGATTATTAATGTATTTATTGTTTACCAAAAATTCATAAACCAAATTTTCATATTAGACCAGTTGTAAATTTTATTAATTTACCTATCTATCAAATTAGCAAATTTTTAACTAAAATATTTAATTTTAAAATTAATTTCATTTTTATTTACTCAATAAAAAATACAAAAGAATTAATAGATTCTGAAAATAATTTAATTTTTTTTCTGATACAATCTTAAATCTTAATATTGTTTCTTTTGTTGTTAAAAATCTTTTTCCTTCAGTTCCTCCTACAGATGTATTACTTATAATCTTCTTTCACTTTCTGATTTTCCTAATTTTGTAACAAATGATTTATTAAAAATTACTAAATTTTGTTTAAATAACGTTTTTTTTTCCAATTGATAATCAATTTTTTAAACAAAACCTAGCTCTTTCAATAGGTTCTCCTTTATCACGTATTTTTGCTGTAATTTTCTTAAACAATTTAGAAAGTAAATATATTTCTAAACACCAAATTTTCTTACAAAAAATAATATTTTGGAAAAGATATGTTGATGACATTTTTTTGTGTTTTTAATAGTTCTAATGATAATGTTAATTACTTATTAGATTTTTTAAATAATGTTCATAATAGAAAAAAATTACTGTTAAATTTTCAATTCATTTATCAATTAAAAATTATGAATTAGATATTATTTTTTATTTAGCCAATACTAATAATTTTCCTTTAAATATATTTACAATGTTTATCACACTTATATAAACATTGTATTAAATGTTACACTAAATTAATACTAATTTCAACAAATTCTACTAACAAATTTTTTTCTGTTCCTTTTATACCAGATTTTCTTAATTTTTTTAAGAAATTAAGTAACGATTTCAAGGTTTCTTTTTATAATTAAATATCTATTCGGAATCTTTTTTCTTGTAATATTCTTAATAATAATAAAATTGGAGTTTACAAATTAATTTGTTCTTGTAAAAAAGATTTATATTAGAATGACACAAAAATGTTTTCAAACTATACTTAATGATCTTAGATATTTAAAAAATAGTTAAAAATAGATAAATAATCCAAATTCAGTAAAATCTACATCTGCACAACATGTTTCAGATAATCGTCATACTCTTTTTTTTACAAATTATTTCATCCTTTTGAATAACATCAATAAGAAATAAATTCTTGACCAACTAGAGTTGATTTATATTAAAATATCAAATAAAATTTTTTTGTTGAACGATCAAACCAATTTCAGTTAAATTATCTTAGATTTGTTTCTAATTGGCACCATCTTTTTTGAAATACTTTACATTTAACATTTTGTAAGGCTTACATTTTTTAATTATCTAGTTACAAATTTTCATAAAATGTAAGTTAAATTTTTTTTTGTAATCTTAACTTTTTATAAGTTGTAAATATTTTTTATAGACTTTTCTGAAGATTATTTAAAGGTTCAAAACATATGTAAAAAATACATTTTGAAAGTTAACGAATTTATTATTGGTTAACTGGTAATTTAAATAATTTAAAAATTCACCAATAACAATAAATCCCCTTAAAATTCTAATAGAAATGATTCAAACAAGTATTGGAACTGTACTTGTGTTTTATGTATTAAATAGAACAATTTTTCAGGAAAACTTTCAAAATTGTTTTGTTTGTACTATTTTAATATATTTTAGTATTCTCAATTTTAATTGTTTCTAACGGGTAAAGTTGTGAAAGAAGTTTAAAGACAATTTTTTTGTTTAATCTATTAATGGAATTCTTTATTTTACTGCTAGCGTTTTTATCTTTTTTTCTATTACTCTATAACACCAAATTTAGTTAGCTCGTAACGATAATTTTCTACTTTTAACAATTAATTTTTTTAATCTTTTTCATTTTATATTTATTTAAAAATGAATAAAGCGTTATTACATTTAGATTGGTACCAATCTACACTAATATTGTAAACATATCTGAAACTGTGTGTGGGTTATTTAATTAAAATAAAAATCAAACTTGCAATGAATTTAACTGATAAGTTTTTTTTTAATTAAATGTATTACAAAAATATTTAACAATTTATAAAACGTATTATACTAAATAAAATAAATTATAAAATGAATTGACTATTAAAAATAAATACAAAAAAAAGATTCATACGCTTACTACTGTTACCTTATTAGATACTAAAAGTTAATCTTAAAACTTTAAAAATAATAATGAAGATTTTATTGCCGTAAACAAATTATTAGCACACCTACGGCTGCGTGTTCTTTAATTATTTAGATTTATTTACTGACAAATAGTAAATCAATTCAAAATTTTATTTAGTTAATTAAATTTTCATAACAAATAAATAATATAAATTTAACATTGATCAATATCTTTATTGTAACAGTAGCGGAAAAGTGAAAACTGGATTTTGTTAATGACTTTAATCGTTAAATTAGATAAATCTAACAAAATTATTAGAATTGCAAAACGTATACTATAATATTAAACACAAATTAAAAACATTTAATTAAAAACAGAATCAAAAATAATGCAGAAGCTAAAAGTGGAATCTATTTGTTTAATAAAATTAGAAAAATAAGAATAAATAAAACAAAACATTTGTATGTATTTTTTTAATTTAAAATTTTATAATCATTGATAAAGATTGTAAATGTACACTTAATTGTTAATTTATTATTTAAGTTTTTGTGTATTCAAACGTCGATTGATTTTTATTAAAAACCAAGTTTGACAAATACATGCGAAGAAAGTAAAGTTGAACAGGCTGCACGAGGTGCTTAAATTTAAAATAATTTAATGCGACGGAATTTATCAAATTATTTATTTGATAAACCAAATACGTCCTGAGGACAAGTGTTTTATGTGTGTAATTAACTCTCTGGCCAACATATGTTGAAAAAAGTCTAACGGATACGAATATGCTAATGCGAGTATAAATTAATATGTTGCTTGCATGCATATGCATTTAGAAGTCGACCAGCTGATTATTGTCTATAAAACAATACCTAAGTCGCAGTGCAACAATTTGAGCTAATATAAGTACATAATTTTTCTTTCTCTCGCGCGAGTTAGTCAAGTCTAAAGATTGTTAGATAACACCTGAAATTAACACCAACACGTAGACCTGACTTTTATTTCCGTCTTCCTTGCAGCTACCGAATATCTCGCGCGTTAAAAAGAGAACAATTGTCGCAAATTTATAAAGCGGATTTTTTTCAGTATTTTTTATGTATTTACGGCGTCCCGCTTTGCTGGTTGCTATAGTTACCGACCTGTGAACTTAAATAACAGTTTATTATTTTTCATTTCTTCTTCAATTAACTCTATCATTGTTTGCTTGTTGATGAACTTAATATGTTGCTTGTTCATTCATCGATATATACTTTTTGGCTAAATTATTTTTTATTTGGAGCGTAACTGTGACATTTTTAATCATGTTAAATGTGTTATAATTTTAGTAAATCTTTTAAGAAACTACAATCATAACGCACTGATTAGTTTTTTTTTCTAATTGGTTGTAATTTGTAGTAATTTATTGTTTATGGGCCTTAATTACTATTACTACTAACAAAAATGTTGCTATAGTTTTCAGTTAATAATTTTTAATTGTTAATATGTGTTGAATAAAAAAACTTTGTCTATGTTAAACATATACAAATTAGGCATTGCGTTTTTAATTACCTAGATAATATTTTTCAAAAATATGAATTTATCGATATTATTGTAAGTAAGCAATATAATATCGTTATGAATCGGATAAACACTATTATTATTTTGTTTCTTGTTATTTATGAATGAAGTTTTTGTTTTCTTTGGTCCTTGTATTTGCACTTTAGAATAATTTTAAGTTTAGTGTTCTATGGTTTTCAATAAATTGTCTAAAAATACTTAATAATATTGTTGACAAATTTACATTTTGTCAACAACAATAAATCATGCTAAAATAAAGCCACTTATGGATTACCTAAATTAAATACACATTTTATGAAATATATAAATCAATGCAAGAATTGGAAGCAGTTCCATTGATTCAAAAAATAAGCAAATTGCAACATAGATGTCCTAGTATTATTAGACAAAACATTGAAAAAATGTCTATTACGTAGAATGTTATTTCAGATTGTATAATCAATAAATTCAATACATTTATTAATAATAATAATAATGGAACGGTTCGCCTCCTGGTAATAGTTTATAGTTCTAATTTGATCAATTTAATATACCCTTCTTTTAGGAGGTTGGACAGAAGCAACTACTTCAGTTTTTTTGCGACGTTTCGTGTTCTAGATGAAGATCTCATCAGCCTCGCTTTTTTATTGTAAGACAAACTCTTTTAATTATTTTATCGACATAAAAACAAAAATTTGCAATTACATAACTAACAAATATTAATAAACTTTAGACATTTGAATACATTTTGAACTGTTATAATTATAAAATTATGAAATTCAACAAAACATTTTTTTCTTTTCATTTTAGCAACTAACCAATAAAAATCATTATAAAATGAAGCAAAGCAAGCTTAAAAAGTTACTTATTACTGAGTCAACAAGGATTTAGATTTAATATTCAAATTCATTGTAATCTTATAATTTTTTTTTTATTAACACAGATATGCCCAAGAAACTGTTTTAACAAATTCTTAGAAACCAATATATTTTCGATTTTCAAATCATAAAAAAAATGGGGAAAAAAATATTGTACAGATTCTAGGGAAACGAGCGTCCTTCTAAAACAGCAGTGAGCATATACTCAATCAAATTGTTACGTGGTTTATCTCGTAACTAAAAGACAGCGACGACTAACTCAGTTCTTCTGGTGATAGAGTTGTAGGCCTCGTAGTGTTAGATTATAAAATAATTTAAAAAACCCTAAACCAAGAAACACTCGACCTGATTTAGTACGATGCTTGGGCATTCTAAAGTATGCTGTTGAGTATTTTACA
Organism: Aquatica leii; assembly: GCA_035610365.1. Taxonomy (NCBI): domain Eukaryota; kingdom Metazoa; phylum Arthropoda; class Insecta; order Coleoptera; family Lampyridae; genus Aquatica; species Aquatica leii. Next base: position 77,948,448 of record CM069436.1, on the reverse strand, counting down.
AGAAGAGACACAAGCATACACCGAGATCAAAAAATTAGTAAAGGCAGACATAATAATTTTGCATATCAAATTAGGCATAATAAAGCAATGCAGCACATGAATGCTGTTGAAGAGTAAGTGTGGATTGCTTTTAAATGTAATAAACGACATTTTTTAAGAAATCATAACTCACAAGATTATGAAAAAATTGTTAAAAATATGCTTAAAAATTTTGTACAAATGACCAAAGAACAAGAAGACAGGTTTCATCAGAAAGGTGAAATACAAATACGAGTTTGTGCATAAAAAGAAGACCATTAGACGTACGTTAAACGGTCTTTTTAAACAAAAGAATAAATGTCTAATTAGTTAAACGTTTAAAATTCTATTAATGATATTAAGCAGTTATATGTTTTTTAATAACAATGCAAACCTATCAATTTTCTTTATTTACCGAGATATGCTCAAGAAACTTTTTTAACGAATTTTTAGTAACCAATCTATTTTCGATTTTCAAATCATAAAAAAATAGTAAAAAAAATATCGTACAGGTTCTAGGGAAACAGGCGTCCTTCTAAAAGGACAGTGAACATATACTCAATCAAATAGTTACGTGGTTTATCTAGTAACTAAAAGAGAGCGACGACTAACTTAGTTGTTCCGGTGATAGAGTCGTAGGTTTCGTAGTGTTGGGTTATAAAATAATTGAAAAAGAAGTCAAAACGATGAAACACTAAGATGGGAAACACCGTTTAAATCTACCCGAAACTGAAAATAACAAATGACAAAACAGAAGTGGTAACACAGAATATATGCTTATTTTATCACAGACAGTAGTTCAAAGAAGACAAAGAAAAAGGTACATAAACAACATAATTGGCAGCGACTTAAATCCGCAAGCAGATCGCGGGTCTTAATGTGCTAATTATAATGCAAGATTACAAAACCGCCAAAACGGTTAGAAACTAGAATAGAAGACATTGTTTAAATCTATCCAACACTGCAACAAAACACATGACAAAACCCTGGTTATATCGACAAATATAATTATTTTTAACAATGAGAGAAAAGAGGTTAAAAAAATGTAAGCAAGGTAGAATTACATTTATAGCAACAATAAATAATTCCATAAATATCACAGTTATAGCGTTGATACAAATCCAGGAGGTAGGCAAAACTCTACACATACAGTTATCGTAGTACAGAATAACAAAATCAGGTAACATGTAATCTCAGAGTTAAATGTCGATTTAATGCAAAATTGGTAAATTTGCTACCTGAAGCAAATCGCATTTAACGTAAATTAAAACCGTACAAACAAAAATCTGCGTGCGTTAATTGTGATTTTGTTTATATCTAAGTCACAAGTATGTTAGGTTTGAGAAATACATAAATTAATTAATTAAAAAAAGGTACTCATGATTAACCAAGACATGCGAATAGCTATCTGATGCTTCAACCATCTCCTAAAATGGCTAAGAAAATAATAATTAGATATAGAATCGTATCACAAGTAAGTTGCTTGTCGACAAAGAATGAATCGTCGTAATCAAATGCATCAAGCGTCCGAGTGGTTTTCACTATTCCTATCGCAGGTGTGCTTTTTAGGTTATTCAAACATCACATAAGATATAACAACGACTTGTTTCCAGACTAACGTAATGAATTGACATGAATTACTTCAAATTGGCCAACACGTGGCGCTATCCCAAGTCGCTATCACAATTACATAAAAATCAAAATAACTCACAAAAATATGAATCAATGCTTACATTAGAAAGACTCTTACAAATGCAGCGAAAATACTACACTCATTTATAACACGAATTTTAAACTTCATAGAACTGACTTGAGAAGAAGTAGTCTTCGTATATAAAGAAAAAGTATCCTCACAGCTGATTGAGTTACGGTCAAAAAAAGGGCGTGTTTTTAACACAGGAGTAATGACCATGAACTAAAGAAGGGATAGCTTGAAACCATGATTACTATTAAAGTTATTGGGGTGTTTGATGATTTTTATGCTCTCTCGGATTTTTCTACTAATGCGGAATAGAAATTTTGCTATCACCAAAACTTTATTAAAATCTACATTGTGACCTGTAGTAAAATAATGTTCAGCAACGGTAGACTTAGAAATATGTTTTTTAAGATACGTTTGAAAATGACATCTTTGTTCCATCTTGGAGATATCACTAAATATGGCAAGAACGGCTATTGAGCTGTAGTGCAATTACAATCGTTTGGGTTACAATGTGTAGAAGGATCTTGTCATGGAAATAAATGTGTAACATCAGCCGAGGTGCGGCCAACATTTTCTTGCTCTTCTAATTAATGACTTACATTTGCAGGTTCTTGATCTTGAACAGTTTTTCAGCTTTATTTGTTGTGATAATAAGAATACCAGTGTCAGTTTCTAAACTATCTCTACACTCTAGTAGTTTTTTTCTTTTAGAGTACTCACCTTTTTCACTAAGATTAGGTTAATCAGTTAGAGCTACTACATTTGTACCTACATTTTATCAATTAGAGACAGGATTTTGTGGTTTTGATGAATAGTTGCACAGTCGCTTCTTTCAAGGATTTAACTTTCCGCTTACTACTTTGATATCCAGAAAGTTTAGAAAACATTTTTAGTGTATTAATTAATTATCACAAGTAGACGTCTTTCAGGATCTCGTGAACTGTGGCGCTGTAGTCTGTATATGTCAAAAGATTGTTATTATCCGTCTTACAAATATACGCCGGTACATTTTTTCTAACCTATATTTGTTTTTATCGTTGTATTTGCTGTTAATAAGTCTTTAAGTATCATTATAAGTAAATTAATTTTTATTTAATGAATAAATATCTGATTATTTTTGATTTTTATTGACGTGAGTGTCTTTTAAACAGACTAACGTTTTTGGAATTCAGATAGACTTGTCAAATTTTTGACTTTTAGCATATTAATTCCGATTTTCGACTCAAGGTCACAGTTCACGACTTAATGAAACGCCTCTAAAGTTAATTCACAAAACATAAAACTAACATTTATCACAAAACACAAAACCAATTGTATCAACTTGATACGACACTGGTGAGTACATATTTTATGCGGCGACTCACATCAGACGACCACTGCCACCAGTACGCATAGGCAAGATGTGCAGATGTGCAAGCGTAGTCGCCACTACAAGAGTGGTAAGTGAACGATGGGGTGAACCCAGAAGCCCACGCCACAGATAAACTACACATGTTATAATAATTGTGACTCAATATTTACAACTGACACAACTGTTTAGTTCTGTCAAAACAGCAGACCGGAGCGTATGGAGCCAGTTTCTTTACTGTACCTTTAAGCAATATTTTATTTGTTGAACAAAAGTTTTAACGTATTCAAAAGGCTAATTACGAATTTATTACAATTCGTTCGGCACAGGGTAAGATATTTTGTCTCCAGTTTATTAAGATTCCTTCGTAATTTCTGTATTAATGTGATAGCCGGTTCCACCACGTTTCAATCACCTTTTCGCTTCCATAAGGAATAATGATGCATAAGTACGATTGATAAATACCGCTACCGAACGTATAAGCTTTTAGGAGGGCATACTACTTAAACGAAAACGAGGTCTCGACGAGTAATGCGTCGGAAATGCTAATTTATAACCAGGGACATGAAACCTTCAACAAACATTTGACAATTAATGTATACATTAAATTAATTAAATCTTATGTTATCTTAGACTTACAAATTTTAATAAATTTTTAGTGGCCTAATGAAGTGCTCACGTGTAGCACGAAACGTCGTCTTAGAAATAGTATAAAGTGGTTTTCTTGCCTCTCCTAAGTGAAGAACAAGTATATATTGTGTAATACGTAACATGATAACATGAATTGTGTGAACTCAAACAAATCTGATTTTATTCATGTTTGAGGTTGAAATTTGGCTTGCAACAAGCCAACGAGCAAACTAGCGTTTTTTCCTGTCTGAGCTTGCAATGTAAGAAACTTTATCTATTTTAGCGCTGCATCGGTCGCGATTTCATTTGTTGCCTGATGCCCGGTCGATAATTAACTTCGCGAAGTGAAAAGGTGCATGGGATAAGATATCTGCTTTTGAAACTTTAGTTTTTTGTAGTTTTATAGACTTTATAGTGATGTGTTTTGTGTTTTGAATTAAGGTGAGTTCATCTAAAATTTATGTCAGAAAAGAAGATGAAATTTTCTGGATACCAAAATTTGTTGAATAAAAGCAAAAGAGAGGAAGAACTCGAAAACCATGTCAAAAGTACGCATTTTTTTTTTTAAACCCGAGTCTACTTTGCCAAATATTAATAACAACAATAATACAGCTGAATCCCAATATTCTGAACCTGTACGCATTTTAATTTAAATTCCAACGGTACAATTTTTCAACGTTGAATTTTAAAACTGCGACCAAGGCGATTTAAAACCATTTCCGCCTTTCTCATAACAGGCATATTTTTCTTTCAGAAAGAGACATCAGATATAAATGACACATTTTAGTCATTTTATTGCTGCTTCTTTTGTTATGATTTCTGTTTTCAATCAGTTGTCGAGTTAGCCTCTTTGCTGCTGTTACATTCTAGATTGTGAAATACTGTTAATATAAATGTGGTTGTTGTTATTGTGCGTGATTATATTGGATATTGGATTTCACATTCACAAACAAAGTTCGTGTATTTTTTATTCACAAATATTGGCAATAACTATCTTATTATGCAAAATAAATTTTGTGATGGTGTAGTTTGCTTGAAATTTGAAAAATTCGCAGAAACAAGGCTCGCAGGTTAATTGAGAGACTAGTGAAATTTTAAAAATTTATTCAGTCTGTTTTTGAAAATTTACAATTCAGTGCCTGCAGCTGAAAATCACTACGATTTTTCGCAATTCAATGAAAATAAGTTGCTTATAAATGTTTTCTATCATAAAACTCTTTAAATTTACCAATCTTATCATATTTTTCTATGATTAATTTGAATACCGTGTTGTTTTATATGGCTCAGCGTGTCTAGTGTCTAGTGATTGTGTTTACTTAAAGTTAAAGCTATATCGTTGCTTGTGCTTATGCATTAATTTCTAACATAGGATTTATAAATTAAATAAAATAGGTACACAATGCCGAGTAAAACGTGAAGCATCGAAGAAATTATCAAATGCGGCAAAAAACTGCAAATGTTTAAAGGACCTGTTTTCAAGCACTGCTGCAAAGAAGGCAAAACGCACTGATGAATTAGAAGTTGGTTCAAATGGCAATGTTACTGATCATAGTGATTATTCATTATTAACAGAAGAGCCACTAGCGTCAGAGTCAAGCACTAACATTAATACTTCACCTGTATCCGACTCACTTCAAAGTTCATCTGAAATAAGAAACAGATTTGAAGATTTTGATTTTCGTGCATTCTTTGACCAAACTAGTCATGATATTGACAATGCATCACTTGAAGTTCCTGAGAATTTAATGCAGCCTGAGCATACCCCATTCAAACTTAATGAAAAAAATGTAAGTTATAATAAAAACAAATTTATTATCCTTAACCAGCTTAAATCGTTGTACTGTTGGCAAAAAGATAATTTAACTTCGTTCTATTTAAAAATTTATTTGCATCATAAAAGAAAATACCAATTCATTTCTGTAAATTTACAGCTAAATGAATACGAAAACAGTTCAAGCAATGAAATCGTTGAAAACAATTTTCAATATGATATCAACACAGATGAAGATGAAAATGAATGCGATATTGAGGTACGCATATTATAATACCTAAAACACAAAATTATTTAATGAAAACAGTAACATTACGTTTATTTTTTCCTTATAAAATTTTACAGGCAAAAGAGTTTCAGTAATAATTTTTCAAATTTTTGTAAATTCACAGAATGAAATTCGTTTCTATCAGGCATCTGGTGCACCACCAGCTAAAGCAAACTCAAAATCTAATGGTTGCTCAATAAATATTCTACTTCCCACTTGCTGGACAACTAATCAGGCTAAAGAATTTCGAAAAAAATATGACTGGCTTATCATTCAGGACCACAAACTTGCATGCACAAATTGTTGTCAAGCTGGTTCCAACCAGCACTTAAAATTGCTCACGCGCAGCCAGCCTCACAATGGGTCGATATAAACATAAGAGAAAATGGTTTGACTAAAATAAATCAACAAGCATCGCTTCGTAAAAAGCTGAACAAGCATGAGCATTCCAGAGCCCATCAGAAAATAGTCGAGTTGATCAAGAAGATAGAAACAAAGGAATTTGCACTTGATGAAATTGCTGCAGATATGCAGCAGGATTCTCAAAAAGCAACTGAACGGATCTTCCGTACTGTCTACAACTTGGCCATTAAATGTCGGCCATTTACAGATCTCCCATCAGACATTGATGTACAAATTCAAAATGGATGTGATATGGGCAGAATCTTGCGTTCTAATGTCACGGGGGCAAAAATAGCAGACTTTTTGTCATCCAAATTCAGTAATAAAATGGTTCAAAATCAATAAAAATTTGTTCTTATTCTGGATTCTGAGCAGCAAGTCATCTATTGCAATTTACATTTGTGTCAAAAGCTCTGAACTACCAGTCAATGTATTTCTGCAATTAGTCGAACTTACCAATTTATCGGCAAAGTCTATTTGTGATACAGTTTTAAACGCTTTGGATAAGCAAGGTTTAATTGACATATACCTGAAACGAAACCGTATTGCTCTAACATGTGATGGAGCATCAGTAATGCTAAGTAGAAAATCTGGAGTTGCAGAACCGATGAAAAAAAAATATCCGGGCATTATCATATGGCATAGATTAAAGCTTTGTGTTGGCGACACAATCAAGGATATTAGCCAAATAAATCATTTCAAAATATTTATCGAAAAACTTTACAGGTTGTACTTCAGCAGTCCCAAAAATCAACGTGAATTACAAAAACGTGCAACTGAACTGAATGTCGAACTATTAAAGATGGGGAGAATTTTAGACACCAGATGGGTAGCATCCAGTTCCAGAACTGTTCGTGTCGTGTGGGAGAGTTATGCTGCTCTTTATGCTCATTGTATGGTTAGTTTAAAACATTTAACTTTGATAAATATCTTTCTTTAAAATTTAACAATTTTAAGTTAGTTTGAGAAAAATAATTAGGTATTATTTTAGAAAGCACAGACAGACAAAAAGCGTGATGCTGGTGATAGAGCGACATACAGCGGCTGTGCAACTTTGCTTTCATCTGTGGAATTCTTGAAGAACTTGGGCTTAATGTATGATGCATTAACTGAACTGAGTGACTTGTCATTGGATCTTCAGAAAAGAGACAATTCCATCATTGAAACTCATCAAATAATCGGTATCCAGGCATCTGTCTTTGCACGCAGAGCAGAAGTGCCTGGAAAATTTGAAACTATTGCGATCAAAGCTGGAGATGAACTTGAGTTCAAAGGTATTCAATTGCACACATCGGGAAGAAATAAGGCTATAACCTTAATCACACACGGCCAGTTTTATCGCAGCCTTGAGAACAATCTCAGATCATCTCATATTGCTACTGGTGGTGCAGATTTAAGCTCTGATGAGGTAAGTTACAATAAGCTTGTGGGTCAAATTAAAGTGCTGTTTCCGATTAACTGGCCTCAAGAAATCGACATACTCTATGGTGAGCAAGAAGTTGGCCAACATTGTCAGCGCTTTCAACTTGATACCAAGTTCAACATAAGGAGCTTCCGTCAGTACCAGCAAGCGAAGAGGAAGGAGATACCGCCAGAATTAAATAGCTTACTAATGTGCATTTAAGTGTGTGCCAATATTAAGTGCAGAATGTGAACGTGCATTCAGCGCCATAAATCTCATCCTCACGAGTTTGAGAAATTCGTTGTCAATCAAACGTGTATCAAACCTGATGTTTTTGAAATTAAATGGTCAACCACTTAAATTATTTAACCCATCGAGTTATGTTCGAAAATGGATTTCAAACGATAACCATAGTGCTGAAGATAGCAATAGTAAATCTTGCAAAGAAAATGTAGTCGATTCTGATAAGACCATTGTGAAAATTATTTAAGTGAGACAATTATGAAGTGTAATTGGTATGATATCTAACTGATCAGTGAAATAAATCTTATATATACCTATATATTCAAGAATTAGTAGAACGCGGCTTTGCTCATTATTAAAACAAAAAGGATATTTATCCAAGAGATAGTACGGAGTCGAGGCGTAAGTTTTCCAATAGTTGCTTCTTTAGAATTTATCCGAACAAAAAAAAATCACTTTACTGTTTCTGTTGCAAAATTTTTAATGGCAGCGATTTGAAATCTCTTCGCCTTAGTGATGAATCTGACTGGCAGCATTTAATTGAACATTTAAACATTCATGAAAAGAGCAAGTTACATATCGTAAATGTTCTAAAATTGCTAGATGTTTCAAACCGTTTTAATAAAAATTAAATAATTGATTCTGAAATTCAAAATGAAATAAACAAAGAAACTAAATACTAGCAATCTGTTATAGAAAGAATTTTCTACGTGATTCAGTTATTAGGTCAGCAAAATTTAGCTTTTCGTGGAAGTAGTAATAAGTTGTTTGAGAAAAACAATGGTAACTTTTTAAAATGCATAAAAATGATTTCCAAAAATGCTCTCAAATAAAAGATCACAAAAACTATCTTGGGGATAAAATACATAATGAAATAATCAACTTGATTGGTGAAAATATCAAATCCAAAATTTTAAAACTAACTAATAAAGCAAAATATTATTCCATATTATTAGACTGCACTACTGACTTTAGTCACCAAGAACAAATTTCAGTTTGTATAAGATTTGTTAATTTAAAAAGCACGGGAATTAGAATAGAAGAACATTTTTTATTATTTTGTTGACAAAATTTCTTTTGTCGGCGTTAGAAAAAGAATGCTGAAATATCAACCATTTGCGTGGTCAGGTTTACGAGAATGGGGCAAATATGCGTGGTAGGCATAATGGTCTACAAAAAAAAATTTGAATTTTAATCCGCGAGCTTTCTTTGTTTCTTGTTGCAATCATACCCTAAATTTAGTCGTCAATGATACCGCAAAATCGAATACTTTGAGCATCAATTTTCTTTCTTTATTTTAAGAACTGTTTGTATTTTTTTCAGGTTCTACTATACGCTGGTCAATTCTCAAATCTAATTTATCTAATTTAACAAATTTATCTTTAAACGCTTTATCGGATACTCGATGGTCTAGTAGAATAGATGCAATAACTCCTTTAAGGTATCAACTTGGGGAGGTTTATGATGCTTTGTTTGAAATAAGCAAAAAAAAAGGTTAAAGATAACGTAAAAGATTTGACTGCATCGTTGGCCAAAAAATTGCAAGATTTTGAGTTAATTTGCATTCTTATATTGTGGTATAATATTTTAAGTAAAGTTAATATTGTTAGTAAAATTATTGAAAAACCGAACTTTGATGTTGCTCAGTCTTGTAATCATTTAAATAATTCAAATAATTTTTTGAAAGCTTATCGCTCCGATAAAGGTTTTAATGATATATTGATTGATGCTAAATAAATAGCATTCAGCTTAGAGATACAACCTAAATTCAAAAGAAAAAAAGATGTCTAAGACAGCGAAAAATTAAAAAAAATTTGATTTGAATGTGACGATGAACCGATCCACGACGAAACTTTAAAGTTTAAAGTTGTTTGTTTTTTTAATGCTCTAGGTGTAAAGATAACATCAGTGGATGAGAGATTCCAATTACTTTCTTCTTACTCTAATAATTTTTTATGGAATATTGATAAATTTCAAAATTATTCTAAAAACCAACAATTAGAATTATGTCAAAAAGTTGAAAATTTATTAAAGACAAAATTCGCAATAAATGAGGCACAACTGCCGTAGAACTTGTTAAAGAATTGCATTATTTACAAAATTTTGAAAAAGTTAGTACGTCTCTAAAAGAAACTTTAAATTATATAACAATTAACAACTTAGTGGATTCGTTTCCTAATACGAGTATAATACTTCGTATTTTATTAACAATGCCGATTTCTGTTGCTACCGCAAAACGATTTTTTTCAAAACTCAAAATAATAAAAAAATATTTAAGATCGACCATGGGGCAAAACCAACTAAGTAATCTTGCTATCATTTCAATAGAAACGGACCAGCTAAAAGAATTAGACACCAAAGATTTAATTAAACAATTAGATAAAATTAAAGCACGGAAAGCTTAATTCACTTAGCTAAAATATTAATAACAATACCTAATACCTGGATATTAACCTTTAAAAGGTGACATGTTGCATTATTAAAATAATAAATTGTTTTGTTTTTATTTGTCGATCAGTTTCGTCCTGTGATATATAAACGAGTATTTTTAATGTTTTAAATATTTTTTTTATTTCTTGTGCTTTTGTATCATATATTACATTTGAAACTAAAATAGAAAAATTTTGAGTTGTAATACTGTTAGAATATATTTTTGTTTTCTATAAGTTCATAATAAATTGAAAATGTACTTAACCCAATCTGTACTTACATATAAATGTAATACAAATTTGGGGCGTTATTTTAAATTTGTACAATGGCGCCAAAAGTGCTAGGCGCGGGCTGGTCACCTCTACAAAGCTTCGAAATTGGTTTGGTTCACAAGTTACTTTTGAGAGGTTTTTAGTTACATTGCGATTGCTTGTTCTTCGATTTTTTTAATGTCCTGATGAAGTCCCTTACGAAATTGGCCGATACGTTGGCAACTTCGGTTACAACAATGACCCGGTCCAAACTCGGAAGACGTTCTCATCTTAGTATAGACTCCGGTCATGAAAATCTTCGCTATTACATACATTTTATTGTTGAATATTTAGAAATTACATAAATACGTTTAGTAAACAAAAAACATTGTAAGTTTAAACTATTTTCATTTTTCGTTCGTTCTAATAAGTTTTTATTCAAAAACTAACTTGTAATTGTTTTTAATAAATTTCAAAAACTAACCGAAAACTTGTATGTTTACAAACAAATAATTTAGTATATAAACAAATATTTTTTCATCTACAAGAATTCAATATAATTAATTACTATTAATGTTAAAAATAGTTTATTTTAATTTTGTCTTAGCACATATAAAAAATTTTTCTTCTAATTGTAAGAATACCAAAAGTATCTCTTGTAAGTGTTAAATTAATTATATTATCTTTTATTTAGATTTATCTGCATTTTACCGGTGATTTACTTGCAAATACAACAGTATTATAATAATCGTGATGATTCTAAAACTAACAAAACTAAAATATTTTAACTACAACAAAATTTAAGAATATTTACAACACATAAATAGGAAGTATTATGAAAGCACAGGGTTTTATTGCTAAAGAACTTCCGATTGTGTAATGTCAAAACGCAACTGTCTGCGGTAAAGGAATTATGAATGCTTTTTAACAAAAGGTGTAAAAGATAGAATTAAACGTTATGAATAAATTAAACAGAAACAGATGCCCATGCATCGGATCAGTACTACAAAATATCTATTAGTCTACGCCGTGCAAAGATAATAATCAATTACCTAAATAAAGTCTAATGTCTTGCAACACCAAAACATTAAACAAAAATAAATTCCTAATCGCTAAATTACAATAATATAAATTTACTTAAACCTGTTAGTTTTGTTTGTTCTAAGCGCTCGAAAAGTGCAAGAATTTCTTATGTTTTTCCGACGATGACCATCAGTTAATTTCAGGTTTATGTAGTGGAAGAAATTGGGATTGGAATAACGCTTTTAGTGAGGAAAAAGAACCGACAGGGTGTATCTATATCGAGATATATCGAGGGGCGTAAAAGATACGGAATTGGATTTTGATTTATATGATTCGAAAGCGTTTTCTAAAAAGAATAACTGGATGTGTATACAGCAATTACTTTGTTGTTATTAATGCGTTCAAGTTAAGTTTCCTCCTTAAAATAAAATAAAAATACCCGTTAATTTCCAATCTATTTTCATGCGCACGTCCTACCAATAACGTTTTTATTACGGAATTAAAAAGTACGCATTATTCCCAACTCGAATAACATGAATGTTCTGGATGAACGGGAAAGACGACTACTTATAAAACCTATTTAAATTCGCTGGCATACCTTAAAGCAATTTGCCCACATGCTTTCTTTCCCTAAAATTATTTTATTAATAGAAATTTAATGAATCGCACAAAAAGCTCTTAAACGATTTTTATTAAATTATATTGTGGTACATTTAAAACTTTTATCGCAATTGCAGTAAAATAAACAAATATAATGTTAATGTCCTGTAAGCACGGAAGAAAATTTAACCGATTCTCGTTGCCAAACTATTCAAATTAGACCATTTTATTATTCACACTTCCAGGCGTAAAATTCATATTCCGTATAAGATGCGTTATCTTTTACTCATGGTTTTCTGTAATTATAAAACATTTGTATTCAGTTTTCTAACTAATGTGTTTTTAAATTACTTTTAATTTTTAACTAACAAATTACTATTATGAACGTTTTTTTTCCTTTCGTTTATTGAGTAGTTAACGTATTTCTTTTTTTTTCGACATTAAAAAATGTTTGGTTCGATTAAAATATTTTTAATTACATATTTATGCAAATTATATTGTTATTATGTTTTTTTATTCTGCATTTATTAACTAATAAGCGGCACTGTTGCATTGACTTTCCTATTTCAAAATGTTAATTTTTGCACAATTTTTTGATGGAATTTTTTTATTGTTTGAATTACAAAATAGGCCATATTACTCCATATTTATAAAGTATTACAAATTTGCATTCTTGTTTATTTGGTTGTCTATTTTATAAGGTCGTAAATGTGTAGAAACTGCATTAAAATCTAATGTGTTTGCAGTAATCTAAAAAGAAGATTTTGTAAGGTATTGTTTTTTGGATCACGGTACAGATGTTTTTTTTCAGTTTTTATGTTATTTACTTTTTTTTAATCTAGATTACTTTAATTATTTTTTATGTAGTCGTATTTTGTATATTCAGAAACTCGAGATAAGGGTGCGAGCCAACTACTAAAACAAAAGCTATCTTTACTTAAATTTTATTTTTTAGGAGAAAGTACTTGACCTGTAGTTTGCTGTTTACTTTCACTCGGGTCCTTTAAAATAACTTAAACAATAAAAGTTGTAGTGATAGATAGTATTGAACAAAACCACAACAAATGAGGGTACATTAATCGCATTATCTTTTTCATCTTTAGTGATAAACTATCGATTTATAGTTTTTTTTCTCATTAATAAACATCTTAAGTTCTTTCTTTTCTACCACTCCTAAACCTACTTCTCACGATTAAGCATTTTTTAGCAAGTTCAAATTTTTAATGTTTTTTATTTTTAACCCATATTATGAGATTTATCATTTTTATTTTTGAATTTCTATTGTAATTTTAACAAAGATATTACATACAAAATTCTGGTGTTTTCTTTTACATTACAGTAAAAAGGGGATAACATAAATAAATGCTAAATTAAACTACACGAGATTAAATTTTTTGGATCTAGCGTTTTTCATTTCTTGGTGAGATGTGTCCCGTGAGATGGTTTTACCTATATCTTCTATGTTCTACCTATTTTCTTAATTTTTAGAACTAACCATTTTTTCTTGTTTCTTTATTTCTAATTCCGTAAAACCTATTATATTCTAGTATTTTTTGTAACGTTTGCATTTCTGTTACTTGCTTTATCTGTTTGAGTGCATAAATCATTATAGGTCGTATGATGTGTTGCAGAGTGTTGCATATCTGAGGACAACACGAAAACCAAACCCCTTCAGTGACAGTAACTTCTTTATTGTAGGACTTAAATAACATTAAAAAAACACATTAAATAATATACTAAATGGAAAAACAAACTACCACGTTTTCATTTTTTACTGTCAATTTTTTCTCCTGTGTCGTTCACCTTCACTCTCTGTTTTCTGGCACGTTCACCTTTTCTTTTACTTCTATTAAAGGCGCGCACAGGCTTCTGACACCCCCCCCTGAATCTTTGATTCCTAACTTAGATGGATTTTTGATTTTTCTTCTGGTAATGTCTTCGTGAGTTAATCCACAATTCTTTTCTCCGTATGGATATCCTCCAGCTCTGTAGTCTTGAACGTGAAACATTCTCAGTTAGTGGTAAAGTAGTTTATCCTCCTGTTGGCAAGTTGTAGTTAGTTTAAGTTTTTTATCTTCTTTAGGAGGGGCAATAAAAACCACTCTAAACTGTTTTTATGGCTACGTTTCGTGCCTCTAGCGTGCACTTCTTCAGGCCACTGAAAATTTATTTACGGTAAGTGAACAACATTACACAAACGCAAAACTGCGTTTGTGTAATGTTGTTCACTTACCGTAAATAAATTTTTGAGTGGCCTGAAGAAGTGCACGCTAGAGGCACGAAACGTAGCCATAAAAACAGTTTAGAGTGGTTTTTATTGCCCCTCCTAAAGAAGATAAAAAACTTAAACTAACTACAATTCTCAGTTAGATATGTTTGCTTCTGTCGGAAGATTATTATCAGTTACTTTAATCGCGCTTTGGTTGTCAATTTTTATTATTAGTAGCTGGTATCTCACTTTCGTTTGATTTATTTCGTTTGTCAACTACGATATCCATAGGCATTCTTTGGCTGCTCTGCCTAAAACCAGAAACTCCGCTTCCATTGTGCTTAATGCCACGAACCGTTGTTTTCTGCATGTCCAAGTTATAGCACCTCCGGACAGCGTTGTTACTTGTCCATTATAAGACTTTCTATTCACTATAGTGCTTCCTTAGTCGGCGTCAGAATATGTGACAATCTTGTCATCCACTCTTCGGTAAGTTAATTATTTGCTCATCGTTCTTTTTAGATATCGTAAAATGTGTTTTAAACCCTTCCAGTGTTGTTTTGAGGGTTTACTACTAAATTGGCTCAAATATGTGGTTGCACATGATAAATCGGGCCTCGGGTTGGTGGATAGGTATCTACATTAAGCTTCCAATTCCCTTTTGGTACAGCTTTTTTATCTCTTCGTTCTCAGGACTTTGTCATCCCCACTGTTTTCGTATTTAGTTCCTATACATAATGGTGTTTTTGTTTCTTTTGCATTATCCATGCCGAACTCGTTAATAATTTCTTTTATATAATCAGATTGATTTAGGCTAATTTCGCCCAAAGTTTATCTTACGTTAATAGATAGAATCCGTTTAGCTTTACCTAGGTCTTTTAATTGGAACTTTTACCCGATCTTCTCTTTGAAACTTTTGATTTTATCGATTTTTCCATATATTAATAAATCGTCTATGTACAAAGTCACATACAATTCTTTGTTAGTGTCATAATATAAACATGGATCTGATCTGCATCGCAGGAAACCTTCTTCTATCAAAAATTTATTTAAGGTATTGTTCCATAATAGTTCTGATTGGTGTAATCCGTACAGTCCCTTTTTCAATTTACATACGTAATCTTCACTGTTTATTCGTTCTCTCATAAAGTTCTCGTAGCCATCGTAGCAATCGGGTTGGTAGCAAATATTGTTGCTACCAACCCGATTTGACAAATCACTGGAATTCATTATGACCCATCAATCAGAGAGGTCGTTGTTGACAACCAATAAAAGTTTTTGGTTTTTTCTTTCTGTATTGTACTAAATATATAAGTCAATTTTGTTTTTTTTTAATATAAAGTATTCTTCGGTTTTATTTTAATACGTCATTACGTACATCTTATCGTGAACAATTTAACAATTGTCTAATATTTTGAAAAAGATCAAATCAAACTTGTATTTTAATTTGTATGTAAATAAATGCTATTCTAAAGTAATATAAATATTACTTATATTAATTTCACTGTAACGTAAATATTTCAAAAACTAATAATGCTATTAATGATGGTTTAGTTTTCACGTATACACTTATTATCGATAATAGTAAATTTTAAAAACTTTAAGCAAAATTCATTTTGCCATTTGTTAAAATAAAATTTATCGTCATTAATGTGACTTATTAATAAATTTAAAAGTAAAAAATCAAAGAACCCAATAAAATAATGCAGGATTAACATAATTTCAATTGGCATTTTATTTCCAGATTGTTTTAAGCAGGTTAAGGAAGTTCTTACAATAACAAATAAGGTTTATGTACGATTTTATTTAAAAACGAAATATTATTTTTTTGAAACCAAACCAAAAAGTTGACGAAAGTATCAGAAAATTGTAAAAAATAAGTGTAGATAAAACAAGTGTTATAAATGTGCTTGAAGCTTTAATTGTAAATAAAAATTACAGAAATTCAAACAAAATAAAGTTTTTATACAAACAGACTTCAAAATTTTCAAAGATTGTGTACAATCTATTAATATTGTTTAATAACGAGTTTTATAAATAACAAACAGATTATGACTTAATAGCAGAAATTAAACAACGATTAAAACATAATTTAAGGTGAAAAGAAAATTCGTAGTTTACTGAATGCAATTCACATAAAACAATAATAATTGACGAACTGATTAAAATGAAACTTTATAGAACATTAAAATGTTAAGTTGGCAATACTAAGACTGCTAATGATAAGAATGTTACGACACTTAAAAAACATTATCGTAAAATACAAATGTTATAAATGTAGAGGATGTTATTTTTTTTATATAAATGTATTGTAAATGCATAAATATTTCCAAATGAGTAATCAAAAATTAATGTATCTAAGTATTAGATTAATTTTTGGCAATGTTAATTATTGTATTTGATTGCATGTAAATTTCTACCATTAACACAAATTAAATGTAAAACGGTTAAATAAAGAAATTATAATTTAACGATATATTTTTTACTTAAAGCTTTTAGAAAAACTAATTAAAAAAAAACAGTTACTATGATCGACTTTCAACAAACATTGCAAAAACTTTTTTAAGTTACGATTACATTATTTATAGCTTATAATAGTAAAACGGGTCGTTTGTGACACTTTTGAAAATTTCCCGATAATTTGAATAAACATTATTAATATAAATAAAATACTCTATTATATATCTAACATTTGGTGTTTTTACAATTAGGTGCTCTTTTGTATACAAAGTTTCAATTAACGGTTGTTACAACACGCTATTTTTGACTCATTTTCTAAAATGTCGTCATTTTTTCGTATTTAATTGCTATATCGCAAGTGTCTAATACTCTCTTTTTATGTGTTGTATATCAATACCTACTTGTGAGATTAAAAAAAATAAAGTTTATCGGTAATCATTCGTCCTTATATTTACTTTTTATACTAATGTGCATTAAAAGAATGTTTCCGATTTTATAACATGGCAACGTAGCGTCAGTGTTTAATGCGCCATCTCTAATCTGCAGTTTAAACTTAACTACTATAGTTGGAAGTGTTGACCACATAAATAAATTGCGCGTTAATACAGGCAATAATAAGTAAACAAAAACGCATACGCATACAAGTATTGCATTGTTATTAGCGTTGACTTATCTTAAAAAATACTGTAATCAACGGTTAAAGTTTGCGATAATATTTTCATCTTTTGCAGTTTGCTGAATTTCTTTGCTCAACAGACAATTTGTTACCGTTCTTTTAGATTTACTGTTTTTAGTATGTTGTGACTTTTCACATTTTGGTTAAACATAATAAAGTCTATTACAGACTTGTCCATATAATATAGTTAGTATATGTAATGTATATACAGGGTGAGTCCTTAAGCGCGGCTCTCAAGTTTTTCTTAAAAACTATTTGGTCTAGAAATACGCGAAAAACATTTTATAAATTAAATTACATATAGGGGGTTTACTGAAAATATTTTCACTTTTGAAAACTCTTTGTGGGGGTGGTACAAAAATTACAATTTTCTCGATGATTTTAAATGTAAAGATATTCATTAACCTACTTAGTTCAAAAGCTTATATATTTCAACATTAAAATTGTCTATTACAAAATTTCTAAATTTTCTTGCTAAACTGTTAGGCGAAGACATAACTTCTATAGACAAAAATAAACGTACTGTCGATTAGAAATGTTTTATTTCAAATAGTTTGTAACTGTCGTATAGTACGAAAGATTCTACATTAGAAAGACTTTATGGCACTTTTCTTGTAATTTTCTTGTAAAATTGGTGATGCATTTTAGTAAAAACAGATTTTTGCAATTTTCTTAAAAAAATTAAATGGAAAAGCATAGTGAGCTTAGTATGGTTGTAAAGCACATAAATTAGTAACTTTATCAAAAAAAAAAATTAAACTTTTTGTCATTAGAGGAACGCGAGATATGACAAAAAATCTTTTAAAATGTCTTTTGTGAACCATCAATCGCAAAAGTGTTCAAATTGCCTCCCATTGTTTAGAATGCACTTATTGATTCTTGTTCTGGTTGACAGTACAGCAGCTTCTAATTTCACCTTTGGAATAGACCTTATGGCGTTCTGTATTATTAAAATCATGTTGTCGCGTGTAGTAAGAAGATCTTGGTATACTAAACCATTTACACTCCCCAGAAAAAAAATCTAGACATCCCAGGCAGCAACAGTACGTCTCTAAAACGTTGGTTTAAAGTAATTTACAGACCACGACGTAACTTGTCCAAAATGTAACGTCTTTATTACGTCAAAAGTAACACCAAAATACGACGTTATATCTTGACGTCATTTGGAAGTTGTATTAACGTAATCTTTTCTTCCGCAATACGAGAGAATATTCTGTATTACAAAATATCACTATCTTTAGTTATGAACTCTCAATATCAAACAACAGGTAACTCAATCAACAAACTAATTTTTAACTTCAGGTATAAATAAGATACAAAAATTTACTTTATTTTTCATTCCGAGTTTACGTTTGTCAGAGTGTATAACCTAAACATATAAAGAGCATTATTATTATTATGTTATAATATAATAAATTAGACACCTAAAAAAATTTCAAATTTAACGATTCAGGGAGATGTACATTTTCATTTCTACGTTCGTTTTCAATCGACTATTATCGCATTAAAACGGTTTGCATATTACCCATATTACGCTTTGTTCGTTGTTCAGCGCGCATGTGAACTTTAGGATATGCTTGGGTTGTTGGGTTATGGTACATCAATTTTTTGGGTTTTGTGTGCTACACCTTTACAACAGGAAGGTAATAACTAAATTTTAGTAAGTACCTACAAATTGCCTACCTATAACTAATTATATTCTTTATAGGAAAATGTTTCCATTAGTAGAATTTGCAGAGGAATCTGGTGGAGGTCATTCGAAGTGAAGGGTATACTCCTCGTAAAAAGGAAGTGTTTTGGCCTTCTACGAAAGAATCAAAGAAATTTAAAAAGATATTATTAAGCGAGAATCAAACATTTGACGATAAGTGGAAGCTTTACTCCATCAAACGATGCTTGTATGAATCGGGTAAGTTTTGTTCTCGTTACACCGGCACTACAATTTTGAATGTATAGTAGCTTTGATTAGCATTTGATAATTTTTCAATTCACTTCATAGTCATATAACAATCACTTAAATGTTTAATCTAAGATTATATATTATAAGGCACTAATAATTGTTTTTATGTAAATAGATGATTACAAAGTGATAAAAAAGAAATTGAGAAGGGCTGAAAACACCTCAGACTTGCAAAGTGAAGCTGATGAGGTTGTTGTAACTTTCTCAAAGAGAAAAACTTGAGTAGGTCTTGTTTTTCTATTGGCTATGGCTATTAGAGTTTGACAGTAGTGAAGAAGACACTGCTACAAAATTTTCTCGACCTCCTACTATTAGTTTGGATAGACAGTGTAAGTACTTTAAGAGTTTTTTTAGTTTTATTTAATCTTTATGTAATTATTTATGGTAAAGTAAGAAATGTAGCATCTCAACAGCAACTAGAAGTTTTGGAACCTGTAGCTCATTGCAGTATTCCGATATCAAGATCCTCAACACCACAATCATCACTCAGTGGTCTCGATTCATCCATTGTAGAAAACTCAACTTTGACAACTTGTTTAGGTAACTACACAACACAGTAGGTAGTATTTTTTACACGGCTGGAATTTTTTAATTTTAGCTCTTCAAAAAAAATTAACAAATGATGTCATCTTCATCAAAGAGCAATCAAGCTGCCTATTAATGCAGAACATGATACTCAGCAATTAGAGGAATATTTAAAACGGCAGGATAATTATGATGCATTGGTAAATGTTTACTAGCATGTTATGTTATCATACTGTAACGAAACGACAGAGGTGGCCGTAATTGTTCTAAAAATTGGATATCAATTTATTTCAATTACGCGTGAGCTTTGGACGCTCGGCTGCGGACCACCTCTACCGCTTCGAAGCGCGCGACTCTCCCCTGCCGAATAATCATTCAACCAGAACGAAACAACAAATAAAAGCCGCCGTCAACGTTGAAAACTCTCTCTCTGCCGAGACCCGTTTCTGGTAGAACCTCTTTTCCGAAACCCGACCTGTGTTTATCCGATTCTTATTCTGCTACCGAATGCTTTTGTACCCGGCTAATTCTTTTCCGAACCGATCCTGATACTGTATAATTGTGAGCACCGATTAACCGAAACCTGCTATCGTACCCGGACCATTCTAAACTCACCGAACCCGTTAACCGACCCGCTTCGAACCCTGCTACTCTTACGATTTTTGCATTCATTTTGCCGTTTTGTATTAGAACCCTGTTACGTCCAAACGCCCTCCCTCAAGTTGACCACAAGCTCCGGTTTCACCGTATAACTAAACCGCAACAACCCGTAATAGTAATAACGTTATTGAATTCCACCGTGTTATTTGTCTAAAACGTTGTCATTAATAGACACGTGGTCAACCCGTCGTAAATTAGAAATCAAACTCAGTTCACAGTAGCAGTGTAGTCCCTGGAAAACTTAATTTGTTACACCTGTCTTATAACCTTTATTATCATACCTGAATAATTTTTCCGCTTTATCCCTGTTAAATTAATGTTAGCACAGTTTTCAACAGAATTGTAACCACGCCATTTACGTTTATCATACTTTTAGGAAAAGTACAGGTTTTTTTTGCAGGTTAAATTGTGTGGGCCGCATTCAATCAAGTTCGATTTCACGGAAAGTGGTAGGCCGCATTCCACCGAAGTTAATAACATTAATAAAATACATTTTATTTGTTATGAAACAGGAAATAAAACTACACCACCTGTAGATATTTATTGTTACAATTACATTTTAATTGGCAGAATAAATTTATGTTAATTGTGTTTAAATTAATAACGTTTTAAATCCAACGCCGAGACTGTGAGCCACCGGGGTGTTACATTTGACGCATCCGAGCAGAGGACAACTGGACCTGGACCTAAAAGTAAGCGTTATTAATTTTGTTTTAGACATTTTGGTTGGCGCCCGAGATACCCTGTCCGAAAATCCAAAATGTTTGAGCCTGTAGAAGTGCCAGAAGCAATCCCGATAACCGACGTATGGTCCAAGTGGATGAGCATCATTCAAAATGAAAAGTTGACGCACCAGATGAAAATACATAAATTGGATACATCCGGTGGCGTGACTGAATGGAAAATACGTTTGCTGCATTTTCTACGAACCGGAGAACGTCAATCCGTGACGTTAACCTGCCCTGAAAACCGTAATAGTTCCCGTCCGTCTTCACCGAACCCGTTAACCGCACCGGCACCACCAGTAGTGGTAACCGAAGCTGCACAATTGTGTGAGAACATTCGCAAATGGGGAATCCAGTTCAATGGTAACACCGACCCGATTTCATTTCTCGAAAGCATTGAAGAGTTGCAAAACTCGTACCGAATTCAAGACGCAATGCTTCTGCGAGCTCTTCCAGTTTTGCTAAATGGCGATGTACTTTTCTGGTACCGGAATAATAAACATGATTGGGAAACATGGCGTGACTTTGTAAGTAGTTTCCAACTTCATTTTGTAGGGCCACGATACCGTTACCATTTGGAAGAAGTGATACGCAACCGTTTTCAAAGAAATGGAGAAAAAACCGGTGACTACATTAATGCAATGGAAACACTTATGCGCCGTCATGGACAGTTTTCCCCGGAAGTCCAACTGCAAAGAATATATGAGAATTTGCAGAGTTCATGCCAATTGTATATAAAACGTACCGACTTCACTAACCTGCAAGAATTAAAGACGTTGGCTTGTGACTATGAGGACATATCCCGTCAAAATCCATCCAGAAACCAAGCCTCAAGTCACGAGTTAATGACGATCATGCCTGTAGAAGTACCAGTGGTATGTGTTGTACAAGATCCGCCACCTTGTGACCGCACCAGACCTTCAATTCGTACCGAAAAGCAGCCCCAGCCGATTACCAAGACTGTTCGTGGATCTACAAACCACCAGGAATGGACGGCTTGGCTGGAAACCGTTAAAAATGTTCATTCTAGGTCTAAAACCCCTGTACCCGCCGTAGCTTCCGTAGATTCTCGATTTTTTGTTCCCGTCACCGTATACGGACAAGAGTTGGACGCTTTAGTCGATACCGGCGCTACCAGAAGTTATGTAAGTTCAAAAGTAGAAGAACTTGTCGCTAGAGATTTACAACCGCAAGGAAACAATCCAGATAGGGTTCAACTAGCAAACGGTGAGATAGTTAAAACTCGCGGAAATTATTCGTTTCCAGCAAACATTGGATCTCAAACTATCACGTTTGAATGCCAATCTCTGGACAATCTTACAACCGATCTTCTACTTGGTCTTGATGTTCTATCCAGAAATAATGCAACATTGGAAGTAAAAGAAAGAACTCTGACGCTGAACGCCGAACCGATAGCATGTACGAGCAGAACCAGTCCAGGCCTTGGAGTAATCCAGAAGGTAGTTGAACCAGGCCCTTCAGTAGTCAACGATTTGCTGCAAGAAGCAGTAGATCCATCTAAGGCATTAACCGATCACAAAGTTGAAGTACCGTACCGACCTGAAAAAGATCCGGTGTTAAGAAAAGAACACAAGCTGTCTTTACCGTCAAACTCCGTACCGCCTGATTTTAAAGCTCCCCGCTTACCGATGCCCGAAGTCATGCCGTTAAGGACCGCGAATCCTGAATCAGGAGCTTGCTGTTCGATAACTTCGTCAACGAACAAAACTTTGCCGCCAGACACCGCAAAAGAAACTCTACCGAAGCCGCCACTGGATTTTTTGTTCCAATTAGATGCTGTACGAAACCGACAGGTAGCCACCAAGAGATTTAAGAGATACGCATTTGTAGTTAAGCCGCCGCAATTTACTGTAAGTAAAAACCTAAGAGTAAGTCAATCTCTTCCAGAAATACCCCGTGTTCATGTCTTCGCCCAGGAGAGGGTGGTATGTAACGAAACGACAGAGGTGGCCGTAATTGTTCTAAAAATTGGATATCAATTTATTTCAATTACGCGTGAGCTTTGGACGCTCGGCTGCGGACCACCTCTACCGCTTCGAAGCGCGCGACTCTCCCCTGCCGAATAATCATTCAACCAGAACGAAACAACAAATAAAAGCCGCCGTCAACGTTGAAAACTCTTTCTCTGCCGAGACCCGTTTCTGGTAGAACCTCTTTTCCGAAACCCGACCTGTGTTTATCCGATTCTTATTCTGCTACCGAATGCTTTTGTACCCGGCTAATTCTTTTCCGAACCGATCCTGATACTGTATAATTGTGAGCACCGATTAACCGAAACCTGCTATCGTACCCGGACCATTCTAAACTCACCGAACCCGTTAACCGACCCGCTTCGAACCCTGCTACTCTTACGATTTTTGCATTCATTTTGCCGTTTTGTATTAGAACCCTGTTACGTCCAAACGCCCTCCCTCAAGTTGACCACAAGCTCCGGTTTCACCGTATAACTAAACCGCAACAACCCGTAATAGTAATAACGTTATTGAATTCCACCGTGTTATTTGTCTAAAACGTTGTCATTAATAGACACGTGGTCAACCCGTCGTAAATTAGAAATCAAACTCAGTTCACAGTAGCAGTGTAGTCCCTGGAAAACTTAATTTGTTACACCTGTCTTATAACCTTTATTATCATACCTGAATAATTTTTCCGCTTTATCCCTGTTAAATTAATGTTAGCACAGTTTTCAACAGAATTGTAACCACGCCATTTACGTTTATCATACTTCTAGAAAAAGTACAGGTTTTTTTTTGCAGGTTAAATTGTGTGGGCCGCATTCAATCAAGTTCGATTTCACGGAAAGTGGTAGGCCGCATTCCACCGAAGTTAATAACATTAATAAAATACATTTTATTTGTTATGAAACAGGAAATAAAACTACACCACCTGTAGATATTTATTGTTACAATTACATTTTAATTGGCAGAATAAATTTATGTTAATTGTGTTTAAATTAATAACGTTTTAAATCCAACGCCGAGACTGTGAGCCACCGGGGTGTTACAATACTTATTAGTTACTCATTCCAGCGTTGCCACTTATCTACTTTTGGTGGCAAAAGTGTTAATGATATCACTTCGAAAATATTTAAAAAAGTCATTGATGATCAGTTGGCATGCAATTACAATTATCTTGGCACATGGTCTCAAAAAAAGGCCTTTTTACAATTATCCTTAAACAAGGTTGTTATTGGTGAGTTAAATTATTTATAATATGAACTTTTATTTACGATTTTTTTGTAAAGATGCAGTAAAAGCAAAACAATTCTTGGAAAAGAAAATAAACTTTACCAGTCTGTTTATGGATACCCTATAGACTCTAAATTATTAAATAATTTTAAAGTTAGTGATAAAACTGAGGTAATTGAGACTGTAAATGATATTGATGCGAAATGTGTGGTACTTACTTCAGAAAATTCTAAGATTGCATTACCTTAACTGCACACTTTGTAGCTTAAAGTTAAGTATTTTTTTGTGTATCTACAAATTAACAATATAATAAACTGATAAGTGGTATTTGAGTATTATTTTGTAATGTGCTGAAAACAATAGATGAATTTTTCAAACGTTGTGACTTCGTAATTATTGTACGTCGCAACGACGTAATTACATAATATTATGACGACGTATATTTTTTACGTCACTATGACGTTACTACTTTACGTAATTGGGCTGTGACTTATGCACGTAAAATTTACGTGTTATTTACGTGCACATTGTGGTTGTTTTGACGTAATTAAGTACCAAAAATTGACGTCATTAAGACGTCCAAAGACCAATATAACGCACTTTTCCTCCTAATCCATCGATCGGGAAATTCATCGTTAAGATGGTTCCGAACTCTACCTGCATAATGAGCAAGCCAACCATCTAATCGCACATATTTTGACGACTATTCAAAGGCTAATCATCCAATAAATCTGGCAATGTATTTGTTATGAACTCTAAAAAGGCTGCACCATTTAGCAACCTATCAAAAATGTAGGGACCAACAATCTGTCCGTCAAGTATCCCACAGCAAACATGTACGGACCATTGATGTTAATTATCTACAAGTTGCATCCAATGAGGGTTTTCCTTGGCATAACAATGCATGTTGTGCCAATTAATATTTCTGTTACTCTTAAATGTTGCTTCATCTGTCTATAAAACTTTATTTAAAAAATTTGTCCTTTCTTCCAATATGCTTTGCAAATAATAATAATAATTTTGTCTTATCTTATCGTATAGCAATTAACTTATTGTCTTGGCATTGAAAATATATCGGTAACATGTCATATGCTTTGGAATTTCTGAAAACCATTTGAAATTATAATAAAAGTGAAGACAAAGAAAAATAGTACCACCGTCTAGTCGTGGTTTCGGCGTGTGTCTATGAGTTAATGGGAAAGGATACAAATGATTATAGCTTTTCAGTAGAAACCACGTTCACAAGCATAAAACTAATTGTTAACGCCAAGTACGTCAATTTGTACTTTCTCCTCCTTTCATTGTTCCTTATCCTAATCACCACATTCCCATTGCATTCCCATTTTGCATTCGTTTCCTAGTGTTAATATACCACGCATCGTAATTTTTAAAAACGAGAACTTTATTGTGCGAACGAGTTTCCGCGGCTGTAAAATATTAGTGCGGTGAATTCGCTTCACGTTCATCTGGCCAGATTGAACACAAGAAGACTGCCACCATTCCGAGCCTTGCGGATTACTCGTAAGTGATTTCATACTATTAATTTGCGACCACCAGCGCAACCTTAATCATAAACATTTGGTCCTACGCGCCGTATAAAATTTATTCTGTAACCTCTGAATCCTACATAAACTACATTGCTACCTGTTTGCATCCTTAAATAATACTCTTATAATATTGCAACCAAATTAGAATAATCATTCAAGATTTATTCGTGCATACATTCATACGATTATGGCTAAAAGCAACGTCGAATCAATTGCAGATAAGCTATCGAAAACTATCAGCAAACGTTCAAGCTTATTTGCAAACGTGACTTTTATTTACAACAAAGTAAAAGATTATACAATTGAAAAATTTGAGGTATTGGAAGCCTACAACGCTAAATTAGATAGGTACGAGGCAGATTTCGAAAGTTTTCAATATCAAATTGTTGAATACAACACGCTTTTAAAACCCGAAGAACAATTAGATGAAAACCAATTGTATCAACCTCATTGCGCCTTTGACGAAATTATTGCTTACATTAGAGCTACTTACATTAAACTTAAAAAACAGCTTCCAGTACAAACAGAAACATCTTTATCTTCGGTTCATGACTCTTCCTCGCCCGCATTCACGCTTCCAAAGATATCGCTGCCTAACTTTTCTGGTAATATCGAAGAGTGGCCTGAATTTATTTCATTATACAATTCGATTGTACATAACAACAGTTCATTACGCATATCTCAAAAATTTCAATATTTGAAATCAGTACTGTCTGGAGAAGCTTTGTCAGTAATATCAGAATTTCAACTTATTGATGATCATTATTCTTTAGCTTATCAAACCTTACACGAAAGGTATCAAAATAAAAGACGGATAGCTACCATGTATTTAAATAAAATTTTAAGTTTTCAAGTGGCATCATCAGCTACACTACAAAGCTTGAAAGATTTTTAAACGTTCATCAAACATGTGTACACGCTATAAAGTCATTAGGTATTGACGACTTAGCAGATTTCTTATTATTTTCGTTATCGTTAAAGAATATAGATCCAACTACTAAACGTGCTTTCGAAAATAAATACATTTCTAATGAGATACCGCTGTATGAAAATCTAATTGAGTTTATTACTCAGCAGATGCGCAGCTACGAGTTATCCGAACCTTATTCTAAACCATTTAATGCTTCTAATAAAAACAAAAGTAAATTACAATTGCCATCAAAACCTTCGCACTTTTATAATTCGTTGCATTCTTCACAAGTTCGGAATTTAACATGTCCTCGTTGTAAAGGCATACATTTATTGTATCAATGTCCAGAATTCATAAATTTAAATTTGTCAGACAAATACGACTACTTACGTGTTTCAAATAGGTGTTATAATTGTCTCGGAAATCATTCTCGTTCGAATTGCAAATCTAAGTCGGTTTGTAGAGTTTGCGGCGGAAATAAACATCACACTGTATTGCATTCGACGCAGAAACCGCTTCATCTTGCTTCAGTGCATGCTAACGTTGCTTCCGAAACCGTAAAGAATGCCTTGCAAACTTCTCATGAAGTTCAACCGTCTACTTCACATAAATCAGATGTTTCTCTGTTTACCTCAACTTCCTTATCTAGTTTTGCTGCACCTCAGGTAAAACAAGTATTGTTAGGAACTGTTCAGACTTACATTGCTGATAGAAATGGTTTTTTTCATAGAATACGCGCCCTCATCGATCCCGGGTCACAAATTTCCGCTATTACCGAATCTTTAGTAAAGTTGCTCGGGTTAAAACCGCAATTAGCTTTTACAGAGCTATCAGGAATCGGTAAGTCCACAGTAAAGTCTCAGAGCATTGTAAATTGCTGTCTTCGTTCAAAATTTTCAACTAATACAATGTGTCTTCCTGTGTTAGTTTTACCTAAACTTGCTAGTCGAATACCTTCTTCTCAGTTACCTGAAAGTGTTATAGAACAGTTTCGCCACTTGAACTTAGCTGACGAAACGTTTCATATTCCTTCTTCTATCGATTTGCTATTGGGTGCCGACGTATACCCTACCATTTTTAATCAAGAAGGAAAAGTATATGTTACTGGTTATCCCTCTGCGGTAAACACTTATTTCGGATGGACAATTATAGGTCCCACAGATTTTCCCAATAATGATCAGACATTGCAAAGTATGCTTACTTTTTCTGAATTATCCAAAGATTTAAAACGGTTTTGGGAAGTTGAAGAAATTTTTAGAGCTCCACCTTCTGATCCAACCAATTTGTATGTTGAACAACATTTCATAAAGACTCACAAACGTGACGAAACTGGAAGATATGTTGTAGCGCTTCCATTTAAACCTAATTCGAGCCCTTTGTCCTCAAACTCTTCACGAGGTTTACGGTCTTTGTTAAAACTAGAAACTCGATTGCGCAGTGTTCCCAAAAAAATTTAAACAATACAATAATTTTATGCAAGATTACTTTATATCAGAACATATGTCAATTGCTTCTTCTTCTTCCACATATATAATACCGCACCATGTAGTCACTAAACAATCAAGTTCCAAAACAAAAATTTGCGTTGTATTTAATGCTTCCGATCCTGTTTTAACAGAAGTTTCTATTAACGAGCGATTACTACTTGGACCCAAACTACAAACATACCTTAATCAAATCTTATTAAAATGGCGTTGTTATCCTGTTGCATTATGTGCAAATATACAAAAATGTACCGTCAAATAACAGTTCGAAAGGAAGATAGAACTGTACAACATATTCTTTAGCGCGCTTCCCCTGATGGCAATGTACAGGAATTTGAACTCAATACTGTTACTTATGCTCTTACTCCTTCCGCCTACTTGGCAATACGTGTATTACATCAACTTGTTCACGATGATGGTGCGCGTTATCCAGATGCGTCTTGTGCCATCATGAACTCTACATATGTAGACGATGTGATAACTGGTCATCAAGATGTTTCTTCTGCTATAAATTTACGAAACCAGTTAACTGATTTATTTAAAGGCGGAGGTTTTCAACTCAGAAAATGGGCTAGTAGTCATCCAGAAGTTTTAGCCGAGATACCTGAAGATCATATAGAATCGCAATTGGATTTTTCTGACGAGGAAAATTCTTTAAAAATCTTAGGATTATCTTGGAATCCAAACTCTGACTTTCTTTCTGTTTCGAGTGCTGCCTTACGATGAGAATATTACAAAACGAAATTTGTTATCGTATATTGCACGAATTTTTGACCCGCTTGGTTTTTTGGCACCCGTTGGTTTTTTGATGAAAGTTCTACTTCAACATTTGTGGTTAGCCCAAGTTGGTTGGGACGATTTGATTCCACCAGCACTAGAAAAAAAATGGTTATTATTTACAGAAAACATTTCTCTTCTTGCTACCGTTAAAATCCCTAGGTGCGTGCTTCCACAGAAACCTACTCTAATTAGGCTTGCGGGATTTTGTGATGCTTCAGAAAAGGGTTATTCTGCTGTTCTATACTTATGCGTCCAGTCAAATTCAAATTTTTTTTCCTATTTTTGGAAGGCAAAAACCAAAGTAGCACCACTCAAAATCATGTCTATTCCTCGTTTGGAGTTGAGCGCCGCCGTTTTATTAGCCAATTTAGTCGAATCAGTAGTGTCTGTTCCTTTGCCATTTTCATTGAATCTGTTCACTTATTTTCAGATTCAGAAATAGTTTTATCTTGGATTATGACTCCACCACACTTATTAAAAACGTTTGTGTGTAATAGGATTGTTACAATAACAGAAAAAACTTCAAAGTGTGTTTGGTCTTACATTAAATCTGAAAACAATCCCGCTGACCTTCCTTCACGAGGATTAACTGTATCTCAATTTGTTAGTCCGGATATCAAACTATTTTGGTTTAATGGTCCCTCATTTTTGAACAAAGAAGTTTCAAAATGGCCACCTCCTTTTCAAATGCATAATAAGCATTCCTCTTTGCTTTCGGAAATGAAACAAGACTTCAATTGTTTACTTACAAAGCATACAACCTCAAATCCGTTATTAGACAAAATAAATAATACCTCAAGTTTCTTAAGATTACGTCGTGTTTTTGCTTGGATAAGACGTTTTATTCACAATTCAAGGCTTCGAGATGACGTACGTATTTCTGGATCATTATCTGTGGCAGAATTAGAAAGTTCTACATTATCCCTTACAAAAATTACTCAAAATCATTATTTTCATTCTGAAATAAAACAAATCCAAAATAAAACGAACGCAAGTCGCAACCTAGCATCGTTATCGCCTTTTATTGATTCATTTGGTTTCGTCAGGGTGGGCGGAAGATTACGTTACTCCGCTTTGCATGAAGCAGCCAAGCATCCGTTATTGCTACCCAAAAATGCTCATCTCTCTAAATTAATATGTTTTTATTATCATCATCTGTCATTACATTCTGGTCCTAACACTGTTCAAGCTCTTATTAGAACAAAGTTCTGGATTTTATCGCTTCGTGGTTTGCTTCGAAAATGCATACGAGAATGTTTTACTTGTTATAAATTTCGTGGTATTACTTTCCAACCTCCAATGGCTGATCTTCCCGCTTCTAGAGTTTCTATCTCTCGCCCTTTTTCACAAGTAGGTGTAGACTATGCCGGGCCTTTTTCAGTAAGATCTAACCGCTTACGTAGACCAGTGGTCACTAAAGGTTACTTATGTTTATTTATTTGTTTTATAACTAAAGCGGTACATCTTGAGTTTGTATCTGAGTTGAGCACTGATGCTTTTTTAGCTGCTCTTGATAGATTTGTAGCTAGACGGGTTTACCATCAGTTATTTACTCTGATAATGGGCGTAACTTTATAGGAGCTTGTAAGCACATAACGGAAGTTTACAAATTTTTAATTCTTCATGTCACAGATATTTGTGATTTTTTATCTACACGACAAGTAAAATGGCAGTTTAGTCCTCCATATGGCCCTCATTTTGGAGGTTTGTGGGAAGCAGCTATCAAATCTGCCAAAGCTTTGCTTTATCACTTGTTAGGTAATGCATCGGCCACATTCGAAGAATACGCTACCTTATTCGCTAGAATCGAAGCTGTTCTTAACAGTCGTCCTTTGTGCACCTTATCTGAAGATCCATCGGAGTCTTGTGATTATTTGAGCCCTGGTCATTTTTTAATAGGGTCACCTTTACTTTCTGTACCGGAAAATCCTATTCCCGAGTCACGTAACATGCGTAACCGTTGGTTAAGGCAAAATCAGATTCTTCAATCGTTTTGGAATCGTTGGTCTAAAGAGTACTTGAACCATCTGATTCAACGCAATAAGTGGACATCTAACACATCGATTCCAAATGTTGGAGATATCGTGTTACTGAAAGGAGTTGCGTCGCATCCTTTATCTTGGCCTATAGGTCGTATTGAATGCTTGTATCCAGGTTCAGACCGTATAGCTAGAGTTGCTTCAATTCGTACAGGTAGTGGTACCTACACTCGTCCAGTTGCAAGCCTTGTACCTCTGCCGGTATCCTCAAATTAGTTATTAGTTAAAATTTATTTGCTTAATTTTTTATGTTAGTTACAGTTTATCTGCAATTAAGTTTAATTTGCTTTGCTCTTAGTTTAATTTAACCTTTTTACATTATATGAAATTATTCTAATTTGGTGGGCGGTATGTTAACGCCAAGTACGTCAATTTGTACTTTCTCCTCCTTTCATTGTTCCTTATCCTTATCACCACATTCCCATTGCATTCCCATTTTGCATTCGTTTCCTAGTGTTAATATACCACGCATCGTAATTTTTAAAAACGAGAACTTTATTGTGCGAACGAGTTTCCGCGGCTGTAAAATATTAGTGCGGTGAATTCGCTTCACGTTCATCTGGCCAGATTGAACACAAGAAGACTGCCACCATTCCGAGCCTTGCGGATTACTCGTAAGTGATTTCATACTATTAATTTGCGACCACCAGCGCAACCTTAATCATAAACACTAATTTTGTACTATCTAGAAAAATGAAACTACAAATCACATAAATTTCAATAAATGCATAATGCGGCGCCTATTGCACAAAAATATAATTTACATGCACAAAACGGCCCAAGCAGTAATAGCAACACAAAACACAAAAAATAACAACGTTCAGATAGAAACACAATGCACAATCTCGATTGGTAAGTTTTTAAAAGCAAACCAAATGTTTTGACAACAAATGCAGGTATGTACTACTATAGCCGTTATCGTATTGTTCATATTACATCATAATACAAAAAAGGAAAAAACAAATCAAGAAACCGAAATTCTTCATTGTTAAACATTTTGTGTCATATTTCATGTTCTTCCAATGACAGAGAGGTTAAAATTTTTATGATAGATATGCTAATTCATGTATTTTACAACTATATTACCCAAGCAACACATTGGTATAAAAAACGTCTAAATGTCCGGCTAGTAGACATTTATTAGAGATTAAAACGTTTTTAAACGCGTTATTAACGTTTATTAGATGGACATTTAGACGTTTTTTGTACCAATGTGTTGTTTGGGTAAGTTCACTTTTCCTTTCCATTTAATTTAAAAAAAAAAATTGCAAAAATCTGCGTCTTCACTAAAATGCGTCACCAATGTAACAAGAAAATTTCAAAAAAAGTGCCAAATGGTGTTTCTAATGTAAAATCTTCCTTACTATACGACAGTTACAAACTATTTGAAATAAAACATTTCTCATGGACAGTACGTTCACTTTTGTCTATAAAGGTTATCCCAAATAACAAAATTTTCGTGAAAAGATATCTTTTTAATACCAATTCTCGCGTATCAATTAGACATCATTTTGGCCACTTTTTTCATACAAAATTTGTGTCGAAAGTTCCGCATGAAATTAGTATCTATAAACTGTCACTATCACTTTGAGACATCAAAATGATACAATCTATAAGAAAGCTGAATGTCACTGTAATGCCAAAATCATATCACAGAATATGATTATTCTATCATTCTGTTATTAAATTTGTATTAATTAAATTGTATGCTCCCATGTATGATTAATACAAATATACACGGTATAAATAATGATTATATTTTTTAACTTTACTTTACTATGTACAGTGTTATTAGAAATTACATATTGGAATACAATATTTAAAATTTTTATATCGTAGTAAGACATCCTTTCAACAAGCATTTAAAGTAATAAAAAAACTGAAGTTATACCACGTTATACTTCATCGGACAAAAACAGACATTCTTCGTAAGGCTTCGGTGCGTAGGAGAATGCGGCAAATTATGCTGATTAGTTTATAATACCGTCAAAATAAAATGAAATTACATCTTAATGATTTTTTTATGTACTCTATTTACCATAAAAAATTATAATATGTTCTATGGTGAAACTTTTATGTCTGAAATTATATCTATTTACCTTTAATAACTATACATATTCGATTTTTGTCCTAAGTAAATAAACTGCCATCTTCAGTTTAATAATTGCCGAGAAAAATATTATGCAACGTTTGCAAAATGATCAATATGAAAAAGTATGTATAACGTTTTCATGAATTTTTTATGAACTAAATTGATGCTTTAAGTGTTTAAATTTTTGCGTTGAATTTATAACAGAATGATAGATTGACAACGATAGCAGCGTATACAAACCACCAAACTATCTATTAGCTATGAAAATCGTACCAATAATTTTGTAGCAAAATATTTTCATTTAAGTGACACTCGGATGTCAATAAATTGATACCAATGCTGATTGGGATGTTTTCACCTAACAGTTTAGCATGAAGATTTAGAAATTACGTAATAGACAATTTGAATGTTGAATTAGATAAGCTTTCGAACTAGGTAGGTTAATGAATATCTTTACATCTAAAATCATTGAGAAAATGAGGATTATTTGTAACCACTCTCTGATTGCGTCGTCCCGAAAGTGTTTTTAAAAGTGAAAATATTTTCAGTGAACTTCTTATATGTGATTTAGTCTATGAAATTTCTTTCCCGTATTGCTAGACCAAATAGTTTTTGAGATAAATTTGAGGGCCGCACTTAAGGACTCACTCTGTATATTGTAGTTTTTGTATTATAAACATTTATGGTATTGTTTGCTGGTTGAAGATCAATGAAGATGTTTAAAAACTTTTTGTACTCTATAAATACGTATACGAGGAGAACTCGTTCCCATGCTTTTTTGTTCTATGTGGTTCTTTATTGTAACTAATCGATGTCATTAATATTTGTTGAAGATGATATTCTAACTGTGGTGGAGTGTTTGACGTAAATTGTGTAAACACAGATTGTGTTTGTTGCTAGGATGTTTAGGTTTGCTGCATACGTATTTAAAGAACTTTGCATATGTATGTAGATTGGTGAAGTACTAAACCATGTTGTTTAAGTTAATATACAGGTCTTTGCCTTACCAATTTACAACATTTACACCTTTAGTAACATTAATTAAAAATTTTCTGTGTAAGTTTGAAAAAATATTGATCAATAGACTTTTTTTTAACTATATAACTTTTACTTCTAGTTTTTAAGCCACTAAACTAGAAACATAAATAATGTTATTTTTGGAAAACATTAATATTCATATTTTAGCTCAGACTTAAGCCAATGACATCATTTAGCAATAATTATAAAATTAATACGTTGTGTTAAAAACCCAATAAAATCAACATAAACACTAAACTAAGTACCAAATGCAAATATTGTAATAGAGTATTTAACATAATTTTAAAAAAAAGCAATAAAACCTTATGAATTTGCAAAATACAACATTAGATAGTTTTTGTAGAGAAAAGTAGCAGTCGTTAAAATAATGTTAGGTGAAACATCTTTGACATGCATCGGTAACAACAAACAAATAGCGAAAAGCGTATAAACATAAAAAAGGTAAATAGATTTCTTTTTGTTTATAATTACGCTATAAAAAAATTTAAATTGATAATGAGGATTGTAATTTGCGATACACGTATATGAATTTTATTAAGAAAATACTGTATGAGTTTGTTGCACTAATGGAAAGGTGTGTATTTAAGAGACCCAACAAAGTTCTACCAGTCGACATTTGTAACTTTGTTCAATATTGTATATTTACTTTCACTGTTTTATTGTGTAGGTTTTATCAATAGAAAGTTTACGCATAATATTTATACTTAAAAATTGTTGTGTCAATTTTCACGTTTGTGTTAGTCATGAATATCAAGTATCTTACTTAAATGCGTTACAGTAATGTTACCAATTATAAGGATCAGATTTCTAGATAAAATCTCTTTTTTAGAACGACGGGTGTATATGTTGTCTATTCTGGAAGCTGCTTCTTCTACTTCGCGTTTTAATTCGTAAGAGCTATTTGATTTCACTCTTATCTGGATTGTACAAAACAATTTGTCTTTTAGAACGCGTTGTTAAAAAAGTAGAAATTCTTACGTACTAAAGCACATCCCATATCTTGCTTACAATTAAAGACAAAAAGTAAATTTTAAATCTCTTGGAAAAAAAATACAATTTTTGGTATTCTAAAAATTATATCTGTTTTTGTATTTGTTCTTCAAATAAATAAACTTAGAAGGCAAATAACGTGTAATTCACAAAAAAACAACAACGTGGATGTTTTATTATATAATATATAAAACGTTGTTTTACATATAATTAAAAAAATCCAAGGTTGATTTTGAAAAAAAGGTAATAAATTTGCTTCTAAAAATAACAACTTAATAACTGCTAACAAATTTTAATGTATTATTGACTTAGGTCTTAGGTGTTTGATCTACAATCATTGAATAATTATTTTTTCATAATATAAGTTAGCAGATACTGTGGGCATTTTTGTAAAAAAACAAAAATATACGCAATATTTTTTTAATTAATTTTTTTCTGTATGACAATACTAAATTTGTGAAAATAACAATTATATTTTTTTAAAGTAGTCAAAACGACTACGAAATTTATTTAAAACTACCTATTTGCCCGTAATTTTTAATTAAACTAACTAGTAAAATTTAACGATATTTAAGAAAAACAACCCTAGTAATTTATATGTATATAACTATCACTCGATATTCATAAACAATTTCCGTGGATAATTTTGCACTTTATTTATCTACACTTGCACTTGTTTATGTTAACACGTACATTTACACAACGCTGTATTTATTTTCACTAGCACATTTGTTAAACACTATTTATTTAGACCGATTCTTTACACTTCTGACTAGGCTAAACTTCAAATCTCTTTGGATACTTTTTATATTTTTACTTTATCTGCTCTCGAACATTCCATTTTTTCTGACAATTTCCAAATAATTCAGAAACGCTTCAGTTTTAGATTGTTTAAACCAAAATTGCGGTTGCTTAAACACTACTTTATTTAAAATACAGTAAAAAAACTTGTTTTTAATGAATAAGCTGTGGCTTAAACTTAACTGTTACTTAGTGGAGGCGGCAGTTCAAAACATTTCGGCCACAGCGTCGTGGATGGTACTCATTGTGCAAAGTATGTATAAGATAATTAAAAGAGTGACAAAACTACGCAGATTCTATCAATTAAAAGTTCGTCAATAAATATCACAGACAATAATGTTGATGCAGGTCTCTTAGGTTAGACAAGGCATAAAAACTTAAATCGATAGAAATCCAGTAATTACTATAAGCAATGCTGGTAAAGAATGTGAGGATCTCAGCGAAAAAATACCAGGAAAATACAGTGCCTGATAAGTAAACAGGCCAAGTACGTCTTATAAGCCTGGTAGATTGTAGGGACCACGCGATAAAAAAAAATAAAGTTTTTATGTATCTTTCATGCAAAACAAAATTTGTGTCACAAATAAGTAGAACACAAACTATGAGAGTTTTTTATCTATCTTCTTTTCACCTGGTTTTTTCAAACCATTTGTTTACTTCATTTTTATTTATTTTCAATCGTTAAGTTCATTTTAATTTCTTCATCGATTTTTCCTTCCTTCATTTTTCAATTGTATTGAACTTCAAAAACACTTTCATTGTAGACCGCCGGTGAAGATTTTGAGACTTAATTCAGGGGCACTGCATTCAATGTCTAAGGGCAAAGCTGCCAGATGTTCGATAAGCTTCGTCGTTACCATAAGCGCTGAAAATTGTCAAAAAATCTACACTATAAAATTTAATTGTAAAATTTTTATTATTGTTTTATCCGGGGTATAGTTTATATAATTATTTACTAAAAGTTTATTTTAACCTATGCGATAATCTCCAAAATTTGTACCTACCAAGAATATTAAAATTTGATTTCGCCACTGTTTGAGCAAAAGATCGTCAATTGATCCAGACCCAGAACAAAATTACGTTTTTGGCCAAGATACCTCTATCATTTTGGTCGTTTTAAATGTTAGATATTTGCTTTTAGTTATTACATTTTATTTGTTAAAAACTGTCCAGAATCACCCTTTCCAGTAAGGACGGCAATGTAAAACTACCTAAAATCAATGTTTAGCTTGTGTTGGAAAGCTGAAAGAGTATTTGTTATAACAAAAACATTATTTTGTCATCAAGATTATACTTTATTTTAAAAATTAAGCATAATTCGTATGTAACAAAATTCTAGAAAAGTTCTTACGGTACAAATTCAGTTATAGTCTACTCTATAACAGAATCATGTAAATTGGACGAAGTATAGCAACTTCTTCAAATTTCTTAAAATTTTCTTATGATGCTTTCATCAAACATGTTTTACATTTTAAATTTTTGCAACATAGAGTTTGCTTTTGAATGGATTTTCTATAGAAACCATTGCTAGTATAAAATCGTTCATTGGAGGAGGAGTATCTTGGTTTCTCGAAAGTCATTTTTTCGTCAAAATGAGATGAATCGAATGAAAAACTCACAGATATCGCAAATCTTGCAATTATCGGAAGGTGTTCAAAGCAATTACAATATTACCTACGTAATATAATGAACAAAGTTAATTACAATTTTCAAAAATAAGAATACATACATAAGTAACAAAAAATATTAAAAACACAAATAACTAGTATTCTAGGTACATATTAAACGAGAATAGAGTCGTATAATAATTCACCAATTGTGTATTTAACATTTGTCCATGAAATGCCTAAGAGCTGTTTCCCATAACCTCTTCACCGCTGGAAGATGATGAATCAGCAACACCAATGACTTATAGAGAATTATTTATCATAACAAATTATAAGCGAGACCGTTCATTATCAATAATTGCTGCGCGCTGATAAAACATAGCTTCCAGTGACATATCTAAAGAGAAACGCAATCGTGTTATCTTAAATCCATGCAATCGAACAAACATCATAGCATGTAAATAAGCCAGCGTCAGTAATTTTTGCTATTTTTGTAGTTCAATTTGCCCTTTATCTCTCCAAAAGGAACGGATGTTGTGCTCGGCATTGAATTAGTATTAAAAACTCTAAATCGAAACAGTCCTGGTTGTTGTTTTCCATTTATAGCTTTAGTAGTACGTAATAGTTTAGTGCGAAATGATTGCAAACTGGAGGG
Organism: Aquatica leii; assembly: GCA_035610365.1. Taxonomy (NCBI): domain Eukaryota; kingdom Metazoa; phylum Arthropoda; class Insecta; order Coleoptera; family Lampyridae; genus Aquatica; species Aquatica leii. The sequence goes on along the minus strand of CM069436.1, from coordinate 77,909,993 downwards.
TACATCTTTTATAGAAATTTTTTCTAGAGAAGCACAAAAATGGGTATTTGGATTGTGTCGGTAACGCTTAGGTTCTCTTTTCCGAATGATGTACGTTAAAAAACACAAAGCAAGCAACAAAATCTTAAAACATCGAACATTAGTTGACACAAAATATTTTTAAGTGAAAGAGTTACCTTCGCAAAGCTCAAATAATAATATTGCGCTCACAAGCATGTTATACGAGGAAAGGTCGAAAAATTGAGATTCACGTTCACTGGCTGTCATTTTCTGCTGGCTTAGATACGTTTGAGAGCATTCGGTTAAATGTAAAATTTTCTCTAGACACAATCAATTTTAGAGCCAAAGTGGAACTTTAAAAAATTTTGATTAAATGCGCTTGGATTAAATGAATCAGTCATTGATTAAATAAACAATTTATATCCAGTGATTTCTGACAATTGCTTCACCACACTCTAACTAGTTGATGCGCATTTAAAAAAAACAACAAAACTAAATGATTACTGGATTTTACCCGAGTTTTATGCCGGTTCACAGTTCTACAGCTTTTAAGATTATCACACGATTCGAGCGTTGCCACATCCTTTCAGATATAAAAGTTGCAAAGTAGAGATTTCATCTTTGGAAATGTGTATCCACAGTTTAAAAATTGAATTTATTTCAACAAAGAAGACTTACAGCAGATTGGACTCGCAATAAAAACATTCCGCGAGGCGAAATAATCGACATGCCTTTTTATTAAATTCTCTTTTTTTTTACCGATTCAACATTTTTTTTCCTATTAATATTAAACAAATGCGGTGCTGACTATAAAAAAGCATTAAAGAGACGAACTTTACTTTAACATAAATTCTTTCTTTTTGTCCTAACAGATTTACAACGCTAATAATCTTTACAATTGCTTGACTGTTGGTACAATTTCAAAATTTAAAATTTACTCAAATTTTATTTTATATACTTTCGTCTTATGTTGATAATTTTACAATGAAGTCATTTATGATTTAAACTAGTAATTACGGATAGTTTTTATTATAAAACTTTATAAATGAGGTTTATTAAATTATTGCTTTTACGCATTTTAAAATTTGAACATAAATTATCGGTTTAGTAGAACATGTGTGTTTCGGTCGAGTTACTTTTGGTGACCAACGCGGGTTTTTTTTGCGGTTAAGGGTACCTTTGTCGGTGTCATAATATTACACCAACATCGAAACCGCCACAATTTGTTTATTGAAATTATTTGCTTAATGATTTAAAATAACCAATGATCTATTACCTTAAAACAGTACAAGATAGAAAGTGGCACATAAACATTTTTATAGAAAACAAAATTTACTATAAAAAAGTCTGCGAAAGGGTACAATTACCTTTAACAGTTTAGAAGTTGCACGAAAATGAATTATTTTTCATCACTGCTGAGTGAAATTAAGACTTATTATATTTTTAAAACATAAAAAAAGTCATAAAGGATATCTTGTTTAATAATAATAAACAGTGCATCCGAAAAATACAAAAAATTAAGTGAACTTGGGCACCACCGGAAGTTCCAGATTTGTTTCAGCTGAGCGTTTCATCGTTTCGTTACACGAACCTTTGAATCAAGCATCCTATAAGTGTTTTCAACACTAAAACAATTTTTATTAAATTAATCGGTTATTCTTGATGCCTGCAAAATTGCAAGAAGTCTGTAACGGTATCGGAATGATTTGATAGAACGTTCTGGTGTTCTTTAGATTTGCCACAGTAGACGCGAATGGCAAATTCTCTGGTGGTTTGCTTCTAGCTTTAATCGTCGATTGAGCAATCATATATGCAGAGATGACTAGCTTTCCTGGTTAACATTAATTCGCGTACTCCTGTTTGGACTTGTTTGGACTTTGGAGTTTCTGTTTTCTTTAAGTAGCGATTTATCTATTTTGTCTCTTTGTTGACTATCTTTAGTCTTTGAATCAAACGTCAAATTTTCGAGGTACGTAATCTGGATAACATAATTTTCTTTGAATTGACTACCTTTAAGGATTTACCAAAAAGTTTTAAAAAGTCTCTCTTCTAGAATAAACCTTTACGTTTGAATTTCCATTTAATCAGAATTCTCTTCCACGGTTTTTTAAGAAACGCAAAAAGCAATATCTAAGGGCTTGCAGAGATTGTAGAATTATGTGGAAGTAAAATAAACTGTATATTCTGACGTTTACATTCTTCAATTACCTCCATCTGAAATAAGATAAGAATATCTGGCAAAACCATTTCAAACAAGTTTTTGAATCAAACCATGTTAAACTGCTTACACTGTAACCATATCAATTTGGTACCTTCTCGTCCCATTTTTGATAACGGTGTTTAGCCGTATACACAATGAAGGCTACAAAAAGTTTACCACTTGCCGAAGTCGACATTATTGCACTTACGCTAAAATTGGAAAAATCCATTATTATATTGCAATGTTTCAACCCTTTTCTACAAATCACCTTGTCATTAACCGGGTCATCACTGAAATTACTTTTCTAATAGTTAACAACAATCAACATTCTCCATGGACGTTTAAAGCTCAATAAAATATTCCATTAAAGTGTCTTTACTTATTTGTGTCCTACATCTCTTTATATTTGACAAGATTATGCCGTAAGATTACGGTGTTCAGATAAAAATGAGTTTACTTAATTATTACCTAGTAGGTTATTTTGGAATTTTTGTATAGTTACTGTTTTTCTGTCAAGGTATTGTTTAAATATCACTCGGACATTGTATGGAGAAAGGAGAAATCCCCATTCAGCCGCTAATTTCACGGCTGCAACCAGCCTTCCTTTGACTGTTTTGACATTAATGTTTTTAATTTTGTCGCTAATAGTGGACTTTGAAACACCATTAAACTGATAACATTTTCTAATAACTCTTGTTGGTAATTTTGGTAGGTTCGGAATCACACTAAAAAAACTAACATTTTTGTTATCACTCTGTAAAGATAAGCAATCGAACTCTTCACTAAAATATTCTTAAAACATTAGCCTTTTTAGTCGTGAAAAAATTGTACAAAAACATATAGCTGCGTAGGACCTATCTACGTAGTTTTTTACTATTTACTGCTTACATGCAGATGTCGCTTGCTATATTCGGCGTTGTCGACGTAACTACACGCTTTCTGGCGCTACTAGAGATTTTAATGCCAAGTTAACAATTGAGTTTCTAGGAGTTTTTATTATTAAAACGGTTAAATCTTCTTGGACGTATGAGTTAGTCACCACTACTAGATAATCGGTGAGTATTTGGCATGCTAAGATCCTTAAACCAAATCAAGACTCTTTGGACTCTGATTGGAATGAGACTCCACTCCAAGTAAACCATCGGTCAGTTAACGTGTCGTTATTATATGCCGGTCGACGTGAACTACGTTTTAGATCATCTGTGACTTGTTTGGACAAATAATTTTGTTTTTGATTTGAGTTATTTTTCTCTTTTAGTTTATATTATTAACGTTATGCAAATGTAATATCCTTCGTTGTTAATGTCTATTAGGTATGACTTCATAGTGGAGAACTAGGTTTTTGTGGTCACTGTAGTCTTTGGTTTAAGGTTTGGTGACTGCTGGGTAATTTCTATTTTTAGTTAAAGTGATACGACTTTTGTCGACTGTAACCAGATTTTTTAATAGCGATATACCTTGGTTGGTTTTGGTTTTGATGCCTAGTGGTTTTGTTCAGACCTCTAATAGTTTTGAGCTACTCGTCGTGGGTTATTATAATATTGGTTTTGGTTCTATTTTTGGGAAGTATATCATACTGTCTTTAAACGACTATACAGCATTATATCTCTACCCAAATCTAGTGTGAATGGGTTTGCTCCACTATGTGTTCACGTTACGTTTGTTTTTGTTTTCTTGTTATTTTTTACTGCATTTATACGGTTGGTTGGGCAGTAGGGTAGGTCACTCAGGGTCGGCTACCTAGGGAGTAGTAATCGAGTCGTACAACTACAACGCACTTTCTTTTCTCCTTTCTCTTTTTTTTATTTTTTACCCTAAGTGGGGGGATGGGCGCTTTTTGTGGAAACCTGACGTCTATGCGTTTGTGAAGCTTAGTTGTCTTTGACCCAGTAGCCTCAAGCATAAATTGTTATAATAAAAATACTTTGGTAAAACGTTTGTCCTCTGTATAATATTTATTCTTGATACGTTTACTTTTCGTTGATTAAGTAGGGACAAAATGTTACGCACCTTTATGTAAATATGAAATATGATATTGTTGCGATCTTAGTGAAAGTTTTTATTTAGGGTAAGAATTTTTTATTGTTTTTGTGGTTTAATTTAATTCTTTCGTAATTTTCTGTAGCGGGTTTCCCTACCCCCACACGTTTCTTTGTCTGTGAAGATAATAAGTAGATGTTATAATTGGATAAATTTTCATCATGACGTCACGTTGCTGTAGCTAACACTATCTACACCTTTAAGAGGTTAGATGCAATTATTATACGTATTAAAAAAATGTTTACCAAAAATTACGAAATTAATTTGAGGGAAACGCAGTCGTTTATTTTTATTGATCTTATGAATAAAAAGAGTTTACTTGTGATAACGCGGTATATACGGTTTTGTTAGATTTCATTTAAGTTTTAGAAAATGCGGTTACTGTACCACTAGCTAGTCGCATACTGTGAGGCAAACTAATTGTAGAAATTCTAATTACTATCGTAATTTTTAGTATTTTGGTGGTCAGTATAAGAACGACCCTAAGTACATGTTACGTTTTTAACACAATTAATTACAAAATTGTTTTGTCGTGGCACATATTATACGCTGCGCTTTGATTCTCTAATTTTCGATTATCGTATTTTTGTATTTTACCTTACGAATGTGATAATTCCTTTTCTGAATGTAAAAGTTTGCTACTTTGCTGTACGACGTGTTGCCCAGTTGAAGGTGTAGTTTATATTTTGTCTGTGATACCAACCTACGTGCTAGCGTTTGATAAAATTTATATAAATGTACTTATGTACCTTCTTTTAGCGTGAACTGCTGTCTGTGATAAAATAAATATACACTTGGTGTTACTACTACTGACTTGTCATTTGTTCTACTTCAGCTGCGGGTAGATTTAAACGATGTTTCTCATTCTAGTCTTTCATCGTTTTGGCGCTTTTTTAAATTCATTTTATAATTTAACACTACGAAGCACACGACTTGATCGCCGAAACAACTGAGTTAGTCGTCGCTTTTTTTAATTACGAAAAAAACTACGTAACAGGTTATTAAAAAAAAACAACACATTTAAACAAACATTATAATACGAAATGAACAACTGGAAGAGGCAACAAAATACACAAATATCTAGGTTGTTTACCAAACAAAAACTGGGGTCATAGTGTAGAGTGGAACAAGCAAGAACTGCCTTTACAAGAACGAAGAAACTTATATGCTGCAGAGATATTGATTTACAATTACGCATGAAAATAATCAGATGCTACGTCATCTTTGTTCTTTTATAGGGAGCAGAAGCATAGACATTAACACAAGCAACAATTAACAAAATCAATGCATTAGAAATATGGATATGTAGACGTTTACTTAAAATTTCTTGAACTGACAGAGTAAGAAACGAAACAGTACTACAACAAATGAACAAAGAACCAGAATTTATAAAAATCATTAAAAAACAAAAATTCGAATATCTGGGACACGTAATGAGAAATGGAAATACCAGATACATCGTGGCTAAAAAACTTACGCCAATGGTACAGAAAAAGCACAAAGTCTTTGTTTTGATGTGCAGTGTCCAAGGTGGAGATAGCATTGATGATTGCCAACATCCAGTAGGATAGAACTATAAAAAGAAAACAAAAGTATATCACATTTGGTGTAGTATATGTCTATGTATGATTTTTTTAGCAGATACATTAATAAAACAATCCATTACTTAACGTTTATCACTTTATGTTTTCATATAATTTTAATTATATATATTTTTTAATTATCTCAGTATGAAACATGGTTTTTATTGGCGACGTTTTCTATTTTATGTGTAAATATATTGTCAGGCTATTCGAGATACTGGTTTAATACACAAAAAAGAAGAATCACAGAGTACATTCGTAGATGCTTAAATAATTATTTGCATTTAATTTTGTGGTTATTCTTTAATGAAATACTTTATGTCTGGATTAAACAACCCTTGTCTTAAATAATTTGATGAACTAGTATAAATATACTGATACTAATATGTATTTATAAAAGAACCATAATGTGAAAGTGTACTAATATACTACTGCGTGCGTACCATAGTTATTACAAGTCAAAAATTGACAAAAAAATAGAATTAGATTAAAAATATGTAAGTATACATCAACTTAACAAAAAAAAAAGACAAGCAAAGAGAATGTAATTAACCATTGACAAAAACAAGAACGAAATACGGTTTATATTATCTTGCTTGTAATACAATATCAAATTATATGTAACGATTGTAAACAACGGATTTTTCAAATTCAAGCGTAACGTATTTAGTAATTTCCAAATAAAATTTTGTGTCAGCAAGGTAAACCGAATAGAATTGTGCATATAATTAGTACATAAATTGTACGACATAAGTAAGACACAAGAAGAAGGTGTAAGATGATCTTAAAACAGAAGTGGTCGTATTGGTTAGTACAAAAGTAGAATCAGGATCGAACAAAAGAGTGCGTGTTCATTATACAACCATAATAAGTTCCACAAGTCTTGAGATAAACAAATGAGCCAGTCCATCTCGTTACGAGCTTTTCTGGCTCACGAATCAAGGCGATGTAAGATAAACCAACCAGAACAGGCGTTCTGTTTAACAATGTACCGAGGTGTCACACGCAGCTTCCCAGGAACGCTTTTAATTACTGTCCTGACATTTAGCGCCGAACCCCCAATTAAAATACTCGACCAATAAATATATTGTCGAAGTGACCCTAACGGACCGCCTGCACCTGGCTTGATGGGATGAAACGGCCCCAAGTTATATAGATGGTCGTGATCGGGATTCGTGATTCCGATATACAAATATTAAATGTTTTCTACTTTGTTCTGCTCTGTTGAAATATACGCTATAATTTTATGGATGATGTAACTTTCGTATTTATTATACTTTATTGGAGTTGACTTGCCAATACAATCTTTCTTCTTGCTTAAACTGTAAAAAATTGCCTTTCTAAATAAATAGCACTTAACGAAAATAAATTTTATCCTCGTTCACATTCTATAAACAAAAAATTCGTGGCAAAATGTACCTTCGATCTAATTGATAATTGATTAAAACGCCCACTAATGACGATAATAGTTGTGGTAAAAAAGTTGCATCTTTAACTAAAAGAATGTAAAAAACATTAAACCTGTAAATGACAGCACGTGCTAATAAATTAAAAATATTCGATTTTGATATCTCATAAAAATAACAGTTGTGGTTTTTTCTAGTTTTGAGACCAAAAATTCTTAAATACTTTCTTTTATTAACATTGAATTATATAAATTATATACTTATATTGTTAATTAGCGTTTTAGACGATTTTATTATTGCCGTTAAATGTGTGCTTTAATTTATTGAAAACAACAACTTACGTTTTGGTTTTAAATAAAAGTGGTTGTTAATTCAAAATATTTGTTTACTTGTCAAATTATATTAAGTAGTAAGTCTGAAAGAAATAAATTTTGGGTTTTACGATTATTTTAACTAATATTAATATCAACTATAATATAATGTTTGTTTGGTTTCCAATAATGATGTTTTTTACTAATTGTATTAAAAGTTTCTTAAAAACATTTTTGAAAAAACAATGTTTTACCAAGATTGAGTTTATAATACAATTTTTCATTTATAATTAGTTTTTTTTAATACTTACAATAAATATTGGAATGACTAAAAGACGTACTTATATCTTTTCGTTGTATTTTATTAATAATTAATTAATAAGTTACGTAAAGAAATAAGTATATTTTGTTTTGTAAAATGTAAACAAATTAGATTTCTTGTCAACTTGAATAATATGTAGTCGACAAGTGCTAGAGCTCAAATAATGTCCATCTACAAAAATTTTTATCGGTTATGGCACGAATCCTTTTTGCCGTTTTGCCTCAGTAGTTTAGCTCTACGGACATTTTACCTCTACGCCGTATTACCTCCAACCGATTAGCTTTCAAATAATAACGCCCAGTAATAAAGCTGAAATCGCTTTGTTCTTTCACATAAAAATTTTGCACAATCTTTACAATTAAATAAAATTAAAATGTCTGTTTGTAATATCAAAATAACAGCTTTTTACTAAATGCATATGAAAGTATGTACGGTACTTATGAAATTTTTTTTTCGTTTTTCTGTTTGTTTCGGCTAAGCTTCAAAACGGCTGGACCGATTTTGACAAGATTTTGGTTGACAGATAGCTGATGTCATAAGAAGTAATTTCTGCTTTTATTTTAGGAAAAGAATTAGAGAGTTCTGCGCCGAAAAAAATAAAAACCATAAAATGGTGAACAAAATCCGATTCAAATAGAGAAGTATACTATATATTCATATTAGTGTAATTTTTCTTTCTTTCCTCCTGTTTTTTGTTATACTATAGTTATTTTAATCCTTTGTTTAGGAGATATGGACAAACACTTAAGGTATTCTTTGTAGGTAACGTTTCGTGAGACGATGTGCGCACTTCATCAGGCCTCTAAAAGTTTATTTTGTAAGTTGATTTGAGTAACATCTATAGTAATTTAATAACAAGAATTACCGCAAATTAACTATTATTATTGACATAATAAAGCTTTTATTTCAATTGAATCTTATCTAGTTGATTGCCTTGACGTTCAAATAATTTTTGATAACACATGTAACCGTCAGTGTTGTTCGAATGTTTTATGTCAAATGTTTGTCATTTCTAAATGTTAAATTATTAATTTTATGTTTATAAGTTGTATATGACAAGTACCAATTTTAATTATATGTAGACACTAAGTTAAATTGTCGCTACATGTCGAGGTTTATACAACCTAACACTCTCTCAATTCCACGTAAGTGTAATAATTAAGATCTGAAATTGTAATTTTAAAAATGATTTTATGTTTTTGTGTATTAAATCAACTTACAAAATAAATTTTTAGAGGCCTGACGAAATGCGCATATTGTCGCACGAAACGTTGCCTACAAAGAATACCTTAAGTGTTTGTCCATCCCTTCTAAACAAAGGAATAAAATAACCATAGTATAACGAAAAACAAGAGAAAAGAAGAAAAAAATTACACTAAGTGTTTTACCCTTCGATAATGGCTTTTACATCTATAACACCGCATCACAACCAGCCGACGTGGCACAACTTAATACGCAAGAACTACAATCAAGAAACATATAAATCGATCATAAACTTAGAAAAATCGTACAACAAACTAACTAAATTAGTCAATCGTAAAGTTTACCTTAAAAGACGTAAGTCGAATTTTACAACTCCAACTCATATAGAACAATTTTTCAATTGTACATTACAATGCAGGCGGATAACACCCCGTTTTGTGATAGCTTAGTTAAGCTTACTAATAAGTTCAAAAAATCAATATTAGATCTGGAAATCGATATTACATATTAGCATATACATAACCACAAAAAAAAACTATTGACAATCTAAAGGCCAAGTTACACAACATACTTAGTGAAACAGATTTCCAGATTCTAGATAAAATAACTAAAAACAAACAAAAACGAATATCCTCTTATGATAAAATGAAATTAAATAAAAAATTCCAAAGATTGTATACGCGACAAAATTACAATTTGAATATCAACACGCAAGGTTGTATCTACAATGTAACCGATGTACAACTTCCGGAGAAAGTAGCCCAATGTCTTGCATTGCCCCTAAAGTTTATGTGCAATTATTACAAAAAGTTGCCCATTATTAATTTAATCAAAGACACAGAAGCCATACTTGCTTTACACCATGAGGGTGATAAAGACTACAGGGACCCACCATTTTCGAGAGAGCCCCAAATCTCTAATTTTACCACTTTTCGATAAATTAATAATAATTTATTTATCGAACGATAATAATAATTATAATAATTATTATAATAATAAAATATGGACATAAATTTAATTTAAATGGGAAAAAGAACTATTTTCGCTATAAACAGTAATAAATAAAAAGATATTCATCGTTACTTGGTGCTTGCTTTCTTTTTATACCCTGAGGTACAGCTCTCTCGTTTCAAAAACCAGCAGTACTCCGCCAACATGCTTGCATTCCACTTCCCTGAAAATCTCTTCTCCAGCTTAGCGATGTCTTGATGGAACCGTTCCCCGTGTTCATCCGAGACTGCTCTTAAATTTTCAGGGAAAAAGTCCAGATGCGAGTGAAGGAAGTAAACTTTAAGAGACATATTACATCGTATGCGTTTGTACGCTAAAAGCAGTTCCTCGACGTGAGCGACATAATCTTCACTTTTGTGGTTACTCAGGAAGTTCTTACAAACGTTTTGAAATGCAAGCCAAGCTCGTTTTTCTTTTCGACTTAGGTAATCAATAAACGTCGAATCTTGGAAGAGCTGGACTTGGAGACCAACAAAAACGCCTTTTTTGATTTTAGCTTTGCTAAGACGAGAAAATTTAGTTTTCAAAACTTGAAATGCGCCACCTGTCTTGTCCACTGCTTTCACAAACTGCTTGATCAATCCAAGTTTGATGTGTAAAGGTAGTAAGTAAATATTTTTCTTTCGAACCAAAAGATTGTGGGCGACATTTTTCTGACCAGGAATAAGATTTTCTCGCAGAGGCCAGTCTCGTACGATCTAATGTTTATCTCGGGCTCGACTATCCCATTCACAAAGGAAGCAGTAATATTTTGTGAATCCTGATTGCAGGCCCGTTTCCACTTATAATCATGATAACTAATTTTATCAAGGATTCTAAAGATGTTTTCGTACGTTTCCTTCATATCAACAGAGTATGCAACTGGAACTGATGGGAAGTCATTCCCATTTGCCAACAGAACAACTTTTAAGCTTGTTTTTGGTGAGTCTATAAATAGTCTCTATTTGTCTGGGTCACATGGCATCTGTAACTCTGGCATCAATCAATATGCATTAGGGCAGAACTAAAGAACTAAACCTTTATCTTCTGAGAAAAGACATTTCAGGGTTGCTTGTCTGGTCCTGTAAGAAGATACTTTTACTCCCTTATCTAAGAGATTCCACTGTTAAAGTCGCAATTATAGAGACTGAGATTTAGTCTTGGGTAACTGCAAATCCCTGACAAGATCATTTAATTCCGATTGAGTGAGGAGGTGTAGTTACCAAGAAACTAAATTTGCGGAATACTCTTCATCATCATTGAACGTATCATTCGAAGCCCCAGGTTGTGGCTTTTAAATCAATTTCCGGCTCTAGAGTATAAGTGTTTGGGGGCTCTGGGATTGGCAAAGTATCGTTATGAGAAACAGGTCTTAGAGCTAACGGAATATTGTGATACTAAATTGTATGCTTACTTTTACTCAAAAAACCGACGGTGGAAGTCATACAAAAGTAACAATCTGTAAGATGACAGCGAAGTTTACGCCAAACCATGGGCACAGCAAGTGGCATTGATTTACGGGTACCTTTGAGCCATTTGTTCAAACTACTGTAACAAGTCGTACAGCAAACTGATGGAGCCCAAGTCTCGCGTGGCATAATTAAACAGTAATTCAACGCCCGACATTAACTACAAATCACACTTAGTCACTTGAAAAAATCCGGAGTAAAAGTAGTTTTACTGTTTTACACAAATGAACAAAAATGAACACAAAATCCAGCACGTTTAAAACGTCGACAAGTTAACTCTGCAACAGCTATAGATGTACTGATCGAAGCAGTTAAGCAAACAATGTAATATACTATAATGAGAAGAGTAATGCAAGTTCAAGCCTGTCGAAAATTTTTGTTCAAACCTGCATGTGGTATTGAGATCGCCAGCGTCGTGCAGTGAATCTTTCTAACTGTTTATTTATATTTTTTTACTGCTCTTATATATTTTTATTTTATTGTTGCTTTTATATACATTTTATAGCAAAACTTTTGCCATATACTTTGGTATAAATTTTATTACCTGCTTTGTGATGTTTAACGGCTATAAGTTAAAATTCTAAAAAAAATGCAAAAAATTAAATAAAAATGGGGTCTCCCTAAAATAGGTAGGAGATGGCTAAGAACGGAGCTCATTTTTGGATTCAGGAGGTCATTTCACATATGAATCGTCAAGAATGGTATCAGGGCCGATTTTCATGCAGACCAGTGTAATAAAACAAAAAATAACTTAACACCACAAGACCATTTTATTAAAACCATAGTGACATCTACCAAAAGATTTACTAAAATACACAATGACTTAATAATTACTAAATCTGACAAGGGTAATGTACTGTCTACTATTTACAAAAAAATTGACTTAGACCTAACAACCAAATTTCAGAACGGTAACAACAAATTATACAAAAAAATGTATGACAACGGACACATAGACTTTTTACATACAACAAACTTATAACATACACTAGCACGCCACCTAAGTTTTATGGCTTAATAAAAACACACAAAGATGAACATCCAGTAAGGCCAATTGTCTCATGTATAGGAGCTCACAGTTATCAATTATCAAAATACATATCGAACATATTACAAAACATTTCATATATTTTTGACTATAACATAAAGAACTCATATGTATTGATCGACAAGACAAAAAACATCATAATACCTGATAACTACACACTTCATTCATTTGACGTCTCTTCATTATTTACTAACATCACTAAAGAGCTCACCACTAAACTTATAAGCAAATACTGGACTTACTTAAAAAGCCATACTACTTTAGAGTCACATAATCTTATCGAAATCATTGAGTTTTTAGTTGATACCAGTTATTTTACATGTAATGACAGTATGTATACTCAACGATTTGGGACGGCCATGGGCAATCCAGCTTCACGAACATTAACTAGTCTTACTATGCATGACCTGCTAAATTATGTCAAGAATAATCTCACGTATAATCCTACATTCATGTATTGTTATGTACATGATATTTCATGTATACCCAACACCGAAATTAAAAACACTAAACATTTTTAACAATTATATACCACATCTAAAATTCACCTACGAAACGGAGAAAAATGACACTCTTCTTTTATTAAATGTAAAACTTGGGAGAGATAAGAATACTGCGTTATTAATCAGCGAATGGTACACCAAACCGATAGCTTTTAACAAAATACTAAACTTCTTCTCTAAACACCCCCACCACCAAAAAATAAATATCATAAAACCTATGAAAAATAAAATTATTATTCTAAGTAGTCCACAGTTCCACATTAAAAACTTCATAAACTTGAAAAATATACTAGAAGTCTAATAAAGTGCGCACATAGTCGCACGAAACGTTGCCTACAAAGAATACCTTGAGTGTTTGTACAACCCTCCTAAACAAAAGATTAAAATAACCATAGTATATATTCATGCTAATATATAAAGAGGTAAAGTTTGTAAGTTTGTATGTATGAGGTAATCTCTAAAACTATTCATCCAATTTTAAAAATTATTTATCAATATCTAGAATAGGTTTTCAGAGTGACATAGTAGCTTAGATTTTGCGATCATATTTTTCAAAAACAAAATAAAATACGCTTTAGTGTAAACAGGTGGCAAAAAAGGCTAGAAACAAGGTGCGTTCCTCTACGAGATAGGTAAATACGCACCGTAGGTAAATGTCCGGAATAGTGTTAGCGTTAACAAAGTGAGATATGCAACATGTTTAAAAACTACGTACTTTCGTAAGCATGTCAACAGATAGCGCTGTTAGTTATATACTGCTTTCTAAAACGCGTTATTAAGGTTGTTTAAACTTTGTTGATAAGCTTTGTTGATCTCTTGTATATATGCCCTTTAACAAAAGAATAAAGTAACATGAGTTTAATTTTTTCTACAAGTAGACACGGGAGAAATAGAGAAAGTGTCAAAAACTAAAAACCTACGCGTGTGAAGGTATTGTTTTTTAAGGCTACAAGATAAACATTCTTCTTTAGGTACAAATACGGTTGGGGCTCAAAGGCGGCGCTTGACTATTAACGGTAAAAGTAGCAAAGAAAGACAAAATCATCTTATCTTAGGCGATCAGAATAAATCGTAGGTACCACAAAAATGCCATACTTGCCTTAAAAATTTTAGAAAAGAAAGTAACGGAAAAATTGCGTGTTTGCCATTTGCTATTCTTATGGTGTGGCGACAGCTAGTAAGCTATGCTGCATGTTACTTTGAGGTCGCAGAAAATCACTCAATCCAAACTCAATAATTTTAGTACGAGACTTGAGCTTTTTATAATAAGCTCTATGTTTTTGTTTCAGCATTTTTTTGTAGGTCCTTTCGTATATTTCAGGGATATCTCTGCTTTAATAGGTGCCTTAAATGCCCCGCCATGTTCCTAGTAAATTGAGACTGTTTATGGAGTCTTCTTAGGCTAGTTTAAAAGATGTTCTCTTATAGAATGGAAATAACTACGCATCTGTAGTAGTTTTTTTTTTCATAAACTGACTACATTTTTACAAGTGCTTTAAGAGCCTCGGTGCTATTCTTCTACGTTAGTATAATTTTGATTATTTAAGTTCTCTTTTAAAAATCCCAAGCTTTTAATGCAAACACGTGGGATTCGTAATACTGGCCATGAAACAATAATAAACGTAGCTTACAAATATAAATTATAATGCATTATTTTTACTTAGTTATTAAATTTTATAGAAAGTTGTAACTATTATAAGTTAAGGAATACTAACTGCAATAATAATTTATGTGTGACAAGCGTTGAAAGTGAAGCACAGCAAACGTTAATGTGGCGCGAAGCCGCAGGCCAACTGCTGGATAAGTGTAAGTTATGCTATTAGAGCAAGGGCGGATTGGCCAGTCGGGCGATTGCTCAATAGGCCGCGGCGACAAAAGCCGGCCTTCTACTAATTAATTTATTTGTGGAGTAAAAAAATGTGTTCCATAAAAATCAGTAAAATAAAATCTAAATATTCAAGAAAAAAAACTATATGAAATGACATATTTGTAAATAGACTAGAAGTTTGACCCCTATTTAAACTGGTAAATTTTTATTACTTTTGGTTTTCCTCAATTCCGACCTCATAGAAATGCCTATACTTAGAAACAGATGTTATTTCTTCAATTTTGATAGAAAGAGATATTTGCTGAGGTATGGTTTACAAAAACAAGATTAAGGTTAATATGTAGCAAAAAGCTCGCCAAAATTTTTGTCGCTTTCTGGAGTTTTCCCCGAGTGTTGATTAAGTTAAAACCGTGTTTTGTAATTAATAAATTACTTGACTTTTTGTGTTGTTTATTTGTTTTCTGTGTTACAATTTAAAATATGGGTCCAGTTGTATAAAGAATTGTATTATGTAAATTTTAAATATTTTTAAAAGTACAAACGTTTAACAGCATGATTTAGAAGAAACCAAACTACTGGGTTTAAATCTTAAGAACCATTAACATTAGAAGTTGCAGTTGGTGCTAGTATTATTGATACTCCTGAAGTATAGGGACTTCGTTAAAACCTATTTCCCACGTGATCTAAGAGTTGAGCATCAACATTGTTTTAGGTGGGTAGTGTTACTATAGATGTTGTAGTTTTATTTTTAAGTAAAACCACAATTAATTCAATAGACATAATAAAACAACGTATAAAAATGAATATTTTGCAAAAAATTATTGACGCTAAAATGTATTCGATTCAAATTGATACAACCCCAAGATATTTCGATAATCGATCAAACATCAATGATCATTAGATTTGTAGATGACACCCTATTAACCATCAAAAACACACATTCCACTAAATGACAAGCTCTCTTTGAGTTAGTTCGAGATAAGTTACAAAAAATAACATTAATTTAAATTATTGTGTTGACAGTAGCACTGACAGAGCCACTAATATGCAAGAAGAGTACAATGGTTTCACTGCATGCTTAAAAAATTCAAATCCTGATCATTTACATCTATGGTGCATTCATTTTAAATTTAGTAATTACAGATATTACGCAAAAACCAAATTATTGTTTTTTTATTCGGATTATTAAATTCTATTGCTGTTTTTGTAAAGAATCTCATACGAGAATGGATGTGTCGCGAGATGAAGTTTTGCGTAAAGTTTTGAATACAATTGGTGAAATATGAGATACAAAATTTAATGCTATTTAAATATTTTTGGCCATTATAATAATTCTACTAAAGCTCTTTATGTTTAAACTCTAGTTCTTTTCCAAAAAACTGCAGAAAGTAATAATTTAGATAACCAAATAAAATATAAAGCCACAACTTATGCAAATTAATTAATAAAATCCAAAACTGTTTTAACTGCAAATTTGTATTTAAAAATATATCACCATATGTTTCCCCAATTTCAAAATATTTACAAACTTCTGGTCTAGATTTAATTACAGCTCACACAATGATAACTGAATCAAAAAATTCATAAACAAAACAAAAAGTGATTACCAATCCATTGGAAAAATTTTAAATTGAAGTGTATAATATAGACACTGTAGTCAGTAGCTTAGATGATAGGTTTACGAAAAATTAAAATATAGATTTTATTGTAGCAGTATTTGACCCCAATGGTAATACTTTCCAGAAATGCTAACCATGTAAAGAATGCATTCTTTGTTGTTATATTTTTTGCATCAGTACAATTTATTTTCGTCTGTTTATAAAAGTCTGTTTCTCTCATATAAATTTTTGTTAACGCAATCTGTAACTTCTGTTGCCTGTGGGAGAAAGTTTCAAGTTTTTCAAAAAGTTTTCGCGAGCTTTTTCCGCCTTTGGCGGATTTTTTACTCTTTTACAACATTCTGAAATGACGTCCCTGAAAGCCACCGCAACGTATTGCCCTGCGCGTACCGGGGGAGCTAGTCCGCTCCTGTATCACACTTTCGACGACAGTAATATACATTATTTTTTATTCTGCCCTTTGTAAAATTAAAAAAAAATGAAAATAACATCATCAAGACAATATTGATACTACTTACTACATTTGTAAGTGTTTTACGTACTATCAACTTCGAAATATACAGTACTCAATTTTAAGTCAGAAACTTTTTTTTTGTACTAACATAGTTACTTGTGTCAATATTTCATAAAGTGCTATGAGGTATGTTAAAAAATCTGACAGAATGACAAATGATAATGAATTAATGATTATTAGTGTATAACTTCTAGTTATAAACTGCTACACTTTATCGGCCTATTTTTTTTAATAGGCATTTAGAATTCATTATTTTTGCAACATTCAAAGCTTAAATTTTTTGGAAATAAATGCAACCGTAAAATAAAATTATTTATTGAAATTTGGGTGTAACTAACAAAAAATTGTATTTTCAAACTTTTATGTAAAAAATATAGAACTCATCAAACACCTTAATAACGTTAATGGTGATTTCGATTCCCGGTTGTTACTCATTTATCGAAATCTTCTTTATATACAGACACTACTTTTGCTTAAGTCTAAGGAGTTGTAAATCTGGCTTGGTTCAATTGTTGATTACCTAACTTTGTAGTCGTTTCTTGTTAGATAATCGTTTGCTTTCTTCAAGTTCATCAATTGCTTTCTTACTTTTTTAGAGTTTAGAATCGGTTTGATCCACAAATTGATTACCTAGTTCTTTAAAGGTTTTTAGTTAGATTTTAGTTGATTGTGTTTACGCTCTAACAAAACTTTTTATAAAAGTAAGCAAATGTTAGCAGTTTCAGTTACAACATTGACACAGAAGACGTTCTTATTTTGATATAGACTCTGACCGTGGAAGCTTTTGCTATGTATTTAATTTTTTTAGATAATATAAATAACTATTGCATTTAATATGCAAGTTTTACTTGACGGTTTTTTTTTCATTGATAGACCAGAAGCTATTATCATCTTCAATGTGTAAAGAAGAACTATCTGTATTGACAAATATATTTTTTCAAATAAAATGTTTCATCTACATTGACAAACTCAGTAATTTTGTTTCGAGTATTCTCAAAAGACATCATGAATGTTCTAAAACATCTTTTATTTAGAATTCTCGTGATGATTTTTGATCTAGATATAGTAAATAGTTTATTTGAGAAAATATGTTTGTTTAAAATAACAGTTGTAATTTACAATTGGAAGATGATAAATAAATAAATAAATAAATAAATTCTTTATTTGTCCAGTGGACCATTGACAAATGGTATAAGACAAGTCAAAATTTATTTTAAATAATTTCCATGCCTTTATTCTAACAACTAAACACTACTTTAAATTAAATGTAAAACTGAAATACTCTTCTAGTGAGTAAAAAGCATTAGTAAGTAATAGCTTCTACTTTGTTAATGAAAAAGTTTGTTGAGTTGATGCTTCTGTTTCTTTACTAAGTTTGGAGCTTTTGTATCTGGTCACACAACAAGGTGTCTCACATGACTTTGCTTGTTCTTTTATAGCTATTCTAGTTTATAGTGCACGTTATACAACATTTAAAAGAATTTAAAAACCGTTTTTTAATCATAAAATTCAAATAAATAATTTGATAAAATTAAAATTTAAAATCTAAAAAAATACAATTTGTGATTGTCTTTATTAAATATTTTGAACTTTGTATACATTTTTTTTAATTATTTTAGTTTCATTTATATACGATTAAATGCTTTTGATTTTATAGTATAGACAGATTTTCATTAATTCCAATAATAAATTTTGACCAGTTAAAAAAATCTGGTTTTATTCAAATTTTTTTACAACAAATAAATCTTACATGTATCAGTTTAGTTTAATTACGTAAATGGTTAGACTTGGGTATTGAACGGAAAGCAAACGTAGTTCCCTAAGATAAGCATTACAGAGTTTCAATGAAAATTGCAATGTTTGAACATATGTAAGTATTCAATTACTCTCTCTTTACAAATGAGTTGTTCTAATTTGCTTAAGCGTACAACATAAATATAGTGCAGTTGAACGAGCAATTTTTGTAATATCGTATTTATTTAAAGTGAAAATAGTTTGTGAATACCAATTAGTTTTAACAGTTGAGCGATTTTGCAAAGTAACAATCTGTATTCACACTAATACTGAATTTCTGTTATATGTTATTTCAAAATGGTTTATTTTTTTAAGAAAATGTTAATGGATGCTAAAAATATAGTTTTTTATAAAATCAAAACTATTAAAAACAAGCAGAATATCTTAAGCATTTAATGGTATAGTATGGGATAACGACTGTTACTATATAAACAAAGAATGAAAACTAAAATTAAAAAAAAACACGGTAACATTGGTATTGACATACACGACATAAACTAGCTGTAACACTAATACAAAGTAAATGTTAGAAACAGCAGAAATGTTAAAACAAAGTAAAACATCAAAAAAGACTAGAAGAGATAACAGTTCTTGTCATGATATAAGAAACGAATTACAATTACAATCTACCAATGGGTGTGTTCAAAATAGAAGGAAAGGATAAAAAAACATAGAATTGTACGAAGTTTATGCCATATCTCACCGAGGAGAAAGAGAGATACTGAAACACCACGAAAATGTTGTCAGGAATCCCTTTAAAACTAACTTAGAAAGATTAGGAATTGCCGATGAATGAAGGAAAAAGAAAAAGTTTAGTTGTTCCTATTTTTTGAATAACCGATCAAACAAAATGTTATGTGTCGTTAATCATTAGTTTTCCAAAAAGTCGTATGTTAATAAAATTCTTGCCTAGTCACCGGTACGCCGACACCACTGGTTGGATATTTCGGCGTAAATTATTCACGGAGGGATATGTTTTGTCAAATACCTTGATTGATCTTATTTACAAAAGTCTGTTGATGAATGTAAGCTTACACTCTTCGCAAGTTTTACAAGTAACATTATTGGTAGCATGGTTATTACTTATTTATGCTAAAAATTTTAGGTTTGGGTTAAGTCCATTATTTTGTGCTAAGTTAAACGTTTTCGTCAAATTTTTAATAAGTACTTTGTCGCGCCTGTAATTGTTAAGACTTGATTGACTTGCTCTTTAATTACAAAAACATCTTTGAATATAAGATTCACAAAGTAAATTTGACAACATTGGCATTGTAGACATTATTTGCAGCAATATTACGAGGTTACTAACCGTTATATATAAGCACCGCCTCAAGCGTTCAAAGAACGTATTTTTGCTGCAAATATGTATCTAAATTGTACCATAAACATTTAAATTTTTTTTCGCCAAATTTTCTATTTATGTATTTATGTTCTCTGCTCAAGTTTTAAATGAATGCTATAGCCCTTAATTAAAAAAAGTTATATGTCATTTATAATTTGTTTTCTAATTAATTTAGACTTCTTCGTTTAGGAGGGGCATGTAAAGCCACTTTAATTTATTTTTGTAGCAACGTTTCGTGCTAAAGGCAAGCACTATATCAGGCCAACTGTAATTTATTAAACCTCTCCTAAACGAAGAAGTCTAAATTAATTGGTAAACATACAGAAGAGGAGAAAGAATCTTTACCAAATAATTTGTTTTATAATTAAAATAAATTAAAAAAAGTTCCATTAATAGCTCTAATAAATTTAAACTGCATGCTCAAATTTTAAATTGGTGTCGTAATTAACCTAATATTTTAATATTTACGGATTAATTAAAGTCAACATTTCGATTTTCTTTGTAAAAGAAGTATTATCATCATTTGAACGTAATGAGTGGTAGAACAATTGTAATCTTAATTCTCATTACAAATTCTCATAACATTTATTCGTAGTTTGCAGTTTTTCATAAAAATGTATTTTTATGAACATTGGTAAAATCCAATTTTCAATTGTTTTTTTTTATTACACTGTCGTAATACACGCCGATTTAACCCAATTTATAGATGATATCGAACCTATTTGTTTAAGTATTAGACAGAAGGTATGCGTAACTAACTAATTTACTTATCTGTGTCTGTAGAGTTTTGTTTTCAGGCGGCTTTCGTGAAATCTTATTTATATTATAACAAAAAGAACAAGTGGCGAGAAATTTAATATTCTTTTAGAAAGATATTATCTATAGTTAGATGTAACTGAACTGGAAATCAAAACTAATATAGGTTTCGTTACCTATAAATCAAAACAGAATTCTTGCACATTTTTGCTAAAACTAAGTAATAGAAATATATCACCAAACATTGGAAAAATTAGTCTCTTTTTTTTGTACAAAATGATCAACAACGTTTATTTCTAAATTAATAATATAAACACTTAATTCTCAACCTTGATTTAAAGAAAAAAAATTTTTTTTAAATACCCAAAACTTTAAAAACCTGATAATTATAAGTAACGATTAACCTATTTGAGCGTCCTGTGTCTTTAAAGCATTTCTTTACGCGAAATATTAGCTTTTCTTATTTTTTTTTGTTCAAGTAATTTAAATTAATTTTAATTAAGTATAATGTTAAGTGTGTGCTCTGTTTACACACAAGTAACATAATTTTTTTACATCTTTTTAAAATTTTTTTTTATTACTTTTTCTTAAATTTTTATTTATATTTATACAGCATGTAAAGTACGTAATGGCAAACAAAAACTATTGGGCCAATGGAAAATATAAACATTTTTACTTGGGGCTAAAAATGTTCAATCAAAATTTACTATTAGAAACAAATTTATCTTACCCCACCAAATTTTAACGTAATGCAAAAATTTTAAGTAAACGTGTAAAAATAAGATGAGAAAATATAAATATCTCCAAATAAAAAAATAATGTTTCATCTTGCTTTAAGTAATAAATAATAATAAAACAAGTACAATAACATCAACAAACTATAATAATACAAAAAAGTAAAACTTTTTAACGAAATAATTACAAAAGATTAATAATTTATAGTTTTTAAACTAGTTTTAAATTTATATTATTATATACTTTTTTCTTTACTTTTACTTATTATTTTGCTTTTTTTGACAATCTTAATAAATCCATATAAAGTGCAAAACATTTTATTTGCCAAACGTAATGAATTTTGTAATCATTTGGATTTGGTTTATTACATCTCAATTATTTTGGAAAACCTAGAATTGTTGATTATAAAACTTGTATAATTACTTACTAAACAAAAATTTACAAATGTTTTTCTACTTTTATTACTAGTACTTAGCGTATTGAAACCAAAATCAAAGATTGAATAAAAATTTGAGAAGAAAAAATACAGAAATTCTCATCAAAATTACGCTTAAAGCAGTGTTTCCAGAAACCCAAAGCCATAGTTTTTATATGAATTTAGCAAATTTGGTAAAATCGAGTTTTAATCACCTTTTAATGCGGCGGCTAGATAAAGGAATAAAAAATTGCAAATTTTTAATTTTACTACAATTTAACAATTTTATTTTATTTATATTATTCAATGATTTTTCTTTCCTTTGCTCAATGTTCATTTCTGCTATCTTGAAGACTTGTACTTACCGATAGTCAAATAAGATATAAGTTATTGTTTAAATCAATTTTTAATTTCATCGTTTGGTGCTGGCATTATTTTTGTACCAAGCGTCTTACGCCGTTCCTATTGCTTTGATGCCTGTGTGCGCCGCGACTCTGGTAACTCGTATAAACCTGAATAATACCATAAAAGAAAACGATAAAAATTGTATTTTTTTTCGATAACTAAAAGCGCTAAAAGTAAGTTTTTTGATTATGCACAGTAGGGTACATTTTGTTATTTACAATTTTATTTGAAGAAAATAAAATATATGAATGTACCATATTTAACACAAAAAAATATAAAAGTTTAATTCTATCGCACGATAAAGTATTGTTAGCCTTGATAATTTTAAATGTTTTCAAACAAAAAACAATTGCGAGTGGTCACATACAGCGATAAGGTGACGCTACAAAACTCTTTAGTATTTCAAAGCATTCCTGTTTTTTACGTATCGAATAGATGATATACTTTAGTTTTGCCAAGATTGTCGTTCGGGTTAAGTTTATAATGACGTTTGTGTTAATTACTATTGTAACTGTAAGTTGTGTGAATTGTGCGGTTTATTTTGTTGTACAGACTTTCCGAAGCTTTTTAGAAAGATTACCGGACCCTCAGTATGCATCATAAAGGTAAATTAATGTTCTAAATTAAGTTGCTTAAGATTGTGATGTAAGGCCGATGCGGCCATCATGTTTAGTAGTCTCGGTTAACTAAACTATATGGTAACCATCAATTTTTGTAATGGCATGTATTGGTATGACGTTCAAATAGGATTAATTTATTAATCTATATCCACATTTGGAGTTTTAACTGTTTATGAAAGTTCTTTGAACATCATTAGATTTTGTAACTGTAAATCATTTAATTTTGTTTAATGTCATATATTTGGTCAACTTAAATGGAACTACAGTTCCCGTTACGAAACTTGTCGATTGCCGGCACATCCCGGGCTTAACCGACGTTTATTCCAGTGCAAATTTTTAATTTGTTACAAAATAAATTGTAAGTTTAATTGAGAGAAATGATGTCCAGCTAAATAAATACAAACACTACTGAACTGTTCAACTATAACAGTATTTCTACAAAAACTGATAATGAAACCAGACTATAAAAAACAAAGATAAGCAGTCATATTTATTTACCTACATTCTTCCAATTTACCTTTAAACGGCAAAGTACTGACCTTCAAATTACACTGGTCTGCATGAAAATCGGCCCTGATACCATTCTTGACGATTCTTATGTAAAATGACCTCCTGAATCCAAAAATAAGCTCCGTTTTTACCCATCACCCACCTATTTTGGGGGGACCCCATTTTTATTTTATTTTTTGCATTTTTTTTAGAATGTTGACTTATAGCGGTTAAACATCCCAAAGCAGGTAATAAAATTTATACCAAAGTATATGGCAAAAGTTTTGCTATAAAATGTATATAGAAACAACAATAAAATACAAATATATAAGAACAGTAAAAAAATATCAATAAACAGTTAGGAAGATTCACTGCACGACGCTGGCGATCTCAATAACACATGCAGGTTTGAACAGGAATTTTTGACAGGCTTGAACTTGCATTACCCTTCTCATTATAGTACATTACATTGTTTGCTTAACTGCTTCAATCAGTACATCTATAACTGTTGCAGAGTTAATTTGTCGACGTTTTAAACGTGCTGGATTTTGTAATTATTTTTGTTCATTTGTGTAAAACAGTAAAACTACTTTTACTCCGGATTTTTTCAAGTGACTAAGTGTGATTTGTGATTAATGTCGGGCGTTGAATTACTGTTTAATTATGCCACGCGAGTGTAAAAATGATCCCGATAGCTTTTGCTATGTCTGCGGGGAATTAACTTTAAAAGCGCAACAAGAACCCCTTTCTCTGCTTGCTAAAACAGCTTATAAATTGTACTTTGATTGTCAAGTTGGCGACCAGGACAAGACTTGGGCCCCATCAGTTTGCTGTAAGACTTGTTAAAGTAGTTTGACCAAATGGCTCAAAGGTACCCGTAAATCAATGCCATTTGCTGTGCCAATGGTTTGGCGTGAACCTCGCTGTCATCTTACAAATTGTTACTTTTGTATGACTTCCACCGTCGGGTTTTCAAGCAAAAGTAAACATACAATTTAGTATCCCAATATTCCGTCAGCTCTAAGACCTGTTCCTCATAACGATACTTTGCCAATTCCAGAGCCCACAAACACTTATACTCTAGAGCCGGAAATTGATTTAAAAGACTCTGAGCCACAACCTGGGGCTTCGAATGATACGTTCAATGATGATGAAGAGTATTTCGCAGATTTAGTTTCTCGGCAACCTCACCTCCTCACTCAATCTGAATTAAATGATCTTGTCAGAGATTTGCAGTTACCCATGACTAAATCTCAGCTTCTAGGATCGCGACTTCAACAGTGAAATCTCTTAGAAAAGAAAGTAAAAATATCTTCTTACAGTACCAGACAAGCAACCCTGAAATGTTTAGTGTTTTGCCCTAATGCAAATTTATTGATGACAGAGCTACAGATGCCATGTGACCCAGACAAATGGAGACTGTTTATAGACTCATCAAAAACAAGCTTAAAAGTTGTCCTGTTGGCAAATGGAAATGACTTCCCATCAGTTCCAGTTGCATACTCTGTTGATATGAAGGAAACGTACGAAAAAATCTTCAGAATCCTTGATAAAATTAGTTATCATGATTATAAGTGGAAACTTTGCGCTGACTTAAAAGTTGTTGCTCTACTCACGAGCCTGCAATCAGGATTTACAAAATATTGCTGCTTCCTTTGTGAATGGGATAGCCGAGCCCGAGATAAACATTACATCGTACGGAACTGGCCTCTGCGAGAAAATCTTATTCCTGGTCAGAAAAATGTCGTCCACAATCTTTTGGTTCCGAAGGAAAATATTTACTTACCACCTTTACACATCAAACTTGGATTGATCAAGCAGTTTGTGAAAGCAGTGAACAACACAGGTGGCGCATTTCAATTTTTGAAAACTAAATTTCCTCGTCTTAGCGAAGCTAAAATCAAAGAAGGCGTTTTTGTTGGTCTCCTGATTAGACAACTCTTCAAAGATTCGACGTTTATTAAACACCTAAATCGAAAAGAAAAACGAGCTTGGCTTGCATTCCAAAACGTTTGTAAGAACTTCCTGGGTAACCACAAAAGTGAAGATTATGTCGCTCACGTCGAGGAACTGCTTTTAGCGTACAAGGGCATAAGATGTAACATGTCTCTTAAAGTTCACTTCCTTCACTCGCATCTGGAATTTTTCCCTGAAAATTTAAGAGCAGTCTCGGATGAACACGGGGAACGGTTCCATTAAGACATCGCTAAGCTGGAGAAGAGATTTTCAGGGAAGTGGAATGCAAGCATGTTGGCGGAGTACTGCTGGTTTTCGAAACGAGAGAGCTGTACCTCAGGGTATAAAAAGAAAGCAAGAACCAAGTAACGATGAATATGTTTTTATTTATTACTGTTTATAGCTTAAATAGTTCTTTTTCCCATTTAAATTAAATTCATGTTTCGTTTGATAAATAAATTATAATTCATTTATCGAAAAGTGGTAAAATTAGACATTTGGGGCTCCCTCTAAAATGGTGGGTGATAGAAGAAAACGGAAGACATATTTGGATTCAGGACGTCATTTTACATAAGAATCACCCGGAATAGTGTCAGGGCTCGATAAAAAATATTTTTTTGCCGACCAGTGTATCAAAGAAACTTGAAAGTATGGATATATATATTTTTTTAAATATTACATTTTCTTGAAGAATTTTGCATTTACTTACTTTTTCCTTATACTCTTTAATAGTTTATCCTATTTAAAATTGATCAATTTACCATGGATTAGTAGTTACAAAAGGTACTTGAAAATATATTGAAAATAATGAACTTTGATTGTAATGTCTAATTTGTGCTGATTTGTTAAAAATTTGTAGTTTGAAAAATAAAAATTTTAGGTTATAGTGACTTTAAAATTTAAAGCTGATTATGAAACTGGCCGTTAGTATGATAAGAGATATTATACTTTTGCTGAAAGTATGTCAAAAAAAATTTTTTTTGACAACGTAAACAGTACTTTTGTTTGAAAAATTAGTTCACAACTTTTACTGTGTCTCGTGCGTGTTTTAAGCTAACTTTAAGTAGGGTTTAGTTTTAGCAAGCGTAATTTTATAATCTTTTTAATAAATTTAAATCATATAACTTTTTTAAAAATTCTAATTACAAAAAACTTTTTCCGGTACGTCAAATTTTTTAGAAATCTCGGTTCAACTATTTCCAGCTTCACTTAGCCCAACTGCTAGTCTTCGGAACTCTATTAGGTAACCATGTGTTTCCATTTCTTATACAACGGTTTAGGTCAAGCACTGATCAAAAACTGTGTTAGTACTTAATACAGCCTTTGCTAACTTAGCTTAGGGGCAAAATCCCGATAAAATATTTTATTACACAATTTTAAATGTAACAATGTCAAGGGAAAATATTTAAAAATAAAGTTTTGCTTATAAAAAGTACCCAAGTTTGAATTTTTGCAAGTAATTTTTAAGAGAATGTATTATTTATCAAAAAAAAAAAACAAAAACAAATTCGTTTTGCTACTTGATTTTAAATGTATTAAATGATTTGAAGGTCATTGTTTTGTTATTCAATAATTGAAAGAATGTAAGTAAATAAATATAGTTGCTTATCTTTTGTAATCCGGTCTCATTATCGGTTTTAAAAAAATACTTACATAGTTGAACAGTTCAATAGTGCGCTATGAATTTTGCCTGTCTACTAATTAGCGCAATCAAAAACGCTTTATACTGTACCTAATAACTTTACCGACTGTACGCTTATTAAATCCGAACTCAAAAGCGCTTTCTGTGCATAAGTTGTTCTAGCCAGGTCTTCTGGCGGGACCTGTATATACCGTTGCTCACAGTGAAAATCGTACAGCTTATATATTTTATTACAACTTCCTGTATTAGAAATGATTGGAAAAAAATGAATAACTAACGTTAGAATCAAAAGAATAAAACAACCACGTATCAACGCAACCATTAATTAATTATTGCTTCAAATCAAATACATTATGTAAACTGCTGTAAAAATGCATCTCACATTCAAAATCGTACATTGCTCAAAATTGAAAACAATAAAAAAATAAATAAATGTTATTGTAACCCTTATTACCGAGCGCAGCTTGTAATCTACGAGGCATCGATTTAACTAAATTTTTAATATAGTCTCCTTCGATAGTTTGCCATTCTCATTGAAGATTTTTCTCCAACTGTATATTTTTAATATCGTGTTTTTTGATATGGACCCCAAGTTCATTTCAACATGCTCTATCACATTCAAATCCGGTTATTGTGACGGTGTTCTAATGACTTTTGAACAGTTATACAATGTCCATTTCTTTGCAATTCCTGAAGGATTTGTCGAATACTTGTCAGCGTACCTATCTAAAATACCCATTTTTTCTGCGCTGCTTTTTAGATAGTTTTTTAAAATGTCTAAATAATTCCACTTATTCATAATACCATCCACAAATACCGGATTTTTAACACCCTTTGCATAAACACACCCCCACACCAACTTTGATCCACCTCCATGTTTTGCGGTCGCGTTACACTTTTTTAGACGAAAAATATTTTTTAAATTGTTTAAATGGATTGCGGCGTTGCTATTTTCAAACAATTATGCACCATCAGAAAGAAATAGTCACAAAACTGGTCTTTTTTGAAATTCTGGAATCAGTAGTTTTGCGTAAACTTAAAAAATTTAATGTTTGTATACTAATAAAAAAATTAAAAATTTGAAAAATATTTTCAGTATCAAACTAGAAACTCGGCTCGGCGCATTTTTATACGTCAAATATTGTATGCATTAAATCAAATTACTTGTACTAACACCGTGTGTACGCTTTGTTTCAAATTGCATATGACGGTTGAGGTCAAACTGGTATGGAATTAGCTAATTTCCTACTGGATAATATACAACTGTAAGTATTGCATTTTCTGTTTTACTTCGTTGGTCATGTCGATTATTGGAATGACCACACGTACTACTAGATTGTAATCACAATTAATGTTAAATTCGGTTTTGTGCGTCACATACTTATCTAGTGCGCTTTGATTTTCTATACTTTTGTTTTTTGTATTATTGTAATTTAACTTAATAAAGTAAAATCATTCCTTCGTTAAATGTAAAAGACCGATTAGGGCACTTTGATGTGCGACGTGTTGCCCAGTCAAGGGCAAAACTTATACTTGGCCTGGGATATTAACCCATGTAATATTGTTTGCAACGTTTATATAACTATACTTATGTACTGTCTTCGTCCTCTTCAACTACTTTTGTGATAAAATAAATATATATTCTGTGTTATCACTTCTGTTGTGTTATTTGTTCTTTTCCAGCTGCGGGTAGAGTTAAACGATATCTCCCTAATTTAATCTTTCATTGTTTTGGCGCCATTTCAGATTTAATTTATAATTTTGCACCACAAAGCCTACGACTCCCTCTCCAGGAACAATTGTGTTAGCCGTCGTTTACTACTACTACTACTACTAGGTTGTAATCACAATTAATGTTCAACTCTTTTTTTGTGTGTCACATACTTATCGGGTGCGCTTTGATTCTCGATACTTTTGATTTCTGTATTCTTGTAATTTAACTTAATAAAGTAAAGTAATTCCTTCTTCAAATGTAAAAGTTTAGACCGACAAGGTTAGTTTGATGTGTGACGTGTTATACTTGGCCTTTGATATCAACCCATGTGATATTGTTTGCAACGTTTGTATAACTATACTTATGTATTGTCTTCGTCCTCTTCAACTACTTCTGTGATACAATAAATATATATTCTGTGTGTTATTTGTTTCTTTTACATGTGCGGGTAGAGTTAAACGATATCTCCTTAATTTAGTTTTTTTTATCGTTTTGGCGCTTTTTTATATTTAATTTATAATTTAACAACAGAAAGCCTGCGATTCCTTCTTCGGGAAAACTGTGTTAGCCGTGGCTTATTCTTTGTTACCAGTAAACCAGCGTAACAACTGTATTTCTTTTTATTGGAGATGCTATGGTGATTATAATTTTTTTCATAGTTTAAATCAAGAAAGATGTGTTACGAGAAAATCAGGTTCCTCAAGTTGAGCAGCCAATAATAAATTGTTAAGCTGGTCTTCTTGTAACAAAACAAAGCAACGGCTAGCACAGCTTCTCCGGAGAGGGATCGCAGGCCTTGTGATGCGGAATTATAACTTAAATCTAAAAAAGGTGCCCAGACGATGAAAAATTAAATTAGGGAGATACCGTCTAACTTTATCCGTAGCTGGAAAAGAACAAATAACACTATAGAAGTAATAACACAGAATATATATTTATTTTATCACAGAAGATAAAGAAGGTACATCAATCTAAATTTTCTCAAACAGTAATACGTGAGTCGAATCGATTATAAGTTGCGCCGAATACTGAGCAACACACCATACAATAAGCTGACCTTATCGGTCTAAAGTTTTACATAAGCATAAAGTATGAATTTATATTCACAAATTTAAAATCGTAGACAAACAAAACAATTTAAGCCTTCGAGACTCAACGCGCACTGCATAAGAATTTGTGAAACACAAAATGATCGTATTATTAATTGTGTTAACCTAACATGCACGTATGGTCATAATCGACATGACTACCGAAGTACAAACCGTAAAAAAAATTGAAATAGTGATACTCACAGTAGAGGATTAGCTAATTCCGTACTTGAGTTACCTAAAAAGTAATATTAAATGCAATACAATCAAGCATATAGCGTTAACACGAGTAAAGGTCCCCTTTAACATCCAATTATTTGAGAACGCAAATGCGCAGCGTTTCCCTTCGACTTAACAGAATAAGTTTTCCAAGTTTTAGTAGAAGTTCATCTCCAAAAGACGGATAATCCTGAGGTTTCCAACCTTTGACGGTGTATAAAAAATAAAGTTTTCAATAACGTGACGTCATGGAAGTTTTCCAATTAGGCCACCTGCTAGTCATCTTCAGCGATAACCGTAAACATGTAGTGGGTACCAAAATCCGCTACAGACAATTAGTACAGAATCAAATTAAACCCCCAATAAAGAAAAATTTACACCACTTACCCCGATTCAGTCTTACAAATGTAATTGCATATTCGCGTGAAACGATCTAAAGCTGAAGGTTGCACCGAGCGTAAAAGTGCAGAGCTCGTCGACGGTCTTACAGAAAGTGAAGTTAAATATGATGTCTAAAATTTGACATTTCGTCGAAAGAGTAGGGAATTCTAAAGACAAATTTCATACTTGAAGAGAAATTTTTATACTCGCGAATTGAACTACTAACTTTTTAACATAATGAAACGTTCGAGAAATTACTTGCAAATGCAAGAGCCTTCTAGAAGCTGTTATCCATTTTTCTAGAAGATATAGCGAAAAGTAGGGAACGCTCGAGAAGGATTCGCCGATGTCTATAAATACCGAAGAAAGAAATCGTAGGTCAGTTATTGTCGTATTGCGAATGCAGCTGTATTAAGAAAATTATTCAAGTGAAGATAAATAAGTGATTAGCACGTGCGAAGTTTTAAATAAATAACAGTGTACACCGAATCGAGTGAACGTGACTTATAGTGTAAACAAACAAGTTAGTGGCTTGATCTTATCGTCGCGTAAGTGATAGCATATTATTGTTTTATATAAATTTCTGTAAGTTTTTATCCTTAGATATTTAAATTTAATTAGTTCGGTTAATTTAAAAGTGTATATTTCTAGAATAAGTAAACGTATTTTTAGTCGTTTAAATAAATTAGTTTTTAGTTAATAAATACGCAACAATAACAAATGCTAAAACCAACTCAAATTATATCATTTCGTTCTTCTCAAGAATTTTAATGCACGAACCGGGTAACGTGTTTACATCATGCTAACTAACCAATGTGTCCCGTGTTTTGTTTAGTCGAGTGTACATGTGTTTTCGAATTAGTAGATGACTAACGACAAGCATTCGTTTAGGAAGCATAGTTCAAATATAGTAATTTACAAACATACAGATTTTCTAAAGCTTTTTGACATCAGTTTCATATTTACATGTCTACGTTGATAACCTTATATAACTAATTACAACAAAATATTATTTTTACATTTAACATATTTTTAAAATTAAATTAACAGAAATTTTACGTAATGGATAACGTGCAACAATTGGTTTAGTCAAAAAGCATTCAATTTTGTTGTTTTGTTATTCGTTTTATGTTTCATTTCTGGTTCTAATAGCTAGCATGTCATAATAAGCATAGTTTTTACGTATTGTTGCTTGTTCGTGTTAATTGTAATAACCTTGTTATAGTCTAAAACATTATAATCTGATACTTTTAAAAACAATTGCAAAACTGGGAAATGTTACGATTGTAAACATTATTTTTAGAAATTCTAATACTGATACTATTTTATCTAATATATTTTTGCAATTATTTGAGTGTACCTAACGCTTGCACAAGTTTTAACAAAAAAATAATTCTTTGTTTCCATAATATAAATGCTTGTGCGGATTGTCTGCTAAAATGATAAAAACGTTGTAATTTATTTAAAAAGTTTCAAGAGATATTAATGTATCGTAAACATTAAAATTTAAAAAATACTGTGTTGCTTTCAACGCATATTACATTTATTTACATTCATTTGTTTCATTCTATTTAAGTATAACACAATGTTAAATGCTTGTTTTTATGCAATTCATTATTATTATTAAAAGTATTTTTAGACTTTTAATTATAATTGCAGAGTTTTTTATTTTAGAATTTGATTTGCATTTTTAACGTATGCATTGAGACTTTTTTATGCAGAAAATTTACAAGCACAGGAAATGGTACATAATTTGTACGTCTTTTCAACTTGCAGTAAACCGGTATGCATTTTTTATTGCCATGGTGTATTAATTGTATTTAAAAAAGTTTTTTGTAATAATTTTATATTAAACTTTACGTAACTGAAAGTTAAAGGCCTGTTTCCGATGTTGTGTCATTATGAGATGAGTTTCACAAGAAAATTTAAATCTTTAAATTGGCCTTTACTTTGTTTTTCATCTCATTTCCTTAGCGATGTATTTTATTATTAATTCGTATATAATTAAATTTTGTATTGTCATCCGGTTAAATTTAAATTAAAGAAATGGAACTAGTCATTTAGACGTCTGCTAGTAAGATTTAACGAGATCAATTGTATTATTAATTGTAATGAATTAAGTTGACTTGATTTCAACAAATACAAATTTTAGCAAACAAACCAAAACAATTTAGTTTGTATTTTTTCTCTTTTAGGAGTTCCTAATTTACAGCAGCTGTGATTTTAATCTAGTTAAAAATCTATAGGTACAGTGCGCGGTAAAAGTATTGAATAATGGATTTATCTTGGTCTCTGTCAGGATTATCAAAAACTTTTAGACACTTCAAATTGATTTGTTTTTAAACAAATATTTTGCAGTATTTTCTAATTTTGCTACTCTCACCCTTTTAAAAAAAAATGACAATATCAATTTTTTTTACTTTCTTATAAGATAAGTATAGCAATCGCAATTTTTTTGCAGAATTTTACTTTTCAAGGTCTGAACCAGAAAAATGTATTTGTGTAATGATGTATCTACGATAACTTTCGAACGAAAAGTCCTAGCAACTTGAAATTTTATATAGAGCTGGCTTTTCATATTCTCCGGTTTTATCAAAAGATGGGTCCGATAAAAAAACTGGAATTAGATGTATTTGTCATTTTAACAGTTTTTCTTATATAATTTTGTACGTATGTAAATTATACCAATTATTTTTACAGTTTCTTATAGAGATAATTCTTTCTAACAATTTATTCAAATAAAAAAATTCTAAAATTAACAGTTTATTAGATATTTCATTTATAATTTAAATTGAATTCTATATATAATCTAGGTTCGATCCTGCTTGCGACAATTTTTTTAGAAAAAAATTCCATATCTTGAAGGGAAAGTAAGATACGTTAAAGTTAACAATTTTAATTTAATTTTAACAACTGTTTTACTAAAGGGGTAAGCAATATTAAGCCGCAAAAATATAAAGGTTACTTGATATAACAACATAACCTCAATTTACCATATTTCGGATATACCTTAATAAAATGGAGGAGATAAATTTTAAAAAAATTATAGAATACTAAGAAGTCAATACAATCGTTTACATATCACTTTAAAGTAGGTGGGGAAAAAAAAATTTAAATAAAAATTGTCTAATGTGAAATACTTAGTACTTTTGCTTTTGAGCGAATAAAATTATAAGTTTCCTGAATGCTTTATATTCTTTTGACTTCGGTTTTTGTCTAATAGCAACCACCCATTTTTGTAACCGTTTTGGATAATTTATCCAATTCTGATTTCAGAAACGTATACACGCATGGTCTCCAGTTGAATAATGTTAAAGATATTAAATTTTTAATACCGATAAATTATCTCTTATATAAAATACCCTATTGTTAGTAACAAGTGTTTAGATTAGGTAAAAATAGCTCTGTTGCTTAGCGATGATAGTGTGCACAATGTTTTTCAGTAAAATTGTCAATTTTGTACTGATAATCAATCAAATAATAATAAATTAATTAAAAGATAGAATTCGAGAAGGAATGAAAATACTAACACCAGAAACCTTACAAAATGTTTATTCCAAGTTTTGAGCACGATTGGTGCACTGTCAAGAAGCAAATGGTTTCAAATTTAAACATTTACTGTAATGGTTTTCTGTTTTCTTAAATTAAATATTTAATGTTTTCAAAACTATTTAATTGAAAAGCATGTGTGTATACATTTCTGAAATCAGAATTTAATAAGCTCTTTAAAACTGTTGCAAATAAATCAATAAAGCGTTTTTTGATAATCCTGACAGAAAACAAGATAAATGCTTTATTTCATATTTTTGTCGCGCACTGTATATTCTTATTCATTTTGTTTGGTTTTGCTCTAATTTTAATATTAACGCCATAAAAGATGTAATGAAAAAAGCAATAATTATTTACTTAACAAAATTCTAATACTAGTAGGCTGATGTGGTTGTTTTCTGTTTTTTGGTGTATATTAAACCGTTGTCTTGCTCTGCTGTTGTGGTGCATCCATCACGGTTGTGTTTGGTCGATCCCAATAACCGCGGTTTTTGCTCAACGCTGCCGAATTTTAAGTATTGTTCAACCGGTACTCGTTCTTTCTGTTAAAGTTTTATTATAATTTTTAGGTTTTTGGAAAAATCTTAAATAATAGCGTACGCTTCTAGCTAACACTCACTCTATTGGAGTAGATACTATAAAATTGAAGTTTGGTGTGCGTGGTCAGCTAGTTCAGGTTTGGTTGTGTGTTCTAGTTTGGTATCTTGTTGATTTGATTATTTACTAGATGCTATGGCTTGTCACCCTTATGCCTGACAGTCCGCACTGGCATTTTAGCTAGTAAACTCTTTTCGTGCTTAGTTTTAGTGCCAGATATTTCTTGGGTGGTAAAAATTGTTACGTTTTTTTGATTTATTGCTTATATATAATTTGAACATATAAAATTGCTTAATTTGGTTTTATGTAGTACTCAAATTGCTTAAACGTAAATGTTCTTGTAATAACGAATTCTAAAATAAATTTGTAATAATAAAAGAAAGATAACATGATTGGCAAGTTTCTTGTATCATTTTGTTACGTGCATAAATTTAAAGATGCACTACCCTGTATATTGGTTGAATTAAAGTTACTTTTTCATTTCTCGACGCCATCTATCAAGCATCGTTGATTCCTTCTAACTGAGTAAACGAAAGATCATCATTTTTACTTTGTCATCGTTTGCTTCATAACCTGATACCTGCATAAATTAAAACTGTTTTCTAAAAGCATCCACGTGTTGTGACACGATGTATAATGAAAATATCTATAATTAAATAATTTATTCAACGCAGGGTAAGTGTTTTCTATTCGTTTTTTTTTTAGAATAAAGGTAATATCCATGTCTTTTCATTAGCGCCATGTGCTACCCAAATCTAGGTTTCCTTGTCTATACAAGTTTAAAATCAACGTTGGAAAAGTTCTAATAGGAAGCATTAGACCTATGAACTCTGCGATACAAGGGCAGATACAATTGAATTTCTATTCGGAGTTTAAATAAGACCACTTTGTACGAAAGTGCATATGTACCAGATACGATTGATTTCCATTTAGAGGCAATTGATAACTAATACCACCTTGTACGAAAAGGCATGTGTAACAGCATACGATACGTTTCGGTTTTCTGAAATTCATAAATGTTTCTTTTTACCTGTTGTAGAGTTTGTGAGTCACCAGGTAGACACGATTATTTTTAGGTAGTTTGATTTTAGGAAGCCAGTAGAAAAACGTTTTCTGAAAATACACCTGAATCTTAGTAACTCAATTTTTGATTTTAACTATTCGTTGTCGCTACGCTGCTGCTCATAAATCATATTTACTAATCGTGTCGAAGCGTTTAAAATAATTTGCTTTGAATTACTATTACTCAATTAGTTTAAGTGCTATCGCATGCTGATTACGTCAACTGTCAGTTATTATTATTATTAATGTAATTTACTTACAAAAATTTTTGTATAGGACATACAAAAATTTACTATTTACTATTTAACAACCAGGACGGTTGTTAAATAGTAATATAAATGCAATACACAAATTACCAAGGTGTAAAAAATTAATTTGTCGACTCTGTCTAATCTGTTTTGGCTAGCTTTACATCGGAGATAGTCGTAGGTCGTGGTAGTAGTACCCAGCAAAATTACATAATATAAAATGGAGTAGTGTTATATTTAGTATTAAGTAATAACTATTTAGATTTTATTGTATATATAAAAATACAAAAAAGTAGTATTAAAGTAGAATACAAAAAAATATAATTAGACCCACTAATTCCCGTAGCAAACAGTTATACAATAGACATATATCTTTATCAAAATCGCGTTATTATGCGCTCACTAAGTTTGTAAAAAACGATTAACAGTTAAATAATTCATGTACCAAATAGTCTGGGAATTATCTATAAGCAAGGCACTACTATTTTTCGTCTACGCACTGGCCGTTTTATTTTGTCACTGGACTTCGCATAGATTGATGTTTAAATAATATAGTATAAATACCTTGAGGTAGTATTTCCATCCTTGTTCACAACAAAATTGCCCCATTTGGTAGCACCAACCTAATCTTTTACGTAACTCTAGTAGTAAGTAAGCATGAGGGCAACGAAGAAGAAACTAAAAACATAGAAATGTGTAACCCGCAACCACGTGTGGATCAATTTAAAACAAACCTTTAGTAAATCTTCGTTTCAATTACAATCATCAAAAAAAATTTTTCCAACATAGATTTACATAGGGTGGATGTTTATGAAAGAAAATCTTACCTTTATCGAAACCTCCAAAATGCACAAAATCAAACGTAAGAATGACGTTCGGGCACATCCGCACACTATAGCCGGTGCTGTCTCTTACAGTAGAAAAACTTATTAACAGTTAAGATTTTGAACAATTAGGCAACTGTGATTGTAAAGTTGCTTATCCGTCAGTTGGAAATGAACCAAAATAAATTTTAAATTGTTACAAATACCCCTTAGAAAAAAAACTGACTCACGGTTGAAATAAATCCCAACATAGTTCTAACAATGTTTTGAACGGAACTCGAAACGAAGTTTGTAAACCAAACTAAAAGTAAATACCTACAATCAGCCTCAAGAACCGAAATTCAAAGAAAAACTAACCCGACAATAAGAGGAAGAGATGATTTCAAAAATCTCTAAAATCAAACAGACCTCACTTCGATTAGAAACGCATAAAACAAAATGATAGTGCCCGAAAAACTAAACTTAGTAAAACCTAAAAAGCAAATATTAAAAACTTAATGCACTCATTAAAAGCCACCAAAAAGTGATTCTGGATAAAAATGATTAACGAGCCGTTCTACCAAACAATAAAATAAGACCAAAGAAACGCTAAAAAAGAGAGAAGAGGAGAGAAAGAAAAGAAATTTAGACAAGCGTCTAACACCTAAAAGCCCTAAAATCCCAATAAAACCCCACTCTCGGGAAACTGTTACATGCAAAATTTTCGTAACCCTGTATATGGAATTATAATTAGATTCCGGTTTTGACGCCCTCTGCCGATCTGCTGACATGTAGCGGAATTCATTTTCAAGCTGTCAACTACTTAAGATGGTCTGTGTCGTTTAAGATCCAAAGATTTTAAGTACATCCACTGTGATGAACAGGAAATTATAAGTTAATTACATATTCAACGTAATTTATTCGGCACAGGGTAAGATATTTGCATCCGGTTTGTTAGGATTCTTTTGTAATTTCTTTCTTAATTTGATAGCCGTTTCGCCACGCTTTGGCCACATGTTCCGATTTAACTAATTAAGTACAAGGAGGAATGAACTTTGATAAATAATTGATGGCCTATTAATTATCCACACCAAAAAGGAATGTCACTTCTTCGACATCAGTCGATTACGATACTCACCTTTTAATAGTTAAAAGAAATAGCATTCGATATTTATCGGGTTCTTATACTTAATTTCTTATATTAATAATTTTGTAGACTTCGACTTTCGTGAGTCATTGCGTTGACACGACTTACATTCATATTATTCTAGGCTCACTTACCGGGGAAAACGTTTTCTTCGATCAAGTAGGTACTGGATTGTGGGTAAGTTTATTTAATTATTTTGTCGCTGTCAGAAAAGTCACTCACGTAACTTTTGTTTATGTTAATTTCCGTAATTACGATCATTGTTGCAATGTAATTTCATTAATCATTTTGTGTGTATCGCATGCTGTGTACAAACGATATTTATTACGAAATTTTCTTCGCTATTCACTTCGACTCAACTTATGTATTATGTGTTGCCGATACTTTTGGCACTTATGGATTGAGAATTAAATATACTCTTGTTAATAATCTACGTTGCTAAATTAAAGTTTTTATACTTGTTTAATCTTTTTTTTATGGTAACATACCTTTCTCTTTTATTGTGGTTACCCAAACATCAGAGTAACAAGGATTACGAACCTAAAAATTCGTTACAAGCTTGGACCGTCTGTCTTGATCGATGCAGAAGTGTTAATTATAAATGATCTGGCGCATTTAATTATTATTCACTTAAACCTCCTCTACCTCCGACTGTGTGAGTTGGCCGTGCAAGGTTCGTAAGACCTATAAGCTTGTAACAAAACCTCTTTGATAAAGTGCAATTGTGTAGCGTAGAAATTTTTGACACATCTGAAACCATCGTGTGAAGATGGAACAGGGTATTGTCGGGCTCTCCAACGTTAGTCTACACAAGCGCACGTCACCGCAATTATTACTCGCATCACCAAAATAGTTTTCCTTCTGCCCAACGTCGGCGGATTGCATTGGTGGAATTATTTTTCCTTTTCAGTAAATGCAAAAATATTCTATTTTTATAAATGTTTAGTAAAGTTATTAGTTTATACAGATTTAGTATGATTAACACCGATAGGTCCACGTATAATGCCTTGACTGAGTCTAACGTTTAAAATTCTATTGCATTCTTTTGAGCAACTTATTCTGCGCCACGGCTACAAGTTGAAGTAGTATGGGGAAAGCTTAACTTTATCAAGGCAAAATACAGATTTTTTTTAATTCCAAAACTCCCGTTAACTCGGAAAACACATAAGTCAGTTGTTTACACGCTTTATTAAAAATTTAGTATGTACCTTTAAAGTCACGCCAAGAACAGAACGGGTACTAGAAAAGTATTTTTTTAAATTCTATAGCCAGTGTCGATTAAAGTAGAATTAAGAATATCTCCCAGTGTAACTTGCTGAAGTCGACATATAAATTAACTAATAAATTAGCAAAAGCTTGATGGCACAAACTTCGTAACTGAAGTTTATGGTAAAGCACTTATCCATTACTTTTTTCGGCGACAACAAGTTTACAAGGATTTTTGGGGAATACAAAACGTCAGTAATTGTCGCACGTGAAATTTTGCCCTTTAAGTTGATAAATTCAATTTTACACGAACCTTTTTTTTCTACATGTATCATTTCGCTATTTGCTTCTTTAAGATCTTGACCATCAAAATTATAAAATGAATTAATTTTTTATCGCTTGCGATATGACTCGTTGCGCCGGAATTAATAATATAACCATTTGGGTAAGTTGATAATAATATAAATAATTTTTTTTAGAGTTGTTCAACTTTATTTACTTTATTGCATATCGGCATTTGTTTATTTTTGTTTTTTTTTCCTATCTGCTTCAAGCTGATAAGTGTTACGAACCTTGCTCGGCCAACTCGCACTAGCCGGAGTTCAAATAAATAGAATTTAATGGGCGCCAGATCTTACTAAGTAAAAACTTTTGTTTGGATCAAGACAGAAAGTGCAAGCTTGCAACAAAATCAGGTTCGTAACCCACAACGGACAAAAAACACAAGAAAGTTATGTATAACAACTTTAATTTAATATTATCGATTATTAACAACCAGCACAACAATTTATCGTAATTATTTAACGATGGTTATATAAATGCCAGAAGTAACGGCAACACACAATATGTAGACTTAAATTACACATAGGGTGTTTATAGAGTAAAAAAAAATAAATTGACAAGTATTCTATGATTAACAGCATGCGACACACAAAAATAATTATTAAAAATATCTACTTGGTATTAAAACAATTGATGTAATTACGTAATTTAAAATTAAAAAAAAATTCGTGAGAGACCTTAATGACGACGCAAATTCAATTAAATAAGACTTACCTACAATCCAGTAATTGCCCGAAGAAAACGTTTTCCTCGTTGAGCTGATCTGGAATATTAATAAACAAAACAAATCGTGTCAGCACAATGACTCACAAATGCAAAAATCTGCAACACTATTAATTAATGCGGTCGATATTAACCCTTTATTGGTGGAGAATACACCGATACATGTGGACTAACACGTGTCGGGTCGTGCTAACAAATTAACATGGAAATTACAATCAATTAATTTTGATTTCATGAATGCAATCGACAGATCGTCTTCCAACCCTGCTTCAATCGCGATAACCAAGGCCTCATAGCTCCTCGATAAAAACTTAAAACTATGGCCATTGCTGATTTTTTACATAACTGCTGCTCACCAAGATCGACCAATTTTTGAAATAAATCTGTTATTTCCATTTTCCATCAT
This sequence comes from Aquatica leii, assembly GCA_035610365.1. Taxonomy (NCBI): domain Eukaryota; kingdom Metazoa; phylum Arthropoda; class Insecta; order Coleoptera; family Lampyridae; genus Aquatica; species Aquatica leii. The sequence goes on along the minus strand of CM069436.1, from coordinate 77,869,318 downwards.
GTTTGAATTACAAATTTTTAGCATCAGATAACATTATTGCCAAGTGTGTCCTTTCGTAACATTCTTTTAACGATTTCTACAAATTTTCTTTGACAGCAGCTCCATTTTATATTTTCATGTGAAATCATTTTCGCCATTAAACTTTGCAATCATGCGTCAGCTATTTTTACGTTCACAGTGCCGCTTTTGATAAAACACTAATATCTAATTTTGTTCTATTTAACCTTATTCTACACTTCATACGCAGTGTTTATAACCTGTTGGATTGTTCTTTAACAGTTCAGCGTAAGTAGATGAACAAATATATTGAAACGTCCGAGAAATTACTTGCAAATGCAAGAGCCTTCTAGAACTGTTATCTAGTTTCTAGAAAATATAGCGAAAAGTGAGGAACGATCGAGAAGAATTTGCTGATGTCTATAAAAGCCGAAGATGGAAATCGTAGGTCAGTTATTGTCGAAACGCGAATGCAGCTGTATTAAGAAGATAATTAAGGTGAAGATAAATAAGTGATTAGCACGCGCGACGTTTTACATAAATAACAGTGTACACCGAATCGAGAATAATCGTGTATGTGATAAATAGTGTAAACAAATCCGAAGACGTTATCTTATCTTATCTTAAGTGTTATACATAAATTATAGTGTAAGTGTTTCTTTTATTATTAGATTTAATTAGTTCGGTTAATTTAAAAGTATACATATTTCTATAATAAGTAAACGTAGTTTTAATAGTTTAAATAAATTAGTTTTTAATAAATAGATACGTAACAGTGGCGTCAGGTGTTGAGGTATCAAACCGTTCGCGATTTTTAGTGTGAATACCATTAAGTTATTTGATATCGCACCCGTAATAAAAACATTGCATAAATAACTTTTAAGTTTGCGCGATACGCGTGTTTATTTTTAAAGTATAAAATTGTGTTTATTAAACTTTTTCTTTTAACAAGTGCGTGATCGCGATTAAATTCGTTTCCGGACACTAGTGGTTTAATATTAATAAGTGGATAGTTATTAAATTTTGTGTTATATAAAACTGCATTTTAAAAAGTAGTGTATTTAAAAACTTTATATTCGTGTTATATTTAAATTTATGCCGGTGACGCGTTCGCAAACAGTTAAAATGGATGCAAAGCTATTTGAATTTCTTGAATCAATCAAAAATGGTCAGGAATCGATGAATAGGAAAATGGAAGAAAATTCTCAGAAGATGGAAGAAAATTCTAGAAAAATGGAAGAAAATTCACAGAAAATTGAAGAAAAACTCTCCGAACATTCTCAAAAAATGGAAGAAAATTCTAGAAAAATGGAAGAAAAGTTGTTGGAAAATTCTAGAAGTTTAAAAGAAGAAATACGAACGAGCATAGAAAATCAAATTAAAATTGTTCAAGAGGAAACCCAAGCAGACATGTTAAACTTAAAAGAAGAAATTTGCGATTCTGTGAATGACATAATAGAAGAGAAGTTAAATGAAAATTCAAGAACCATAGAAGACAAGATAGAGAAAAAATTGAGAGAAAGAATACAACTGCTTGAAGAAAGAATTACCCAAATGAATTGTCACGGTGAAGGAAGCGTCACGAGTGAAGATTTAATAATGGACCATCGAGAAGAAAACACTCACAAGTTCAAGGTTGTACCACCGAATTTTGATGGTAAAGTTCCATGGTCAACCTACTACAAGCAGTTTGAAGCCGCAGCTACTGCTAATGGGTGGAGCAACAAGCAGAAAGCGACGTCTTTAATAGTGTCCTTACGTGGAGAAGCGCTTGGAATTTTACAAACTGTTCCTGACCACCTACAAGAAAATTACGAACTTTTAATTTCACGATTAGAAATGAGATATGGAGATGCTCATCTTCAACAAGTCTATCAAGCTCAAATTAAAAGTCGGGTTCAAAAAGCTGCCGAAAGTCTTCAAGAGTTTGAGGCTGACATCGCCAGACTAACACGGCTTGCGTATCCTACAGCACCGGATACCTTCCTGGAGCAGTTAGCTATTCAAACTTTCGTAGATGGCCTCCGAGACAGCGAAACACAGCAGACTCTCCGGTTAGCTCGACCGAAGACATTGGATGACGCTTTGGTGCATGCTTTGGAGTTTGAAGCAGCAAAACAAGCATCGCAACGAGGTGGTCATAGACTCTGCTGTGCTACAGAAGTACCCGCGCAGACACTGGAAAGCATCGAGGAGATAGCGCGACGAATACTTCGGGAAAGAGGAGTGACAGCTTTGAACTGCGATGAAATAGGCCATGTACGACGGCATCGTACCAAACCTAAGAAGAGGACTAGAAGAGCCCTCGAAAATTTGGAACGAGGCGAGCGAAAGAAACAAAAAGTAATCTCATCTAGTCAAACTCCGGAGGTTACAATCCAAATGGCATCGCCTAGAGAGCAATTGCATAGCATTTATCTCGATGGCAAGATCAATGGGAGAAGCGTCCAGTTACTGGTTGACACGGGAGCGACGAAGACCATCATTCGTCCTGACATCTTATTGGAAAACGAGAAGACATCACCAGTAACAGTACGACTTCGAACAGCGACGGGCGACGAAATACCTACTCACGGACAAGTCAAAGTAACCATTGGTTTGGGAAATGGAGTACTCGACCATCAAGTACTGGTAGCCGACATCACGGAAGAAGTTATCCTGGGAATGGACGTGATAAAGAAGTATGGGTTCCATTTGGATATGAAGAACGTTGTCCTGAAGATCGACAATGAAGAAATTCCTTTTCATTCGTCAGAGAAGGCAGCCGTGCGAGTCTTATTGAGTGAAGACGTGACTCTGCCTGCAAGGACTGAAAGTGTGGTGATGGCACGCCTGGATGGAAGTCTCCGGAAGGCTACATACGCGCGATTGAACCAATGGAGGGCGGCTTAGTTGAAAAGGGACTACTCGTTGGCAGAACTTTAGTACGAGTAAAGAAGACGATGCCAGTAAGGATCTTAAACATCAACTCAGATCCTGTAACGCTGAAAAAGAAGACCGTGGTAGGCCAATGCACGCCAGTATCACAAATTGTGAGATGCGTGAAGTCGAACGAAGATACGTCGCCGAAGAAGTGTCCACAACATCTATTGGACATTCTTACCACCAAATGCGAAAACCTCAGCCAAGACCAGCTGGCTAAAGTTAAAGTGTTGATCCAAGAGTACCAAGATGTGTTCGCGCTGGAGAGTGGCTCCAAAGGAAGAACTAACGTGGTGAAACATAAAATTAATACCGGAGACGCTCGGCCGATACGACAACATCCACGCAGACTTCCTTTGGCAAAAAGAGAAGAAGCCGAACAAATAATTACGGATATGGAGAGAGAAGGCGTGATTGAACCTTCAAGTAGTCCATGGGCATCCCCAGTGGTACTCGTGAAGAAGAAGGATGGATCAACGAGGTTTTGCGTAGACTACAGGCAGCTAAACGACGTGACCAAAAAGGACAGCTACCCTTTACCCAGAATTGACGATACGCTAGACACCCTGTCAGGATCCCAGTGGTTTTCTACGTTAGATTTAAAGAGTGGATACTGGCAGGTAGAATTAGAACCCAAGGATCGTGAAAAACAGCTTTTACGATCGGAACTGGTTTGTGGCAGTTCACTGTAATGCCCTTCGGCCTGTGTAACGCTCCTGCAACGTTCGAGCGTTTGATGGAAACCATCTTGCGCGGATTGTCTTGGAAGACGTGCTTGGTCTACCTGGACGACGTGATCGTGGTTGGAAGGTCGTTTGAAGAGCACTTAAACAACTTGAAGGAAGTGTTCCAGAGATTACGTGGGGCTAACCTCAAACTGAGCCCAAAGAAGTGCCACGTATTTAAGAAGGAAGTCCAATACCTTGGCCACGTCGTATCTAGAGACGGAGTAAGGGCTGACCCAGACAAAATCCAAGCAGTGCAAGCATGGCCAAGACCGATCGACAAACATCAGGTCCGAAGTTTCCTTGGGTTGTGCACTTATTATAGAAGATTTGTCCCCGGATTTGCCAATATTGCCAAACCATTGACAAAACTAACCGAAGAAAAAGCAGAATTTAGATGGAATGAAGACTGCAAAAATTCTTTTAATCAACTAAAACAGGCCCTAGTCACTTCGCCGATTTTGAGTTATCCACGAGAAGATGGAAAGTTTGTTTTGGATACCGACGCAAGCAATATGGCCATAGGCGCGGTCCTTTCGCAGGTTCAAGATGGACAAGAAAAGGTGATCGCGCACTTTAGCAAGGTTTTGTCTAGGCCAGAAAGGAATTATTGCGTGACTAGGAGGGAGCTGTTAGCAGTCGTTAAGTCCATCGAACATTTCTACAAGTATTTGTATGGACGAAGATTTTTACTGAGAACAGACCACGCCGCTTTAAAATGGCTACTGCAGTTCCGTAACCCAGAAGGACAAGTAGCAAGATGGATCGAGAGACTGCAAGAGTATGACTACGACACAGAACACCGTGCCGGAAGCAGTCATCGAAACGCTGATGCCTTATCCAGAAGACCATGTCCGGCGGACTGCAGCCATTGTTCGCGACTGGAAGAAAAAGTCGAATGCCTCCGGAGAACTGCTATGGTTGATGATGAGTGGGATCCTGAGCAGTTACGTCGCGAACAAGAAGACGATCCTGAAATAAGACTACTCCTCGACTGGAAAGAAAGCGGCCGACGACCAACCTGGGAAGAAGTGAGTGCTTTGGGCAAAAATATCAAAGCGTACTGGGCGCAGTGGGACTCCTTGATAGTAGAAGACGGTCTTCTTAAGCGATCCCTAGAAAGTGCCGAGGGCACGGGAAACAAACTACAGCTGGTAGTGCCGAAAAGCAGGGTGACCGAAGTGTTGAAGCATCTCCACGATGGGACATCAGGAGGACACTTTGGCATTAAGAAGACGTTGGGTAAAGTGCGAGAACGATTCTACTGGATGAACTGCAAAGAGGACGTCATGAAATGGTGCCGTAAATGCATAGTCTGCGCTTCAGGAAATGGTCCAGCGAGAAAGCGCAAAGCACCCATGAAACAATACAACGTAGGAAGCCCTTTGGAAAGAGTAGCGATTGACATCGCAGGGCCGTTCCCAGAATCCGATTCGGGAAATAAATACATCTTGGTGGCGATGGATTATTTCACGAAATGGACGGAGGCTTACGCCATACCCAATCAGGAAGCAGCTACAGTCGCAGACGTATTAGTAAAGGAGTTTTTCTGCCGGTTTGGAGTTCCGTTGGAATTACACTCCGATCAAGGCCGCAATTTTGAGTCTGGGCTGTTTCAAGAAGTTTGCCGACTGTTAGGAATTAAAAAGACTAGGACAACGCCTCTCCATCCTCAGTCTGATGGCATGGTTGAACGGATGAATCGAACAATGGGCAAGTACTTAGCCAAGGTAGTGTCCGAACATCAAAGAGACTGGGATCAGTACTTGCACCTCTTCTTAATGGCGTACCGATCATCCGTTCACGAAAGCACAGGCCAAACACCATCCTGTGTCATGCTCGGTCGTGAGATAAGATTACCATGCGATCTTCAATTTGGACGAAGACCGGAAGAAGAAGTCGCTGGAGAAGATTACGTCAGCAAGCTGGCAAAGAGGCTAGACGAAGTACATGAAGAGGTTCGTAAAAACACACAAATTGCCAGCGACAGGATGAAAACAAGATATGACGTCAAGGCGCAAAATGGTGGGTTTCAACCTGGCGATATGGTTTGGTTGTATAACCCTCAAAGGAGACGTGGTTTGTCGCCGAAGCTGCAAAGGCAATGGGAGGGCCCTATGAAGTCGTGCAGCGTATTAACGACGTTATATACCGCATCCGAAAACCGCCCAGAGGCAAGCCAAAAGTGGTCCACGTCGATCGTCTAGCCCCGTTTGCTGGCGATAACCACAATCCGCAAGTTCAGGTCCGAACCAGAGTAATAAGTAGCAGAACCAGGAATCCAATCGAAGAAATGGAGTTCGAAAAGTTTATGAACTTATACGGAGGTTCTGGAAAAGCTAGGTTCGGAGTTACCACCGAGGAACAACAAGACCTGTTCCAGACACAAAAAGATTACGCCATCGCACATTGCGTGAGCGAGGAGCTTGACATGTCCAAAGGGGTTGCAGTCGTGTTTAAAAAGAAGTTTGGACAGCTAGATGAATTACGAAAACAGCAACCGGCAGTCGGAAAGGTTTTAGGGGTAGGTGGTGACGCACGCTTCTGTTTTCTATCTGGTCACCAAGAAATACTCACGTGTCAAGCCGTTATACAAAGATCTGTGGCGAACATTATGGAGTCTCAAGAGACAAATGGAGTTCCATCATGTTAAGAAATTGGCAGTACCCAAGCTTGGTTGTGGCTTAGACCAATTGAATTGGAGGACAGTTCGAAACATGTTGGAGGTCGTCTTCCGAGGAACAGGCGTTCAAGTGTTGGTCTGTAGTTACCAACCGAGGAGAGTATTGGGTCAGGAAAAGTCCATTGACTGTTACTTTTATGGTCAACGAAGTTGCCGAAATGGAGGAAGCTGCCGCTATCGCCACGATCCCTTTTACCGGTGTCGCATCCAGTCTCCTGTTCTGGGACAGAACAGTCCTAAGAAGGGGGCAGTGAAACGTCCGAGAAATTACTTGCAAATGCAAGAGCCTTCTAGAACTGTTATCTAGTTTCTAGAAAATATAGCGAAAAGTGAGGAACGATCGAGAAGAATTTGCTGATGTCTATAAAAGCCGAAGATGGAAATCGTAGGTCAGTTATTGTCGAAACGCGAATGCAGCTGTATTAAGAAGATAATTAAGGTGAAGATAAATAAGTGATTAGCACGCGCGACGTTTTACATAAATAACAGTGTACACCGAATCGAGAATAATCGTGTATGTGATAAATAGTGTAAACAAATCCGAAGACGTTATCTTATCTTATCTTAAGTGTTATACATAAATTATAGTGTAAGTGTTTCTTTTATTATTAGATTTAATTAGTTCGGTTAATTTAAAAGTATACATATTTCTATAATAAGTAAACGTAGTTTTAATAGTTTAAATAAATTAGTTTTTAATAAATAGATACGTAACAATATTTTTATTTTTTAAGACAAAGTGTTTATAAAAAAATTCAACACACAAAAACAATAACTAACTAGATTACTTTCCTAATAACGATAAACCACAAATACAAAGTGTCATATTTCATCAAAACTTACTAGTAAATCAATTAAATATACTTTTGGTTTATTTTTGTGATAAATTTTATTTCCGTCAATTTAGAACAGAACTGGTATTTATGACAATTTTATTATACATAAGAATTAGCATTACAATCACTTTACGTTCAAAAAATAAAGAAAAATGTGGTCTTACAAAGACACTGTTATAATTAAAAAATTTTGAGTATATGCACATAATACACTAACGTCCTTATTACTATAATTGTCTTAATTTTAATATTTGGAATTAAAACAAAAATTAAGTTGGGGTTGAAGCAGTTTTAAACTTATATATAATTCTGAATCAATTTTAATTTTACATACCAGTTTACGTAGATTAATCTTAATACTTACAAAACTTTCCGATGTTTTAACTATAGACTAATAATAAATTATTTGAATATAAATAACATTTAAAAAATGACATTACTTTTAAACAATAATAGCAACACGCAGTTCAAAGTATTTATTACCTTCTCTACATGAATCATAATTTTTTTAATACATACGTTAATCCTTCACTTCCGTAATCAAAAAAAGTGTATAAAAATTGAAATATTTACATAGTAATTAATAATTTAAATTTTTTACTTTATTTATTGTAAATTGTCTTTTATTGTACGGATGTACATATGGAGTTTTTATTTAAGCATTTTTTAACCGAGTAATGTTTGTACACAAACTTTTGAGAATAATGCATCTATTAACATATTAATAAACCAAGATTTGCTTTTAATTGAGTAAATTTATTATGGCACATTAACATAACTTCCCAAGCAAATAAATTCATTCTATGGTACATACTTAAGTAAGTATGGGAAGGGTTTTTAAATGTTTTATACTTTTTAAGCTATTTACTTTATAATGTTAATTTATGTCGGTGTAATTATTATGTACAAAATGTCGCCGGTAGATCTATTAGAAACTATTACAACCGGTTTATTATTTTTAATCATTCTTATCGCAATCTTTGCTAGTTTCCAGTCGTATAATATATACAAGTGTTGCGGTTATTGTCGCCTAAAATCAAGAATAGTGTTCATATTCTCCTTTATATCAATGGTTTTATTATTTTTTAATTCTTTGCGTTTATACATCAATTGATGTAATAATTTGATTTTTAATTTTAATTAAAAAAAACTGGTGTGGTCACTGCACGACTTTCCTATAAGGAATGATGAACAAATGTTTACATATTTTTTTTAAGGTTATGTTGTCATAAAACCACTTTGAAGTTATATGTACACGACTTCCTAGCATGCTATAATTTTTTTGAAATTTTTCTTCTTGATTTCATGCAGATATAACGGAAATATAGCAAATTGAGCTTACGTTGTCATAACGACTCACCCTATATTTGTACGTTTTGATATTGGTTCAAGAGTTATCGTGGGTACATCGTTACACACACACACACACACACACACACACACAGACATTCAAAAATTTGTTGTCAAAAATATATTTTTCTGGTTTTTTCTTTCCTTATAGGAAAAGTTAAAAAATAAATCAAGAATGTTGTAAATGCAAAATACCAAAATTTTGTGTTTTTAATTTTTTTTTTAGTTACAGTAGAAACTCAATAAGGTGAACACAAAAATCCCTAGTTCAAATTGGCGCAAGTGTTCACACTAAATGGGATAGAAACATAGGATTATAATGCAAAAGGTTTATTTTCTTTTTGTACAATCAAACATATTATAAGTATGTAATTTAAAAAAAAATAATTTTTGTAAAAAAAATATGGTACCTAATATTAGTCTGTTTGTGTTTTTGATGTGAACTTTCTACATTTTATTAACTCGTAAAACGTCTAATATATCAATTTCGTTCTGAGTATAATCAAATGAAACCTTATTAAATTGTCTTTCGGGTTTGAACCGTGCATTTTGTAATAGAAGTTATCAACGTTTCGTCCACTTTCGAAAAGGGGCGTTAGAGAAATCAAAAAACTCCAAGAAGCAAACGAAATCTAACTAAGAACCTTTCAGAACCTTTGAAAACTTAATTATTTTGTGAGTCACGGCAGACTCTAAACTCTAAAAAGGTAAGAGAGAAAACGATAAGCATAAATCACAAAATCGTCGAGAAATGGGAAAGAACCATTAGTTTCGATGACCATACTAGATTTGATATCTAGGTGTTGATTGTTTAGATGATCAAGAAACTTAGACAATTTGAGATGACTATGAGGCTAAACAATAAACGTGTCGTCAACATACTTAAACTAAACTTTAGGTGATGATTTCAAAACAAACGTTTTAAACGCTTTTATAAAATGATTTTGTGCCAAAAAAGATATATGTTGCATTTTATCTTTATACAAAGTATTTTTGTGTATACCTAAATAAACTTGTATAATCTTCGTAAGAATAAATAAATCAAACTTAGTGTGTAATTGCATTTTTACACGTTGCGTTCTTTTAAAATCGGAAGAGGCACAATCACTAGCAAAAATTTCGTATTTCCTTATCACCCATGTCTTGCTCTACTATAATACGATAAATAATTGTTCTTATTGTATTTTTCAAGAATGTCAATTAAGAACAATGTAGTATTTTACCTTTATATTTATTTAGTATTTATAGTTTTTAAGTCGCTGTTATAGTCTAAAAAAACTGACGACAGTCGCCCCGGAAGAATTAATGTGGTTTAATTTTTTTTTATTGCACTCCATATATTTCATTGCAGTGAAATACAGTAATCTGTCATCCAAAGTTTATCGTATTAATAAAATATAGATTTATTAAAAAAAATTAAACAAAAGATCTTGTAAGTACATAAAAAAAGCTATTTTTAAATAGGTTTCAATTTATATTTTACAGTAGGTCTAGAAAAATATTCCTTAGCGTTACCATCTTAATTTAAATTAAAATTTAATCTTAGTTGATTGTCTATGCATTTTTGCAGCCGTCTAAGCATTGATGCTACAAGAACAAGTAGGTAATCATTACTAATTATCTCTGAAACAATTTTAATGGCGGCAAATCAGAGCTTTTTGCTGACAACGGTACCACGTTCATGTTATTTTGCTGTACCCAGTTTTGCGCCAATCTTTAAAAAATAAGCAATATTAATAATAACAATTGAAAATACTATAACTAGCCTATATTCTAAGTAACTGTTGGATCATTGTTTGAGGTGCATATTGTTATAGTAGAAAAATTAAGATAACTTTAAGTATTAAGGAAGCTTATTTGTTGAAAGATGTAATCGTTTTTCGGATAAAAAATTTAGACAGAAACTTGCATAGCGTTGTTCAAAATACCTAGCCTTCTGTATTAAGACTCTCAACCACCCAACAAACGCTTGCGCTATGGGAACACACACAATCTCATACATTTACTAAAAAATGTCTGCTACACTTTTTGAAGCTTATGTAATTAACTTGATTACGGCTTCTTGAAGGTCAAAACACTTTTATAGGTGCGTCATTTGAATTGTTAAAGCCTTTTTTTGTCGCTAAAAACAACACGATTTAAAAAAATTCCGCGGTTCATTGACGTAACGTCTTGTAAACTTCAGACGCTTTCTTTTATGGTCCTTGCTAAAAATATATTTTATAGCTGCTTAATACTTTTTTATTCCAGGTTTTTCAGTCTTGTCCGTATAGTAACCTGGCATCACGGAAATTTGGCGTCTACTGGAGCATTTCGAAAAGTTGTAAAAAGATTTTGAGTAACATAGGCCATTAACGCCGCGTCCTGGGCTACTGTAGAGAATCTTCGTCTGCTACTACCAATGATCTTGATTATAGCGTGCTCGCGATACCATTTAATTCGAATACGTTCCACAGTGTTTGTAAAATTATAAACATTGGAGCAATTACTCAAACACTAAGACCGCGCGCTAACTCCGCGATGATTTAAATTTTAAAATCAACACTCGTACATGCAGACATAATCAACAACAAATAACTTTCTAGAAAAACTTACTAACTTAATGGTGTATTTCTACTAAATGATAAATTAAACTAAAACAATTACTTGTACAATAATCAAGGATTGCGGTAATTTACATTTACAATTCACATAAAATTCACAATAAATGTGTTGAAGTGAAATTTTTAGACTACAACAGCCACTTAAAAACTAGAAATAATAAATGAGTATAAAGGCAAAATATTTCATTGTTCTTAATTTACATTCCTGAAAAATTTAATAAGAACGATTATTTATCGTATTATAGTAAAGCAGGATATGAGTGACCAGAAAAATATTTTTTTTTAGTTTATTATACTAGTGATGATACCTCCCTCGCCTTTAAAAAAACGTAACATGAAAATGCAATGACACATTAATTTTGATTCAAACATGTATTGACGAACATTGACTTTAGGTAGATTAGCGATAGACATTGGTTTAATACTTTTTCTATAGTAATTGTTTGCGACACCTTGATTAGATGATTTATCTCTTACGTTGACTACATCTTTGTTATTTGGCAACATTATTCAACGAGTTTCTATGTCATTTAAACTCAATTAATCAAATTATTCATTTTACTATGGAATCAGAAAAGAACTTCTCTTTACCATTTTTGAACGTTTTAATTAATCGAACTGTAGATGGTTCATTATCACATTCAGTTTATTGAAAACCTACTAATACAGATATATCTTTAAATGGACTGTCTCATCATCACCCTTATAAGAAATTATCAGTAATGAATTCTTTAGTCTATAGAGCTGTTTTCTTAAGTTAACCCTAAATTCCTCAAAACGAGTTAAATCATCTGACCAAGGTGTTATTCGCAAACAATTACAATAGAATAAATATTAATTATTAATACTATTGCGTTTACGTTTCCAAAACTAAGAAAAAACAACGGATTCTAGGTCTCAACTAGTATCTATCGCTTATCCATCCTATGTCAAAAGTACTACGGACCGTATAGAAATAATGTTATCTAAACACAACATTGATACTCGGTTTTCTTTTCTTTCTACACTGGGTCAACTCTTGAATCCGTTGAAGAACGTTATTTCTTTTCAATCTGACGGCGTTTATAGCATTCCTTGCTGTTGTGGTTGTGCATACATAGGAGAAACAAGTAGTAGCGTGGGAATTTTTATTAAAGAGCATCAAAGATGTAATCGTCTTAAACAATATCCGAAGTCAGCGGTGGCCGAACACGTACTAGAAACGAAATTTTAAATTATATTTAAAAACACTAAAAATGCAATCCATTGAAAACTTGAATTCTATACAATATATTGATTTTTTAGTTTTAGCGGATAAACAATTTGATCTTCTGGTATTGTCAATAATAAAGATTGACTATGCCAGATTTGTTTAATTTGAATTTCTTCAATAATATAGCGAACGACCCTAAATGATTGCCGATCGCATTTGCTAACATTATGTTTAGTTTCACTGCTAACTATTTCATTTCAACCAATCAAGGTGTCCCGTTTTTTGTTTAGTTGAGTGTACATACATACTATATTTTTTCTTATTGGAAATGCTATGGTGATAATGATTTTTCCGATTGCAAAAATCAAGAATGATGTCTAAAACTAACTCAAATTGTATCATTTCGGTCTACTCAAGAATTTGAATACACGAGCCAGATAACATGTATACATCACGCTTGGTTAACAATAAGTCGAAAGATTTTTTAGATAGTAGTGATAAATTTATAGCTTAATGTCAAAAGATAACGTGTCGTCTTGATCAAATTCTGTCTAATGATCATAAGTACGGCTGCTCGACTGCATTTTAAAACATTTAGATTATTCCCACGTGATGAAGTCGATTGCGGGTTTTCAATTTTATTTTCTTCTATTAGTGGAGAGTAGGCACTAGTTAAAAATAAAAGCAGTTTGTTATTTTTGACTACTTTCCGTCAGCTATAAAGCTAATTTCATTAGACCAATCTCTACCGTGAACGTAAAATTTTTGCCCAAACATACAAACAATTAGCAAGGCTTTCATTGTAAAATATGAAAACATTTAACCTATTCGACACAAACATAATCCACACATAAGATAATCATCTATTCAATATAGAACTCCATAATAATAAATACAAGTTTTAGAGAAATTCATATCATAATAATTTAGTAACTTGAAATCTTTTAGTAAACACAAATTCTTGATAAAACACTTACTTATTAATTTATAGAATACAGAAAATTGACAACCAAATGTTTTCAAAACGATTTGCAATGAAATATGCTAAAACCATGTAACGTTAAAAAAGAAATTAGTAGTTCAATTCGCGAGTATGGAAAATTTCTCGTTGTACGCCCGGGCTAACCTTCACTGTTAGATTGTGTCACGCTGCTAATTTAATATGCGATTATTTGTGGAAGGTTGAAACGGGGTAAATGGTATACAATTTTTTTTATTGAGGGTTTAAATTGACACCTATTAATTTTCTATAGCGGATTTTGATAGCCACCAATTGTTCTGCGTTATCATCCAAGATAACTAACAGGTGGTCTTGTTCGAAATATTCTATGACGTCGAAGTATTGATACGTCCTTATCATATCCACCGTCAAAGGTTAAGAACCGCCAGGACAATCCTTTCTTTTGCGAAGACAAACATGGAAAATTTAATTGATTAAGTCACAGAGAAACGCTGCGCACTTACGTTCGTAATAATTGGATGCTAAACAAACCTTTTTTATTTGTGTTAAACGTATATGCCGTTCCGATCTGGCTTTAATATTATTTTTTAGGTACATCAAATACGGAGGTTAGCTAACTTTCGACTAAGGTAAAACCTACCTGTAAGTATTACTACTTTCAATTTTTTTATTTGTGTTTCGGGGACTAGGTCGTTTAGGACCGTACGTGCATGTTAACTTAACACAATTAATCGTATTTTTGTGCACATCGAATCTCGAAGGCTTAATTTGTTTGGTTTGTCTATAATTTAAATATATTTACATTTCTATGCTTAGTTTAACTTCTGTGATATATGAAATATATATATTCGGTGTTACTACTTTTGTAGTATTATTTATTCTTTTCTTATTACGGGGAGAGTTAGACGGTATCCCTCGACTTTAATTTTTCATCGTCTTGGCGCCTTTTTTTAGCTTCACGTTATAATCACACATAACAAAGCCTGCGATCCCTTTCCGAAAAAGCTGTGCTAGCCGTTGCTTTGTTTGGTTATGAAAAGACCGGTGGGACATTGTATTTTTGACAGTTCAACTCTAGAAATCCGAGTTTTTCGTAACAAATTTTGGCGCCCAACTGTCTGGGCTCGATTTCTGTGTGTGCGATTATAATTTCTTCTAGTTTTATTGATTCTTTTATCTTTTCTTAGTCTTTCGTGGGTTCGATTTACTTTGCTTCGCTCCTTTAGTTATTGATGCAAGACTTGACGTCCGAGTTACTTCACTAACTTTTACTTCTTTGATTTGTAGTGCTGTGGTCTGAATTTATATTAGCAATTTACTTACTTACTTTTCTTTTAATTGGATTTCTGGCTAGACACGAGTCGTTGGACTTTGCTTTGATTTTTGGATTAACTCGACTACGTCGGTTAACCTTTTTTGCTTATTAGATTAGTTATTAGTGAGTGAAACATGAGTTTCTCGTAACAACCAAAAAAGTGTTCACTGCTTTGAATCTAAATGTCAAATTACCGAAACGCAATTATGTGAACCTTTATAAAATTTCTCAATAATTTCTTTCATTCTATATAGGTAAACGTCCATTGTGAATAATACTTTATGCAAAATAACGACACATTTTGTCTACAATTAAAAATTATTTATGAAGGTTTAAATAAAATAAACTTGCAGAATCTCAAATTTAACAATAACTTAAATTCTTAGTTTTTTTGGAATTTAAAGCTAACGTTGTTATGAATAAATTGGTTAATGCATATATGTAGAAATATGAAGTGTAATATATTTTTATAAATTTAGTATTATTAGTATGTAATTAAATTAATTAAATGTAGGAATACATACGTTCTAAATCTTTGATTTTATATATAGCCGTGTATCTGAAATACGACTACAAACTTAAATAGTAGTTTCTTTGTACCGTTAAATAAAAATTTTTCTTTTAAAGATTTGGTCTAAAGTGACCCAGTTTTAAGATATTTGCAAGTTTTCAGGCCGGTGCTGACTATCTAAGCAAATGGAAATTGTTTATTGTAACTATGCGGTAAATGGTAGCTGTAAAATCCATGAAACTTATTGATGTACTGTGTTAATTATTGCTTTCTTTAGTTTTCCATCATCTAACAAATCAATTGTTAATAAAATAATTAAAGCAAATAGTAATGTTTGTTTCTTAGCATTATTACTGACCTAGTTTAAGAAAATGTACTTTGCGTACATAATTACGTTTATCTTTGGTTGTAACCAAAACAAGATTAAATTAAATGCAAAATTTAGCTTTCTTAGAACTGAGATCGACAATCTGATTTATTTTTGTCTCGATTTTTTAACAAATTTCTTTAGTTGATGCTAAGTGATTTGTGTAAACGTACTCGTATTTCATAATATTTAATCTAATTGTCTTTATTATGTAAAACAGTGTTTTAATGTACGTTGAGTGTAATTATAATCTCCACACCATACGTATATTGTGGGTTGAGCAATATTATAATAGACAAATGCCTTCAATAAACTTTATTTTGGCGTGTGTGCAAGGATTTAGAGAAGCTGAAGGTGTTCTCTACGGAAAAAGAATAAATCTTTTTTAATAAAATCAGAGCTTTAATATTTGTTTTTCTTGCATGTAGGTATGTGCAGATATTGTAAACTGTAAAAGATTGGACAAGCAACTAACCCTTATCATGGTCAACGAGTTCAACATCTAACCGACGTTGATTTTAAACTGCGATTTAAGTTTTGTGAGTGGTTGCAGCAACAAGAAGTTTTTGACTCTGAATTTAGTGCCAAAATATCATTTTCAGATGAGTATTGTTTTACACGAAATGGAGTGTTGAATTTTCACAACACGCGTGTTTGAAATGAAGAAATCCTCATGCAATTTAGCAAAGTAACTTTTAGTGGCAGTTTTTTATTAATGGTTGATCGGATACTTTAAGAAATAGTTTGATTGGATGGTTTATTTTATCAGAAAAACTTACAGGCGACTTGTACTTTTGCGCCAGAATTTGATAACTTACCTCTTGAAGCTCGCAGAAAAATGTGGTTTATGCACGATAGAGCTCCTTCACATCTAAGTTGCCCCGTTTGCGATTTATTAAATATAATTTTTACGGCATTGGTGGATTAGAAGAAACGGCATTAGACGGCCAAATATTAACGCTTAAGACTTTTTTCTGGAGCTACGTAAATGGTGAAGTATACAAAACCCTCGCAAATAATAGATAAGAACTGCAAAATCGTTTTTTTGCAGCAGCAAATGTAATAAGATAGGTACAATTATTTACGCGAGTAACAAACAATTTTTGACAACGTTTAGACGTTTGTGTTTTATCCAATCGAGGAGGTATTATCTAGTGTACTTGAAAAGAATGTGTGGAATAACAATTTTATTTATACAATAACATTGTTTTGCATTTACTTTTATTTTTGACGTCAACAACCTCAGGAGACTACTGGTCCGTAATTTACGATTTATTTTGCCAAAAATTTAGATTTTTTTAAATATTTAATGACACCTTCATTTTGAAATTTTTCGCTTGTATTTATGCTTTAATTTCACTTGCTAAAAGAACCACCCGTTAATCAGATACACCTTGTATTGTATAAAATTTTATCACTTCAAAACTATAGTAGAGTATACGTTTAAAATTAATTTGATCGTGTGCTCTATAACATTTACTCAAACTTTCTAAACAGTTTGTATAGTGACGTCTCAACATGTGTACTTGTGAGTAGCTTTGTATTAGCTTGAATCTGCAGGTTGCAACTTGTATATTAACAAAAGTAAGCGCTTGTTCATAAAGATTCTTTTAGTTGCTCTCAGTTTGCAAGGTGTTGTGTTACAATTAGAATGGCGCCCAGTCGACAAAAACTTAGTGTGAGATTTGATAATGATAACTTTGAAAAAACTGTGTAGCATGGTTAATCAGAAGATAATGCGGTTGTTGTCGAATTTTGAAAAAGGAAGTAATAATAATTATTTCAAAAATTATTCAAGAGCTAGTGGCGATTTTTTGATGTATCTAACAATTTGGCAGTTTTTCAACCATATTTGTTATGTTAAAAAGTCGGTAGGTTAAAATTTTTCAAGTATAAAATTTGTCCTCGACACGCCTACTTTTCGTAGACGGCTGTCAAACGACTCATTTTCTGGTTACTTATTGTACAACACAGACTTCCGTATAGTTAGCGGTATCTCTAGGCCTAACAAGGCAATTCCACGTGAATATGTGGTTGAATTTTACGTCTGCTTGATTTAAAGCTTTATTCGGGCGGGTTGCCACCCTTCTACCTGTGATCTTATCGGTAACGCTGATAAAACACCTGTTTTTTTAAAAGTTTCCATGACGTCAGGTCGGTGAAGCCCAGAAGTTGAACACCACTTTATGGGAAGAAATATTTACACAAGTGCGAAGTTAATTAGAGAGAAGCTCGGCGCATTTATTTACTTTAAATATCGTATAAATTAAATCAAGTTTTACTTGTGATAACGCCGTATGTACGTTTTTGTGTCAAATTTTATATGACGTTTTAGGTCATACTGGTACGGAATTAGCTAATCCCCTACTAGATAATACACAACTGTAAGTATTGCATTTTCTATTTATACGAGTATTACCTCGTTGGTCATGTCGATTATTAAAATGCCCACACGTACACACTAAGTTGTAATCACAATTAATGTTAAACTTTTTTTTGTGTGTTACATACTTATCTGGTGCGCTTTGATTCTCTAAACTTTTGATTTTCGTATTCTTGTAATTTAACTTAATAAAGTCAAATCATTCCTTCGTTAAATGTAGAAGTTAGACCGATTAGGACATTTTAATGTGCGACGTGTTGCCCAGTCAAGGGCGTAACTTATACTTGGCCGCTGATATCAACCCATGTAATATTGTTTGCAACGTTTGTATAACTATACGTATGTATTGTCTTCGTCCTCTTCAACTACTTCTGTGATAAAATAAATATATATTCTGTGTTATCACTTTTGTTGTGTTATTTGTTCTTTTCCAGCTGCGGATAGAGTCAAACGATATCTCCCTAATTTAATCTTTCGTCGTTTGTGTGTTTCTCGGTTTAGTTATTCAAGCAGAAATAAAACAAAGATGGAATGTTGCTGTAACTACTTTCACAAGAATAAAAAATAAAGAAAAAATTTGCTAATTTTGTATATTGAACAACTATGTCAGTTAAGAAGATATGTAAGGTTCGATGATAAGAAAAGTCGCAAATACATATAGAAACTAATAACTACCGATGATATCTAATATTTGGGTTCTTTTCATTAAATAATGTAAGACGTATATTATATCTAATCAAAACGTATGCCCATCAAACCTGCAAAACATGTTTTTAAAATATTTTGGATGTGTAAATCTAGCTCCGAATTTGTTATCAATGACATGATTTACGTGAGACGGCAACCTAGTAAACCAGCGCATAAGAATATAAGAATTGAAGTTGTTCAAACATTAGTTCATTAGTGTTCTTAATTCTAGGCTAAATTTTACAATAGATAATTTCTTCAGTTTCATTCGTTGAGAAAGGACATAACTGTTGTCTGCACTAAAGCAAAACAAACTAGACATTCCAAAAGAACTAAACCGTCTAGAGATTGCCCAGTTTGTTCTTTGATGTTTTGTTTTAGAAATAATTTTACTATGGTGCATTATGTGCTTAAGAAAAATAAATGTGTAAATCTGCAAACATGCATTACAATACTTCTATCAACTGTTGTAGTGCAAAGAAGAAACCAGATATGATTTTATATTTAAACTAAACGAAAGGTGGAGTATCATATACTCGCAAAAAGCAAACTAGACGTTGGCCATTAGCATCTTATTTTCAATATCGTCTATATACCAGCTCTAAATACTTTTATAGTTTTTTTCCAAGAAACATCTACAATCAAAGAACAAAAGGAGATTATTTTTGAAAGATTTGGCCAAAGAGCAGGTGTTACCACATATGCAGAAGAGGTCTGCAAACTACTGTTTGGTTAACGTTTCAAAAAATAACTGACGACATGCAAAACCCACATTTGTAATGAACACAAGTGTTACAGTATGCGGCAACTGTTACGATCAAAACTATTTTTTTTTATATTATTAAAATTTTTTTAAGTTTATTGTAGTAGGTATTTTAAACAAATTTTTAAACGTTGCTATATTTATTTATAAAATAACTGTAGGATGACCAAAGATATAAAAAACTTAAAAAATGTTCACAAAATCACAAAAAACGTCTAACTATAACTACACCAAAATTCGTAATGGTTATACAAATGGCGGTCTTTTTTGTACATAACGCGCCAGAAACTTCAAAACTACCAACCGCTATACCAACTTAAAATAAGGCGGCAGTTTCAAATTAAAAAATGCAGTAGTAAGTAGATTGTTTATTAAAATCGTATAAACTTCTTTTAATATTTCTAGGTTCTCTTCAAAGGTTTTGGTGGCTATTAAAATGTCATCAATGTAAATGTTTATCTTTCCCTCATCAATTAATTTTCGAAATGTGGCGTTTATAAATCTCATAAACATTGGTGGTAAATTTTTGAGAACAAAAAGCATTTTAAGGTATTCGAATTGCCCTAGAGGTGTAACAAAACTAGTCAATGGTATTGATGTTTCGTCCATTACAACATGATGGAAAGCATCTTTAAGGTCTAAACTTGTGTAATATTCTTTATCTTTTGAACTGTCAATGTGATCGTCTATGAGTGGTAGCGGAAAATTATCGCGTAATGTAAATGAATTAATTGTCGGTAATCAACGCACAGCCTAGTCTGACCATTATTCTGTTTTGCCAAAACTATTGGAGAACTACACTGAGATTGACTTTTACGTATTACACCACGATTCAACAAATCTTTCAGAATACCATCAACCTCATTTTTATCAAAATATGAAAGTCTTCGCGGGTGAAAATAAAATGGATGATCATTGTTTACAGAAATTTTCATCTTCATCTTAGTAACGGGTTCCAATGGTCGTATAGGTTTAATTTAATTTTGAACTAAATCTCGTTCAATTGCGTTTTTAACCTTAACATCTAAACTTGGGTCGATGTCCACATTGATAGCTACCCTCTTTTCAACATAATTGTCAATATTTACTTGCAAAACTTCATTGTTTAAAAATTCAGAGGAGTTGGCTGCTTCACTGAACATTGCCCTTATCAATAGATACCTTGATTAGTGGATTACACAAAACATCTCTGCCTAACAAACATGCATAATTTATAGAGCTTTTCGGGATTATGTAAAATACTACATCTAAATTAACATTATTAATCTTAGTAAAATTTTTGTACAAGCCAAACACATTAATCTTACTGTTATTCATTCCAACTAACTCTGGCATATTACCAATAGGTTCGTACAAACTTTCCGTCAATAAATCAGAACATATAAATGACACAGGACTACCTGAATCTAAAATTGCTGCTATAGTTGTTAATTCTGTCTTATCAGGATACAAAGAAATAGCGATGTCAATCATTAAAGCTGGTGCCAGTGGCTGTGGGGTCACACAATGCGTTGTGGAGTCCGCAACACCAACAATGGCTTGTTTTCTTTGAGGACAATCCCTTTGTAGATGTTGTCTAGAACCACACTCAAAACACGAGCCCCAATCTCGTTTTGGCTTTCTACAATCAATAGATTTATGACCCAAACTATTACAATTAAAGCAATGCAGGTTGGAACTGGAAGTTGAGCCATCATAGGGTGTTGAGTATCTTACTGACGTCCTGTTGGTTGAAGACACACTATCCGGGGTTGTAGTACCACGATCTTTATTTGTGACGCTCTTCATCGCATGCATTAAGTCAGATAATCTTAAAAAATTTTGCATTCTTGCTTGCCCTTGGAGAATTCGATTATCGAAGCCATCAATCACATAGTCTATCATATCAGACTCACACATTCCAACTTGATTACAGAACATAATCTTCTCTGTATAATAATTGGAAAACGTTTCATTTTTCTCCATTTTCTATTTTCTATCTTTCGACGCAACATCACTTTGTTTGGTCGACTATCAAACATTAATAAAAATTCATTTTTTAAATTAGTCCAAGGCATAGTGACATGTTCCACTTTACTATGATACCATGCTTTTGCTTGACACAATAATTTGCCAACAGAAATCAGTTGCATTATGGCATCGGATACTACATATGTTCTTTGTACGTTGTACGGCATCCAATCTTTGTAGCCAGTCTGTAACATCATCGTCGTGTCCACTAAAATCTGGCAGTAACGCTGAAATTTTCACTTGCTTTAAATGAAACTGAAGCTGACTCTAGAGCATTTTTTGCAGAAGTTTGCTGATGTTCAATAACGGCCTTTACTGCAACTTGAACGACTTCATCTAATGTGGCTTGAGCCCAATCTTGTTCCGTAGTTGCTTCGTTTTTTTCCATATTGAAAACACGTGCTTGCTTCTTATTTCGGTAATTAAATAAATTTTAATCGGCGAAATCTATCCCACTTCTGAAAACTGTAGTAGGTATTTTAAACAAACTTTTAAACGTTGCTAAATTTATTTTTAAAATAACTGTAGGATGACCAAAGATATAAAAAAAAAATATTCACAAAATCACAAATAACGTCTAACTATAACTACACATAAATTTGTAATGGTTATTATACAAATGGCGGTCTTTTTTGTGCATAACGTGCGCTATACCAACTTAAAATAAGGCGGCAGTTTTAAATTAAAAAATGCACTGCCTACAATATTTTAAATATTTTTGTAAAACTAAGTCAATAAACAGCACTATGGTAAATACATAGTATGTAGTTTACTAAACTCTAATGTAAAGATTCTCACATTTACAACTACTAATAGGAACGGGCCATCCAGCCCGTGCTGTATAAAGTCGTATATTTAAATATGTTTTGCATCCTAGGATTATTATCACAAATATTTTTTAATATGTTGTAGTACAATTAATATTAATCAAACTTGTTATCACATTTTATTTAATACCAATTCGTTTTCGTCGTTTGTACAGAGTATTCTATCAAACATTGTTGCAGTTTTTGGTAAAGGTAATTCTGTTTTTTATGGATCTTGAAATAGAGAATAGTATTTGCATTTCCTCCAAATACTTGCAATGTTCTAGAAATTTATAAAATAAAAGACGAAAGGTATTCTATAATAAGAAACTCTAATGAGTATGCTTACATTAAGTCTTTGATTTTGTTTAAATGCCAGGATCGTGTACACTTGATCCTCTTAAGATCGTGCTAATGCGTATTATTGTTATTCACGGACACGGAGAACCTAACATAACGTGACCTCCGAGTAATTTAAAAAAAATATAATTTAACAGAGAATCATGTAATTGAGTTTAAAATTTGATCACCCTGATTAACTATTTACTAGAAATCAGATGAATCGGATATTTCTTTAAAAATAATTTAAAAAAAAGGAAACAAAGAACAAGCGTACAATAAGCAGAAACATTGTTTAGACTGGTTTTTTAAATGTTTAAGTAAAACCAAATTCGTTTTGTGTTAACACTATCGATCGCGATTACTTAACTTGCTGACGATGAAAGTCTAGGTCAAGTTTTAAAATAACTCCAGTTTTTAGATTGGTAAATTACGCGTGCAATTTCTTCGTATAAATGCTTTATCACCATAGTAATTTATTTAGGTTATGTGTGTTGTAGGGTTTGAATCACCCGTGGAGCCGTCTGATGGTTTGATTAGCGTTATAATACACCATGTAACGCTGTTCAATCGATTCCAAAGTGAACATTGTAATTTCACGGCTGTCACGTAAGGCGACCCGCTTGATGGCTTCACACAATACCCGTCCATCACTTGATATTGTTATAAACTTATTATCTATTCTATTAAATAATTTTACACAACCACTTTTTATGGTAGCAACTTTGAATGTGAACCACCGGCTTAAAATTCCTCAAGTTCTTTTTGCAAGAACCAATGTTTGTACGTACCCTAATTGAGAAATTATTTAATCGAGAGAAATCTTTTTGCAAGATTCCTGCTTTTGGTTAACCAAAATAACACTCATATTAATGTTATTGCGGTTATTTTAAAGGCAGGTGAAATGAAACACCTGTCGGCACGCGTCTTCTACACCTGAGTCTAATTAGAGTATACATTCGATCACCTGTCTTAAAAGTATATGACATTGTTTTAACGTGTATCGCTAATATTCTGACCAAAAAAACCTATCTGCCTTTCGATCTAAACCCCTTTAAATTTTGCTAAATATCATTAAACTTAGCGTATTAAATTTTTTTCTATGCGTAATATCTTAATTTAAGTTTTTCTAGGAATAACAAAAAAATCATGAACGTATAAATAAAATAACGTAATTTAAGAAGAAAAAGTTTAATGCTCAGAACTAACCTCGGTTTTTTATTGCTTTCGTACTTTGGTTATTTTAAATAAATAGTTTATTACACATTTTTGTGTGCAACCCAAAACTCAAGACTTAATTAAATGCCACAAGCTGAGGATTCGAAAGGGTCACAAATTATTTTTTAAAAATGGCCTTCATTTTATAAAAGCCACGAGTATTTTATTACGCATCTAAAAAAAATAATTGGCATCGTCATCAACTTTTCAAAACACGTGTCAGTTTAATAACATTTTTATTTGATACTGTAATAATGTCATTTCTAGTATAAATAAGAAAACGATTAGTAGTGTATAGTGAGAATAATTATATATGTGTGACATGGTTATGCAAGTTTCAAAATTCTATAAACACAATTTGAACTGAAACTGTTTTAAAAAAACAAAATAATTTTTTTGTTTAGTAATATGGTAATTGAGAAGGGTCTGAAAAGAAACTTGTTTACGATGCAATATTAACTTGCATTAATCCAAAAAGAGTTTACACTAACTACGCTGTATAGTTTTTAAAATAATAAACATACTGCAAAATATGGTATAATGTACAAAAAAAATGTTAAAATAATTTTAACGTGTAGAAAATTATTTGAGAGTAAACAATATATAAGTACAATAAAAAATTAATAACAAATTGTATTGCTATATCAACTAAACATGAATTCCTTCTATAACTATGTGCAAAAAACTTTCGTCTGCATCAACAGGTGCAATACACTAAAGAGGGTTGATACCATACCCCGAGCTATTTCTAAGAATTGTTTTTTAAACTTTTAATTTTTTTTTTGTTATTTGATAACTATAGTTTTAACACAAAATTAATAAAATACTGTTTTTGATTTTTTTTAAAGCTTTTATATTTTTTTTCAAATCAAATATTTAAAAAACATCAATTTTCGGTGTAGGTCAACTGTTTATTTTTATTTACTCACAACTGACAATTGGACCAATACATTTATTTGATATTTTTTTGCTAAATAGAATTACTTGCTTTCTGAATTCGTTTTTCGCAATCCGATAATAGTGATATTGTATAAGGCGCATACTAAAATAATTGAGAAGTTCGCGTACAAAGCCGGATATATCCACTTTTACAAATTTTTTCAAGAAACGATAAAAACATGTGTTTGCTTTAAAAAAAAGTAATGTTTTGAAAAAGCATTTTTATATTAATGGGCTTATCCAACTGGTTAATGTACAATATTTTGGAAAAAAGTAAACAGTTTTGTTTTATTGGCTAAAAAACATTGGATAAACCCGGTTTTGAACCAAAATGAGTCATATTTTCAAAAAAAAAATACATTTTTAAAACAGTCTAATGTTTTTATGGTTTTTCTCAAAATAAACAAAACAAGTTAAATATGGATTAAATATGTATGTATTGTAGCTTCTTCATGCAGGCAGTCGCATAGCCCGTCTGCAACTTCTTGAGTTTCATTTTTCTAAACTCTTTTCTTTTCTTTTTTCTACATCAACTAACAAGTTTTTTTTACCATAATAGGTCTTCCTTGCATTGCCATTCTTTTTAAAAAAAACCTTTATCAAATGACTTAAACTTTGCTTTTTCTTATCGGGTATAGAATTGTCTAATGCTAGCCTACTTAGCTGCATGTTGTGTTTTCTTTCTGGATAATGTAGCATAACTATTTATTAAAAACTAATTTATTTAAACGACAAAAAAATATATACACGCTTAAACTAACCAAACTGATTAAATTTAAATATCTAAGGATAAAAACTTACAGTAATTTATATAAAACAATAATATGCTATCACTTACGCGACGATAAGATAAAGCCACTAACTTGTATGTTTACACTATTACACTATAAATCACGTTCACTCGATTCGGTGTACACTGTTATTTATTTAAAACTTCGCACGTGCTAATCACTTATTTATCTTCACTAAATAATAATCATAATACTGCTGCATTTGCGTTACGGCAATAACTGCCCTACGAATTGTTCCGTCGGTTATACACATAAGGAAATCCTTCTGGAGCGTACCCTATTTTTCGGTATATCTTCTAAAAGATGGATAACAGCTTCTAGAAGGCTCTTGCCTTTGCAAATAACTTCTCGAACGTTTCAATAAGATATATTCCCAATATTAAAAGACAAAGTAAAGCGGTAATATTCAAACCTCATTACTTTAATAGCACTTAAGGCTCTTGCCTTTGCAAATAACTTCTCGAACGTTTCAATAAGATATACTCCCAATATTAAAAGACAAAGTAAAGCGGTAATATTCAAACCTCATTACTTTAATAGCACTTTCACCTTTTTTATTCATAAATTTTTTCAAGTCAATTCTTTTGCACTCTGAAATTCCTTTTATTTGTTTATACACTTTTTCTTATCCTTTGATATCATACATTTGTCACTGCGTACCAAGTGATTTTACAGAACCTACTTCTGAATAAATTTCTACGTATTTGTCTTTGGTTGTTATGACTGGATTTCTTTTCAAAATTTTCTCCACCCTACCAAATAACCTGTCGACAGGTAGAAAACTATGTGCTCTGACTGGAAATGTTCTTATTCTGCCCTCCACAACCATTGCAGAATAATTTAATAAGATTTATGTCTTCAGAATTTAAATTTTCAAGATGGTGTAACAACGACGGACCGATTTGAATTACACGCTTCCAACTAAATCTTCTAAATTTCTGGTACGATTAAAAACACGTGTTAGATACTAATAACAACTGCTATCGATCTAAAAAATGCAACCGATTTGAAAATACTTGCTGATTGGGATATATCCGCTTTTGCTTACAAAATTTCGATACAACCGGTTTTGCTCCAAATTTCAAACTTTACTTAACGATTTGAATATCTCGTTTTGGTCACAAATAGATAGATGTGTCGATATATCTCACAATGTACATCATAAAACTACCAAAACATGATTTTGTGTAAAAAGTAGATATATTCGGTTTTGCACGCGAACTCCTCAATTGCTCCAAATAATACAATTACAAAAATAACTGTAATTTACATAGATTAATCTTTATATTAATATAACAAAAATACTTAAATTTGTTAAGAAAATTAATTTTACATTATATCTTCACCTACTTTTTTCTAATTCATTTTTGTGTCCAGTTTAACGTTCCCGCCAATATTTTCATTACTTTCCGATAACACTGGTCTGCAAAAAAATATTTTTTATCGAGCCCTGACACTATTCCCAGTGATTCTTATCTAAAATGACGTCCTGAATCTAAATATGTCTTCCGTTTTCTTCCATCACCCACCATTTTTGAGGGAGCCCTAAATCTCTATTTTACCACTTTTCGATAAATTAATTATAATTTATTTATCGAACGATAATAATAATTGAAGGGTCTGGTGCAAAAAGGGTACAAGTGATTTTTTCAAATTTTTGATTAAAACGCATATATGTCAAGTTAAACCTACCCTCTGTTAGTACAAAAAACATACAAAGTGCATTTTGATCTTAGCAGTGACATTTTTAGAGAAGTAGCATAACACACTAAACTAAAACCTCACAATGTTTTTTGCAAAAACGATAATAAAAGCACTAACTCAAATTGTCTACTTATACACTTATACCCTTTTTGCACCAAACCCTTCAATTATAATAATTATTATAATAATAAATATATGAACATGAATTTAATTTAAATAGGAAAAAAACTATTTTAGCTATAAACAGTAATAAATAAAAAAAAATTCATCGTTACTTGGTGCTTGCTTTCCTTTTATACCCTGAGGTACAGCTCTCTCGTTTCAAAAACCAGCAGTACTCCGCCAACATGCTTGCATTCCACTTCCATGAAAATCTCTTCTCCAGCTTAGCGATGGAACCGTTCCCCGTGTTCATCCGAGACTGCTCCTAAATTTTCAGGGAAAAAATCCAGATGCGAGTGAAGGAAGTGAACTTTAAGAGACATGTTACATCCTATGTCTTTGTACGCTAAAAGCAGTTCCTCGACGTGAGCGACATAATCTTCACTTTTGTGGTTACTCAGAAAGTTCTTACAAACGTTTTCAAATGCAAGCCAAGCTCGTTTTTCTTTTCGATTTAGGTGTTCAATAAACGTCGAATCTTGGAAGAGTTGTCTAATCTGGGGACCAACAAAAACGCTTTTTTTGATTATAGCTTCGCTAAGACGCGGAAATTTTGTTTTCTAAACTTGAAATGCGCCAACTGTTTTGTCCACTGCTTTCACAAACTGCTTGATCAATCCAAGTTTGATGTGTAAAGGTGGTAAATAAATATTTTTCTTTCAAACCAAAGGATTGTGGGCGACATTTTTCTGACCAGGAATAAGATTTTCTCGCAGAGGCCAGTCCCGTACAATCTAATGTTTATCTCGGGCTCGACTATCCCATTCACAAAGGAAGCAGCAATATTTTGTGAATTCTGATTGCAGGCCCGTGAGTAGAGCAACAACTTTTAAGTCAGCGCAAAGTTTCCACTTATAATCATGATAGCTAATTTTATCAAGGATTCTGAAGACGTTTTCGTACGTTTCCTTCATATCAACAGAGTATGCAACTGGAACTGATGGGAAGTCATTCCCATTTGCCAACAGGACAACTTTTAAGCGTGTTTTTGATGAGTCTATAAACAGTCTCCATTTGTCTGGGTCACATGGCATCTGTAGCTCTGTCATCAATAAATTTGCATTAGGGCAGAACACTAAACCTGTATCTTTTGAGAAAAGACATTTCAGGGTTATTTGTCTAGTCCTGTAAGAAGATATTTTTACTCCCTTTTCTAAGAGATTCCACTGTTGAAGTCGCGATCCTAGGAACTGAGATTTAGTCTTGGGTAACTGCAAATCCCTGACAAGATCATTTAATTCCGATTGAGTGAGGAGGTGAGGTTGCCGAGAAACTAAATCTGCGGAATACTCCTCATCATTATTGAACGTATCATTCGAAGCCCCAGGTTGTGGCTCAGAGTCTTTTAAATCAATTTCCGGTTTTAGAGTATAAGTGTTTGGGGGCTTTGGAATTGGTTATCGTTATGGTGAACAGGTCTTAGAGCTGACAGAATATTGGGATACTGAATTGTATGCTTACTTTTGCTCGAAAACCCGACGGTGGAAGTCATACAAAATTAACAATCTGTAAGATGACAGCGAGGTTCACGCCAAACCATGGGCACAGCAAATGGCATTGATTTACGAGTACCTTTGAGCCGTTTGGTCAAACTACTGTAACAAATTGTACAGCAAACTGATGGAGCCCAAGTCTTGTCCTGGTCGCCAACTTGACAATCAAAGTACAATTTATAAGCTGTTTTAACAAGCGGAGAAAGAGGTTTTCGTTGCGCTTTTAAAGTTAATTCCCCGCAGACATAGCAGAAGCTATCGGGATGATTTTTACACTCGCGTGGCATAATTAAACAGTAATTGAACGCCCGACATTAACCACAAATCACACTTAGTCACTTGAAAAAATCCGGAGTAAAAGTAGTTTTACTGTTTTACACAAATGAACAAAAATGAACACAAAATCCAGCACGTTTAAAACATCGACAAGTTAACTCTGCAACAGCTATAAATGTACTGATCGAAGCAGTTAAGCAAACAATGTAATATACTATAATGATAAGAGTAATGAAAGTTCAAGCCTGTCAAAAATTCCTGTTCAAACCTGCATGTAGTATTGAGATCGCCAGCGTCGTGCAGTGAATTTTCCTAACTGTTTATTGATATTTTTTACTGTTCTTATATATTTGTATTTTATTGTTGTTTCTATATACATTTTATAGCAAAACTTTTGCCATATACTTTGGTATAAATTTTATTACCTGCTTTGGGATGTTTAACGGCTATAAAAATATCTAAAAAAAATGCAAAAAATGAAAATAAAAATGGGGTCCCCCCAAAATAGGTGGGTGATGGGTAAAAACGGAGGATTCAGGAGGTCATTTTACATAAGAATCGTCAAGGGCCGATTTTCATGCAGACCAGTGTAATTTTTACGACTACTGTTGCACATAACTGTTACGTCTTGGTTGTTTTTGCTGATTATTTCTCACAAGCGGTCATTTGTATAGTACTTGTCTTGGTAGACTCGTTTCTACAATAGCACCCTTAGTAACAACATCTTATATTTGACACCTGATTAATGTTTGCATCGTATAGTATTTTTTGATGGTTTTTGGCTCATTTTTCATCTGTTTTGCACACTTTTCGTACTCTGATGATTTGCATATCACAATCGGGTAACAAATACAAATATTGCGCAATTCGGAATTTACCAGTGTTTAATCAACATTATAAGCTTATCGCTTATGCGCAAGTAAAGAACAAAGAACATATTGTGATAATATATGATGTTATGCATACAAGAAAATATAGGTTTTATCTAATTTAACGCAATATCAAATAAAATCAATAGTTAAATGAAAAGTCCGAGAACTTTCGTGAGGTTTTTGTACATTTCCAGAACGTTCACCAAAGGATGTGGAACATTCGCAAACGTTTTGCCAAAATGTATATATGCGGTGCAAACAAATCATAGAGCAGTTATTCCAGCAATTTGAAGACGGCAGTGTTAAGAAGATTATTCAAGTTTAAATAAATAAGTAATTAACGCGTGTGTTCGAGATAAATATACGGAGCATAACCTTGTACGTGACTTTAAAGTAAACAAGTGTAAGTGTTTTTAATAAATATCCTTAGATTTAATTAATTCGGTTAGTTATAAACGTGTATATATTTGTAGTGTAAATTAATTAGTAGTAATAATAAACGTTACAATACCAAAGAATGTTGTTTATTAAAATTTCTATTTGTTAAAGATTATCTACTACTAAATATTAGCTTTTCCAAAGTTAAGCGTTGCTTTGTAGTTACATTATTCCAGTAAATAGAATTATATTTTTTGTCTATAAATGTTTTTCTTTATTTTTTAGTGTTGAAAACACTTAGGAGATGCTTGATTTGAAGGTTCGTTTTGATGCTGGTGTGATATTACGACACCGACAAAGCTACCCTTAGCCGCAAAAAAAGCCAAAAGCAACTTGACCGAAACACACATGTTTTACTAAGCCGTTAATTTATAATCAAATTTTAAAATGCGTAAAATAAATAATTTAATAAACCTTATTTATAAAATTTTATACGAAAGCTATCCGTAATTACTAGTTTAAATCATAAATGATTTCACTGTAAAATTATCAACATAGGACGAAAGTATGTAAAATAAAATTTGAATGTTGAAATTGTACCAACAGTCAAGCAATTGTAAAGATTATTAGCGTTATAAATCTTTTAAAAGTAGAGAAAGAATTCATATTAAAGTAAAGTTCATCTTTTTAATGCTTTTTTATAGTCAGTAACGCATTTGTTTAATATTAATAAGAGAAAAAATTGTAGAATCAGTAAAAAAAAGATTGAATAAAAAAGCATGTCAATTATTTTGCGTCGCGAAATGTTATTATTGCGAGTCTTATCTGCTGTAAGTCTTCTTTAGATATGACAAGGAATCGCGAACGCAACAAACTGATGAAAAAAAAATTGCCAAGATGTAATCTCTACTTTGCAACTTTTACATCTGAATGGATGTGGCAACGTAGCTCGAATCATGTCGTAATCTTAGAAGCTGTAGAATTGTGAACCACCATAAAACACGGGTAAAATCCAGTAATCATTTAGTTTTGTTGTTTTTTTTTTAATGTGCATCAACTAGTTAGTGTGGTGAAGCAATTGTCAGGAATCAAGTGATATAAATTGTTTATTTAATTATAAATTGATTTATTTAATCCAAGCCAGCAGAAAATGAATCAGTGGACGTGAATCGCAATTTTTCGACCTTTCCTCGCATAACATGCTTGTGAGCGCAATATTATTATTTGAGCTTTGCGAAGGTGACCCTTGAAAATATTTTATGTCAAATAAAGTTTGATGTTTTGAGATTTTGTTGCTTGTTTTGTGTTTTGTACCGTACCTTACTTGGAAAAGAAAACCTAAGCGTTACCAACACAGGCCAAATACCCATTTTTGTGCTTCTCTAGAAATAATTTCTATAAAAGATGTATAAATAAAATAAAGCTATAAATGGGAAAGAACAGCCGGGAGTGTTTGGATTTAGAGATTTAATACTAATTCAATACCGAGCACAATTTCCGTTCCTCTTGGAGAGATAAAGGGCAAACAAATTGAACTACAAAAATTAAAAAAAATAGTGACGCCAGCCTATTTACATGCCATGATGTTTGTTCTAGTGCATGGATTTAAGATAACGCGATCGGGTTTCTTTTTAGATATGTCACTGGAAGCTATGTTTTATCAGCGCGCATCAATTCTTAATAATGAACGGTCTTGCTCAAAATTTGTTATTGAGAAAAAAATCTCTATAAATCATTGGTGTTGCTGATTCATGATCTTCCAGCGGTGAAGAGGTTATGGAAAACAATTCTCAGGCATTTCACGGACAAATGTTAAATACAAACAATTGGGAAATTATCATACGACTATATTCTCGTTTAATATGTACCTAGAATACTAGTTATTTGTGTTTTTTTGTTTTTTTATTATTTATGTATGCATTCTTATTTTTGAAAATTGTAATAAACTTTGTTCATTATATTACGTAGGTAATATTGTGTTTGTTTTTAACACCTTCGTATAATTGCAAGATTCGTGATATCTGCAAATTTTTAAACTTTTGATGCAATGTCGAGCATAGAACAAGCACTGAAAGCTTTTAACAACATGAAAACATTACTGACAAAGCACATCCCTGACCTCGTAAAAGATTACTACGGTGTTCTGTTTTTTCTGTCTTTCTATATGTATGTGAGAGCTTGCCCCTCGATGCAAATACAGAAAAACGAGTAGATTCATTCGAGATGTACGTATATAGACGAATGCTTTGAGTCTCCTGGGTGAAGCATAAGACCAATCTAAAGATCCTAAAACAAATGGAATAAAATTTAAAAAACTCCTCCTGGAAATCAAGGAGAGAAATTCGATATTTACGTATAAAGTTATTCGTCTGATAATTGAAAGAAAAAGACCATTCGACCGTAAGTTATGTTTAAAGGATTTGCGCACGTGGTTTAGCCGAAGATCAACAAAAATTTTCAGAGCAGCGGTACCCCGCGCTATAATACCCAATTGAATCGACAACCTTCGGAAGTAGACGGCGCACTAAGAGTAAGAATACAAGGTTGCTTTAACTTGTTCGAACAATTGATAACAAATAAAATTTTATTTTGGAAAAAATCATATATGCTTTTGAGAAACAATAACACTAAAAATTTTGTGTTTTTGTAGGTGTGCATTGAAACTGTAGTAAAAGCAGAAAAACTAAAGCTTTCATTAAGTAATCCCTATTATAATTTAATGCTTTTAGTTCATCAATTTTAGAGCAACAAATATTCGTTTTCAGTAAAAATTATTTAGTTTAGAACCCATATGACCACACAAATATTATTCATTGTGGTTTGTGAAATTGCGCGACATTTCTTCTCA
This sequence comes from Aquatica leii, assembly GCA_035610365.1. Classification (NCBI taxonomy): domain Eukaryota; kingdom Metazoa; phylum Arthropoda; class Insecta; order Coleoptera; family Lampyridae; genus Aquatica; species Aquatica leii. The sequence continues at coordinate 77,836,187 of CM069436.1, read as the reverse complement.
ACAGGTTCAAAACATGTTCTATAGGGTTTTTATACGTGTATGTGCTGGGCAGTTTAGTTTTTCTATTTCTATTTTATTACCGGTGGTAAGTAACGCAGAGTAGCAGATAGATACTTTTCTATAATTCCAATGGAAAACAGATCTACTAAAAAAATAGCGATCTTGCCCACTTGAGATCTTGATTTTCTCTTACATCCTAGAACTAAAAAAATCAAGTCCTCAACTTAAATCGTATCCAACCCTATGTCTTTTACAATACCTTTTCAACATCGTAACCATTTTTCAACCCGTTTGGCTAGCGTAGAAGATATGGAAAAATACTCTATGTGGGTAGGAAAATTTTTAAATCTCACACTTAAAAAAAGGTCTGTCTCAAGGATTCTGAAGGAGGCAACTACTAACAAAAACGTACAGAAACATCTTAAAAAATAAATACCTCAATAGTGCACACAATGTAAAGACTATCAACGAAACAAAAAATGATAGAATTTGATGAAGAAGCTAAGAAACAAGAACTAACTACAGTTCATTAATCAAAGATTTTAATGTCAAACTAAGAGAGAAAAATGATGTACACAAGTCAGTAATTGGAAATTTTGGATATAATAAACGAAACGAAAAGGACGAAATTCGGATAAACTTTATGCTACAACATAATAAATAATAAAATGTATGCAATGAACACATTTTTTTGAAAACAAGAATATAGAAAGTGAACCTAAGCAGGACCTGATAAAGTAACCAAAAATTAAAGATGTAAACGTCTTAAATAAATAATCAGTTGAAGTGATCATAGAGCAGTTAGAGCTAAAGTGATAAATAATTTGTGGTAAGAAAGAACAAAGATGATAAAACAAGAGTAACTCACAACCTGGAGTCCATCAGTGCAACCTGAGGCATAATGTTACTATCTTTTTTTCCAGCGGACTATGATGGAAACAACCACGCCACCACGGCTAGCTAAGATGTCCATGAGTGGGCGTGGTTTTAATAAATTATTAATGTGCAATAACAACATTAATTTTAAAATATAAACTATTAAATATGTAAAGGATATCGGTCAACCCAGTCACTATGTATACTTTGCAACTAACAGATAACGTGCACTTTTTACTAACAAAATCTAATTATAAATATAAGCTTTGAACTGTTTTTCCTGTGATCCATTACTACCATATTTTCTCAAAATTTACTTTTATTTAGAACATGTTATAAAACGTTCTTAAGCTTGAATTTATCAGCACAACTTGTTTTGTTCAGTATAAACAGGAGACCCAGTTAATGATATGTTCTGTAATTTGTCCCTTAAAGAGACAATTTAATCAAAAACATTAATTGTGTAGTTTGTCATTCACTTTACTAAAAAGAAGTATAACAACACTTGTAATGCAAGCCTTAATGCTTGTTGTTTCCGAGAGTCTCTAAAATGTTAACTCCAATTAGAAATTTTTTTTAAGATTAAAAAAAATAAACACACGTATGAAAATGTATTGCAATGTAACAATTAACGGTATAAGTATTTAATTTAGATTTTCGACGTAGGTTTTTGTTTAAAATTATTTATCACGTTGTTGTAAAGGTCTAACATAAACAATTGTACATTTATAACAACAGTAAACAATTAAATAAATAATTAGACAAAAATTAGATTCTTGAGTTAGTTTTTATAGGTAGGGTCTTAATTAGTTACCTTTTCTTTTTTTCTAAGTAAATTAATTTAATAAATTTATTAATTTGTGATCTTAATAGCAACGGTAAATGTTTTGTGACTGTTATTGATTTTTAATACAAATTCAATAGAGAAAAGTTAAGTTTTTTAATTTTGAATTTGTTTAAATTTTTTTTAAATTATTATGATTGTGAATCTAAGAATTTTTGCATCTTTACCTACAAACTTTTCTATTTTAAGCGTATATTTTGTTTACTTAGACAAATATTGCGTTATGTTCTTTATTCTATCATACAAATTTCTTTCCAAAATTGTTTCGAAACCGTTTTTTTGTTATTTAGTGTCGGTTAAACGCCGTCTGAAATTATAAACGTTACGTTGCGGTACAAATGCATACATAGTTATAGTTAAATTAAATGTTTACAATAATATTGCTATTATGTAATTTCTGTGAACTTATATATTTTATTTTTATTTATTTTTTTATTTTTTTTTTATACGTAACTGTTTTTTTATTTATTAGTTATTGGCGGCTACATGTTTCGACCTAACGGTCATCATCAGGCCTCTAAAATTATCAATTAAAGTAAAATCACAACCTTAAAAATCTCAATAAACTTACAATTAATAAATAAATTAATAAATTAAAATTAAACAGTTTCTGTCAAAATGACATATAAATTAAACAAAATGACAATATAAATTAATCGCGAAAGGTATATAAAATAATAATATTATTAACAAGAAAATTAAATAAATATAAAAATAATTTAAATAAAAACAAAAATATTATTTAAGAAAAAGATAATAATTTTCAAAATTAACAACTTCATTTAAACATTCATCTGGGTCTGAGTTTTTATGTTTAACAATTTCTTTTATCTCCAAAAAATTTAATTTTAAACTTTTATTGCAAATATGAAGAATTTTGTAGTTACTTTTATAATCAAAACAAAGGAAAGGGAAAGGCATTAAATTATTTAAAATTATATATTTTAATTATTTATTTTTGAAGTGAAACTTCTTTATCGGCGTTGGAAAAAAATTTACCGTCACATTTTTCGCTTACGCGTCACATTTTTTTTTAGGGCGTGTACTAGTGTACACATGTAAGAAGTGAAACTTCTTTATGGCCTTATTTTTCGCAAAATGATCTACATGCAACTTTTCAGAAATTGGTTAAATAAAGTTAAATTAGATAAATTTTAAACAAAAGGATTTTATTATCATAGACATGAATACAATTTTTTGTAAATCAATTAACTAATTTTTGTAGATTCAATTTCATATTTCAGTTACCATAAGCCATTAATTACAATAAGAAACTGAGGTTAACCTTAAATATTTTAAATTTAAAATTAGATAAATTTTAAACAAAAGGATTTTATTATAATAGACATGAATACAAATAATACAATTATTTCACTTTAACTTTTTGCTACTAAGATTATTACAGCATTTCATTAATTGAAATAGAATTATTAATATCATTGTCATCGTTCAAACAGAAACTGAGGTTAACCTTAAATATATTAAATTTAAAATGTCATCGTTCAATCAGAAACTGATGTTAACCTTAAATATATTAAATTTAAAATGTCATCGTTCAATCAGAAACTGAGGTTAACCTTAAATATTTTAAATTTAAAAAATGTGACGATAAAAAATGTGACGATAAAAAATGTGACGCGTAACCAAAAAAGGCATTAAATTATTTAAAATTATATATTTTAATTATTTATTTTCTATACATTTATTATATTACAAACATAACTTTCAATTTACCAGTTTGTTTTTTGGAGATTGTTATGCTAAAAATATTTTGATATAAGTTGCGTACTGTATGAATTTTGCCCCGAAACGCCTCTTTGCTAAATTTAGAGTGTTAACTGTTATTTTTATGTTCTCTTGACATATGGATATTAATTTGTTATGTTAAAAATTTTCTAGTATAAAATTTATCCTCGGTACGCCTACTTTTCGTTGTTTGAGTAGGGCTAGTTTGTCAAATTGTCAAACACGAATTCATTTTATTCTTCCGGTAAAGTTTGAAAAGCACAGACTTTATCTAGCGTACGCCAAACAAGGCTTTCCTCGTTAAGTGTTTCACGTACACCTATGTGGAAATGAATTAGGAAGTTGTTGCGATTTTAGTGAAGGTCTTTATTTAGGGTGAGCACATATTTCTTGTATTCCGATTTAATTTAACTCATTCATAATTGTCTGTAGCGGGTTTCCATACCGCACACATTTCTTTGTCTGTGGAGACAATTAACAAATGTCACAATTGGGAAAATTTCTATGATGACGTCACGTCGCTATAACTAATACTTCTACATCTTTGAGGGTTGAATACGAAAATAATACGTATTGGAAGAAATTTTTGCAAAAAAAATTTAGGAAAGCAATTTAAGAGAAACCAGGCGCAGTTGTTTATTTTTAGCGATTGTATGTATGATAGGGATTATTTGTGACAACGCCGTATGTACATGTTTTTTGGTTGGATTTCAATTGAGTTTTAGGTAATACTGGCATAATGTACTGGCTAGTTCATACCTGGAAGAAACTAATTGTGAGTATTACATTTTTACTCCAATATTTAATAGTTTGGTGGTCAGTCGACCGTGCGTACATGCTAGGTTGTAATCACAATTAATGTTAAAAGTCTTTCATTGTGTCACATATTATAATACAGTGCGTTTTGATTCTCTAAATCTTTGATTTTTGTACGTTTGTCTGTGATAAAATAAATATTGTGTTACTATTTCTGTCCTATCATTTGTTCGATTTCAGCTGTGAGTAGATTTAAACGGTGTCTATCTTTACTAATCTTTCATCGTTTTGGTGTCTTTTTAGATTCAGTTTATAATCTAACACTACGAAGCCTAGGACTCTATCGCAAGAACAACTGAGTTGGTCGTCGCTTTTTTGTTACTTGGAAACCAGCGTAACAATTTAATAAAAAAGGCATTTCAGCTCAATCTAAAAAGAAATGTACATAAAACCTAACGTTCGCTTTTAGTGAGACCTTCATTTTTAAATATTCGTTTTCATTTACGTTATGAATCGTTGCATTAATTTAACTTCATATGTGGTGTTTGTGAGAGTTTCTCTAGGTTAAGAATTAAATTCCATTTTTCTAACACGTTTTGATATTTCCGTAATATCATATTTGAGTCACCGCCACGTGTCTGGCCTCTTTAGAAATTGTGTATGTCGAGTATTAAGTACATTAAGTGATGGACGAATAATATAAGGACACACCTGCAATGTTATGAGTGACAGCTTGACGCATTCGAGTTTATAAAGTTTATTGATTGAATTACAAGCGAATTATTTGTGATATCAATCTTATCGATTTTTTCCTCCCACTTTTAGCAATTTTAGGTTACAATTTAAGTTATTATTTTGACGGGACAATTGCAAGTAATAGTAGATTACATACCGAGGCGGAAAGTATTCCATTTCTGTCGAGAAAACTATAGTTTACCGAGAGGCATAGCCTCGAGGTGAACTAGTTCTCGAGACAAATGGAACACTTTTGCCAAGGTTTGTATACAATTTTATTCACAATTAGACATTAAATAAAATAAATAACATAAAACTAATAAAAAATGAATGAAAACCTACTTCCAAAATATTATCGTTTATTTCGGTAAAAGATTAAAACGTAGTAGGCACACTTCACAATTGACATATACGTATTTAATTTATGATTGTTATTTTATCAAATTAGTTAAAACAAAACACACAAGTTACAGGTTCGAAAAGTGTACATTACTGATTGTGGGGTTTCATTACATACTCGTTTTTTTAACCATGGAAACCGCTCACTTACCAACCTTTAAGAGGTTCGGAAAACTGTACGTTACTAACTGAGTGTGAATAAAATTCTTTTATTATTTATTAATTTGTGTAATTGTCAAACGTAAATACGTACGACTTAGATATATACGGTATTACCACTAAAGCATGCAGATTTATTTGTGTCCTTACGGATTAAATTTATCACAAGTGCATTATGTTTCTGTTTCTGATGGATTCAATTTTTTATTCTTCGTTTACATATTTAGTTATACTTTATGATTGTAATACGTCGCCAGAAACTTTTCCAGGGAAGGGCCAAAAAGTTATTTTTTAATTAGGTACATTTATTTCGATATAGGTGTATATAAAAAAAATGAACACAAATTTTTAAAACAAATGAAGACCTTTTCAATAGATATAAATTGAAAGAAAAAAAAATAAAAAAAATTATTCACTAAATAACAATAATAATCTTCGAGAACCCTTCTTCTCAAATCTATCACATACTTCTTCAATAAAGTCAGTTTTGTTTGCTAAAAGTCTTTGTTTATAAAGGCTCATCATGCAAAGTCCGTTTAGGCGGTCGTTGGACATGGTAGATCGAAGCCATGTCTTAGTTCGTCTTAGCGTACTGAATGAACGCTCTACAGTACAAGTAGTACATGGAAGAGTCAAGAATACTTGAATTGCCGCGAGTTTATTAGAGGCAGCCAGGGAGGAGCCATGCCCCCCCCCCTGCCCCCCTTGCCGACGCCGTTGAGTATGGAGTGTTGCCCAATCTAAAGGGCCTGCAAAATTATTTTTATCTGTGATATTTATTAACGAATTTTTAATCACTAGTGGTTCCCAAACTGATTTTTTCATAGTCAAACCTTGCTTACGGACCTCTGAGTGAAAAAACTGCATAAATGCATAATAGAAAAATTATAAATTTAACTTTGATGTCTTGAATAGTAAATGGTGACGTAAAAATAAAACATATTGTTGAAGAAGTATTTATTGAAATTATAACTTTTGTTTGAAAATACAAAATAATTTTTTTAATGACTTGGATGAACTTGCTTGGATGTTATATGAGTATTTATGTCTGGCTTAATGTTTGTGAGTAGCAACCGCAAGTCCCCTGGAGTACTAATTTTTACCAAACAGGAAGACGGAAAAGCAATCAACAGCTTCTGTACAATATATAAAATTGGGATCTGTTTTTCTAAACAGAAGCTGTCGTATCCCTGTTTAAACATTAGTTTCGGCTCCTCATTTGTAGATAATTCAATAAGTTGCTCCTATATTAGTATGTATTTAGCTGTATTTGTGCTTTGAGTTCCACTACTTACAAAAGAGTTCAACACCCAGTCGGGAATATCGAAGTGAATAATGTCTCTAAATCTTTGGTTAAGGTCCGAATGAAACGACGACGTTAAATGTTGACCATAAGCAAACAAATCTTCATCTCTATTTTACAATTTTGAAAGATTTGGAAACTGTAAACATTCTCCTCTTTCCAAGTTTTCTTTGTACAGCAAAAGTTTTGCAGCAAACGCAGATATTACACATATAGCTTTGATTAAATTTACTGTGTCACTTTGTAGTTTCAAATTAGTCTCCGTAAATCTGGCAAATAAATCAGTCATGTAAGTGATGCCATTCTTTGAGATAATTAAATTGTGCCGCATATCATTGTCTTTACTATCCAGGAATCAGAGATCGAATAGAAGCGATCCAAAAATGTACTTTTAGATAACCAGCGTACTTCTGTGTTAAGTAGTAAACGATCATCATTTTCCAAACAATGTTGAGCAAATAATCTTTCCTTTAAGGCATTCTTTTTAATTTCATTAGCTGCTCTAATCTATATATGTAATCTAGTGATTCATGCATACCTTTACTAAGATTTTTTGCGACCAAATGATGTCGATAAATGACACAGTATGCCCGAAAGTTTTGGCACCGGCCTACCATTGCCGGAGCACCATCATTAGCAACGGAGATGTTTTAATTTGAGTAAATAACGTTTCACCTATTGTATCAGTTTCCAAACATTTAGCAAATAACAATCCTTGGGAAAATTTTTCTTCTTTTACCAATCGTAAATAAGCTAAAAGTAAAGCTTTGTTTTCTGGTAATGTTGACTCGTCAAGTTGTATAGAGAATTCAGATGTTTTCAAGTAGTCACATAAAAAAATTTCTACACACTAAGCCATTTCGTCGATTCTCCTTCATACAGTATTATTACTCAGTGGAATTCTTTTTATACTATCAAAAGCTGTTTTGTGCAACAAGGTGCGTAAAACCTCACTTACAGCTGATAGAATAAGTTCTTTGCTATTAGTGTGCGGCTTTTCGGACTATCATTAAAGAAATATTTTAAGAAGCACGCAGTCCATCGTTATCTCTGTTACAGTTGTTCATATGAGTTCTTGCAATGTCGGTATTTTCAAATATTTTTCTTTGATTGTTTGAAAAAACGTTAAATTCTTATCTTTTTTGTCATTATGGATTTTTATAGAATCGTTTGACATTGTTTTATTACATAAAATACACATAGATAAAGTACTATTCTCTGGTAACGGAATAAAACCATATTTCATATATTCAATACCGTAATTTCTGCATTTTTTGGCTCACTCATACTGTTATATAAAAAAAAGCTCCAAAAAGGTATAGGAAAATATAGACCAAAATTTTTATTTGCCACAAACCACGGTTAATTAAAATCATTTTTTTAAATGGAATGCTCTTGAATTAATTATTTGAGATATAAGGATAAAATTTTATGTAAATGTTACATATTGTGTAGGTACTCATTGTGTACCAATTAATTTAAAAAAAAAATAAATAATTTTAAAATTAATTAACAACAGAATATAATAATACAGTAATATAGAGTAATTCCAAACATTTGCAGATTTGGTTATTTGCAAACAAACAAAATAAACAAAAATATAAAATTGTAAGCTATAGCTTTTAGAGTGCATTATATTAAATTAGAAAACTTAATATGTCTAACTTCTTTTACAAAATCATTAATAATATATTCTTTAGAAACACATCGGTGTTACAAACTTACAATCATTTTTTAAATTTTTAATAAAAGAGAAATCCTTAATGGATATTAAGGGATTACTATACTGATAACTGTGACATATCATTTTTTTAATCGATTTAATCAAAAATATAGCTTTAAATTAAAAAAAAGTATCAATTTTATTCAAATATACTTACATAGCGAAAGTACGCGTAACAACATAAAAATTTTTGTTCAAGACTAAGAAAATTTGTTGTATGCACTCTATCACGCATAACCCAGATTTAAATTGTTGATTAGACGCACGAATCATTTACATTTTTTATTATAGTCTAGTTGGTGTAGGTATCGGCTCTATTGCGTTTCTGCATAAACCTGTATAGATAGGCTTAACTTACCGCGAGGCTTGTTATTATTTGTATTTTATGCACTTAAATTATTTTTTACTTAGGACGTAAAAATCGCTAATAATTTATTCATCCGTAGGGACCACTTCGGGAACCACTGTTCTACACTGTTTTATTTTAACCTCTTTCTCTCTTTCTTTGTTGAAATAAATATATATGCTGTTATATTTGTGTTTTGAAATTTGTTTACCTTCATTGTTCGACAGATAACAAACAAATTCTGGAATTAATATTTCTTTGTTTTGGCGCTCTTTTATTTATTTATACCACACGAGAATCATTTGCAACCCTCTTTCTAGAATATTGAGCCTGCTTTTAAATTACGGGTAAATGAATATAACAAGATGAGATGGTTTTTATATTTTTACTTCTCCAAAGTATTTGTGCGTTTATTATCATATAAAAAAAACAAGTGCTTTATTGTAAATAAATATTTTTTTAACGCAATTAATTGAGTATTAGTATGACAAATAAATGCCTAAAATGTCGCAAAGTAACACAATCATTCACTTAATCTTCAAAATCCATATTCAAAAACTTAATTTAAAAACTGAAAGATTTCTTGGTATTTAATTAAACCAACGGTTAAACCAAACCGTTTCATTTGCAATTAGATTTTTTTTAGTAAATTACGTTACAGTATTAGGTGCAACTTAATTTGAAAAATTGGGGTTAAATTAAGTCTATATATTTTAAAGCACGTCCGACTTTATTATCTGAAGATACCGTTGAATAATATTTTAAAAAATACTTAAATTTTAAACCCTAACCTACGTACGATTTAATTAATTAATGTAAATTCTATAAAATTATCAAAAAACATTAACGGATAAAGGCGTTGCAAGACGATTGAACTTTATGTATAAGATTAGATAAAATAGACAACGCAAAGTGGAAATTGCTTTTCTAAATCATTGACATTGTAGTTAATCAATATCTACTAAACACAACTATAAATCTAAATTAAACTACAACCAACATACTTTGCTCTAAGAAGATTAATCATAAAATTATATTCGAAAGTTAAATATGTTAACCACAACTATGAACGCTGTTATTTGAATTAATTTGAGGAAAGATTATATCAAATTACTTTATTGATAATAAAATCTAAGTGTTGTTAGTAATTAAAGTAAATATAATATTATCGTTAATTAACTTTTAGTTATCTGTTTTAAAGTAGATCGATTATTTTGTTTAAAGTCTATAGCGATTAACACTTGAGATATTATAACAGTGTACTATATTGAGCAAAAACATTGCAAATATCTTAAATCTAAAAGATTAAAGTGTACCTACTATAGAGTTAATAGATTAAAAATTTAATGTATTTGTTACATAATTGTGTTTTGATATCACGAAAAGTTGTTAAAATAAAAACTAAAAAATAGTAGTTTACGTAACAAGAGTCGTTGAGCGTTGCATGTGAGTGAGTTATGCTATTTCTTACTTTCGACAAGAGTAATGTACATTATTTTTTGTGTTGCCGTCTATAAAATTACATTCTTTTTTGAAACAATAAAAAAAAATCAACAGAAATATAATGTTGGTACTACATTTATTACTAGATCTGTCAAATTTGACATTAACTTTAACATCGTTTTTCTTCAATTTTAACTGAATTTCAAGATTTTTAAAATGATTGTTCTACCTATCGCATACTCATTCTAATATATTAATTGAGTTTGAACACTTACTTTTATGTTGATTCCTAGTTTTCATTTTGCCACTCCAGAGCTTTTTTTGTTCATTACGTAACTACACTAACGAACGAATATTGACGTTTGCGATGTTGGCAGCACAAAAACAAATTGATTGCGACATTTATAATATTTGCGTTCTACAATCTGTTGCAACAACATTCATTCTCTTTTTGGATTTTGTGTATAAAAAAAGTAAACATTGAAAAATATATGTTTCCGGAACAGTAGTTTTTAAGAATGCGCTTAAAAACCATACGTTTATAAAGCAGAAGGATTTATTTCAATAAAAATATTTAAAAGGTTTAAAAATGCAAAAAAAAGAAACATTTCAATTTAAGAAATGTTCACATGAAAGCATTACATTAAAAAACTCAAAACGCTAAGAAAAAGTTCTCAGGCATTTTTAAACAAGAATTTGGATTGGATGAGGGAAAATAAAAGAAGGAAATATTATTTAAAAACAATTTTCATAAATAGATTCAAAATTGTTCATAAAATATTACAATAACAAGATCTTAGAATACTCACTTTGTAAAAACTTTTTTGAAAAAGTATTTTTTGTAAATTTCATTTTTTTGCTGTTTTAATTTGTTTGTTTTTGACAATATACGATGACACGCGCTGTGTGCACACAGCGATGTTACTCGTCTGCCTTAAATGTTAGACATTACACTATTATATTATATAGAAAAATTTATATATTTTTAGTTTTTACTTTGCATTTAATTGTACTTTAACTGATAGTTTAACGCCGTATTCAAAAGGCAAACGTGAGACAGAATTAAAAAAAAAATGTTTGTTGCTGGTTTGCCAGACAAACAAATCAAATATTAACTAAAATTTTTAAATTTTTAAAGTAAACTGTATTTGAGTAATAGCTGTCGCCTTGGCGCGTTTGTTTATATAAAAATGTGACCATTTTGCACTAATTTAAATCGCAGCTACAATTATCTAAATTTTAAAATACCGTTCTGAAAATATTTTAGATTAATAGATCCTCGATTACTTACATTTACAAACAGAGAATTGACCAAAAATGTTTATAATAATTATTAAAGTAAACAAAAGATTAAAAACTAAAAAAACTAAAAAAGCACCAATAGCGACCTTGAAAAATAAACTAGAGATGAATGAGCAGGAATAATTAGAAAAAGTTAAAAATTTAAAAGAAATGCAATAGCGGGGGCTTTTGCGATCGTAATCTATACTAAAATAAGAACGTTTTTTAGGTTTGGACCTTATCATTGTTGCCAACGTTTCGCGTCTACTTATGAACGGGGTTTTATCAAAACGAATATATAATCTATAATATAATTGTTTTTTGTCAGAGGAAAGTTACGCTCATTTATTATTCATTTATTATTGGTAGATTGAACTCGATGTAAGCAAAATCCGAGGTAGAAACACATGTGGATTTATCAGTAGCGTAGCTACATATTCAGCGCCCTGGAGCAAGTAAAATCTGTGCGCCCTCTTTTTTCTCGCAACACTTCCAACAAAATATTATTATCTTTATCTTTTTAGTTTAATTTTAAACATTACTTAATGACAATTAATTTAAAACATCAGACATATTCAAACAGTAACATTAAATTAATCAACACATGTTATTAAACTGCAAATTGCAACACCAAGAAGGGATAGGAAGTAAACTTGGCAGGAAGGTTTAGCTACTCAGAGGAAGTAAGTGATTAAAATTTCAAAGAAAAGGAACAAAGATAAACACAATTTTTATTTAATAATGTGTTGGGCTCTTCCTATTGGCTTCACACTCCTTCACTATTCGTGACATCGATTCTAGAAGGTAGTCGATTTCCTTTTGATTTATTGTAGCATAAACAATTTGAAGAGCTACCTGTGTCTGTGGAGGATGCGCTAAGTACCTTAATTTTTTACCCATGCCCCAAACGTATTCAATAGGCAAAAATTTGGTTGATGGGTTCATAGACCTGCTAAGTAGCGACGGGCATTATCCTGCTGGAAAAGTGGGCAGACTAACTGCTGACGGAATGAAAGAATATAGAATTATACCTCTTTGTCAACATAACGCCTGGCATTCATATTGGCTCCGATAACTTTCTTTGCTTAACCGTTGATTGGCGATTGATTTGGTACTGGAAAATCGGTCTCTTATTGCCAGACGTCAAAAATAGCGATCCTGCGCCTCATTTGTTTGCCGCCAATTTTTTGCCTACGAATTTTGACCTTCCTTAGTCTATGCTTGATAACAACGCGTGGTAATGGATTGGTTCTCGTAAGACAACAATTTGGTGTTTGTCAAATTCGCTCAATTTGCGGTAATTTTCACACTGTCGCACTGTAAGCATAATCGAGTTTCAAAATACGTTAAACAGAGAAACCACAAGAAACAAGAATATTAGAATTAACCTCGCACGAAATACACGCGATAATGAAGTTGTATAGAAACAAAAAAAACCGCCAGATATGCTATTACCCTTGATCCATTTAAATAAAGTTTCAATCATCTACTATCTAGGAGTAGTTAAACCTTCCCGTCAAGCTTGGTCACAAAATTCCCACCCCTTCTTGGCGTTGCAATTTCAATGTATATTAAACTTTTTCAAAATTTGCATTTTCCTTTCTCGTGCGCCCTCAAAATTCGTGCTCTCGGAGAAATTAGCTCCAACTGCTTCATGGTAGCTACGCCTCTGGGATTTATGGTATACCCTTACGAGGATTTATAAGGATTTTCTAAGAATTCATAAGGATGTACGCAAATTTCTTTAAAATTTTGGGGACGTATTGTATTGTACAAAAATGTACTGGTATATACTATAAATTTACTAAGGATTTCGAAGATTTCGGAGGATTTACAGTCGAAAAACTAGAAATGTAGTTGAAAGAACTCATGCGCATTGTTTTTTATGTGAAGTTTTGTCTATTGCTCTGTGTGCTTGTTGTAAGTATAGTAAATTGCATAATTTTTCAATTCACAAACATTTATTAACAGATTTAAAACCTCAAGATAAAATAAACTTTTAAGCAGCTGATAAATATGGACATGACTATTACGAAATCTCGCTTATATAATATGTGACATGCTGTTTCCTTTTTGTATATTGTCAGAAGCGGCTTCACAATCATCCGAGTTATAAAGTTGGGAAAAACTTTATAACAACAAATTATTATGTTTGCATTAATCAACATTACCATCAGTAAAAAAGTTATATAAAATTGTATAACTTATTAACTAATGATAATTTAAATTGTCTAAACTAGTTTTATAATAAATATACTTGTAAATTGAAATAAATAAAAATATCATATTTTATTACAATGTTTTCTCTACTTAGAGATGGATTACTTTAACTATATTAAAAATTAGACATTTAATTTCACAGACATTTTGGGTACTTTATACTTTTGTTACATACCGTATAAATAATAGTAATTTAAGCAACAAGCGTTGAAAGTAAAGCATAGCATAACAAATCTTAATGAGAGTGAGGTTATGTTATCAAACTTTCGACGAGAGTAACGTACATTATGTTTTGTATTGCCTTTTGTGAAATTAATTTTTTTTTAATTAAAAAAATTGTGATTACAAGAAATATATTGTTGGTATTACATTTATTATTAATCTGTAAAATTTGGCATTTATTTTAACATCGTTTTAACTAAAGTTTAAGTAAATTTCAAGATTTTTGAAATGTCTTTTCTACCTGTCATACTTCTCCTAATATAACTGGACTTTGAACAGTTATTTTTATGTAGAGTTTTATTTAACATTTTGCCGCTCTGAAGCTTTTTTCGCTCATTATGTAACTACATTAACAAACGTTTACGATATTGGCAGCACAAAAAAAATGGTTACGTTTTTATTTTGTCTTTATATTGAGTATGCATTTTAATGGCGTTTATTTTATTATGTTCTGTAATCTATATTTTTGTTTTTATAAAAAAGTAAACTTTTTTAGGTCCTTACCAGTTTATTTAAAATGTAAACATTAGAAAATGCGAATAAGTACATAATAAAAATACATAGATGTATGTAGTGCAAGGATTTATAAGAAATTACTGAAAAGTATAAGAATTTACTGAGCTGCAGTGAAATTGATTAGGTGTACCGGAATTTATCAAGATGTGTCGAAATTTATTTGAATGTAGTGTCATTTACATGGACGTTGATTGATTAGAAGCAGAATTACAGGATTTATTTAAAAAAAGAGTATGTAGGTGTACACTTTTTAGTAAACGTATTCGCCACTCGGCCAAATCATTAAATCTTCTAATTTAGTTCTTGAAACCAACCGTCAATTAATCTTTCTGGGTTCAAAACCACCTCGTCTATATAATTAAATTTTTGTCTAAAGTTTTATGCAATTTTTTCTCACATTGACGCTATTTTATTCAACGAACCATAAAGCTCGAACAAAATTTTTGTGAGTTCTTGTGAGGACTAGTTTACTATCATCAAACAAATTTTATTT